>OY804604.1:44003244-44670986 GCA_963680895.1 Fragum sueziense
TTTGTGTCTATATATAAATGATGTAGACTTGCTTTTCAAATCAACAAATTCAAAGATTCACGGGTTTAACGTTCGCCAGGAGCATATCAAAAATGTAAATTGAAATATGAAAGGAAACCTCTTTTAAAAATGAAAAGATGTAATCTAGATGAAAACATGTATAACAAAATTCAGATTTAATGGCGAATAATATGCAAAGAGAATTTTTTGAATTGTGAAGCTTCACAATTCACAAAATTCTCTTTGCATATTTTTCGCCACTGAATTCGAGACTTCATTTTCTCCCTTTTGAAGGAAGAAAAGATGAAAATGATTATTCAAACTTTCTCAGTAACTACTTATTTCTAACAAAATACAACACATTCACAAATTTTAAATACACTGAGGCTGCACATAATTGTTAACCATTAGAAAGGGAACCTTGTCCTTCAAATGTATTCTTTGAGAGACTAAATGCATAGGCATATATGCTCGTACATGAAGAAGCATACAAATTAAACATGCAGCGTATGAAAATAATTTCGAACAGAAAGCGTTTCATTTTTGGCACTAAAATAGTTCTACAATAATATACATGTAATATTTTTATGATACCTTCTGTACTTAATGTACACAGATATGCAAGTGGCTTAACATGCTAGAAATAACAATATATACTGACTGGCTTTAAAAACGCATCAATTATTTTTCAAAATATTTTCTTAGTTAAAGTCAACAGGATCTATTTTTTACTTCTGATATATATTTCAACCAATAAGGCAAGATATCCAATAAAATTCATTACAGTCAGTTACCACGTTATTTTGCACGACGTCAATGTGCAAAATATGTATTACGTTTACGTAACTACACCTTAGATGACCAACTGGATTTTTGTTTTCATATTCCATATTCAAATGGTCAGGAGTTACTTTTATTTCTCAATCAATTTGATTAAACAAAAAATAAAGCCAAGAGACCAAAGTTCGTTGAGCACACACAATTATTTTAATTATTCTAAGCGGATGTTTGTCAACGAGAACAGGCGAGACGTTTAAATGTAAACCAATCGACGATTTTTCACTTTCATTAACGTAGCCAATCTACAGGGATTGCTTCTAAGCATCAGCGTCCTGATCAAGTTATATCAACCGTTTAAAACGATCTTACGTCAAGATAATAACATACGTCAACGTCAATTACGTAATTGGTTTACAATAACGTTTTCAACTCCAATTGCAATACAAAAATGTTGCTACTGACAAACTCTTGTCATAACAGTGAATTAACGAATAAGATATTGCGATTTTCACTACTGGCGATTATGCCCGTGACAGATACTTACAGAAAGTCATCATCAGATCAGGGTGCGTTGGGCCTAGACATGATGAAAAACGGACGCCAAAACGTTTGAATACTCTCCGGCAATATATGGTAGATAATTCAAGCCCAAAAGAATAAAGATTTTGTTTCAACTCAAGGCTCAACAAGGTCACGATTGTTGAACGTTTTTCATACTCAGAGCGGAATTACTTGTTATTAAATAGAGAAAATTGTCAAAATTCTCACACCATCTCTCTGTAGATGGCTATAGTTCAGTCATTTCAGCGAATTTTTGTCTGAAATTTTCAGGAAATGTTGGGAAGATGTAAAGTTGTTGTTTGATATATAATACTACAAAGTTGACTATGTATTTTGCACATTATTGTCGGATGAACTCTAGTGATGCGTTTTTAAAGCCAGTCAGTATATAAAGCGATGGCTTGCAAGGAAATTCATGCACAATTGGAGCGTTTATCTTCAAAATTTGTTAATTGTAGCTTTGTGGGACAGATAATACAAGAACAGAATATTTTATTATATTACACATGAAAACGGTTTTGTCAATGTTGTTTATTGCCACACAATATTCAAAATGTTTACGTATACGACCGAACCTAAAATTATATACCAACTGTGATTCCACAATTAACATGACAAAGATAGACGCATAATGTGCAGCGAGATTATTTATTACTTTGTCGTTTAATATCAATTTCCGCCAGTCTGTAACGAGCACGTTATTAATCTTTGTGAAAATATGCATTATTCGTATGCACCATGAAACAGACCTTTTGTATGCAGATTACTTATCAAACAAATCATTATGGAAGAGAAAAAAATCAGCCTACATAGGAAATATTTATGTTTAAATTTCCTTTTATAGAATGCTTATGAATATATTAATTTTGAATGATAAACTTTCATGATCGAATTCCATTTATTTACTGTCTACAATTAGCTCTTTTTTACTCCGACCAACCAAAATGCGAACTATTAATAGACAGTCGGAAATGCGTTATTAATGCCCTATATGAAACATTCACACAAGTTAAAAAAAACATTTTATAAAATATTTCATCATAATATCAACGCAATCGCTGCTAGCATTACGTATCAAAAAGCAGATGCATGCAAGCATTACTTCAACAAAGCTAAAATATACTAAATTATCACACATGTAGCCACTGGCCTTATTACACTATATAGGCTTCGTGGAACAATATTTATCACATCAATATGCGCTAGCATAATTATACTAAAAGCTAAAATAAAGTAGGTAGAAGTGAAACAACAGTTGTCCACGGACAACGTAGCTCGCCTATACGAGAGCTTGTCACAAATAAGGAGTCCAGGGTCAAAGGTAAAGGTCACTAGGTCAAAGGTTATAGTCTCAAGGTCAAGCCATGAGGTATCCATATGTGAAATATCAAGGCCCTATCTATAAAAGTACTTGAGCTATAGGTCAGGTTAAAGGTTTTTTTAAAAGTAGTTCAAACTCTAAGGTCTAGGTCACTAGGTTAAAGGTCATGGCTCCAAATGATAGGTCTTTGCAGGATGTATCCATGTGTGAGGTATGAAGGCTGTATCTCTAATAGATATAGACCAGGCCCCGGTTTCTCGAAAAAAACTTAAGTACGTTCTCAGACTCAAATCTGAGCACCGCGCTCAAATCGCACGAAATCCACGTGAACTTCAATCGAATACCCTTCAACGTTAAAGAGTATTCTTTTGAAGTTGAACATGTACGCATATGAACGTATTAAAGTTTTTTCGAGAAACCGGGGACAGGTTAAAGTTTTTGAAGACGCGACGCGACGGGACTGGACGGGACGGGACGGAACGTGACGCCGTCACTATGGCTGTGACATTAGCTCTCCGGACATAAAGTCCAGGCTCGCTAAAAAGGATGGCGGAGATCCGGAAAACAGGCCTTTTATATGGCATTTGAGACAAACATTGATCCAGACGAGTCCATGTCAAGATCTCGCCGTCGCCATATACCCGTTAGCATCTTCATGTCATGTGGCAACTGCAAACGGTTACTATGGACACGAATCAGACTGAACTTTTGTGTAGTCTGATATTTGTTCCACATTGGTCTCAAATGCTATAATCAGTGTCCCCATTTTTCCCAGACCACAGCCTAGTTCTAAATAAGGTAGCCCACCCCTAATGAGATTCACGTCATATCGGAATCATTCGGGCGCGATCGTAAACATTTGGCGATGGAACTTTCCACCGCCGAATGTTTACGATTGTGCCCGAATAGATTCGGATACGTAAAAACGCCACTCAAAAAAAAAAAAAAAAAAAAAAAAAAAAAAAAAAAAATCCGATGTTTTATGAATCTCAAAATGGCGACATTACGGGTATTCTACCTTAAACACAGGCGGCAATCACGTGACTTTGTTATGATATATTTTCCTCACTTATGTAAACAAACACACTCGGTAAGAACACATTTTCTTAAATTTTAAATCAAATCCATAACTCTCAGAATTGAGATACGTACCATTCGATGAGTCGTAATCTCCGGATTATTTTGATACCAAGATCATCCCTCAAATCCATGTCAAAGCTGAGAACATTCGTGCGAAGTGCAAACATTTCTTAAGAAAATATATAACGGCATTTAGAAATACTTTGCACGAATGTCCTCAGCTTTGACAGGGATTTGAGGGAAGATCTTGGTACCAAAATAGACCAGAGAATATGACGTATCGAATGGCACGTATCGCAATATTGAGTGTTAAGTATTTGATTCAAAATTTGAGAAAATGTGTTCTTACCGAGTGTTTTTGTTTATGTAAGTGAGGAAAATATATCATAACAAAGTCACGTGATTGCCGCCTGTGTTAAAGTTGATAAAGAGAGATATAGGGTATCAAATTGCAAATATAGCTCATGCTAAAGTTACCTTCAGGATCCACTGTTGTTACATAATAAACATGAATTATCTTTGGAAAACGTTAACGAATTCCAACCAAAAATATAGTAGATCATATCAAGCACTTCGCACAATTTCGCATCCATGCATAGCGTTATTCGTGACAACGAAAATTGTCGAGGTAATTCGGATTTAAACTATCCGAATAACTTCGCCAACAATCTCCGTTACCACAGATGATGTCGAAAGGCCCCGTAGTGTTTGGTTTCTAATAATGAGTGAAATGCCCGAAACCCTCACACAAAATCTCTAAACAATAACTAAAGATATTTTTTGAAATATTTCAGACTTAAATGGACCCATGCTAGAAAGGATAATTCGGACATTAAAACAACGTGGATGCAACCAAGATATGTCTAACTGCATTGTGCACAGCATCATCTTGGGTCAAAAATAAAGAAACAAGAGCACAGGTGCAAACCTTTCACATTCTAGCTATTGCTTAAACCCTTTTCCAAACAAGTCCTGGTCTTGACGTCCTTAATAGAAGAGGCTCTTGCAAAACATTGAGGCAAAAGGAGAAATTGCTGATTAACAGCATTGTCTTCTTTTGCTTCAATACTTTCCTATAACTTATTGGCACACAAATCTAACCTTGATTTACATCCATTTTGTGTAATTCGACCACCCTGAAGATTTATCATATGGGAAAGGGTTAAGTTAACCCTTGCTATGCTGACCCCAAAATATTCAGGTTGCTTCGGCATGTAGAACAACAAGATCAGTCTCAACATAAGTGTAGTCTGTCCTTACTCGAACCTACCTGCTTGATTAAATCTAGCATTACAAAGGGTAAGACCTAAGGGGCGTTCTTTAGAGCGAGATTTCTTAAGATATCTTGAGATTTCCTAAGATATTTCAGGATAAAGCGAGAATGACTTTTAAGACGCTCAATGGGAGCGCCATCACGCTATACTTTGTCCGAAACCCCTTGGCTAACTTTGTAGAAACAATGTTAAGAGATAGCCTAATTGACCGAGTTGTTCAAATGCGCTATGGTACCATGGTAATGCTCCATACTTCAAACAAATGACGTCATCATGACGTCAATTGTATGAAGTGTGGAGCGTTTGGAACACCTCGGTCAGAATCTAGGTCTTAAAACGTTTTGTCTAAAACATCTTTAGAAATCTTAAAAAATCTCGCTGTAAAGAACGCGCATCAGTTTGTGTGTTCAGCTAACTAGCATGGGTCCCTTTAAGTATGACGCCTTTTAGTAGACAAATAAAGCAAACATGATGTCAGTTTTGTCGTGAAGTTAAACAATTAAATTTTGCACAACAGACGACACTAAATGCAATAAATCGTTCGTCACAAAATGACGTTTCGTCTCTTTTCAACAAAAACCTTGTAACTGCAGCTTGCTTTAAGCTGCAGTTACATGGTTTTTGCTGAAAAGCAATGATTTTGAGCTTATGCACATCTGGTGTAAGTGACTGTGAATCGAATTTACATATACAGCAGTTTTCCATTTAACCAACGGTTTAATAATGTTTAACACATCTAGAAATGGCAATATATGTTCTATCTTGTGTCTTATGCATAATTCTGTTAATGTTATTTATAAGTTGTATTCATTAATATCTATGGCGACATCCTTGCAACAAAATTACAGGAACAAGCGAATGAAAATGGTATGTTGACATTAATTCTTTCCAAAAAGTGATCCATTTTGACGACCACACTCAACATGGGTTTCCTTAACCTTACTGTGACAGAAGAAACTACCGATAAGTAGCATTAAATTTTGCTCCGTTACAACGAAAGATTTGCATTCAATAAAATGAAGTTTTTTTTCACATGAATTAGCATAAATTAATATTATTGTCCAGCTCACTTCAAATTAGATCTGTCCGATTTAAAAATAAATCTTATTTTACACATCTGAATCTATCAATAAATTTTCCAAAATGTTATAAATACACCCCTAGGAAGTGCATTATTTATCAAATATAACCCAAATACATTTGAGCCAGGATCTGGAAAAACGTCCCTTAAGGCTTTTGAGCCAAACATGGTTTCAGATCAGCCTGTGTATACACGCAGTCTGATCAGGAACCATGTTGTTCTTTTACAGCTTATTTATTTCCTATTGCAACCAAAAGAGAGTCGTATTCTTCCCGGCCAAACTGCACTTAGACACAGACTGATCTCAAAACATGACTGTCAAAATTGCTATAAGGGATGTTTTTCCAGATTCCGGCTCATTTGTAGATGCCCCGCGGTTATTGGTGCTAAGTAAAAGCATCGTATTATGCAAAGGAAGTGTTCTGTAAATAAAGTTGAACAATTATGGTTTAAAAATGTAAATTATGCTAAAACACCTGTTTATGAAGACGCATTTTATTACAGTTTATTTTCCCTTACACAAGAGTCCTGTGGTTTTAAGGATTAAATCACGTCATTTACTACAAAATACTTCGCGCATCTTCGGGAGTAAACCGTAGCAACGGAAATCGGTGAGGGTATCTCTCGTTAATTTCTGTTGCCAAGGATGACACCAGAAGATTCACAAAGTGTTTCTTAAATGCATGTGGAGCTATCCATAGTTGTAGGCCTATTATATCGATGGCCTCGAAGACTATGTTGACTATGTTGATGCTTTTCAACGAAAACCTCGTAACTGTAGATTATTTTAAGATTTTCGTTAAAAAACGACGATGTTTTATTATCACAATACCGATTGTTGTTGTACAGAGGTTTCGATCTCCCAATAGACGATAAAACACAAACTGTGGAATCACATGACACAACAACAAGAATATCAGATGAATATATTATGACATATTTGAAAATGGTATGAAGGAAAGAAGTGGGGAAAAGGTCAGGAATTTTCTGAATGTGATGGATTCTTTTAAACAACACCGGATAAAAAAATCATCGACGACAAATCAAAATTTTGTCAATAATACGCTATTTTTATTGGATGCCGATATCGTTCGCATCCAGCAAATCTCTTAAAGGGGGACGAGCTAGGCTGTCGAAAATGCAAATGGCACAATAATTACAAACCAGAAATAACGTATGAAATTACCAACCTGAAGGGGTAGATCATTTATGCCCATTGTTACCACTCGTCGAGCTTTATTATGTATTAAAATCCAAGTCAATTAATAACATGCTGGTCGTCCTTGTTTTTGTTTTGTAACGGCTACATATGCCCAACCTTCAAAAATCAATTACGTCAGAGATACGTCATCTGTGCTCAGCGAGATTTAGCACACCGTACAACCGGCTGCGTAGAAAGTCAGCGAAGACAGATTCGGCATCTGATGTCATGTGCATGGTAGGTCAAATGAATTTACTTTAATAAATAAACGAAAGGATCTTTGGTATTCTATAGTTGATAAATACGCGTATAAATGTTCAGTGCTTGTACAAAATAAACCTTTTCACGTATTCCTCGCAAATAAGGTCACAGTCATCGACACAGCCGGTTGTACGTGGTGTGTTAATACCGCGGAGGTGTGTCTCGTTGACCTTGACCTTGTTTTGTTTTGAAGTAAAAATAGAATGTGTAAACACACTTGTAAAGGATTGATCTATAGCAAAAGAAAGATTTTTTTCGCCGAGATTGAGGTTTTTATCCATTGCTAATTGTTTTTCCATGCACAAATATGAGTTCCCGAACAGTTCGGAAGCATAAAAACATAGAATGAGACCCTTTAAGCATTACCATTTCTCTGCTTCCAAACGTTTACTCGAAACGGTCTTATGATAAAATGATTATTCAAAATTATCGAAAATGTTGTGTCACATGATTCCCTGCATTGACATAGCTTATAGCACTCGGTAAATGACCTGGCAGAGCATCTCTAGCTATATTGGGAGGCTCTGCCATGTCATTTTTCTTGAGGTATACAAGAATTCTTACCATGTAAAGTTGGGTCTAGCCGTAAATATCCAGATTTGATGTTTGTATAGTAGATAGTCAAGTTGACGACGACCGTCGCTCTGAAATGAAGGAAAATCGTCGTTATGTCTTGTCACATACCGAACTACAGTCGACAATCGTTATCTCGACATCGGATAAGTCGAAATTCCGCTTAAGTAGAAGTTAAAGTCATGTCCCGTCCTCAACATATGGATATCAAAATGTTTAATCAAAATAATTCTGAAACAAATACAGCCATTGAAATTTAGTAGGAAAAGGATAGAAATTGCTCGTCTTGAGCAATTTCTTTCCTTTTCCTACTATATTTCAATCATGGACACATACGATGCCCATCAAAAATGGTTATATAACGTTTTCTTCGAAATATAATCAAAATCGGATGAATCGAACTCCGGATATGTCGAGGTATTTTGACCGCCCCTCTGACTTCCACACAACGAGTGTCGACTGTATCTGATATCGGCCTTACATGGGATAATAGGGCCTATTTCGTTGAACTATTGTCCAACAACGCTTTTCGTAATAATAAGAATTCGTATTAACATAATTATCCTAATACACGTATCTGCATAAAGTGATGGCTGAAGTAGACTTGTCTTGCTTCCCTAGAATGAGACATGCGCAGAAATGTAGTAAAAGTCGCCGATAACGTTCGGAAATGACGAAATTCAAGTCGTAGTTAGGCCTACATTTTCGAAAGTTACCGACGAAACGATTTGATTATTTTGACAATGTAAGTATTAAATCAAAGGCCAATTCCTTGTTGACATTCATGTTTTGCTTATAGTCTCAATCAATTAAAAAACGTTTAAAGTTCACTGTTTGAAAAAGAGTTACACAACTTTTCCATGTCAGGCGCATTTTGGTAGCTTAGTGGTAGGTCTTGTTTCGAATTCCGCTTAAACAGCGACATTCTTTACCACGTTCCCAGCAGAAACATAATGCATGTAGCCTATACAGCGGTGCTTCTATGTTTGTTAGAACATTGCAAACGATTTACTTACATAAATTGAATTTGTTCGGACATCATACTTTCTGGACCATACCACAATACAGATACGGAATCTTTGTATGAATTATTTTGATGTGTGACAGTATCACCCCTGCCAAGGCAGCCCAGTCGCTTGGCTGACCCGTCCTCGCTGTAGAATATCCCCGTGGGCCAATCTTTGGCTCCCTGCTCTGCCGCCACCATCATGAAACCTTTAAATGGTGGACCCCATAATGTTACTGAAAGGAAAAGAACATAACTGAAAATTGAAATTGAAAAATCATCATCATCATCATCATCATCATCATCATCATCATCATCATCATCATCATCATCATCATCATCATCATCATCATCATCATCATCATCATCATCATCATCATCATCATCATCATCATCATCAGCAGCAGCAGCAGCAGCAGCAGCAGCAGCAGCAGCAGCAGCAGCAGCAGCAGCATCACCATCATCATGATCATCATCAACAACAGCAGCAGCAGCAGCAGCGACGACGACGACGACTTCTTTGAACCATATTTCTAATTAAATACACTTAAAACTATACAAATAGACTAACCTTTTCCCAAACACGACCTGGCCCCGGTTTCTCGAAAAAACTTGAGTACATACTCATGAGTACATTCTCAAATTCAATGGAATACCCTTCAACGTTGAGGGTTTTTTTGGTTGAAGTTCATGTGGATTTCGTGTGATTTGAGTACGGTGCTCAGATTTGAGTCTGAGAACGTACTTAAGTTTTTTTTCGAGAAACCGGGGCCTGGTTTTGACGTACTTAATCCGATATGTTTGAGAAAACACCGGGACCATCATTTTCTCATTTTGCCTCAATATTTTCTATGCTGCATTGTAAATAAATTCAGCCTTTATCAACATCGATTTTGTCTTCTGCAGCTGCTTTCAAATTGTAATCGTCCAAAGTTTGGCCGTTTGGGAAAAAGGGCTGTTCATAAAGGGCCGAAATAAGTGAATTAGGCAATAACTTAAATGCTGCAGTTACCAAATAAATCAGTAAACTGATCTTGATATACAATTTGGAACAACTTATTAATCACCAAATCGATAATAAAACTGGATGCTACCAATAAATTTATAAACCCAAGGCTACAGGATACAGGCTTTGATTTACGCCGGCCTTTAACGTAAAAAGGCATGATGCCATTAACATTTAACCCTTTCCCAAACAATACCGTGGTTTGAAGTCCCTAATTGAAAAGGCTTGGAAAAAAATAAGCAAAAAAGGATAATGCTGATAAGCAGCATTTTCTCCTTTTGTCTCTTTTTTTTCTGTGCTATACTGTACACAATCCTTTCCTTTCGTTACAAGTTAGTAAAGCACTGAACTCTTTCTTTTAAATAAAGGTTAACTCAAAATTAACATCCTTAACAGAGAAGTTTATTGATTTGGAGGATATATCCTAAATCCTATTTGGATCATCATTAATCACAGGCGGTAAAATTAATCATTTATATTCATGTATTCATTATTCCTCACAATTTTGTGTAAATCAAAATGGAAAGTCCTTCCGTTCGGCAATAACCCTTTCCAAAGTATCAAGATTCTAACATGGTCCAGTTAAAAAGCTGCTGTAGACATCTTTATGCATGTTAATAACGAAAGGATTTTTGCACAATGTAGCCCAAAATATTGAGACAAAAGGAGAAAATGCTGGTTACCAGCATTTTCTTCTTTTGCCTCAACTTTTTCCAAAGCTTATTCCGTTATGGACGTCAAAACCAAGCCTTGATTGGGAAAGAGTTAAGTAAGAAAAGCCTTTGTTCATTTGGGTCGTGCAACCTGACTTTTATTAATTAGTTCCTTTATCAGAGCAATTAGGGGTCACATATTTCCGATTTAGAGCAACGTGACGTCATTGCCGTTATAAATGAACTTAGTCATGTTTTGTGGCCCTTGTGGTTTGCACGTTTCACGTTGGTTAGGAAGAAGTATTTCAGTAATAAACCTGTTAGCTGTTATAACAATATATTCACTCGTTTGCCCGTGTAATATCATCATTTTCTTTCGAAGAACAAAATCTTCCCTGGTGGAGTGAAAGGCATGCGCCGTATATGTTTATTCATACACCTCTAAGGATAGTTAACAAATAATCAAATTTGGAGATAAAATATATCGTTATATGGAGAGTAACTGTATTTTTTCAATAAAATGCATCTTCGTAATGGACGTTGTGACTAACGTTATATAAATCACAATTATTGCCTTATTTACTTATCAAACGTCAACGACGCAATTCAACCTGACAGCCTCGATGTTTTTATTATAAATTAAGTGGACGACAATAACGGTTACTGACCGTGATTTATACCCAACCAATACGTCACTTCCACTGTCAATGGATGAACATGATAAACAATTAGTTGATTTTTATCCCTTGACGTTTTAAATGGTTTACGAGTCTGGTTTACCATAGCTGCACGTCCTTTATAGGAATTGGCTCCGAAAACATTGAACAAAAATAAGATGAACATAACCAGCAATCCCGCCTTTCTAAACTCGTTGCCTTGATTTTGCAGATTTACCAAATTAGATACTATTCCTGTTTTGGGGTGCAACTCGTAAGATATAATTGTAATAGGAAAGGTATGTCGTCACTTTCATTACAAAAACAAATAATAAATCGCTATTGCTAGCATTCGTCAGATCATTGTTAAAGATGTCAGAATTACATTTTTGATGACGTTCATTGTTGAAGAAGAAAATACCACTTTAAATTGAATACTTATTTTCGTAAGCTCCGCCCGCTATGTATCGAAGCATACATTAGTGTTTGCAAAATAATGCATTGTTTAGGTAACAATAAAAAGCGAAAAAGCTTTGATAAACAGCAATATTTTGTATCCTTTGCTGGGAAAATATTTCAAATGTAGATAGCATCGTTCAATAAGGACCAGTTTTGATTTTTGTTGCATTGTGGGTTAACTTCAAAATTAGGAGTATTTTTGGATGTCGGAAAAATTGGAGATATCATAAACCCCAAAAACAAAGTCAATCACATTAAACAGTTGTAGGCTCTTGCATTATATTAGTGTTCCAAACGCTAGATTGTCTTCTTTTTGAGGAAGTATATCTCTAATTAGATTCACACTACACCGGATTTATTCGGGTGACGTTGTAAACATTTTGCGGTGGAACGTTCCAACGCCAAATGTTTACGACGTCGCCCAAATAGGTTTGGATACGTTGGAATGTTAACGGAGTCACATGAAAAAATACGACGTCATAGTGAATTTCATTAAAGGGGGAATAACACTTAACATCTTGCAAATTTTCCGAGAACTTCGTACAAAAAAATAAATATATATTATTAAAATATGGTCTTTAAATTGAATATATGCCAAATCTTAGCTTTCTACCTTGTGTATTGGCTTAGATGTCGACGGATTTAAAACCCCATGATTTTTTGTCCCGGGGATAATATTTACAATAATGGAACATATGGGGTTTTAAATCCGTCGACATGCTAGCCAATACACAAGATAGAAGCATAGATGCAATTTAAAGGCCATATTTTCATAATACATATTTATTTTGTACGAAGTTCTCGGAAAATTTGCATGATTTTAAGTGCCATTCCCCCTTTAAGAATGGACTACTTAACCAAAGGACGATATTTCTATAAACAAATTGTCGACCTTTAGTAAAGCGGAAGTCAGTGTCATGTTTATCATATAGTTTATATTTAATCTAAATGCGTCCTTTATGCAGAAATAGAATAGCTAAAACAGTGTGGTGATAAATTATCCTCCCGATTCATGATATAATGTGACATTTGAACGTCACATTAAAGGTACGAGCCTATACATGTACAGTGGCGGATCCAGGATTTCTGTGAAGGGGGTTCGTTTTTACAAAAAGGGGGGTTCGTTTTACTAGTATCGCACAATTTTGAGATAATTTCTGCATGAAAATGAAATAATCAGGCTTCAGAGGGGGGTTCGTTTGAACCCCCCGAACCCCCTCTGGATCCGCCACTGATGTAATACACTTGCTAAAATTAATGAAGATGTTGTACTATAAATTACGGCATGCCAATTAAGAAAAATGTTAAGAAGAATAAAACGGGGTTACTGTACCGCTTCAACCTTGTGCCAATTTAAAAATTGTGTACACACATTAGATATCATCACTTTTTGGTGGGGCCCTCTTGAGGACAAAGGCGAAATGATATGCTATATTTCAGTTTTGTTCAACAAAGTACATTTCCTCTTCGTAAACTATGATGAAATGATACTTTGTTCCCACGGGGGTATTTAACGTCTAATCTCGGGGCCTTGGTGGGATTTCGTTATCCAATCATTGACTGTATACATGAAAACATTTGAATTTTTTGATACAGATTTTGATAGGCTGCCGTCTCAAATTACAATCATCAGCCAAAAATAGTATAGAACAACGTAATTATGCAGAACACAATCATATGTTAATCTGTTAGATGTTATCACTGTTTACATGAATGACCGCGCGTGTGAGTAAAGACTGAACGATTTTGATTTGATCATTCAAATTGTATGCTATAATTAGACTATGACGACCAAATAGTCGGTTGATATATCAAAAACTGCAGAGGTCGTAGTTTGATGATTTAATCAATAGGCCTCGGCTCTGGAGAGTAGCGGAACCAGAGAAACTACTAAAGCAACGCATTAATTAAGTTTTGTATGTCCAAGGCAATACTGAACCGTTTATTGCCGCTTAATAAATACAATGCGGAATACCCATGTTAACAATACTTCCATACATGCATCTGACATGAAAATATTGTATATAGTTTTGAATAACAATCAGTGTATACGGTAGTGCATGGGTGTCAACATCCATGGCAACTTAGAATGCATTCAAAGCATTGAGAATGGTAATAAATGGTAAAAGGCGTTAAAATGCTATAACACAATAACTTACGTGAAATGCCAATCTTGAAAATTGTCTTTTTTCATTTTCATATAATCATATCGTATTTTTCCCGTGGAAATATTTGAAAATACTATCATTACTCCATTGTTGATATATTAAACGCTATATCATACTTTATTGAACTACAATTATAAATTGCAGAATAAGGTTAAAGATTTAAGCTTAGGGCATTACATATTTCATTTGACATGGCGCAGCTTTAGATTTTATTATCATTACTTACACACATAATACGATGATTAATCACGTGACTTAGAATTTCAGAAAATCGTCAATATTTTTGTCAATACTTGACCAATTTGAATTCGGTTTGAAGCAGTGAAAATGTGAGAATGTCAGAAATAAGCTGTACGTGGTACATTCTTGAAAAATCAACTGATGAAAAAAATATTGAAGATAAACCAAAATTTTGGTTTATCTTCAATAACTTTTTATCAGTTGATTTTTCAAAAATCCAACACGTTCGTCTAAAGTGTGACGTCTGTACACCTTCTCTGCTTCAAATCGAATTCAGATTGGACCCGTATTAACAAAACTATTGAATATTTTCTGAAATTGATGCATCACGTGATTATCCACCGTGCATAATGTAGTAGTATTCTCTTGCGCTCGTTTTATATCTGTGTTCTATTATACAAGTCGTTTTAGTGTATGTTAGGCTATTTGCAAAATATGAACATGCTTTGCATAAAGGCATAAAGGCCAGTGCCATGCCAAATGTAATTAGCTACACCGAAACACCAAGGCGTACTTATCAGTATTTTCTGGACATATTTCCGTAAAAAGATACCGATCTTAAGTATAAAATTTAAGATAGGCCATTATATTTAGAATTATATGTGACCCGTCACCCTAAAAGGGACCTTATAGGAAGTGTGAAAAATATCGATCCTAGTCAGTCTGCGCAGTCCGCGCAGCCAGACTAAGGCCGACACTTTTCATTTTCATGTAATTTTCTGAATCTGGAATGTTGTCCCTATCTACTATAAGTCCATTTTTCGCATATGGGATCTAGATGACATCTGGTGAGTCTGACAAGTCTGTCAAAATTTGGGTTTTTGTAGTTTGGATAAGGTCCCTTTTAGCGTGACGGGTCACATATGGAAAATAGGTCCTGGTATTTTAAGAACGGAAGCCATACTTATTTTAATCTTGCCCGTAACTTTTCACGCTCAGCTAGGCAATGTTTCATCTTAATCGCCCCTTAAATTATGTCAGAAATTAATTTGCACGCGGCTTTCAAGATTATTATTGTTGACGAACGAGTGTGACTATATATTTATATGTACCTAGTCGTATGTTATTGAGTTCTAAATCAAGGAACAAACCAGAAGCGCGTTCTTTAGAGCGAGATTTTAAAGATGTTTTAAATAAAGCGTTTTTAAGAATTATATTCTGATTGAGGTGTTCCGAATGCTTCATACTTCATACAAAGGACGTCACCAGTTTCTGCAGAGTTAACCGAAGTGTTCCGCACAATGTATCTAGGGTAATGGCGCCTCTCATTGAGCGTCTTTAAAATCCTGTTCTAAAGGACGCTTTATCCTAAAACATCTTGAGAAATTTCAAGATATCTCAAGAAATCTCTCTCTGAAGAACCCGCCTCAATGTCTAATATGGGGAATGGTTTAACGAACCCAAACATGTCTATTTTGACTCCAAACATACAAAAATCAGACCACAAAACATTCAATAGTAAAGACGATTAATCATGTTTCATGTCATATTGTCATAATTAAAAATGTTATAGTTAAAAACTCGTCATTTAAATCACTTAAGCGAAACCCCTTAGCTTATTGTTTCTAAACCTACGCATTCCGACAACATTTTATTCCCCACTTTTTTATCAAAAAAAAAAAAAAAAAAAAAAAAAAAAAAAAAAAAAAAAATAAAATAAAAAATAAGTTAACTATTTCATGAGTCCATGAAATTATTCCTTTCTTCTTGTTTTTGTCATATATGTGAAAAGAAAGTACATGTAGTTGCATCCTTGATATAAGACATCAGTATATTCACATTCCTAGATAAAAGGATATATTTGCCTTTCAAATAAAACCTCATAACCACAGCTTGTTTAAAGCTGTAGTTACTGTATTTTTTTTAAGAAAAGCGTTTGAAAATTAAAGTTAAACGTTACAGGGCGGAAATGAGTTCAATTTAAATCACGTGCGTCAAAACGAGTTCCACAACAATTTCTTCTTGAACCTTTGGTTCGGTGCAACTCATTATAGTAATAATACTTAGAATATTGTATACATAGAATAGCCTGATTAGTCATTGTTTATGTTCGGTTAGTGATAATTTGGAAAAGATCATATCAATGTTAGCGAACTTGATGACACTAAGAGAAAAAAAAAAGTCATTTAGATTTTTTTTGTCTTTCAGGATAGAATGTTTTGTGGTTCATTCATTCTCTAAAACGTTTTCCCAGACCTTTTAAATAAGGGGCTTTACTCTAGGGTAAAGATAGTCCAACCCTTATTATCACATAACGTCGGAAATATTTGTGTAACGTCTTTAACATTCGTAACGTTTCCTAACCTATTCCGACGACGTCCACCACCGAATGTTTACGACGTCGCCCGAAATATTCCGACGTCGCGTGAATCTCATTAAGGGCTGGACTATCTAAGATAACCAGTACACTGGTCTAATATTTCCCACAAGCCATTGGTACTAGGCCTATAAGTACCAATGTCATTGTTCCTCATGTACACGAGGATTGAATGAATGAATGGGATTAACGTCTCTATCAATGTCTATGGTCATATTGCAGCACCTGAGGAACACATAACCATTACCGTCATTTCTATCAACAGTATAACATCATCAACCTTTGCAGGTCTCCAGCTGCTCTCTACACAGGTTTATATCCATTCATTGATGGGAGATAAATATCAGTAAGGATGTTTGCCGCGGCATGAAGAAGTATTCATTGCACATAGTTAATTATTATATTACTTCGTATTTGACGTCGCAATCGGCTTGCGAGGATGAATCAGCATATACCAGTATAGGTCCCGATAAATAGCTGATAGCTAGTGATGCTCTGCCAGGTTATTTCCCGTAACCAATACTGGTCTATAAAAAGTTGATTTTACGTAGAACATCCAAACAGTATCCTTTGTTTATCATCTCCCAAAAAGACTTGGTTTTGTCATCTTTCATAGATAATGCACATGGAAACATGGATACATGGAAACAAAGAAAGAAATGTTGATAACTACCAAATTCACATATTTTTGTCTTTATCACCTTTAGTCGTTTGTGACAGAATTCATATCGAAATCGTCTTAATTTTGTATTGTTTTGTGTTGTTGTATCTTTTTGTTGGTCACGTTTAAAATATCGTAACTAGTTACGTCATTTTCGAACGTGATCAACGTTTAATACGTACCTCTGATAGGCCTATCTGGCCGGTAGACGTCAGCGGACGTTGTGATGTTATATAAACCCATGGCTTTTGTTGGAAACACTTTCCTCTGTGTGTGTGGATGGATGTGACGTGGCGTCATATAGAAACAAGCGTCCTGGGGCGAGCCGTTAGGCCGCGCCGTAACGTCACTAACGTAACTTACGTAAAACAAAAATCCCAAAAGTAGAAACTTCATGGTTTTTAGTTAAAATCCCTTTCCTCGGGGATATCGTTTTATTTATTCAACGAAATAAAATCCACGTTTCACGTTGGTGATGTCCTAAATAATTTATAAATAAAAGATAAAAGTCCTGTTCCCGAATGAAAGAATAACGATGCGTTAACGTAAAGTGACGTTAACGTTAGAAAGACGTCTACCGACTTCGGATCGGGGAAGCTTGCTTGTCAACTGCTGTCTAAAATGTCACGAAGTGTAGCTGTATCATTATTAAGCGTTTTCATTGGTTCATTGAACCACGTGATTTCGACGCGATATGCGCGTGCTCGTTTTTACCTTTCAATGAACATTGACTTATTAAGACGACCCTTTCTGTTCGAAACTTCTAGAAATAAAGGTAGAACATTGTTGGCCAGAATTTTCCCTTTTCCCACATTGCTTTGTGTACTAGATGCTTCATTAGCAACGCCAATCCTTTGGAAGTATAATGAACAAAGGGCAAATATAACCATGATTATCCCATTCCCTAACACCTGTTGGACACCCTTGTAGATCTAAAGACACCCCCCCCCGCAAAAAAGAAGAAGAAGAAGAAGAAGAAGAAGAAGAAGAAGAAGAAGAAGAAGAAGAAGAAGAAGAAGAAGAAGAAGAAGAAGAAGAAGAAGAAGAAGAAGAAGAAGAAGAAGAAGAAGAAGAAGAAGAAGAAGAAGAAGAAGAAGAAGAAGAAGAAAACAAACAATAAAAAACACGTAGAATTGCATTTAATTGAAATGCCGCCTGCAACATCTTTTGATTTGGACTGGTCTAACATTTTGCCGTCTGGTAGTAGGATTAGCGAAAAATGATGGGTTGCAACAAGAGGTGCGTTCTTTAGAGCGAGATTTTTTAAGATGTTTTTGATACAACGTTTTTGAGACCGAGATTTTAAGGGGGAATGCTCCAGTTCCCTAAATTGTATACCTAATAACAGATTTTATTTGTATTTTGTATGTTGAAATAACATGTTATTACCAATTGAAAAAGTAAAATAAAAATGGGTGGTCAGCGATCTTGTTTGAATTTGATTGGCATTCGTATCACATACTCCTACATCGAAAAAAATGCACAATTTCTTGCACCTGTCCAAGGCCACTAAAATGCTAATAAAAAGCTGTATATTCAGCATTTAGTCCCGAAAACGGATTTAAAGTAACGTCTTACATTTAATACGAACAGAAACCCCAAAATATGTGCTATTATAAATGCGAAAATGTATAAAACAGCATGCTCACGTGTTCGGTTAGATCAACGAAGCTTGAGTGTTTTATGTAAAAATTTGCATATTTGTGGAAATATTTCACGTTCTACATAATAGAATTTGATAAAACTCCCTCATTGTAATAAGCAACATGTCCTGGTAATAATTCAAAAAGAAAATGTATAGGTCAGCGCACTTATTAGTGAATTACGGCAATTTTTATCAGCTACACATGAATAAAATAACGCAAAACAGTGGTAACTGCATACACACTTACGACTGTCTTGCTCTAAATAATCGATTTCCATCTTGAGAAAATCGGTTTCGCATTATAAATACACTTTTACCGTCGAAAATGGTAATTTGTAATGATGTGTTATATTATTGAAAATCTGGTAGCGAAACATATTGGTACGAAGCATTTAATTTACTACAGTAATGTCCGAGTGGTCCGAAAAACTGGAGCACTCCCCCGTAAGCGAGGTGTTCCGAATGTTCCATACTTCATACAAATGACGTCATCATGACGTCATTTGTATGAAGTATAGAGCATTCGGAACTCCGCGGTTTATGAATCATGGAGCATTCGAAACAACTCGGTCAATTCTATCCCATATAGATTCTACAGAATTTACCGAGGGGTTCCGAAAGAAGTATAGAGCAATGGCGGCTCCCAGTGATCGTCTTAAAAATCTTGCTCAGAAGAGCGCTTTATCCTTAAACATCTCAATCTCAAGATATCTCAAGAAATCTCGCTCTAAACAACGCGGCTAAGGGCTCACTATCTCCAAAAATAAGCCATCATCAGATTTTTTACACATAAAAAATAGGGATATTATGTAACCCTAGCAAACTGCAGAATTTAAAGAATTTTTTGAGACCTTGTTGCAACCCATCCTTTGTGTAACAAAGACGATTGTTGAGTTTTGTTTTGTGTATGACACACTTTAGGAAAAAGGTCAAATTTTATATGAAAAACTGCATCATTAAAACTGCCACAGCTGTAAAGCGTCTTATGTTTTAATTGGTTACGAATAACACATCCTTAGTGAAAATGAAATACCGAGTATTGAATATTGAAAGAACATCATAAATATTATTAAATCATTTGCCAGAAATTTTCTTGTGTTGTTCTATTCTAAACAAATAAAATGTCCTAAATTGCATTACGTTCTGCCTGTTCACACGCTAGAGTCTGTTATTACTGGTTATCAACCTTTTCTTCTTTACTCACAATGCTTAATGAAGTCACCTTTAAAACGGAAACCGAATTTGAATAAGAAGGTTTTGATAGTAAACATTGAAAATCTGCCTAGCAAAAAAAAAAAAAAAAAAAAAAAAAAATAGAAAAGTTGAACACGTTTCCATTCTCAGAACACACAGTCCGACTAAAGTAAATAGATTTTATGTAGGCCTATGTACATTTTTATCCTTTCCTTAAGGTAAAATACCTATAATGTGGCCTTTTTAAGATTAATAACACGTCTGATTTTTTCGAGCGTCGTCGTGTCGTATCCGAACTTATTCGGTTGAGGTCGTAAATTTTTCGACGTCGTCCAAATAATTCCGACGTCGCGCGAATCTCATAAGGGGTAGGCTACCTTAAGCCTGGCGATATGCCCTCTATAGCATAATAAGTACTCTTGGTGTTGTGTTCTCTTATAGTTACTATACTAATGTCACGAAGACTAACAGTATATTAAAGTATGATAGATCTATTACCATAGTAAGATGCTGACTACTAAAAAATCTAACCAGAAAAAAGAAACTGATTTTGGTATAGAACGGAAATGAATGTTGAGGATATGGGCCATTTTTTTATGATCAGTGTTTTTTTTATTTTCCATCAATGTTTACTATCTTACATGCATTTCTATCAGGATAAAACAATTATATGTCTTCTATGGCAAGGTTTAAGGAAAGACACAAGAAAGTATACCGTTGTCGCTGAAGCACCATGGACATCATTGAAAATTTACATATTCCATCTATCACGGGATACCAAACACTTCGTGCAATATATCTGTTTTCCACGACAACGGAAATTGACGAGGTTATTCGAGTTCTTTTAAGGTATACCACCAACCATTAGACACTAACGACTTCGTACAACCCCGGGCGTCATCCATGTTCACGGAAATTAATGATAGGATACTTTCGTCAATATCCGAGCATGACAAGGGATACTTCGCCAATTTCTGTTGCCACGGATGACGCCCGAAGTCGTATCGAGTATTTGCCATCGAATGATGGGAAGAATACCTTAAAATCGTTTTTTTAAATCCAAATAACCTCGTCAAATTCCGTTGACACGGATGACGGCGAAGTTGCAGGAAGCTAACTAATGCGATGGATAGCGGCAAGTCAATCCGAGCCAGCATCCAATTACACATAGGCTACATAATACACCCCCTTTCTTCGCGGCCTTTCACAATATCGTCGCTTTTCAACAAAAACCTCGTAACTGCAGCTTGTTTAAAGCTGCAGTTACGAGGTTTTAGTTGAAAAGCAGCAATATACACTAAAAAACCTGTCATTTCAGTGAAATAGACCTGTCAGTTGTCCGTCCGCGTTTTGACAGCTGGCAGTTTTTTGTCGTCAGGTGGTATGCGTCTAGTTTACTTCCAGTCTTATTTGTTTCTACTTTACACAAGCTGTTTTCCGGCATATTATTCTTTTGCCTCATTGTTTTCCCAAAACCTTTGGGTAAGGGACGTCAAAAACCAGCTCTTGTTTTGGAAGAAAATAATTGATTATAACTGCGATGAAATATGTTATCCCCATATTGTATGTTTGTCCGTCCATTCGTGATTCTGTGAACAGCATCTGATGAAAAAGATATTGATGAACAAACAGCGTACAGAAAATCTCACGCATCTCTTCGTCTTCTCTGCTTCAAATCTTTTCCAAATCAGTCAAATACCAATATAGTTATTGAAGATTTTCTGCAAGTGCTGTTATTATCGTCACGCGATTCCCCAACGTAAATCGTTTGACGTCAACATTGATATATACAAACTTGATAAAAGAAGAAAACAAAAGATCTTATTCAATGATCTTACAAATGTTCATACGTTCAACATCGGATGTTGTTGGAAAGTGACAGATTGACTCTTCACCAAACAAGACCTAGTTTTGATGTCACAAAGTCAAGTAGAAAAGTCTTTGGAAAAGATAGAAGGAAAAGGAGAAAATGTTTTGACCAGCATTTTCTCTGTTTGTATCAATGTTTGTCTGCACTACATCGTGCACACATCCTATCTTTATTAAAATGCAGCTTTCAAACTGGTACAGGTAAATTTCAAGTCGTTTAGGAAAGGGTTAATCCTTTCCCAAACAACAAAATTTTAGAGCAGTTCCATTTGAAAGCTGCTGCAGAACATAAAACTAATGTTACAAAAGAAGAATGTGTGTACAAAATAGCTAAGAAAATATTAAGGCAAAAGGAGAAAGTGCTGATTATCAGCACTTTCTTCTTTTGCCTCAATGTTTTCCCATACCTCTTCTGATAAGGACGTCAAAACCGAGTCTTGTTTGGGAAAGGGTTAATTAATTATCAATTTGTGATGTCTTGACATGGACATTTATGGTATCTAACGCATAACGCAACAAACATAGTTGATATATATGCTGAATTGTGTATCTCATTAATCTCCCTTTAACCTTGATGGACCAAGACATGAAACGTACTAATGATACTAGTAAATATTTTTATATTTCCTTTCTTTAAATGTAATTAGATTGACACAAACGAGAGCCTTCACTCAAACTTATTAGAAAAGAAACTTTTCACTTCCTAAACGCATAAATTAGATCTTACAAATGGGTTACAAAATTCGTCTTTGTTAATGCAAAACATCGTATCTCGTTTTTGGAAATTTTAAAGTGGAAGGAAAAAGGTGTAATAACTTTTCCCAAACTGAACGGTTTTACTTGAAAATTGGACATATTGTTCACAAATAATGTGTTATAAGGCCTAATTCTGATCAGTCAAAATATCTCAAAACTTAGAAAAATGTCTTAACTGGGCACACAATATTTTACTTTGAAAATCGCAAAAATCGACATACGAGACAGGCATTTACATAGACGACGTAATGAATGAATAAATTGATCATAATCTTGTATTGAACAGCTATGCATGCAACACGGTTTGCTTTTTATTATCTATTTTAAACAAATAAATGTACCCGTCAAAGATGACCCATTTTCTGACGTTCCAACAAAAGGTACAGAGACAGTTTGATTTAATAACAATTTGTGTTATTTTGACAGGTACATACTATCCTACCTACATGTAACACAAAACGTAACATTGTTAATATACGAGTATCGTCGGTATAAATGCAAAACCTCGTATGTCGATCCTTGCGATTTTCAAAGTACAAACTTGTGTGCCCAGTTTAGATATTCTCGCAGGTTTTGAGATATTTTTGCTGGTCAGTAATAATGACACATTATTTGTGAACAATATGCCAAAATTTCAAGTAGATCTAAAACATTTCAGTTTGGGAAAAGTTATTGCACTTTTCCCCCTACCCTTTTAAATTTTATAAAAACGAGATACGAGGTTTTGCATTTACAACGCTGATATGTCAACTTGTGTTTTATATCAACCCACAGTCCGGTAACGATACAATGACCAATGTTTACAAAATTTACCTATGTCAACAAATGCAAAAGTTTTCTTAATTTCATATGCAACTTTGCTTGCGTTGGTTCGACTTGCAAAAACACAATTGTTAATATACGTCAACTTGTGTTTTATGTCATCCTACAGTCAAGTTACGTTATTATGGCATGTGTTTACATTTTTGTTTTTCATCTATAGATGTAAACAAAGGGAACGCCTTCTAAATTTTATAAGCAATTTTGCTTGCGTTGGTTCGAATCTTGCAGGTGTGACACACCTGCAAGATTCGAACCATCGCATGCAAAATTACAGAATTTTGGAGCTCGGCATTGTGTTATTTTACTTATTTACATTAAATGTTGTAAATATGTGCCCTAATGTCGTGACCGAACTATGGCCATAGTATAGGCGTAGCAACCCCTACACAAAAACGCAATTGTGTCCACATCGCAAACATTTTAAAAAATGTGGATTTTGTTTTTGTTTCCTTGAAATAAACACCCGATTCGCCTTAAAAAATACATACGAAATACCCACCAGGAGCCATGAATGGTCATTCGTGGCTCAAGGTGGGCATTTGGTATGTATTTAATAAGCTTCTACATTAAGTTTTCAAAAAATAAATAAATAAATAAATAAAAACATTCTTGGAGATGCCCGCAAGACCCACCCCTGCAGTCAATCTCCTTCGCAGTTATCTCCCCTGAATTGGGATTGGGGAGATCTCTGCCGGCACAGCTTGAGTTACCAAGATTTCAGGTAATTGATTTTTTTATTTTGATTTTTATTTAAAAGAGTAAGCACGCTTTTAGTGATGTTTTAAGAATATGAGGTGTCAGAAATGAATCCAAATGAAAAAATATAATTGGATTTAAAAAATGATATCAGAAATAAAGATAAATTTTACAATATCACGTGACATTTACCATGGCCACGTGATTTATATGCCTGCAGTGATAATGTAAGGCATTGTCGCTGTGTGGAGTTTGCCCTGCAGTATGGAGCCGCCATGAAACCCCCCCCCCCCCCCCGATATATTAGGCATGCGTTTTGCGTAGTTTATTTTCGGCTAGCTACACCAGTGATGGCTAATGCATAAGCGTCAACTTGTGTTTTCTATCAACCTACACGCTAGACATCATCATCGGAACACCCAGCTTCTGACAGACATCGGTAAGAGGTCATCTTCAATGACCCGGCATATTTTTGTAGAAAAGAAGATACGCACTATTTTTAATGCTTTGTTTATTTCACACATAAATATAATAATTCACAATCAATACAGCATTCTCACGGATTGTATTCATAAAATATTTTAAAAATAACATTTCAAATACCCCAAAGTTCCTGTCAAAATATTTATGGTGGAAAATTACGTGACAAAACAAATGCAGATATCTTCATTAATTTCTTTTTCAAAATATGCAGTCGATTTGAAAATGGTTTGGATCAGAAATGACAGAAAATCGTCAGAAATTTGTTTGATGAAAATATATTTTTAAGAATCAGCCGATATCAACAGCCATTCCACGAAAATTGACCCATTTACTGAAAATGCATGTCGCCGACCTTCATTGCATTATTTAACACCTTTATCAATTAGGTACAACAAAAAGCAAGATATCTTTTATCACGGGACATAATTTGCAATAAAGTAGTAAGATTTTTAAGTTATTCAAACGATCTTATGAATGTGCTTGGTTGTGTTGAATATTGCGAAAACGTCAAAATGTTGATGTCGCCGCATAATTTTTTGTTTTAAACTACCGTCCAAATCAGCCGTTTTTGTACTTAGACTTTGTTCTCTTGGACATTATTTTCCCCAAACCCTATTACAACGATTAAATTAAGTATGATTCCATCATCATACATGAAATAGAATTTAAACATGTCTGTTTGTATGTCGCCAGATTTGCCTATGTGACCGTAACGAACTTTCAAAGGCATGAAAGAAAGTCAACTTTTCTCTCAATTTGCCGATTTTCAAACTATTTTGGTTCGAGAATGGCTTAGTTTAACTATCAAAACCCTAAAGTTTATGAATATCTAAGTATTTCTTCACTAAAGCGAAGAACATGGACAAATAGAATTTGTCGCATTTCGTTTACTATGCTTCCGTTACGTCCGTGTAGCCTACAATAATGAACGGACATTCCTAAATCTGTTAAATTTTGACAGAGTGGTTGCCAAACTGTTGAAATAGAGGCGAGTTTCAAGTATAATCAAGAGTATAACATATTGAGAGACTCGAAAGTCCTTTGGTCGCTATGCTTCCGTTACGCATATTTTTCCGTAACGTACTTCAAAGGACGCCCTGAGTTAAACTAACAGGAATATTTCAATACAGTGAACAATATAATACACTGTAGTTATCAAAGATTCATTATATCGGCTACTGCAAGTAGAAAAATGGAATGTTGAATGTGAAATTCGACGTGGAAGTATGTAAATATATTATTATGCAAATTCATTTCCAAATTAGCAAAACAAAACTTCTTTATGTATGCTCGATTCTTTTTTAATTTGACGTGCAAAAGCTGGAATCTCAAATAAAAAACAAAGTAATGCGGGATTTACGCATCTACCCTTTTTGTTTTGCGGTCAAAATAACTGTTACGGAGCATATATTATTTGGTGGTAGCATGTCCTGGATATTAATGAGATTTATTTTGCTGATTAATTGAGTTTGCATGAATCAAATGGAATTTTACATTTCCGTTTAGTTAAAATATGTCTAAATAGAGCTTATTATATCATGTTTTGCCACATATGCTATAAGAAAATGTTACGGAAGCATATATTTGGGTATACAATTTGTGCGTAAATTACGATACATAAAACATTTTGATGTCAATTGATTATAATTAATTCAGAAAGTATATGAAGTAGGAATACTAATAAAGCCGCTTAATTGTGTTTATCTGTGAATTCACATAGTAATATTTCGTTACGAAATATAGACTCTTCGTTACGGAAGCATATACTATATTTCATGGAATATTGAGCATACACTGCCATCTGTGGGCGATAGATTAGCAAACATACCCCTTCAGGTTCTATCTAAGCATGTTACACAACATGTCTGAAACAGTTTGTAGCTTCTCAAGTAGACAGACATGGTAACAGCAGCCTATTGATTATTGCGAGCGAAACACATAATTGTCTAGGCCATAAAATATACCCCTTTTGGTCCTAACGCCATTTCCATTTTCTAATTCCACCATTAGACATTTTTCAGCTTTGTACTGGTTGTTTTTAGAAAACCTGCATACATCGCTTTTGTGGCAAATAAAAGAAGACACAAACATTTTCCTTTTCAACTGGGTCAGACGATAATGTTAACAAGAATAATTTTCTGCAAACGTGGCTTGCAACTCACTTGTCACAGTTAAGTCCCCAAGTTTCAGGAGTAGGTATGCAGGGTGCATTTTCCCTTCTTTTTTGTAATGCTGATATTGAAGTAACACATCCCAAGGCTGTGTTGTTGTACATTCTCTTTAGTTTGCATTAATCCTGACATCTTTTTTCCCGAAACTAAACGTAGATATTTGTATTGTCGCGTCTTGAATAGTTTGTGTAAAAAGGGCTTCTCTATATTTCTTTTCCGAAAGCTGGTGTTCCCTTTTACTAGGTAATTGGCTAAGACAAATTACACCGCTCTCTCACCATTGGAATTACAAATGCTGATCCCTTGACACAAGTTCACACGCTAAAAGCCTAAACCTTGTGTCAACCATGGCCAATCCAATCAATCACCAGGGGGTATGTCAGTCTAGAACGCTGTGATTTTGGATATCAAGCTTTGGATCTAGTCAAAGTGACTGTAACATCCCAACATTTATTCTACTCCCATTTCGTTTGCTACATTTTTATTGTCAGAATCAACTTTCATATACTTTCAGAATTCGTCTACTTCGACTTGGTCTACAATATATCATACATTTTTCATTACTGGACCTACACGATTCATTTTTATTTTTATTTCAATATTTTGATATATATGCATTTTTCTTTTATTTCCTGTCAATAAATGGAATAATTATGCTTGACATCAAATTGAATCAGATGATTCATTTTTATTTTTTCACTTTGTAATTCATATTTTAATTGTATTTTATGGATTTATTTGTCAACGATTTTTGAGAGCCATATTTTTATTTAGGGATATATGATTCGCATGAATAACCAATTTACTTTAAAATGATATGTGTTTTTATATAAATGATTTAATTAGAAATAAAAGAAATTCAGAAGAGAAGCGGACGAGTAATTGTACACTTACCGAAAATTGTTCAATAATTGAACACCCCTTCAAATTGAAACATCCTTACAAATTTACACGACCAATGCACACATGTCTAGCACACCATCGAATTATATATTTCGAGACCCCCCCCCGAAATTCATATTTTATAACATGTTCATAAATTAAGAAAAACAACGCATTGTTTCTAACAAAAAATAAGATATCATACTGAAATATAAAGCAGGCAAATTTAGACGAAATGGAAACGGTATACAAAGCCTGAGTAGACAAGGTGGCACTGGTTTTCAAAATAGACGAATTGGCAGTAGTTGTTGCTGGTTGGTTAGTTGTTGTAAATCAATCGGAACTAAATCCTAGAAATTGTCCATGGTGGTACCCGATTGACGACTTTGGGGTGCATATACAGACATATCTGTGCAGACTGTTTTGCCCGATGTTTACAATGTAATTGTTACTCTGAGTGTGATATTAAAGAATAGCAAAGGTACCAGTTCGGCAATTTTGCCAATGAGATTAATAGTTTAAGGGTACTAAAAGAAAGGTCTGTTGATTCATTCGTATTATTGAATTTAGTATTTGTTTTATACCAATTTGTTGTTTCTTTTGTGTAAGAACCTTTACGTTTAGCGTTTAAAGTTCTTTGAAAGAAATGACACTAATGGTAATAAGGTTATGGAAATTATCTATTTTCCGTAACACAAGGGCCATTTTTTCCACGATCATACATACTAAGAAATAAAAGCTCGAGAGCCAGGTGCACTGGAAAACATAATCTGAAGAGGCGTTTCTATCGGAATATTTACTTTTAACTTTACTTTGCAAGATGGCTTCAAAAAGAATACAAACGATCACAAGCACTTTTAAAATGCTCGAATATTGCGTTAAACAGTGAAATACTCATTTTGATATCACCACATAGGGTTACAGCTGAATTGTTATCATTTTGTCCTTGTAAGTTGTGCAAATGGTTGATGATGGTCAAACAAACAATCTTTTTGATGTTGGGTTATAACCTTGGCCACAGCTCACGCTATATGTATCTCGAGTTGCTTTATATGCTCCGTAACAGCTAGGTTATAGTGGTATATTTGAAAATGCGATAACTCAGCATGACTTAAAATGTTATGGGTAAAATTTTAACCATACATTGTAGACATGTGACACTTTACTTTCACATATAAATTGTGCTCATGCAGAAAAGTTCATTTTTCAACATTTTCGTTTTTGTAAATGAGTCAATTTTCGTGGAATGGCTGATCAAGCAAACTGCTGAGGTTCTATCGATTTCTGTAATCCTTATCATTTCCAAATCAGTCCCATGTTTACAGAATTATATCGAATAGTTTCTGCAATTGTGGTGTCACGTGGTTCCCTCTCATGTAAGTACAAGATCATGAATTTAATCTTTCCCAAACACTACATGATTTTGACGACTTCAATGAAAAGAGGCATGGACAAAGATTTCGATATACAATGTAGTAGAAAAGAAATGCAGATTTTCTTTTCAAAATTACTGAATGTCCGATTTGCCTGACGTATAATAACGTTAGAGACGTTGGGACGTTAACGTGCTGACGTTGGCAGGTCGTCCAGGAACGTCAACTCTCTTTCCTTTGATTTCTTCTTTGTTCTCGATGTTTTCGGTCGTATTTTGTTGATATCGTCACCAGCACGCTTTTCCAACTCCTCGATGACACCTTTCACCTGAAATACGCAAAAAGAATAAATACATGTAACCTACCTAGAATAAAAATTAAAAACTTTTCGGTAAATAATGATTTTAGACAATACATTTTTGAAGAAAAAATATAATCGAGGTCAAGTAGTTTACACTAAAAGCTTTTTACCCTTAACCCTTTCCCAAACGACAGAATTTCATCAAGCTGTAGATAGGAGGTTTTTCAATAACACTGACGATATGCTGATCTTAAAACATGGCTGCCTCAAATAATGTAAGGGAACATTTTCAAGATCTCGGCGCATCCTTTTTTTTTTTATTCTTTTTTAGTGTGTGTGTGTGTGGGGGGGGGGGGGGGGGGGGGGGCAAATAATTCCTACAATCCACTCACCCAAACGTAAAATGTCGCACACCCAGCGCTAACCAATCGTACTTGATCTATAGTATAGTCCCGCAGATAATCTTTGGCGCCCATAGCAACCTCGAGGGGACATTTTTCTATTTTGAAATCAGAGATCAGCTTCTTGATGGATTCTTTTCCGATCTTTCCTAGGATAATTTGGACGTTAGACCAGTTCTGAAAGGAAGATTGATTAGAATAAAAAGTGACGATGAATATTGCGTATGGAGGAAAAAGCAAGATACATTGAAACGAATCCATGCTAGGTTGTTGGAGGTAAAAATATATCCAAGAAATATGGTATGGAGTCGTCAACCTGCACAGCTAGATAATTTTTGTCCAAGGAAATTTCAAATGAAGTTCATTTATATCTAGTCCACCTAGAACAAAGCTGTATATAATTGACTGACTCACCATTTACATTTATAATAATATTCATTGGCAACTGGACCTTGATAGATAGTGAAAAAAATCGTTTCAGCTAAAGTTATTTTCTTTTCTGGGTCGCAGACAATGCAATGTACATGTTGTTGTGATCCCTGAAAAGCATAGCTTGGGCCCCGTGAAGAAGTATTTGACATAACAAATAACAACAGGCCTATTGCTGATTCTTAATGAAATCTACGATTCCTTTTTTAAACGGAAATCTCATTCAAAGTGCCATAAAATGAAAATTTCCGTCATTTAGTTTGCATTGTGAAGCAATGGGCGATAACCCAGAAGTACTAGTAGCTGAAATGTATCATATTGTAAGATGACTTATCTCCCTTATTGATACAAAACCAGTGATTTTTCTACAAACTAATCCAAGAAATAACAGTTGAAATATTGTTATAGAATTGTTCGTTTTTTTTCTTTTCCCAACATACCATAAATCATAATAATACATGTGAGCAATTTTAACATTTGACGCATGGATAGACAAAGGGGACAACAATGTAACAATCTTGATCACAGTGGAGATCTTGCGACACATTTCAGTAATTTTCAATAATTCTGCTTATGACCAATTTGAAAAGGTTTGAGACATAGGAGGCAGGAAGAAACCAAATATTTACTGAACGCAAAGGAAAGTTTAAACAGTGTTTGATAAAAAAATTATTGACGACCAACCAAACATTTTGGTCGGTCGTCAATAACTTTTTATCATATGTTGTTTAAAAGATCAACCAAACCAAGAAAATCCCTGGTTTTTCCAATCTTATTTTCTTAAAACATTTCCAAATCGGTCATATAATAACACATCGTCAATGTAAATGCAAAATCTCGTAACTGCAACTTGATTAATGCTGTAGTTACAAGGTTTTGCATTAACACCGACGATATACTTATTAAAAAACATATCAAAAATATTGTGTCATGTGATTCCCTACCATGAACATACTCTGGTCCCAACTTGCCATTTTTCCAACAACAACAACATTATTAGTTTCTTTGTTTTCAATGTAGAATCTAGCTTATTATCAAGACACTATGGCTGACACGAGTTTATGAGTACCCATGGATAAGGACTACCCGGGTACGAATTTATTTCCTGTTACCTGATGAATGATTTTGGCTTTTCAACTTGCATTAATGTATAGAGAGTCAAACGCTTATGCAATTACGCAAAATAGTGTATATCATGTTGACAGTGATCACATTAGGCTTGGAAGGAAAATATCCACCAATAGGCGAGTTGACTTTTATTGGATTGAACCATCTATACTCATGAATTATCCATTTGTGTGGCTACCCGGGTACCCATGGGTAATTATTAGACGGGTACTCGGGTATGTATTTTATAATCTACCAGCCACGTACCCTTGTCTCATCTTGCCATTTTCCCAACAACAATAAAGTGGCCATCATGACTGTATGCCGGTCCCGGTGGCTTGGTGTAACTGCGGATTTCTGATGTATATAGTCAAAATCTTATGCAATTACGGAAAATAATGCATATCATGTTGATAGTGGTCACAATTAGGTTTTGGGTGCTCATTTGGAAGAAAAAACAACCCACCAATAGGAACATACATGCGAGTTGACTCGACCGAGTCAACTCGTCTGCATGTGTCTAATGGTGGATTTCTCCTTTACTATAATAAGACTGAACTATCGAATTCTGGAATTATCCATATCTGCAGGTACCCAAGTACTCGTGGGTAATTGTTAGACGGGTATCCGGGTATAAAAATTTTGTGCTCTACAAGACACTTACCCTTGTCTCATCTTGCCATTTTCCCAACAACAACAAAGTGGCCATCATGACCGTGTGTACGGGTCCTGGGGGTTTAGTGTAACTACGGATTTCTGAGATGGTGGATTGGTCAAGGGCTAACACGGCGTGAAGAAGTTTGTGTAGCTTCTTTAATCTGTAGAGTATACGAAAAGAACAATATGTACAACAACAACAACAACAACAACAACAACAACAACAACAACAACAACAACAACAACAACAACAACAACAACAACGACGACGACGACGACGACGACGACGACGTCCTGGGGGTTTAGTGTAACTACGGATTTCTGAGATGGTGGATTGGTCAAGGGCTAAAACGGCGTGTAGAAGTTTGTGTAGCTTCTTTAACCTGTAGAGTATTACAAAAAATATTTACAGAAGTGTCGACAACTGATTAGTCGAATTTCTGCTTAAGTCGAAGGGAAAATCTGATAACGTCATCATCAATAGATTTTGAAAAATGTTGAACAAAAATATTATGAAGAAATTATACCCGTCAAAAACATTAAAATTTCTCGTAAGGTAGGCTACCTTTTAGCGTGATATGAAATGTCTCAAACACAAAACCATAAAAAAAATGATACAACCCACCTCTCAATCAACTGTAATGCTAGCGCCACTTCTGTTTCAAGCCTGGACGTTAATTTATGTGATCTGATCTTCTTTAGACTGGCCTTCAGTTTGTCATAATCCTTGTCACGGATGGCAATCAGTAAACCTGCAACGAACAGGGGACGTATTCACGGTGGGGATTGTGCATGATGGGATGGATAACGACTACCGACAATAGGGAACGATTTTATCAAGTAAACCGTGACGTAATTTCGGACAAATAAATAGTATTTCGTTGGTGTTGTTATAAAATCTCGTAACTATGGCTTGAATCAACCCGTATAAATGGACATCGAGTCGTGAGCCGCGACGAAAGATTACGGTATATTCCAATACATGTAAATAGGGAGGAGTGCCTAATTTCCACTGAATAAAAGCGAACAATGACAGGTAGAGCGTGCTGTCCACGATGCCGTGTGAGTTCAGTAGCTATATCTAGATAATACTTCGTCCATTTATTACAGGGAGATGGGTTCGAGTCACATATTTTTATATCTCGAAATCCCTCTTCCCCCGTCAAATTAGACTCGCTGATCTTTAATCATTCACAGGTCGTTGTCTATCTATAGTTACGAGATGTTATAACAACACCGACGGTTTATCAAAATATAACGGTAAACTCAGTCTATTTTTTGCACGAAATTTGATGCCAACTCGCCTCGCTTCAGGTAAGACATTTTGCAATAACTCTGTTATTTCTGTATCAATTTTCAAGCGGTTTGCTGCATGTACCCCGCCTCATCGAGCTCTTTCATCGGATGTATGACATATTAGACAACTCATGATACATTTTCCGAAATATTGTCCCAACCGACCAGAAAGCGAAATGGTAACGACTACGGCCAAATTAACCACGCTCCAGGAAAGAATTTGTGCATCAATTTTCATGCGGTTTGTTGCATGTACTCCGTCTTACTGAGCCCTTTTCTCAGATGTATTATTTATCTGGAACTTCCCTGTACTTTTCTCAAAAACCGATCCCAACCGACTAGAAAAAGGGCCTGATTTTTTTGTCGTTTTTCTGGTCGGTTGGGATCAATTTTTGGACAAAGTACAAAGATTCTACAAACAAGTTATATATCCGAGGAAAGAGCTCACTAATGCGGGGTACATGCAACAAACCGCTTGAAAATTGGAGCAGAAATAAGAAAATTATTGCACAATTTCTTACCTGAAGCGAGGCAAAATTTGTCCGTATACTCCATATTCGTTATCCATCCCATCATGCACAATCCCCACCGTGGTATTCACATTTATAAATTGTTTGTCAAACATCAAATTACATTACAAGCTATTTAATTGGACGAGACGCATGCATTTACTGTGGTTAGTTTAAGTGACTTTATTTCGTCATCCGTTTTCTTTTAAAGTGACATTTCACAATAATTTTTACATAAATCTGTCTTTTATTTTATCTGAAAGAGCACATTTTCTTATGAAAATTCTGAAAATTTCCAGCCAAAATATTGAACCGTTTACGAGAAAATTATATTTTTGTGCTAAAATTAAACAAATTGTTGTGGACAACAGTTTAGATTTATATAGAATTTCTGTCATTTTTTGTCTCAACTTTAAAGGTGTATTTTTCGCTTATAAATAACAACTTCAAAAAACTGATAGTATTGCTACGCATTAGAATAAACAATCTTTGCATCAAGACATACATTTAAAAAATGAAATAAATGTGAAATGTTACTTTAATTCTGGCAAATTATATTTTTCTCTTGCCTAGAAGACACCGTTTAATATCTACAATGGGAACATTCATAAAATTTGACCATATATTATTCGTATTTCTTCAAAAACCTCGTAACTATAGCTTATTCTAAGCTGCAATTACGAGGTTTGTATTGAAAAGCGCCGATACCTTACTATACCCGTTTGGTTCATGTAATAACAAAAGCCACATTCGTAAAAGACCATATATTCACCTTTCTTCAAAAACAAAGGCTACGATACCTTACTATACCTGCTTGGCTTACTTTAGAACAATAGTGCTACATTCGGACACAACTTACTCTTTTTTATGGCCAGGAACTGTAGCCCTTCCTCTGCATGTTCAATGTCCGTATTTAATGTGGCTAGTGTTAATTACTTTATTTCGTCTACAGCTCTCTTTAACTCGGACACATTCTGTTCTTCTATCCCCCAGAAGATATCATTCAATAACTAAAGACACGTTCGTGAAATTTGACCATATATGTGCCTTTCTTAAAGAACTTTGTAACTGCAGCTTGTTTAAAGCTGCAGTTACGAAGTTTTTTATGAAAGCGACACGATATCTTACTACATATATATAGTATTCCAACATCAACCCAGGACATAGCCATATGCAAAGACAATGCTTTCTCAATATACTTAATTAACGGACTTTACAGACGAAACTAAAAGTGTCCCCAAATTAAACGTGGTTCACTATAACCGCTTGGCTCATTCAGGAAAACACTTGCTACATTTGTACATAACTTACTTCTTTGGATAGTCAGGAACTGCAACTCTGCATCTGCATGTTCAATGTCCGTATTTAACGTGGCTAGTTTAAGGGCCTTTATTTCGTCTACAGCTCTCTTTAACTCGGACACATTCTGTTCTTCAATCTCCCCAGAAGATATTTCAAAATAGCTAAAGACACATTCATGATATTTAAAGATATCTTTGCCTTTCTTCAAAACATGCAGTAACTGTAAACTGTTTAAAGCAAGCTATAGTTACGATATTTTTTATGAAAAGCGACGATACCTGCTTGTCTTATTTCAGAACAACATTGCTTTATTCGGACACTTTTTGGACACAACTTACTCCTTTTGATAGTCAGGAACTGCAACTCTGCATCTGCATGTTCAATGTCCGTATTTAACGTGGCTAGTTTAAGGGCCTTCATGTCGTCTACAGCTCTCTTTAACTCGGACACATTCTGTTCCTCTATTGCCATACGGACTCGGCGACGTAATACTTCTGGTTTGGTGGCTACAAGAAAATGTCAAAATTTATAGGGCGTCATAGATCTCGAGATTCAATTTAATACATGAAAGTTCTTTAAAACATACCGATACGTGTACCACATGCTGTTGTAAATTGATACATTTAAGATATGCATGTAAACATTGTACATTGAAGGCACACTGAAGACTAAGATATACATTCAGAAGTAATCATTACAATTGCAACTTATTTCTTAAGCTTTAATTGATGTCCGAAAGTCATGAGTCATACACGTTGTCTTCATGCGTATCTTTCAAGTTTACTTGGTTTGTGTACATTACTAGTAAGAGAGGTTGAAACGTTGCCCCTACTCCATTCCATGCTAAATTCATATCATTTGTACAATTGAATTTACATATTAGACATGAAGTTCACGTAAGTGCATAGAATATTGAATATTCAAGTAACGTACTGGTATTATAGATAATAAAAAAGAAACTGAAAATGGTTCAGTTTAAAATCATATCACACTAGGAGGAGAATAACGTGGAAAACAACAACAACAACAGCAACAACAACAACAACAACAACAACAACAACAACAACAACAACAACAACAACAACAACAACAACGACAACGACAACAACAACGACAACGACAACGACGACGACGACGACGACGACGACGACGACGACGACGACGACGACGACGACGACGACGACGACGACGGCGGCGGCGGCGACGACGACGACAACAACAACATCAATCTTCTAAAATATCGACACTCCTGGTAAATTGCATAACAAAATAATTTACTTATATTTTAGATGTATCGCCTCAATTTTTTAACAGAATTACTTAATGGTATCAGAACCTATTCAGTGAGTAGTAAGTACGTGTTGAAAAATGCATCAGTATTTGCTATCTGAACATAAAAACCAAACATTTACATTAATAAGCATTCATCAAGAAGCCATACAATTAATTACCGTAATTAACGACAAAAAAGGATTTGAATTTGAAACGCCATAACGTCATAAAGTATCTGAATGAATGGCTATAAACATAAACATAAACTACACACATGACAACAATAAAGCGGCATTTGAAGCATAGTTCTTACATATTAGTCAGGATCAGAAAAAGGTCCTTTAAGGCATTTGAGACCAGCAAGAATATTGACGAGCCTGTACATACGCACAGTCGGACCAAGATCCATTTTGTTCTCTAAATGCTTCTCCACTACATTTAGCATTTGTAAGTTAGCAACATGTGTCATTATTACACTAAACAATGTATTTCGTCGCTTTTCAACAATGTTTTCTTTGAAAAGCAGTGATTTGTTCTTAAGCTGACCCAGAAACATGGCAGACTTAAAATGCCATTACTAGTCCCTTATAAATAAACCAGGCTCATGTAAAATGCAAACAGTCAAAAGCAAGCACACACAGCCATTCATTGTGTATTATGTTCAAACAGATATACAAAAACGTTAAACTAATCCCATTTTCAGAAAATAAATACTAGATAATTTAGAATCTTCAATTGCAATTGCAGATGGTATGGTAAAGAAAAAGACATATGGTTTTAAATGAGAAAAAGAAGCAACGTGTTTTTCAGGTTAAAAAATTGCGAAGCGAACTAATCCTCAAAATGACAATATTCTAAGCGTATAAATGTTTGATTATTTATTCCAATGACTTGATTTTATAAGACACACACGAACATACAGAAGCAAACACATTAGAATCTATATCTTTATGCAAATGGTATTTTTAAAAAAAGTAAACTCTAGCATCACAAACTTATGTCACTCATACATCTACTGTATATATAGCTCTCTTTTCTCTTCTTTCCTGTTTGTCCTATAACAAATAAAATATGACATGTTCACGCGAACAATTTTTGATAAACTGGATCACTAGTAAAGACATTCGATCTATTGATATCAAATGTGCTAGCCATAGGATAAAATCGTTTACTAATGTGGTTAAATTGTATTAGAAATAAGTTATGAATTACAAGTAGTTAAAATCTATATGCACAAACACACACGTTAGAAAATCTCCAAGCATGTCGAAATAAAAAGCTAATATGCGTATTTAGAAAAAGATACAGATTCAAAGTAAATAATAATAAAACAACCAAGAGATATAAGGGATTATAATTTGATGGAAATAAAAACAGATATGTATAGACAGTCTTTATACGAAATTGCTTTTTGAGAGTACAAAGTTAGTAAAACAGGCTACAGAAATGTTTAATAAAGCCATTTTGCGACAAAAAGCTACAGAGATAGCTCTAAGCCAATCTTTACCCTCTTCGTCTATTTCATCAATATGTTCGACACCCGAGTCTATCTCATTATCAATGTCTAATTCATCTAGACTTTCATCGTCAGTGTTGTCAGATATATTGTCGATATCGTCATCTAGGTCGACGTTAATATCGCCATTTTCTTTTGGTTCTTCTTCTCCATCGTCCCCACATTCATCCTCGCTGTCCTCTTTTAGCATGACAATACAATGTTTGGTTTATTGAAAGTTTCATAAAGTTAAAGTTACCATTTTTCTTGACAATATAAATCATATGAATTTTAATAAATTTAACCCTTTCCCAAACGGCAAAATTTTAGGGTGATCCACTTCAAAAAGTGACACAAATGACAAAATAGATGTTATTAAAGATAGAATTTGTGTAAAATATCACATAGAAAATATTGAGACAAAAGGAGAAACTTCTGGTTATCAGCAGTTTCTTCTTTTGTTTCAATGTTTTCCCAAGCCATTTCGATTAGGGGCGTCAAAACCAGGTCTTGTTTGGGAAAGGGGAACGCATTTATAGCAACGTAAAAGAATAGATTAGAGTTGCATGTAAACAATTATGGACAGTCGCACCGTCGAATCAAGTATATCTTTAATTATGTTGTATGTACATATTCATGATTCATCAGCGGAATGTAATCATCTCATTTGGCAAATCCCAGAATACTTTTCAAATAACAAATCTAGCAAATCTTACTTTAGAAAGGTTCAATAGTAGAGTGAAAGGCGTATTACTTCAAAATTTCAAATGTGTTCGTCGAATAAGTCAAAATTAGAATGAAACCGACGAAAGTGATACTACATTAATCAGTAACTGATAGAGGTGCTTAATCGTCAATTGTGCAAGTTTTAATAAAGCAAAGGTCAGTGTTAAAAATATACGAACCATTGCCATTATTGGTGCAATTAACATGTGTACACAATAAAGATGCATTCGCGGTTTAGTGCAACAAAAGTGTTCTTTCATGAATGAACAACTGATACATGTTACCATTAACGTGCATGTTATTGTGCATTCTCCCTCCTCAAGAAGAAGATTCCTATGGTATGTCAACCGGGTATATACACAATCTATAATATATAGAGTGAATTAGGCAATAAGCTTACTGCCTAGGCAATAGCTTATTGCCTAGGCATTAAGCTTATTGCCTAATTTTACTTATTGCCGCTAACATATACACAATCTATCCTCACCTTTCTTGTCAAAGTTTTCCGCTTCGTCCTTGATGGACAGGTCACCTTTGACCCTACGTTTGGGTTTTCTGTAGTCCACGACGTAGTCATACAATGGTTCGTGTATACCTCCGTCCTTCACAGTACCACGGACACGTATACCGTACTGACCAACCTCGGGTAACCTGTCGGTATTGTAAACCCATTACCAAACAACACAATTTTAGCCTAGTCCAAACTCATATGTGTTGCAGACGACAATTTCAATTGAACGAAATTTAAACATTATTGGTCTTTAGGTGTAGAAAAAATTGTGGGAAATGGAGAAATTGCTTGTCACAAGCAATTTCTTCATTTTCCACAATGTTTTCTAAAGGCATTATCTTTTAGGGAGTCAAAAAGAGTCATTGTGTGGTAATGGGTTAAGAAGAGTTACAGATAAGAGGAAGCGAATGCTTAAAATTCATAATGCACTATCTTATTTCTTGTTAATCAAATCCCATGTTATGGGTAGATTCATTTTAATTGTTTTGTCGAGACGATTCAAATAAGTACCTACAATATAGAGTTTAAATTTCGAATAACAAATTAAGAATGTCTTGACTTGTTCCTATCTGTTGCTGTGATAAAGATTTCGTGAAGCAACAAAGAGGCAACATAAACGACAAAACGACGAACATAACAATACAATACAATACAATACAAATAGTTTATTGCATTAAACATTACAATGTTTACAGCAAACAAACAAATAAACAAAATAGAGAAAATGACATTGATTAACAGAAGAACATATCAGTAACGTGAACACAATTTCAATTCCTTTGGAGAAAAGCAAAATACAAATATTTCGATAAGTTAAGAACAACTGGTTTTGATGTGTTTGTTAGAAGATTTTTGAATTTTTGAAGTGTAGGCCAAACGTAGTAATATCGTTTCAGATATTTCTTTCTAATTTCGTTATATTTTGGACAAATCAGTAGGAAATGATATTCGTTTTCTATGTTATTTAAGTTACAATTTCTGCAGATCCGATTGTTTCTTGTAATATTCTGGTGTCTTCCCTCTTCTATTACCAAATTATGTGACGAGAGTCTAAATTTTGTTAGCGAACATCTGAATTTTTTATCTTGTATGAAATCTAAATATTTTTCAAATTTAAAATCATGTTTGAATAAGGAATATGTTTGTAGACGATAACACGGTTTTATACATTATGACGGGTGTATGTATTCTGATCTTAGCCTATACTGCTTTCTACTAAATCAATGTGTCATAAAACTGAAAAAAAAAATGATTGAACTGTCTCTTGAATCGACACATTGTTTTAAACGAAATTAAATTCAGCAGGACCATTTTCGCCCTATTTTGTGATAGTGGGGAGATGATCATACTGAACTTAGAAAAATCCCTTATTAATAAATATGAGCATAAGGTGCTAAGAGTCAAATTTCATATCCATATGAGCAGGACAAGAGCGAAGCCTCTCACCTGACAGTGTATTCCACCAATTCGTCTCTTTCACTTTGCGACAACAATTTAGGGGCGTCAGCAGGTTTCACCTTTTCACCAGAGAGATTCACTGAGAGTTCGATGTCTTCATCGCGATAGAAACCGAATTTCACTTCTTCATTGTCTGCTTTGATATATCCAGATGTTTTAACAGGACGAAGACCTGACGATGCAAATGCTGGCATTTTAGCACCAAGACGATTCTGAAATCCTTTCGGAAATTTCCCATTTTTCTCCATTTGATTTGAAATTAGGAAATAGTCACAAAATTCCTGTCCGTTTCCAGAGTCACCTTCTCGTCTAAAGAAAAGTCTTAGAACATATTCACCTTTATCAGGAGTTTGCGCATTAAATATGACGTCACCATTTTCAATTCTATGAATCACGTGATCCGGAAGTTCTTCAACCTTGTTCCCGGCTTTGTACATTAATGCAGCATATAACATGCCGCCAATTTTCGTTTTATCCGAGGTCCCAAATTTAATTTCAGCTCGACCATAATCGTCCATGAACACTTCGCCTGTGAAATGACTGAGTGGGACTATTCCAGCCATCCTGGCACTGCGACCTGGTCCCCAGCCAATACTGGGCGTCGGTGGAAACGGGAAACAGTCAGAGACCCCTGTGCTGATATTAGAAATTAATAAAATAACGTCGTTTTTTTCAACAGAAACCTCGTATCTGCAGCTTATTTCAAGCTGCAGATACGAGGTTTTTATTAAAAAGTATCTAGGTGTGTTGTTTTGAAGTAACAATACTTTGATTACATTTATATTTGAAGGACATGAGAATCATTGACATAATTATAAGTTCGGTGTATTTATAAAATTGAGTGGGACTATTCCAACCATTATGGCACTGCGGCCTAGTCCCCAACCGATACATGGCGTGGGTGGATACGTGAAACAGTCGGAAACTCCTGTGATAAAATTAGAAATAGATTGAATAAGTTGAGAGATTGCTCTAAAGTAACATTTCTTTGAGTAGAACAAATGTTCGAAGGGTGAAGAAATCGTTGACATTATGTTAAGTTCGTCGTTGATTTAAATTTGCATTATAAACATTTAAACTAATGGTGATAATTGTTCTTTCCTTGGAACAGTTCATGACAAATGACCTCGCACAACAACTCAAGCTAATGCCTTGAGATGCTCTGTCAGATCATTAATCGTGAGCTTTATGGTCTACTGTGAGAACGAATGGTCTTGCTATTGGTACGAGATCACGATTCGCACATACCTAAAGATAACCTTGTAGAGCGCGATCCAGTCGTAGTCATATCCCGGTGTGTCGATCGTGCAGTCCTTACCGACAAGTTCGAATCTATACGTAGCTGGCATCGGGGTTCGAATCTTGATTGTGACATATTCGTAGTTGTTTGTACGGTGCAGGAATACATAACGATCAGCCCTGTCAGAGAAATGAAAAATTTCATGTTAACCCTTACCCAAACGACAAAACTTTAGGGTGATCCTCTCCAAAAACTGCAACAAAAGACAAAATGGATGTTATAAAGAAAGAATTAATGTAAAATAAGGCACAGAAAATATTGAGACAAAAGGAGAAACTGCTGGTTATCAGCAGTTTCTTCCTTTGTTTCAATGTTTTCCCTAGACTCATTACCAGACAGCAAAATTTTAGATTTGAGAGGGGCGAGGAGAGAGTTGTTTATAGATAAACGGAGAAAGAATTGTTATATTTTCATGGTTGAAATAGTCTCTTATAATTCTTTAGGAGAATGGTTGCATACATATTTTCAATTAGTTATTCTATTTATTTGTATTATAGTAAAATATATATATGCGAATGATATTTTAATTAACTATAAAAATATCATCAATTTAAGACCTCGCATTTGACGGAATTTCAATATTGATTTGTCCAAATTTCAAGTAAAACCATTCATTTTCGAAAAAGTTATTGGGTTTTGTTCTCCCCCTTTAAACTTCCAAAAAATGAGATACCGGTTCGAGATTTTACATGAAAGAGACATTTCAGATTTTTTTGTCATAAATTTTACTTTTATTTTTATCTGAAAGAGCATATTTCCTTATGAAAATTCTGAAAGATTCAAGCCAACATATTGCGCCGTTTACGAGAAATTTATATTTTTGTGTTGAAATTGAACAAATTGTTGTGGACAACAGTTCGGATTTATATGCAATTTATCGATTATGTCTCAACTTTAAATGCGTGTTTCTCGCTTATTGGCAACGACTTAAAAAAACTAATAGTACTTATACTCATTAGAATAACCAATCTTGACATCAAGACATACTTTAAAAAATTGAAATTGGAATGAAATGTCCCTTTAACTAGTTGACTGGGTAAAGAGATTTAGAAATTGTGACCCGTCACGCTAAAAGGGACCTTATCCGAAGTAAAAAAAAAATCCACATTTCAACAAACTTTTCAGACTCAATACAGGTCAACCAGATCCCGTATGTGAAAAATGAACACGATTATAGTAAGATAGTAAAAACATTCCAAATTCAGAAAAGTACATAAAAGTGAAAATATCGGTCCTAGTCTGGCTGCGCGGTCTGCGCAGACTGACTAGGGTCAATATATTTCACAAAACCCATAAGGCCCCTTTTAGCGTGACGGGTCACAATTACGTTTATACTAGTAATATACCATAAAGGGAGTCTACAATGTTTGTGCCAAGTCTCTTTTCAATGTGAGGTATCAATGATCTATCATAACATAGTTTATCAAATGTTACATGGTTCGTTATCTCATTGATGTCAAATACTTGTGTGGTTTTGAGATTCAAAACGGAACATACCGTGCGTCAAATATTTATCAAAGTACGTAATATGATACGTAGAACATAATTTTATTTTTCTTTACAGTATATGCAAAAGGCAGGAGTTCATTTACATAATGCTAAGGGTTATTTGAAATTGTTCTTTACTAATGTGGAAGTGTTATCTCATTCTGTGATTTCTTTTAACCCTTTCCCAAACGGCAAAATGTTAGGGTGACCCACTTCAAAAACTGCCACTAATGACAAAATGGAAGTTATTAAAGATAGGATTTGGATAAAGTATGGTATAGAAAATATTGAGACAAAAGGAGAAACTGCTGGTTCTCAATGTTTTCCCAAGCCTTTTCTATTAGGGACGTCAAAACCAGGTCTTGTTTGGGAAAGGGTTAAAAAATCAATATTGAATTTACGTCAAATGCGAGGTCTTAAAATGGTCTCTTTTTGTGGTATAATGCTTGGCAATAGCATACAGTAATTTACCTTTCAATTTAGTTTCTGTTAGGTAACTACCTATCCATCACAAAGTAGACCTTCTTCTCTAAAGGTAGTCCACCCCTAATGAGAGTCACGCGACGTCAGAATTATTCGGTCGACGTCGTAAACATTCGGCGGTGGAACGTTCCACCGCCGAATGTTTACAACGTCGCCCGAAAAATTTCGGATACGTAACGAATGTTAAAGACGTCTTCAGCATATCATTATGAATGGATTACATCAATCAAGTTTTGTTTATTTCGAATTCCATAGCGCAATGCTTTGTCTGCCGCGTGAGCATGTGACATTTTTTCGACATGAATAAGAGGGATAAGTAGAAGAAGATACCTTGACCACGTAGATCCTGTTTTCTTGAACAACAAATACTGGAAGTCTATATCAAATGTCTTCTGTTTTGGAACACTAAATCTAATCTCAACTTCTCCAGTGTCACTTTTCACAACACACCACATATGGCTCACAGTTCTTAAACGTAGATTAAAATATCTGTCTTTTACGAATGTCATTTCTTGGAACTCTTTCTTTGTGAGTGGTTTGGTTTTCAGCTGCCATTTATCGGTATGTGGTAAATGGGTCGCAACAATTTGGTCTGGGTCGGTGAGAAAGTAGTTCTCATCGCAGCTGTAAACAAGCCTCGCGGGGCCATCTTTGATGACGTCATCTCCTCCCACGTGACTAGTGTCATCGGCGCCCTCTGCGCAGGTGCCCCAATAGGCATTAATAAAACGCCAGTGTCCGTCAACGAGGACAGCGTTCCACTCGCCATAATGTTTCTCGTCATCAAGGGCGTCTCCAACTTCGTATGTAGAACCTTTTAGAACACCGTGGATAATAACACAGGGGATGTTTGCATACCTGTAAACATATGGAGGGTTGGAAGACTCTCATTGTATTTCATTAATTATTATCTACCAATTACTTCGTGAAACTTTAGGTGTCATCTGTGGCAACAGAAATTGACGAGGATATCCCTCGTCAATCTCCCTTGCCACGAATGACACCCGAAAATTTATGAATGTATCTGAATTTTGAAATTCCAATTGAAACCGTCAACTTCCGTTGACAGGAATGACGCCCGATGTTGCACGAAGTGTTTGATATCTAATGATAGGTAGACTACCTTAAATATACAACTGAAAATCACACGTGTATGTTAGAGCAAAAAGTTTCTGTACATCTCAAAATGAATGACGTCAATCAAGAAAAAGCACATGTACTTACATTATTGAATTTAGAACTATGTCTTTCAGAATAATAAAATAAGATCACTAGAAACTCGAAAACATTTACATGCTTCGTAATTACTTAGCATCAATATAATTATACGTGTATATGCAGTTAAAGATACACGAAATCTTGGGGGGACACTCTAGATCTACTGCATAACAAATTTTGAAAACATCGTAGAAAAGAAGAAATTGCTTATGACAAGCAATTTCTCCATTTCCAACTATATTTCCTACCGAAAATGACAAAAATGTAACATTCTATTCACTTCAAACTATCGTCTACATCTTCTTTGAATTTGGATCACCCTAAAATTATGCCGTCCGGTAAAGGGTTAAAGTATACCTGCATAAAAGACTAGTCAATTGAGCATAGTTTCCTTTCTTGTTTTTTATTCTCCAAAGTTGGAAGACAGCTTGGTTCTGATTGGGTTGTTTACCGAGATTCAGCCTGTCGATCGGTTGACTAGTAATCCATCTGTAAATGACCCTGACCTTAGAAAGGTCATCGTCGTAACCTTCAGTGAGGTAGTTCACGAGGTCCTGGAGCGACTGCGTGTGAAACTTTACTGGCGTCTGTGAAAAAAAAAGATAACGCTGGTGGGGAGTCAAAACCTCGTAACTACAGCTTGAATAAGCTGGAGTTACGAGGTTTTGACTCTCCACCGACGATAAGTATGAACATGGACAAGGATCTGAAAAATGTCTAGCTGATCAGTCTGTGCATACGCAGGGTAAGGATTAGGGTCCGTGATGCTCTATGAATGTTCAATGACCGGTAAAAACTGTTAGGGAGCATCATGGGTCCCGATCAGCCTGTACCTGCGGACGATAAGACTTTGAAATATGACATTTTCCAGATCTTGGCTCAAACTTATATGATGCCTTATAAAGACCATAATACCAAATCGATGTAACCCTTTGTGCATTCTTCAGATTGAATATTGGAATATTAAAATATGCTTTGTGAATATTGTCAACTTAAGTTAGTCTGAAATGAAACTAAGTATGAAAATACACATCGCGAGGTCAAAATGAAACAGTGTATAATGTATTCTCTTTTTGACCATCGTTACGTTGTACTTTTTGGGTCAAAAACAGATAATAATCGTACCACGAAGAATAATATTTTTCCTAGGAAAATTGGGACGAATATTATTTACCGTGGTACTAATACCGGTAATACCGTGGTACCGTCGACCCTATTTCTCGTTTGACAGACGAATTATCGCTGAAAGGCGACATCATTATGCAAGACAAAGTCTACGAGAAACGTTCATTTAAAAGTTCTTGGAACATATACGTCATTTCATTTTTATGGCATTGGGCAGCAAGACACTTGTAGCTTTTGAAGCAGGACTGAAACACAATTGTATTGAAGTATAACGTACGTTTAGTGAGTAGTCTTTTTTGCTTTTTAAAGTACTGTAATCTAAGGTACAATATTAAACAACAAAGACACACAAACCAGAACTACATTTTAGAAGGGTTAATGTCTTTTCAAAATGCAATATTATTATTACTATTTTGTGATTACTCATTGAAATCGTCTAACCGAGACAAGTCAATTGAGTACACACAGCAGTATGTTCATCTTCGCAAGCCACGGGTTCTACCTCCACTTTGTTCGTAAGGAACAAAGTGGAGGTAGAACTCTTGGCTTGCGAAGGTGCACCGTGTTTAGATCTGAAATGAAACATTTAGAATGCCATTACCCCTTCGTATCTGTTGTTCTGTGCCCATTGACTAGTCTCCAGTCTAAAATTTCCAGTCTATATTTTTTTTATTTTCGGACCGACTGATTTGATGCATCACTTTATACTATTTTGGCTGAATCACTACGCAGTGCGCATAACTCTGAAATCCTGTCGCCAAAAAGTAGCAAGCAGAAACTTGCAACAAAAACTACATTTACTACAACATAAAGTTTACCTTAGTCTCAATTTTACTGCATAAAAGAAATGGTTAAAAAATTATTCATTTTACTTGACGCAAGCATGTGAAGCAAATGTGCCGCGTGACAGTATGCACCACGTGTTTGCATTTTAAGTGCGCTGACATCTTGAAAGTAAGTTAGCCCAGAATGCCCAAATGAGATAGATGATAATCGACTTAGGCGACATCTATTGGTAGATATTGGCTCTGTGCCTACCTCAATAGCTCGCTGATCCACATGATAGTAGTCATCTTCGTGAAATATGTCTGCCTTTCTATCCGGAGGTGGGTGGGGTGCGGGGACATTATCGTCTAAATCTTCAAGACTGTCCACGTAACATTGAAGTTTGTCGCTGTACTTAAAGGTCGGGAGTAGTGGGTATGTGGATAGTAGTCGGCCTGGAAGCGCCATTGTCTGAATTGAAAAGAATATCTTATTATTTAACATTTTCGAAAATAGAGCTATGAAAAAAATTGAAAGATGTCAAAGAAAAAAAATGAAAATCGATTCGGCTACAATCATTTTGTAACTACAGGTACAGAACCTGTAGTTACAAAATGATTGTAGCCGAAATGATTTTTCATTTTTTTCTTTGATTCTTTGGGATTCGTGGATCTGAACGAAAAGATAACGGCCCATAGCACAAAAATGTGGGTGGGGTGCGGGTACATTATCGTCTAAATCTTCTAGACTATCCACGTAACATTGAAGTTTGTCGATGAACTTGAAGGTCGGGAGTAGTGGGTATGTGGATAGAAGTGGGCCTGGAAGCGCAATTGTCTGAATTGAAAAGAATATCTTATTATTTAACAGTTTTGAAAATAGAGCTATATGAAAAAAATGAAAGATGTCAAAGAAAAAAAATGAAAATCGATTCGGCTACAACCATTTTGTAACTACAGGTACAGAACCTGTAGTTACAAAATGATTGTAGCCGAATTGATTTTTCATTTTTTCTTTTATTTTTAGGAATTTGTAGCCAAAATTGTGGGTGGGGTGCGGGTACATTATCGTCCAAATCTTCCAGACTGTCGACATAACATTGAAGTTTGTCGCTGTACTTAAAGGTTGGGAGTAGTGGGTATGTGGATAGTAGTCGGCCTGGAAGCGCCATTGTCTGAATTGAAAAGAATATCTTATTATTTAACATTTTCGAAAATAGAGCTATATGAAAATAATTGACAGATATGATAGAAAAAAATGAAAATCGATTCGGCTACAATCATTTTGTAACTACAGGTACAGAACCTGTAGTTACAAAATGATTGTAGCCGAATTGATTTTTCATTTTTTCTTTGATTCTTTGGAATTTGTGGATCTGAACGAAAAGATAACGGCCCATAGCACAAAAATGTGGGTGGGGTGCGGGTACATTATCGTCCAAATCTTCTAAATTATCCACATAACATTGAAGTTTGTCGCTAAACTTGAAGGTCGGGAGTAGTGGGTATGTGGATAGAAGTCGGCCTGGAAGCGCCATTGTCTGAAATATGATAACAATCATTTATATACAAGTCAAGAAGATCAACATAATATTCTCATTTTGTCCTTTACCCGTGACCATAGTAACAGATAAAATGGGTAATTCTAATGACAAATGCTTTTTTCATTGAATGTTCATCAAACTCTATTGAGGTGGGTTCTCATTATAATCGTATCGACAAGACGATTATAATGAGTACTCACATGATAGAATAACCCATTTAGATTGTATTACCACCCATCTTCGCAAGCCAATGGTTCTACCTCCACTTTGTTCCCTACGTATATAGATACCAAGTACTTCGTGTAAGTCCGTCTAGATCTTCGGCGTGTTTCTTGGCAACGGCAAATGACGAGCGTAAAAGCATTTTAAAAATCCTGATAATCTCCATTGCCACGGATATGCACGAAGATGTTTGGTATCTAATGGTTAATGGAATGCCGCAATAAAAGTGTGCACAATTAGCATATTCACAAATGAAAGTCATCTTCGCAAGCCAAGGGTTCTACATCCACTTTGTTCGTAAGGAACAAAGTGGAGGTAGAACCCTTGGCTTGCGAAGATGATTACCCCCTCGTATCTATTGCTCTGTCCGTGACCATGACAGATAGCGGTATAATGGCAATGTTTGAACAACATAGAATGCTCAGTAAAGAATGATATCATCACTTTTTAACAAAAAACGTCGTCACTGCAGTTACGAGTTTTTTGTTGAAAAACAGCGAAAAAAGGTAATTTAATAGAATAACTCAGGTTTTAATGTTGCATTTCATTTAAAGAGCGTTCATTGCATTCAAACATACAAACGAATCTATCAAAACCCACTAGACAAGCTGTAAGCAGAACATTCTTAACCGAACAAATACAAAATATAATGGAATAAAATTCTTTGAATGAAATGAACATAATATTGATAACAATTCCCCAACTTCCCCCCCCCCCCCCCCAAAAAAAAAAAAAAAAAAAAAAAAAAAAAAAAAAAAAAAAAAACAGAGTATCAGCTTTATACTATATAGTAAAACAAAACAACAATTGCCTTTGATATCATTACATATTATAACCAAGATACATATCGATGTGAACTTAACTTCAATGCTTTGGTCGCTGTAAAGAGCCATTTGGTGGAGCAAAACGTCGCTGTTCAACAAAACCCTCGTACCTGCAGCTTAAAACAAGCTGCAGTTACGAGATTTTTATTGAAAAAAGCGACGAACTTTTAACAGCATTTTTAATTCTCCCTAGTCATTCATGTTTTAACTTTTAAGTCTTACATTTTAGTCCCAAATTTCAAAAATCTTACTATTACATTATACTTCAAATACAAATTCAAGTGTTGTGCGAATGGTTTTGATAACCATTTCCCAAACAAGACCTTTTGACGATCCTAATAGAAAGGGCTTGGGAAACATTGAGACAAAATCAGAAAATGCAGATTATCAGCATTTTCTCCTTTTGTCTCAATATGATCGATATCATATTGCACAAAAATCAAATTTTTTATCAACACACAATCTCTAATTACCAGAAACTTTTGAATTATTTCTCCCTGAATTTTGTTATTTTTTGTTTGGTAAAGGGTTAAGAGGTTTTGATATCAAATAGTAAATATTTTTTGTTTATCTTCGGAAGTTTTTGCACTCTATTTGAACAGCCAAAACGATAACACAGTTGTAAAAACTATACCGAGGTATCGAGAAATTAAAGTGACATTTCACAATCATTTTTACACAAGTTTACTTTTATTCTATCTGAAAGAGCATGTTTTCCTATGAAAATTTCAAGCCAAAATATTGAACCGTTTACGAGAAATATATATTTTTGTGCTAACATTTAACAAATTGTTGTGGACAACAGTTCTGATTTATATAGAATTCGTCATTTCTGTCTCAACTTTAAAGGCGTAGTTTTCGCTTATAAATAACAACTTCAAAAGACTGATAGCATTTCTACGCATTAGAATAAACAATCTTTGCATCAAGACATACTTTTAAAAAATGAAACAAATGTGAAATGTCACTTTAAATGATAATGTAGCCTGTGTCTCTGCACGTAGAATAACCATATTGTGGATTTTAATGATCTAAATCGTCAGTGTTGATGCAAAACCTCGTATCTCATTTTTGGAAGGGTTTGAATGCGTCGAAAAATGTAATAACTTTTCCAAAACTGAAAGGTTTTACTGGAAATTCGGACACATTATTCAAATAAAATCTGTCAGTAATACTGATAAGTAAACAGATCCCACCTACTGCAAGATTTGTCTAAACTGGATATACGGGGTTTTGCTTTGAAATTCACAAAAATCAACATACTAGGTTTTGTATTTACCGCCGGTAACCAGTCAAAGCTCAGGCATGTGTAATCCACGTTTTCTCGTAAAAAAATTCGCTCCTTGATATTTTGATTTGAGTTTGAGTTTATTGGGGTTTTACGCCGTTTTTCAACTACCAGGGTCATATCGCGGCGGCTGGAGCACCTAACCGTGGGTTCCTGGTATTTCTCGCACCAGTACAACCACAATATCCAAACCGAGCCTCCAGCTGCTCTCTCACATAGATGATTCACACCCATTGGTGAGAGACAAATGACTTTTGTCAAATGTCAGAATGGATACTGGCCGAGCCGGGGTTCGAACTCGAGACCCCTGGATTGACAGACTCCGACGTAACCGACTGAGCTATCCGGGCTCGGCCCTTGATATTTTGATGTCGCTATTTAAATGAAATAGCGACATCGAAATATCGAATACCGAATTTTCATCAGAGAAGACTCGGGTTATGGCATGCGCTAAAAGGCTTCCAGAAGTCAATGCTGCACTAAACTCATAGCGCAAAAGGGTCTATTAGATTAGTACAAAAAGGCCTCTTCCTGGTAGCATTTCACAAACTGTATATGTTATAGAGATCGGATTAAAAGATTTAAAACATTAAATACATGTTAAATCATTGACCGAGGACTTGAAATTAAACTTGGTCTTTATAATAGTCATGTAGATAACTAGATTAAAGTTCAAATCCAAACAAGAACTTTATTTTACAAGTGCTTAAATTGACATTTCACATTTATTTCATTAAAAAAAGGTATTTCTGGATGCAAGGATTGTTTATTCTAATGCATAGAAATGCTATCAGTTTTCGAAGTTGTTATTTATAAGCGAAAAATATGCATTTAAGTTGAGACAAAAATGACAAATTCTATATAAATCTGAACTGTTGTCCACAACAATTTGTTCAATTTTAGCACATAAACATATATTTCTCGTAAACTGTTCAATATTTTGACTTGAAATTTTCAGAATTTTCATAAGAAAAGATGCTCTTTCAGATAGAATAAAAGTAAAGGTTATATAAAAATAATTGTGAAATGTCACTTTAAGGTTTACGAACTGAGAATGAAAACACCACTTTCTAGCCATACGAAATGCATCAAATTACACACGCTTGTAAATACACTTTATATATAAGTTGATTCACCAGGCCGGATTTCAAAATTATGCTTTAAGAAGAAAATAATTTACAAATTTTATTTTACTCTATATTCATATGCAAGGGAGGTAATTTTGAACATTTTTGTCAAATGTTTCCATAAGTATACATTAATTCAAAATTCTAAACCATACAAAATGCTTATGTTTGTATTAAGAATAGAAATGTAACACATTTTAGGAATTACTAGCACTTTTCAAATTTCACCTCTGGCTCTGCATTTCATTCTTAGTTCGTAAACCTTAAATCTTCCATTGTATAATTGAACCAATAGATCTACCTGAAGAAAGGGGACTATAGCATTTGAGACAGACCAAGATATTTTTTTTAAAAGAGGTTGCCGTGTTTTCCAGGGGAGGGGCGACTGCATAGGCGCATGAAAAAATCCGGGATAAAAACTCCTTTTTTTACAAATTCGAGTGGGAGGGGACATGGTTGGATCTGCCCAAGTGTCAGTATATGTAAAGAGCAATATTTAAAAATCATTTTTAGCTGCGAAAGAAACTTTGCTTTATCAACCTACGCAATAAACACAGATCTAAGACAGAGGATACCTGAAAATGATTCATGTATATGTCTCTATAAATGACCTGGCAGATCTCTGCCAGGTCATTAATCGGGACCTATACTACAAAAAATGTAATGTACCTACCGATCGTTTTGGTTTTTCTGGAATCTCGGGTTTTCCTGCACCACTCCCCATGTTTAAACGAGTTTAGAAGCTTAGAGTAAGCTTCAATTGAGCAAGTGAATGTATGAATTCCGTCATATCCAGTTTCTGCATTTTCACCACATTTGTCTTACATTACCTATTCTATTTTTTTCACAATAACCACAACATTTTAGTAAATTTACGGAAAGATACATCTATATTTAGGGTAAGTCCCATCTTTGAAAAAATAAAGTTGTCGATGTTGAAAAAATCCTGCTACCTCAGCAGCAAATTCTTATTGTGGATTACGAATTGTTTTTGTAAGATTAGTTCCTTTGATGGAAGTGGCTTTGATAAAACAATTTTTATACGCCCTATAGCCCTTTCCCAAACAAGACTTGGGTTTGACGTCCCAAATAGAAAAGGCATTGGAAAACATTGGGGTAAAAGAAGAGATTACTGATAATCGGTAATTGCTCGTTTTGCCTCAATATTTTTCATTTTTTATAAATATCCTTTCTTTAGTTATACATGTTTTCATTTTGTCTTCAGTATAAGCTTTGAACCTGGGTCACCTGAACCTTAAAGCTAGAAATTGCACAAAAATACCAAAATTGATGGCAGAATTCGCGAATTGACAAATATTTGAGATATTTTGAATGCAAAGCCACAAATCACTTTCCATAACATTAAGCACAGTGGATAATCATGTGACTTAAAATTCCAGAGAATCTTCAATATTTTTGTCATTATTTTACCAATTTGAATTCGGTTTGAAGCAGAGAAGGTGGGCAGGCGTCATGCATTAGATGGTTGTAGTGGATATTTGAAAAAATCAAGTGATAAAAAAGTTATTGAAGATCGACCAAAATTTGGTTGATCTTCTATAACTTTTTTATCATTTGATTTTTGAAAAAAACATTTACTTCCACCTTATTCCTGGCATTTTTCCATATTCTCTGCTTCAAACCAAATTAAAATTGGTCAAGTATTAAAAAAGTTATTGAAGATTATCTGAAATTCAGAGTCACGTGATTATGCACCGTGCTGAGACTCGACGAATTCACCAACTCTCTCACATTCTGCATCCATCTTTCTTGTATTCATGTCTGCCTAAGTAGTCTCTGTCTGTCTGTATGTCTGTCTGTCTGTCTCTATATCTTCTCTATCTCTCCCACACAATCTTTATGCCTCTTTTCTCTGTCGTACTAGTATTCCTTTTAATTTCTATATAACCATATAATATATATTTTCGTTTCATCCTATTTCTATCTATTTTACCGGTCTTGATTTCTCAATAAATGTATAGATAAACGTCCACCAGACTGACATCTTCAAACCCATTAACTTATTCCTACTTCTCTCTAACAGACGAAAACTTTCTATGCTTGTCTAAACTTCACTCGCTGACTTGAGCTAATGCAATCTCAAGTAGACCTGAGTCCTTGAACGGTTTTATATTCTATGGGGCCTGCCAGTTGATCTCCTACGGAAAATACCCATAATGTGGCCAATTTGAGATTTATAAAACATCGGATTTTTTTCGAGCTGCGTCGTTACGTACTAATATCTAAACCTATTCGGATGCGGTCGTAAACATTCGGCGGTAAAAAGTTCCAACAACAATTTCGACAGCTCAAATTTTAAAAGTTACAACAAACTACAAAAGGGTCACTGATAAAGATTCAAATCTTATAGTTTAGCAGAGATATTGAGACAAAGGTAGATGCTGGTATCAGCATTTTTCTTCTTTTGTCGTGAGCAATGTTTCCACAAATCATCTTTGTTCGGAGCGGCATTTCATTGACAAAACATAAGTATATGCCTTTTGAATATTGTGGGTATTTTATAATTTTATATGCAATGCGGAAGTATTTACTTTTTTGTTAAATTGAAGAATAATAAATTATCAATGTACACTTTAAACTCATATAACCCTTACCCATCGATCCAAACCCTTCCCTGTGTTTTACTTCCCTGTAATTATGAAAAGGTTTTGAGATAAAAAAAAAAAAAAAAAAAAAAAAAAAAAAAAAAAAAAAAAAAAAAAAAAAAAAACACACACAAAAAAAAAAAAAAAAAAAAAACATTGGGGTAAAAGGAGGAAATGCAGACAACCATCACTTTTGCATCAAGGATTTCTGTGTTATGTTAAGCACAAGTCTTATCTCTATCGACAACCCGTTTGTCGTGTGCTACAGATTTCAATATGGAATGTTCAAAATGAGTATTATACTCGATCTAATATCGCGATCTGAAAGCAACTTATCATATATATTCTCCTCAAACCTCATTCATGCAGGCCCGTAGGAACAGAGGGGGGGGGGGGGGGCTAGGAGGGGCTACCCCCCCCCAAAGTTGGCCAAAAATGCAGAATTTTCTTAATTTCAGACTGAAAATTTTGGGAAAATCCAAATCCCCCCCCCCCCCCCTAAGAATAATGATAAGGGCTTTAGCCCCCCATATGAAATTGCTTCTTACGGGCCTGTTCATGTAACTAGTTTTTTTGTAAGGAAAACGACAGTATTAATTTGTCATTTTAGACCAATTTAGATCTTGATCAGTCTGTCTATACTCTAGTTCTAATAGTATAACTACCCCGTATCTCAAGGGCTATGTTTAAGAAAAATGTGTTTTTAAATGTGTAATGCCATTTTCCATTTCAATTTCAGTCTTTCATTTCGATGTTTTGTCGTATAAAGCTATCGAAGTATACGTTTGATCTATCAACAAACAGTTTCCATCTTTATTTGTGTTCGAATCAATGATGGAAAAAGACCCGTTTCCAGCAATTAGGCCCTATATGATTATAGCCTTTTAAGGTTAATGGGACCTTCTAGGGGAGTACATCGACACAAATTTTACGGAACGGATCATAGGTAGTAGGAAACAACCATGTTCGCACTAGGGAACTTTAAATGTACGAATTCGGAAAACATGAAGGAAAATGAAGAAATTGCTCGTAGTATGAAACCATTACGACAAAAGAAGAAAATGTCGATAACCGGCACACTGTCGTTCTAAATACAAAATACAAATTTCATGTAACGTACATACCTTTATTTTACTTAAGAATCCATGAGAAAAAAGTATAATTTCAGTATGAGGCAGGTGTCAGCATTAAATAATGCTAAGCGACTAATTCCGTTCGGTTTAGAGAACCAACGACCTCTCTCGAGTATTGAAATTGCCACCTATTGAAACGTTTTTCTTTAACCCTTTACTACACAAGACCTACTTTTGACGTCTTTGTTAGAAAATGCTGAGCAAATATTGAGACAAAAGAAGAAAATGCCGATATCCGGAATTTCTCCTTTTGACTCAATACTATCTGCTGAACTTTACAACAATTTCAATATTTTCCAACAGTAGTATATGTTGTCTGTTGCAGCTTTCAAATCAGACTACCCAAAATATTTTGTCGTTAGGGAAAGGGTTATCGGAGGGTAATTTGCGACTAAAACCCCTTGTCAGATAAAGAAACCAAGGCATACCCATATAATATTTTTCGTGCGTTTAAAGAGACATTCCATTGTAATTGATTTTAAGCGAGCCGGGACTTTATGGTCAGGGATGATTTTCTGAAAGCTTATAACAAATGCTACAAGATGAGCGTTGTTTGCACTCTGGCCGTTGGGGCTTTTGGCCGTAACCCTTATCTAAAACCCTTAACCCTTTTAAATTTTTTATTCAAACATACAAACATTTATTTGGTAATATCTTCATTGAATTTTGGCCTACATATGTCAATATGGTATCAAATGAAAGCTTATGACTTGCTCTTTCATTTGTAGTTATTTTATGCAAATTAGCTCATTTGCATATTCATGAATATTAATGATTTTCCTTAAAATTGTCAATTTTTGATTAAAATTTGGTTAATTATTTCCAAAACAAGGCGTTTCTGTCCAGGGGGAATTTTGTAAACATAGTTTATCAGTAAGAACATGTTATTAGAAACATTTTGAGCCTTGTTTGCACTCTGGCGGTTGGGGCTTTTCGGCGTGACCCTTATCTAAACCCTTAACCCTACCAAATTGTTCATTCAAATTTTGAAAATGAATTTGGTTATTTCTTGATTGAATATTTACACACAGATGTCAGAATGGTATCAAATGAAAGCTTATGACTTGCTCTTTCATTTTAAGATATGTTATGCAAATTAGTTCATTTGCATACTCATGAATATTAATTATTTCTCCTAAAATTGCAATTTTCGACCAAAATCTGGTAAATACTTTCCAAAACAAGATATTTTTGTACAGGGGAATTATGAAAACATAATTAATCTTAAAGTAAATCATATATGAAACATTTTGAGTGATGTTTGCGCTTTGGCTGTTGGGGCATTTGGCCAAAACCCTTATCTTAACCCTTAACCCTATAAAATTGTTCAGTCATTTCAAAACATTTTTTACCATATCTTGGTTGAATATTGACCTACAGATGTAAGAATGGTATCAAATGAAAGCTTATGACTGTCTCAAATGTTTGCCATAAATTTTATGCAAATTATCTCATTTTCATATTCATGAATATTAATGACATTACATAAAATTGTGACCTTTTTAGCGGGTAATTGGTAAATACTTTCAAAAACATTGTTTTTATACTCAAGGGGAATCATGTAAACATAGTTTATCTTAAAGAACATTTTAGTAGAAAAATTTTGAGCAATGTTTGCAATCTGGCGGTTGGGGCTTTTGGCCGTGACCCTTATCTAAACCCTTAACCCCATCAAAATTTTCATTTGAATTTTCAAAACGTTTTTGGTCATAGCCTGATTGAACAGTTACTAACAGATGTCACTACGGTATCAAATGAAAGCTTATGGATGACTCTTTCATGCGCTATTATTTTTTATGCAAATTAGCTCATTTGCATATTCATGAGAATTAATGATTTTCCTTAAAATTGTGATTTTTCAGCGAAAATGTGTTAAATACTTTCAGAAAATACTTTCAGAAACAAGGCGTTTCTGTTCAGGGGGAATTATGAAAACATGATTTATCTTAAAGAACATTATATAAATAACATTATAAGCAATGTTTGCACTGTGGTAGTCGGAGCTTTTGGCAAAACCCCTTATCTAAACCCTTAACACTATCAAATTGTCCATTAAAATTTTCAATATGTTTTGGTCATATTTTGATAAAAAATTGACATACAAACGTCATAATGGTATCAAATGAAATATGGTGAATTGCTTGTATATTGGCAATTTGCTCATTTGCTTATTCATGAATATTATTGATTCTTTAAATGTTTGGGATAAAACCACATTTATTGTGGAAAATCCATAAAATGTATTCCATTTGACAGTGCTAAAGTATATGTTATATAGTAACCATGTAATGTTAAGTACATAGTAACCCTGTTATGTTTAGTACAATAAATGTTGATGATTCTTAGCCTTAGATAGACATTCTAGTGTTGATCTATGTCAGTTTCCATTATGATAACCTAGCCAAACTCCCAGATTGTAAGTAATTCCAAGATTGCCACCAAGTGTGATGTTAATCATTTTTGGTCAAATTGTCCTAGAACAGTACAAACAGTAAGTGTCTTAATATGAGATTTCATATGCTGATCTAAACCAGGTTTTAGTTGTAGCATTTAAGTATCAGGAAAGTATTGAACTGAAGATATCTATGGCTATCTAATGCCATCATTGAAAACATATGCCATATTGAAAAATATTGTATATGTATCGCAAGGGAACTATTTTCAATCCATTGTGAGGTTATAGTATGCTGAAAGCACATATAAGACATATGTATAGGTTCGGAAGAATTTTAATGTACAATCAGCATGGGCTGTCGGTAGTATGGATCAGTTTACAGTTCACATCTGTTCTGATCTGATACAGACAAATAAATGCATCGTAAATGACTGCAATAATCTTTTGATTGCAATCGGTTATTGTCTGTACTCTAGCTACATACATACAGCGAGTACATTTCTTGATTTATGCATCTGATACGTAGGCTTTACATATGACACCCCAAGCTTAAATGATATGAAGTTGAAATACCTCAATAGAGCACAAAGGAATGGTAACACCACTGTCCCTGATCTGTCAGCCACATATCAAATACACTTAAGGCCAACAAATTGACTTGGCTATGAGGAATACACAAGGAAGGGCTCTCCAGATGGAACAAAATCATGCTGTTTTCTCAATGTGAATGGCGAAAAATGGAGCTTGACAATTGCTTAACAATGTTATTCTGCTATATGTATGCAATTTGTCTACATTCCAGGATCTCTATTCAGCCATAAAAATTACAAAAATAATTGAAATGATTAACTTTATATGTGTATTAGAGTAAATTCCCGCTTGTTAGACACCTTTGTATCATCATATGGCATTTAATAAAATGTTAATGTTCAAAGTCCTATTTTGCGGCAATTTTTGATTCATCAAAGGATAACATTTTGTCAACTAAACTAGATATAAGCGAGAACACCAGTACAATACACAGAATCAATTAAACTTATTTGCACTTAAACAATGAAGATTTAAAAAATATCAAATGGACACTAAATACATACATTGATAATAAAATTTATAGGAACAAAATATGATGGGTTGCACACTTTAAAATCGCAGTTACTTCCAAACAAAACATCAAATAGATTTCAAACAAGGCTTAGATGTTGTTAAAAGAGTGAACATGGATATCAGATGGTTAAAAACTCACGAGAAAGAAAAAAAACAACACCTTTTTGTAGTTATTTAACTTGAAAACAATCACGAATTGTAGAGAAATCACTAATATACAAGCATATGCAAATGAGCCAATTTGCATGAAATAACTGCAAATTAAAAAAAAAGTCATTAGCGTTCATTTGATACCATTCTTACATCTGTAGGTCAATATTCAATCAAGCTATGACCAAACACGTTTTGAAAATTCAAATGAAAAATTTGATGGGGTTAAGGGTTTAGATAAGGGTCACAGCTAAAAGCCCCAACCGCCAGATTGCAAACATTGCTCAAAATTTTTCTAATAAAATGTTCTTTAAGATAAACTATGTTTACATGATTCCCCTTGATTAGAAACACAATGTTTTTGAAAGTATTTTCCAAATACCTGCTAAAAAGGTCACAGTTTTTAGTAATGTCATTAATATTCATGAATATGCAAATGAGATAATTTGCATAAAATTTAAGGCAAATTATTGGGACAGTCATGAGCTTTCATTTGATACCATTCTTACATCTGTAGGTCAATATTCAACCAAGATATGATAAAAATGTTTTGAAATGACTGAACAATTTTATAGGGTTAAGGGTTTAGGTAAGGGTTTTGGCCAAATGCCCCAATAGCCAAAGCGCAAACATCTCTCAAAATGTTTCATGTATGATTTTCTTTAAGATTAATTATGTTTACACAATTCCCCTGCACAAAAATGTCTTGTTTTGGAAAGTATTTACCAGATTTTGGTCGAAAATTGCAATTTTAGGAAAAATAATTAATATTCATGAATATGCAAATGAGCTAATTTGCATAACATATCTTAAAATGAAAGAGTAAGTCATAAGCTTTCATTTGATACCATTCTGACATCTGTGTGTAAATATACAACTAAGATATGACCAAATTCATTTTCAAAAGGAGGGGTTTCCATAAGGCCATTTTCCTGGGACCTAAATTTTCCAATGATATTTTTAGTACAAATAGATACATAAAGGGGACGTGTTTTGCCGAAAAGTCTGAATCGAACGGACCTTTGGTTTGGTGTATATTGTATGTTGAAAGTGGGTGGGGTAATTTTTTTCAGGCGCTACCCAGGGTTCTTATTAATCAATTTTCTATCTAAATGTAAATAATTGGCGATTTTTTTAAAAATATTATGTTTTGTATATGAGCCCATGTCAAGATGACATTAAATCCATTGGCTTGCTTATTATATATATTAAAATATTTAGAATTTTATGTAATTTTTCATTTTTTTTGTATATTTTCATCTCCCAACTTTGCGGAAAACATCAACATGTTTTTATAAAGCGACATAATGAAATAATACTTTAGGTGAGAACTTGTTAATAAATTGTCATTGCAAAATCATGAGGGAGTTTTGATAGCTAGTCGGGTAAATGAGTTACGGGCCCTTGAATGCACGAAAACCCATGACAAATTGTGGAATAAATAACAAAATACATTTTTTCTGACTTTCTTTCGTATAGAAAGGCAGAAATGTTTAATTAGCTCGAATTATAGCTGGCCTCAGCAAATAGTACTACAAATAAGCTCTTGCGGTCACTTTCGTCTGTTGTCCGTCCGTCTGTCTGTCTGCCCGTCCATAATATCAGGTTTACACTCTAGAATCCACAAATATTATCCGATCTTCACCAAACTTTGTCAAAATGTGCAAGGTCATAAGCCCATGTGTTAGATTAATTTTGGACGGAATTGCTTCAGAAAGTGCTGAGTTATGTGCCCTTGAGTGTCAAAAAATGCTATTTTTGACAATTTTTGCATTCAAATATTTTCAAATATTACCCAATCAAATGCAAAACCAAGTGAAAATGTTTGTATTTATAATATCTTGGGTGAGTGTGATTTTCATTCAGATTGAAAACGTAAATTTTGAGTTATTCGCCCTTGAATTTGGCAAAATTGCATTTTTCGGCTTTATTTTCCCTTTAGCATCCACAAATATGGAGCAATTAAAACCGATACAGGACAAATTATTTCTGTCTATAATATATCAGACGTGTAAGAATTTCAGCCAGATTGGAAATGTTTACCCTGAGTAATCCGCCCTTGAATTTAACAAAATTGCCGTATTAGCCCTAGATTTGCACGAAAACCCAAAAATTTGCCTAAATCAAGGGCAGATAACTTGGGAAAAGCATTTCAAATGGTGCCAAAACCTTAACCTATGAGAGATCTTATGGACATCAACAATTTGTCCAAGTTTTGCTTTCATTTTTTAAATATTGGTGGATGCTAAAGAGAAAATGAAGTCAAAAATAGCAATTTTGCCAAATTCAAGGCGGGATAACTCAAAATTTACGATTTCAATCTGAATGAAAATCACACTCATCCAAGATATTATAAATACAAACATTTTCACTTGGGTTTGCATTTGATTGGGTAATATTTGAAAATTTTTGAATGCAAAAATTGTCAAAAATAGCATTTTTTGACATTCAAGGGCACATAACTCAGCACTTTCTGAAGCAATTCCGTCCAAAATTAATCTAACACATGGGCTTATGACCTTGCACATTTTGACAAAGTTTGGTGAAGATCGGAAAATATTTGTGGATTCTAGAGTGTAAACCTGATATTATGGATGGGCAGACAGACAGACGGACGGACAACAGACGAAAGTGACCGCAAGAGCTTATTTGTAGTACTATTTGCTGAGGCCAGCTATAATTCAAGCTAATTAAACATTTCTGCCTTTCTATACGAAAGAAAGTCAGAAAAAATGTATTTTGTTATTTATTCCACATTTTGTCATGGGTTTTCGTGCATTCAAGGGCCCGTAACTCATTTACCCGACTAGCTATCAAAAATCCCTCATAATTTTGCAATGACAATTTATTAACAAGTTCTCACCTAAAGTATTATTTCATTATGTCGCTTTATAAAAACATGTTGATGTTTTCCGCAAAGTTGGGAGATGAAAATATACAAAAAAATGAAAAATTACATAAAATTCCAAATATCTTAATATATATAATAAGCAAGCCAATGGATTTAATGTCATCTTGACATGGGCTCATATACAAAACATAATATTTTATAAAAAATCGCCAATTATTTACATTTAGATAGAAAATTGATTAATAAGAACCTTGGGTAGCGCCTGAAAAAAATTACCCCGCCCACTTTCAACATTCAATATACACCAAACCAAAGGTCCGTTCGATTCAGACTTTTCGGCAAAACACGTCCCCTTTATGTATCTATTTGTACTAAAAATATCATTGGAAAATTTAGGTCCCAGGAAAATGGCCTTATGGAAACCCCTCCTTTGAATGAACAATTTGGTAGCGTTAAGGGTTTGGATAAGGGTCACGCCGTAAAGCCCTAACCGCCAGAGTGCAGACAAGGCTCAAAATGTTTCTAATAACATGATCTTACTGATAAACTATGTTTACAAAATTCCCCCTGGACACAAACGCCTTTTTTAAGAAAGTATTTATCAAATTTTCGCCAAAAAATGGAAATTTTAAGGGAAATCATTAATATTCATGAATATGCAAATGAGCTAATTTGCATAAAATAACTACAAATGAAAGAGCAAGTCATAAGCTTTCATTTGATACCATTTAGACATCTGTAGGACAATATTCAAAGAAAATATGACCAAATAAGTATTGTAAATTTAAATGAAAAAAATGATAGGGTTAAGTGTTTTAGACAAGGGTTACAGCCAAAAGCCCCAACGGCCAGAGTGCAAACAATGCTCAAAATGTTTCTAAGATATTGTACTTTATGAAAAGCTATGTCTACAAAATTCCCCCTGGGGGGGGGGGGGGGGGGGGGGGAGCAAACATGTTTCTGGCTCAGGGACTATAATATGTTGGCGTCGCGTCAGCGTCGCGTCTCCAAAAACTTAAGCGCAAGGGCGGATCTAAGGGTGGGGTCAGGGGGTCATGACCCCCCCCCCTGGAATTGGCCGAAAATTGAATTTTGACTATACAACTTCTTGTTAAAAGCTGTCATTTGGGCTTTGACCCCCCCCCCCCCCCCCTGGAAAAAATCCTGGATCTGCCCTTGAAGCCTGATCTATTTCTCAGACACTGTTAGAGATACAGCCTTGATATTTCACACAGGGACACTTCCCAACAAGGTCTTTCTCTTTGTACAATGACCTTTGACCTACTGACCTTGACCTTGGTGCTTGATCTACTGTAAAACAACTTTAACATGGCCTATATCTCATGCGATATTACAGATAAAGCCTTGGTATTTCACATATGGGTATCTCATGCCATAACATTGATCTTGAGACCATGACCTTTTGATAAGTGATCTTAACCTTTGACATTGGACTCCTATTTTGGCGACAAGCTGTCGTATATAGGCGAGCTACGTTGTGCGCGGACAACTCTTGTTAAAGTATGATTATATGTTTTGATGCAAAGATTGATTATTATAATGCGTTTGAATGCCAACAGAATTTTTGTTCGAATTGTTGCTGATGAGCCACCAAAATGCCTTAAAGTTGATTCGGACATGGCAAATTCAATGACATATGAACTGCGGTTAACCAAAATCCGTTTAATCTTTATGAAAAGTAAAAAACAATATTGAAGTTAAACTTGAAGATGCCCTTTCTGGAAAAGATTCGATGCTAAAGATCTCATTGTTTTTAGTGAAAACTATTTCATAAAGCCCATCTTTATCCACAACACTTAATGTTCGAATACGATTTCGAATTGAAACTGTTTGTTCTTGTAAAAAAAATCCGATATTTTCACACTTCCCCTCTCACTTTCTTTCTTTCGTCCTCTCTGCCATTTTTTCTCTGCCTATCTTTCTCTCTCACTATCTTTTCATCTACCACACACATGCCGCCATCCTTTTTTCCATCCTCCCTCTGCATTGATATATAATGTATTTAAGGAAGTCCATCCCTAATGAGATTCGCGCGACGTCGGAAATATTCGGGCGACGTCGAATACATTCGGCGGTGGAACTTTCTACCGCCGAATGTTTACGACCGCGCCCGAATAGGTTCGGATACGTAACGACGTCTTTCGAAAAAAAAATCCGATGTTATATGAATCTCAAAGTGGCTGCATTACGGGTATTCTACCTCAATTAACTGTCTTATACGAGCTCCTCTCCTTTCGTTTATCCCCTTCTTTCGTGCTCTTGTTAATAACTCAATTGCTAGCACCATTTCCTTTATTATAACATTAAACACTGTGCTACCAATAACTTTTTGTATTAAAACCCCCATTGTTTGGAAAAGGTTTAGAATGTACTATATCATTATTGAAATTCTATGCAGCCTATCCACTCGATTTTTACTTTATGTGGTACATTTTTAAAATGTTATTTCTTTGTTAACTACACAATAATTCCAATTTTTTTAGATAAGATAATTTAATGTAAGCATTGACGATTTCTAAAACACCGCAGCATTGTGATCACTGATATTTACAAAAATTCCAAAATCACTGTGTTTTATCCACCAACTTATTCACCAAGATCTATTGACTTTCAACTTTTTCATCTAAGTAATGTACACTGTAGATATGGTTGGTGTTATTGCAAAACCTCGTAACTACAGCATAAATAAATATGTAGTTACGAGGTTTTGAAATAACACCGATGATATGTCGTTTGTTATGCTGTCACGCAAAAGGGTACCTTGTAGGACTAACAGAAATTATCTGTCCAGGCCAGTCTTCGCGATCAGCGTACACTTGCCTGAACAAAGAGTTTTCGCACTTAGCAGATTTTTCAAAGGTGGACATGCGATTTTACCTTACACAGTATTTTGTTTTCATGCTTTAAAACCGGTTCATTGGTGATGAAATTGATAACAATTACTTAATCAAAGATTATTCTGATCCCGAAACATTTCGACAACTTAGGCAGAAACCGTAGAACATGATCAGAATGCCCATGCATGTGAACGGACATGTGCAGTGTGACCTTTATCTATTGCTAATATGCTTTTCTATGTCTATATTACAGATTTCATTTCACATGGCGCAGCTTTAGCTTTTATTATCATAAATTACACGCCTTGGCTTTTTTAAATGAACAATTCGGTAATATTTTCTTGTGTACCTGTTATATTCGTGTACTTCGATACAAGTCTATTTGAAAAATGTTACGCTACATGCGAAATATGAACACGTTTTTAGTAAAGGTCAGTGTCAGGTCAAATGAAATCCGTAATACATGGGAAATGACCATATAGTTGCCAAAAGGTCCCTTTCTGAGTGACGAAGCAAAACTGCATTGAATGGGCACTGGACTTTTAAATGTCAAACTTTGAAAAGGTCCATTTAATTTCTTATCTTTGGTACAAATTCACCGAAAATTCACCGAAAGCTTTAAGCTCATCTAATTTGCCTTTCTTTTTTTCCGCTAAGATAAAAAAGATTTATAAAACTTGCTTTGTCAAAAACGACACACAATTACATATTTTTTTTTTAAATATACTTATGTCCGTGACGAAGTTTTTTACCCTTAACGATTGCCCATAATTATATACTAAAGGAAAAAAGAAACGCAACAAAAAATAAATTTGATCGTACATTTTTTGTCTTTCTCAAAATCACCCTAATTCGAGTCCTTCTTTTAATTCATGGTAAGACTTCATCATTTGACTTTCTAGTGTCAAAATTTCGACAAGGTCAGAGGTTTTACGTGTCAAAAGTATGCGTTGAAATGAGACTGATTTGGTGTCAACGTTGAATGCGTTCTTGCATGCAATCAAATTAGAGGTTAACGATTCCTGGCTAAAATTTGATTTCTGTACTGTCCATGAATATCATCAACAGTTTTCTCGATAAGAGAATTTGTTTCCGTAGGTAAAATAACCTAACGTTATGGTCCTGATGTCGTGACGTTAGACGTTGACGACCGCTTTTCGGCGACCGTCAGTTGCTCCGTTCGTTCTAAGACGTTATCTCAAGCACTATTTTGTCAACCCAAGTACACCAAAGTTAGCAGCAATTGCGGGTTGAGATGTTTTATTCGTAAACATCACAATTGCTACCATACGACGTCTTTGAATATGTCCCAAAATGACAGAAAGGATTAAATCCAAACGAAACTCATTGCCTTTTGTCTAGTCGACGTGCACAAATCAAAAGAGTTTTATGTAAAGTTTGTGTATTTAAAGGTTTGCACGTGAGAAACGTGTAAACGCTTATTTTGACGTTATATCACAGGTAAGACAGGTTCTAACGTAAACGCAAAGATCAAAATCAAGATACACTTCCCAGTATTTATCAGTGACAACTTTGACTCTTAATGTAAAAGAATTAACAGAAATAACAAAAAATAGTTGTTGCGTTTCTTCTTCCCTCTAGTATATTTACATATTTTTGCGCTCCTAGGACACTATAAAAGAACAGGAAAAGAATGTCACAATTTTCTACATTTTCCTCAATATTTTCAAGCCTTTAATACAGAAATTTAATTCCAACAGTCATATAATGCTTTAGCCTCTGTCCCTTCTGAATTTTGGACTGTGTACAACTGGTTTGTTTGAAAAAATTGTTAAACGTAAAATACAGTTCATGATAAATGATCTGACAGAGCTTCATTTGCTAATAGCTAGAGATACCCTGCCATGTCATTTATTGTGAGCTATATAAATGATCACAATTATATCGCTTTTCAAATAATAGATAATCTTTTTTTCGTTAACATGACATTGTTTATAATCTTTTTTTTGTAAAGAAATCATTCCAAAGAAAATGAGACATACATCTTTCCTTAAACTCTTAACCCATTACCAGACGGCAAAAGTTAAAACTTGGCCAAATTCAAAGATTTTGCAGACGACAATATCAATGAACGAAATTTGACATTTTGTGGTCGTTTTTTGGTGCAAAACATTATCGGAAAATAGTGAAATTGCTTGTCACAAGCTATTTCTTCATTTTCCACACTGCTTTCCAAAGGCCTTATCTTGTAGGGAATCAAAAGGCGCCACTATGTGGCAATTGGTTAAAAAAGTAATCACCGGTTCCCCTTAATTAACTCTTCTCTCAGAGACCAACATGGATATTAATCAGACTGCGTATATACGCAGTCTGATCAAGATCCGTGCTGTTCTCTCTAATAGCTTCTTTATGACCGTTAGCAACTGTAAAAGAACAGCATGGGTCAAAATTAGACTACACTTAGTCTTGGACACACAGTGGTGTTGAAAGATGGTAGGCAAATGCTTAAGGTATATCGCCCCTATTTAGATTTACGTGACGTCGGAATTATTCGTGCGACGTCGTTTAACATTCGATATGCATCCGAACCTATTCGGGCGACGTCGAAAACGTTCGGCGGTGGAACGTTCCACCGTTGAATGTTTTCGACGTCGCCCGAATAATTCCGACGTCGCGTGAATTCCATTAGGGGTGAACTACCTTAAGAAGCCCCTTTCCTAGTCTCAGGCTAAATAATTCTTTTTGTCTTTTAACATCATAATTTATATCAAACAGAAATAAATGTTTCTTCAAATGTCACCGGAGAAAAACTACCTTCCAGATAACCAATATCGGAATACGGAACGATTTTATCCAGGATATCGTGACGTTAATTCGGACAAACAAATAGTATTTCGTGGGTATAGTAATAAAATATCGCAACTACGGCTTGAGACAAGCTGTAACTACGAGACTTTATAACAACACCCAGTCTATTTTAAGCACAACATTCATTTCTATTCGGAAAATGAAATCAGCAACTAGCAAAGGTCAACCAGGTACAGTTATTTCCATTATGTTTTTTTTTATCCTTTTCAAAGAAAGGAAATAATTCGCACAACATAAACGTGAATAAATTGACACCCTGGTTCACTAATATGTTCCATTTAAATATGCATCAACTAAATTATACAGCACACATGCACACATTTAGAAAGCTAAATTCACTTTGAAGTTTAAACTACAATATCATTGTTGTAAGATAAGGGTTGGCCCTTACCCTTTTTAATTTGGGAAGACCTGCAAAATGATTGAAGAAGCACATTGTGGAGAAAGGAATGCCAAGAAAGTTCTTTCAATTGTTTTTATACACATATTTCGTGTGGCTTAGCACAACAATATAAAAAATCCTTTAGTTTCCAAATTCACAAGACAAATCGCTGAATTTTGGGGATTCTATGTTTAATTTCCACTGTGGAAAGCGTTAATTAACAGACGTGTAAGTTGAGAAGTTTGAAATCTCGTTCAAAATGCAAAAACTTGTCACTATTTACAAAACACAATATGCTTTGTTTACTCGTAGATCATTATTACGGACCGTGTCTTGTTAAAAGTGGGAGCTAGAAAGTATGAAAAGTGCATACTTTGTCGGTCTCCATATCAGCAGCGGGGAGTCACGTGACCTTAAATTAAAAAAAAAAATTGTCAATGATTTCTTTGTAAAGAGGGGTTTTGGAAATTATGAATAGTGTTTACTCTAGTCGTTCTATGTATTGCTGGACAATCAGGTCGTCTTTGCTCTTCTTCGGAAGCTTTGAACAAGCTGTAGCTACGAGGTTTCTTAATTAAGGAATGCGACGACATGATATACAATTTGGAACGGTAAAACTCTTTAGCTGCAAGTTTGCTTCGCTAAATAATCCAACATCAATCCTGATCATACGAATGCACAGCTACATATAGAAGGGGGATATTGACTAACATAGGGTTTGATTTTGAAATAAGACATCTAGACTGTCTTTACATAATCTTATTTAATAAAATAAATGTATCTTTACCCCCTCTTATCTGTTGCTAAGTTATGATAGACGTATCTTGTTTTTTTTTTCAACATTTGACGGTCGCGAATGCAGGCAAGAACCAGTCTACTTTAACCCTTTCCCAAAACAAGACCTGGTTTTGATGTCCCTTATAGAAAAGGCTTGGGAAAACATTGAAACAAAAGAAGAAACTGTTGATAACCAACAGTTTCTCCTTTTGTCTACATATTTTCTGTGCCATATTTTGCACTAATTCTATCTTTGATAACATCCATGTTGTCATTTGTGGCAGTTTTTGAAGTGGATCACCCTTAAACTTATTTTGCCGTTTGTCGTAATTTTGCCACTAGAATAATTTTTTTTCCAAAATGTAACACACTGAGTAATTTAGATTGAGAATGTGAAAAAAATCTAATGAGATGGGGGTAAAATGTGGAAAGCACGAATATAATGTAAAAACTACCTTTTTTTCAAAAAAGGAGAAAGCAATACACGTGAAGGAGCTAGGGTTTCTAAGGAAATCTGCATATTATCTAAATTAACGACCAACTTAACCCTTTCCCAAACAGCAAAGTATAAGAGTACTTCCAATTGAAAGCTGACACAGAAAACAAAAGAGCTGTCAATAAAATTATTTCATGTAACACATAGTACAGAAAATATTGAAGCAAATGGAGATAATGCTGGTCATCAGCATTTTCTCCTTTGCCTCAATGTTTCCACAATTCTTTTTTATTAGGGATGCTAAATCCATGTCTTTTTGGGGAAAGGGATAACAACTAAAACAATTACCCATCCTATCTTAGACCCAAATACGGTTATAATGAAATTCAGTTCATTAGGGGATTTCACATTTTTACTACGCGACGAGCCGCAATTGAGAAGTTTTAACTTGTCCAAACTTTACCTGTTCCCACAAAGTGACGCCTTTTGACGCTCTACAAGATAAAGTGCATGGGGAAACATTGTCACAAGCAATTTCGTCATTTTCTACAATGTTTCTACCACGAAATCCGTCAAAATTTGATATTTCGGGGTTTGTGTCTTCTTCAAATTTGGAAAAACCCAAATTTTGTCGTAGGGCCTATCCATGGGTTGAAGCGGCCATAACACTTATGAACTTCATATCATCAACAAGGAAGTAGGAATTGAAGAAGGTGAAGTAAACGTTGCATGAAAATGGGATGAATTTACAATTAATAGATAAATATACAAAAAAATAAATAAACACATGTAGATAAACAAATAAATCGTTTTCGAGCAATTTCTCGCCTTCTCACCTAATGAATTTCAATTTCAAACGAAATTAATGACCAATAAAATGGATAAATACCATTTTAATCGAAACTTAACAAAAACGGATAAGTCGAACTCTGGATATCTCGAAATAAAATGACGTTGCCTGCAACTTGGACACAACGATTTTCAATTGTGTTACCAGATAACAATTCAAGTATGTCGGTGAATAGCATATTCGAAGAAATACCGATGAAAATTATGCATGGCTCTGTTTGAATTTTGCAAGCCGTCAGATAGCTGCAAGATTTGAACCAATGCATACAAAGTGTAACAGTAGTGAGATTTTAAATTCAATAATATAATAACAGTTTAAAAGTGTTTAAGTGCATAAGAATAGAGAAAAAGAGAGAGCGCTAAGCGACTAGTATCAACTAACAAATACCGACCCAACCTGACCTTAATGGTCGTAACATGATATCATTGAAAGTTGATACAATAATTAGTAGACATGCATAGTGGTAGGTGTGAACATTAGCCCTACATTACATGAGCTTGTTTTTAACCCTTTCCCAAACAAGACCTGTTTTTGACGTCCCTAATTGAATAGACTTGACAAAGCATTGAAACAAAAGAAGAAACTGCTGATAACCAGCAGTTTCTCCTTTTGTCTCAATATTTTCCATGCTATAATTTGCACACAAATTCTATCTTAGACACAGTCCATTTGTCGTCTGCAGCAGCTTTTGAAATATAATTTTTGAAAATTTGCCGTTTGGGAAAGGGTTAACCGTTCAAATACTTCTCCATTTTAATTTCCATTTCCTTTCTGTTTTTCTTCTCTTTATTAAAATATACCCAATCTGCAACAGCTTTCTAGATGGATTTAATATTTTGTCCCCTAACTCAGAACCATAGTTAAGGTAGTATACCCATAATGAGATTCGCGCCTGGCTGGAATTATTCGGGCGACGTCGAAATGTTTACGACCGCCCCCGAATGGCTTCGGATGAGTTACGATGGCGCTCGATTAAATCCGATGTTTTATGAATCTCGGAATGGCCACATTACGGGTATTCTACCTTGAATTACCACAGCGGGGATCCCATGAATTAACAATTTAAAAAAAAATCGTCAATTATATTGTGAATAGACCTACTAGACCAATTTGTATTCTGGTTGAAGCGGGGGAAGTGGACAAAGGCCTTAATATACCTGCATGTGGTAGATCTTTTAAAGATGAGCTGATAAAAAGTTATTGACGAACAACAAAATTTCGATTGGTCGTCAATACCTTTTTATCATGTGATTTTAAAAGATCCTTCGATTCAGCAAGTACTTAGCGTTTTCCGGCTTTCCCTGCTTCAGATATTTTCGAATCGGTCATATTATTAAGAGAATTTCTGAAAGATATCGAAACTGAATTGTCATGTGATTTAGCATCGTGAAAACGGTAGGCCATGGTAGTACATGAACAATTTCTTAAGGTAGTCTAGCCATAATGAGATTCGCGCGACGTCGGAAATATTCGTGCGACGTCGGAAACATTCGGCGGTGGAACTTTCCACCGCCGACGGTTTACGACCGTGCCCGAATAGGTTTGGATACGTAACGACGCCGCTCGAAAAACTCTTAATAGTTCTATCAAAACGGCAGCATTACGGGTATTCTACCTTAATAAGCTTACCTTACAAGGGGCACAATGTCCAACACTAGTTAGAGTTCGAAACACAGTGGCCATCTTCCGTGACGTCACCAACGATGTGACGAAGACACCAAGAGTGTCAAAGAATGTAAATACATAAAATAATACTAAAGAGTATATCCCTGCCTTCCAACAAAAATCTAGTAACTGCAGCTTAAATCAACATACAGTTACGATGTTTTCGTTGACAAGTGACGATATACAAATGTAGCGTATGAGAACACAGGAAATCTTATAAAAATATAATAATCATGCAATGATATCCATACTATGATTCACATCTTAAGAAAGAACTTCCAAAATATACATGTATTGACCAACTGTGTTCAGATTTATTTTGTTTTGAGTTAAGACTTCTTAAAATTGACTTTAAGAGCCTTTCCTCGAGCAAAACATCGTTTTTTATCGAAAATCTCTTAACTGCAGCTTAATACAAGCTGTAGTTACGATGTTTTTGTTCAAAAGCGACGAAATCCTTTCTGATTCATTTATAAAAAAAAATAATCGAACGATTTAATGCCTATTTAAAATATCCAAGAGATTTTAAATAAAGTTTTACAAGTGTCATGAATCCGTATCTAAGGAAAGTGCTCATCTCTAGACATGAGAAGATTTCAGGTAGTCTCTATACAGACACAAGTTTGAATTTTTTTTTTTAACTTTTAATATGTAAAACGAAACATTGTTAAGGAGGAAATGATTTCAAATGCGTATTAAAGATTAATCGATGTAGTCTCTGACCATTTAATGAATAAAATGAGGAATTCTAAAATTGTAGATCTGTACAAGTTTTGCAGACTGGTATTATCATGGTGGAGATTGTGTATCATATGGAATGGATAACACCTACTGGCAAACATAATCTCGATTCTTGTCAAATATTTTGCAATAACTTTCTTATTTCTGCGTCAATTTGTTGCATGTACCCCGCCTTACTGAGCTCTTTTCTGAAATATATGAATTACTTGTGGACTCATTTTGCTTTTTCCGTTTGATCCCAACCGACACGAAAACGAAATGATAACGATTATGGCCAAATTAGTCGCGCTTCAGGTAACAACTTTTGCAATACATGTATATATTTTTTTATTTATTACTCAATTTTGAAGCAGTCTGTTGCATGTACCCAGCCTTACTTCTTTCCTCAGATGCATGACTTATTTGAATTTTCCCAATTATTGATCCCAACCGACCAGAAAAACGATTTGAATTTATCGTCGTTTTTTTCTGGTCGGTAGGGATCCCATTTTTACAAAAAAGTACAATGATGTTTCAAGGACGTCATATATCAGCGGAAAGAGCTTAAAAAGGGCGGGGTACATTTCACAAAATTAAGGAAGAAACCACAAAGTTATAGCAAAATGTCTTACCTGAAGCGAGACAAATTTGTCCGCAGATTTGTCCACCCCATGATGCACAATCTCCACCGTGTCAGAATGGCGAAGGTTTAGTGAAGATTAGAATGAAGTATGTTTGTTTCTCAAACGGTGTAAATAGTTAAGTGAAAATCATACAGAAAGCAATGAAACAACAACAACAACAACAACAACAACAACAACAACAACAACAACAACAACAACAACAACAACAACAACAACAACAGACAAATTGAAAAAGACATATACCTATTTTCAATATTTCGTTTTTTGTCTGTAATAATGATTTAAAAAAAATAACAATCAAACAATTGAATTGATTTGCTCCTAACTTTAAACCCGTTCTTCATGCAAACACTACAGACCGGTTCCTTTTAATGATCCTATCTCAAAGAAGGCTGAGTTTTCACATCCTTGAAGGTTAGGGTGTCAGTTGAATTCTCTCATATTTATAATGCTAACATACATCAGAATTTCTTCTTAACCCATTACCACACAGTGACTCTTTTTGACTCCCCACAATAAAATATCTTTGGAAAACTTTGTGGAAAAAGAAGAAATTGCTTGTGACAAGCAATTTCTTCATTTCCCACAATGTTTTCTACCCCAAAAATCAAAAAGATTTTAAATTTTATCCACTCTACACTGTCGTCTGCAACATCTTTGAATTTGGAACAGCCCAAAATTTGTCGTTTGGTAATGGGTTAATTTTCACATGTCATGTTATTGTTTTAGAAGGCCTCATTGTATTTTATTGATGCAAAATGATAATAATATCGTCATCAGCATTTTCTTCTTATGTGTCAAATGTTTTTTTTTTCTTCAAGTCTTCTACTATGGGCGAAAAAACGACTTGTTTGGAAATTGTAAACTTTGCTTTGTCGGCATTCTTTAATTGCACGATGGTTAAGCCTACGTGAAATTGGGTATAAAATTTGATAAACCCGATCCAAAACAATGACTGATTTGATATTACCATACTCCCGCCCTGTCCACCTTCTTACCAAGAACATTGGGAAATAACAACAAAATGATGCCTGTCAACATTTCCTCCTTTTCATTGATGTTTTTCAACGCATCAAAATAATCTTAAATTACTCAATAATGTGGGCTGAACGACCATATCACTGCTTTTAAAAAAACCTCGTATCTACAGCTTGATTAAAGCTATAGATACGATGTTTTCTTTGAAAAGCGACGATATTCATGTTCTTCGGAACTGTCTTGTTTGTTGGATTAACCATTTCCTTAATAAGACTGCAATAAATACGTCCCTGTTAGAAAAGGTTTGGGAAAATATTGAGACAAAGTAAGAAAGAAATACCAGCATTTTCTCCTTTTGCCTCAACATTTTATGTGCTGTATTGAACACAAAAATCATCCCTTAACCAATTATATCACTACTTTTCAACGAACACCTCGTAACTGCGGCTTAAACAAGCTGCAATTATGGGGTTTTCGTTGAAAAGCGTCGGTATTTTGTCGTGCACAGCAGCTTTCAAATTGGCCAAACCTAAATTTTGTCTTTTTGAAATGGGTTAAAGTAAGGTTTAATAGAATAAATTTAAACTTTCTGATAAGCAGGGGTCATTAATCTTCATAATCCAAATTAATCGATTAATCCAGAGATTAGCCATACCATACAGCACATTTCACCCTTTCCTAATTTTATCCTTTCAGAAAAAGCGAATACATAGCCATTTAAATCTCTCCCAAACAAGACCTGGGCCGCGTTTTACTAACATAGATTTTTGCAAAAACCTTGTAACAACACATCTGATTGAAAGAGAAATGATAACAGTAATTATTCAGCCAATCAGATTTGTTGTTGTTTTAAAAATGTTCGTAAGTTTGTTAGTAAAACGGGCCCCTGGTCCCGGTTTCTCGAAAAAACTTAAGTATATACTCATGAGAACATGCTCAACATCAAAGGAATACTCTCCAACGTTGAAGGGTATTCGATTAAAGTTCATGTGGATTTCGAGCGATTTGAGCACGGTGCTCCGATTTGAGCATGAGAACGTACTTAAGTTTTTTCGAGAAACCGGGGCCTGGGGTCCGTATTATCAACGATCGTACGATTTGTTTTTGCGTAATTACTTGAAACAGAAAACCTGATTGGCCCAATCTGATTTCTCGTGCAATCAGATGTTTTGTTACGCAGTTTACACAAAATCGTGGTCGTAAGATCGTCGATAATACGGGCCCCTGGTTTTGACGTCCCTAATAGAAACGGTTTGGGAAAACATTGAAACAAAAGAAGAAACTGCTGATAACCAGCAGTTTCTCCTTTGTCTCAATATTTTCTATGCCATATTTTACACAATCCATTCCCAAATACCAAGCTTTTAGGGTGGTCAAATCAATTCTGAAGGGAGTTGCAGATAACAAAATAAATTTCAAGTTTTATTCAAATATTCTAGAAGGACCATGTGGCATTTAATAGTGCAACAGTGAACATGGTGAACATATGATAATATGAGTCCAAAGAAAACAAAACATACACTCAAACAAAAAAGAAACAAATATTCATATTTCACATCTTCTCATTTTCGATTTTTATAATGTTTTCCCAAATCCTTTTCAAAAGGTACGTCAGAACCAGAGGCGCGTCCTTTAGAGCGAGATTTTTGGGAGCTCTTTAGATTTCTTAAGGTGTTTAAGGATAAAGCGTTCTTTAGAGCAAGATTTTTAAGACGCTCAATGGGAGGCGCCATTACCCTATACTTCGTGTGGAACTCTTCGGTTAAGTGACAATGCTCCAGTTTAAAATTTCGTTTCCTTAAGATAGATTTCATCTATATTTTGTTTATTGAAAGCGCTTCTTATTACCAATTATGAAATGAAATAAAAATGGATGGGAAACAGGGGAAATGACGCGCTACAAAGTTGTGCAGTGACGTCGCATAGCAACAACCCTTATCCGGCTCGAAAAAGTGTATCGATTTTTTCTTTTTATAAATAGGTCACATGACTCGCCCTTTAAAGTAACCATTCAAGCCAATGTGCAATTTCTTTTAACATAGATTTATTTTTTTCTTTAGCTTGGGCATGGGCTGCGCTCTATTTAAACTTTAGATTGGAAGGCTGGCAAAATAGGCAAAATCCGCAAAAAGACAAAACTACCCTTACTTTGACAACGATTTCTAAAGACGTACAGATTTACAATCTTTCATTGAAAAAAATCATTTTTCAGATGGTTGAGATGTCATTCTTTCATTTTAAATGACCAATACTTTTTGAAAAGAAACTTCATTTTCTGAAAATTTGGGGCCGATTTATGAACAAAGTGAACCTTGTCCTTTCAATATTTTTAGAAATATTTGAAGTTCTACGTTATAGAATATAATAAAACTCCCTCATTGTTTTGAGCAATTTGTCCTGGTAATGATTCAAGAAGAAAATGTATAAGTCATCGCACTTTTTAGTGAATTACGGCATTTTTTATCAGCTAAACGTGAATAACAGGACGCAAAACAGTGGTAAATGCATACATACTTACAACTGTCTTACTCTAAATCATCGATTGCCATCTTAAGAAAATCAGTTTCGCATAACAAATGCACTCTTACAGTCGAAAATGGTAAACTGTAATGACATTTCATGTTATCGAAAATATTGTGGCGAAACATATATGGTACGAAACATTAAATTCTCTACAGTAATGACCGAATGTTCCGAAAAACTGGAGCATTGTCCCGTAACTATGTAGAAACGATATAAGAGAGAATTGACCGAGTTGTTCCGAATGCTCCATGGTACCATGGTAATGCTCCATACTTCATACAAATGACGTCACAATTTGTATGAAGTATGGAGCATTTGGAACATCTCGGTAAGAAATCTAGTTCTTAAAAACGCTTTATCTAAAACATCTTAAGAAATCGTAAAAAAATCTCGCACTAAAGAACGCACCCCGATCTTGATTGTTAAATGGTTAAGGCATAAATCTATATCTGCACTCATGTATGCCGCTAATTTAATAATCCATTTTTTTAGATGCTGGCTTATTTGAATGCTTGAATAGGCATACTGCTTAAACATTTTATCGCTAACCAATTGGTTAAACACAAGATAAACAGTCTATAGAAGTCGATGTTCAATCATTAACAATTCACCCGGACCAAAGAATGGATGTCGTAAATGAGTCGTCATGCCTGGTAATACATGTACTGTAGATCTAAACAATACACTGCAGAGACATGACCGGGATTTGCCATCATCTGCCTCTATATAGGCCGACTTCGATTGGCAATGGCTCGCGCCATCGTTCGAACCATCGCCCCAACCGAACACTAATAGTGCGAGCTATTGACGTCATTTCCGTATCTATAGCCCCAATCGAACAGCAATGGCCCGAGCTATAGTCCGACTACCGGAAAAAAGTCTAGTCCGGCCATCCGAGCCATTACGTCATTCGGAACACCTCGGATAACAGCGAACCAATCAGTGTCGAGGTAAACAAAGATTTTGATTGGCTGACTCAGGACGGGGAGGAATTCAATAGACAGAACAGCACTGGTTCCCAATAATGGTTCCCGACCACGCGAGCTATAGTGCCAAACGAAGTCAGCCATAAATACTGCACTCAAGCATCATATTGATGCCGATTCTACCCCCTTGATGCCTCAGTGATTAGATACATGTAAAGTAGCATGGCTCTATCGTTCCATTTGAGGATTCGAAGAACATCGGAATCTGTTTTGCGTAAGTCGTTAGAATTATGTTGGGTCGTCAATAACCTATTTATCAGGCCATGTTTAAAAGATCTACTACATTTAGAAAATCCCTTGAGTTTGTTCGTTTCATCTTCTTCAATGCAAGTTAAAAATTATCACGTATTTATTATAAAGTATGGAAATTTGTGTCACGTTGCTTCATGTCGTGATAATGGTCTTAACCCATTAACAGACGGCAAAATTTTACAATTGCCCAAATTCAAAGATGTTGCAGACGACAATTGAAAGCGATTGAATTTTCTATTTTATGCTCTTTCCCCGTGAAAACGTTGTGAAAAATAAAGAAATTGCTTGTCACAAGCAATTTCTTCATTTCTACAATGTTTTACAAAAAAACTTATCTTGTAGCGCGTCATGCAAATGGCGTCATTATGTGGTAATTGGCTAAATTAAATGTCTAATTTCGCAGGTCTCGTTTCAATATCGAACATCTTTGCCAATAGCAAAATTAATTAAATGTTACGGAAAATAAAAAAAAAATATCTAGAAATTATAGCATAGGAAAAGGGAGAATACATTATACTGATTACAATCATTTTCTACCTTTCAATCACTCAAGCGCTTCTAAACTAAGGAAGGAAGGTCGTCAAACCATGATGCTGGAAGGAATTAAAAAAGAGTTATGTTTTACGACCCAAGTTTCAGATAAATATTAATTAAAAATATGCTCTTTGCACTTTTTATGAATCCGTGATTAATTGAGTTTTCAAGGTTTTAACCTTTTCCCGTGGACTTGACTTTTTTTAGACCATCCGAATGTGGAAACTGTCCCAAAATACAAAATGTGATCTAGTACTTGAAATGCATTTTAAATTGTGTAGATACCTGGCCCCGATTTCTCGAAAAAACTTAGGTAGGCTATATTCGCATGAGAATATGCTCAACTTCAAAGGGATACTCTTCAACGTTGAAGGGTATTCGATTGAAGTTAACGTGGATTTCGTGCGATTTGAGCACGGTGTTCAGATTTGAGCATGAGATCGTACTTAAGTTTTTTCGAGAAACCGGGGCCTGGTTTGATTGAGATAAAAAGCGTTTGCACAGGGTCTTTGTACAAATGTCGTGATTTGACTCAGTGTCATTTTCATGTTCACATCATTTATTTCTAAAGACGTAACGTCAACTACTGGTACTCATTCAGAAAATGCACCGTGCGTGGTGAATTAGTATCGATAACAGTTCCTATATTAGAAAATACCACTTTTTGTTATATATATCAAAGTGAAGCCTATAAAATAAGGATTCATTTGGTGTAACAATTAAACGCGAGTGGTTTGTTCCTAGCATTTCCGAGCAATCAGAATTTGTAAAACAACGTTATTTCACAATGTCCCCGCGTAACAACGCGTTACATATTCTCGTTCAAAATATTGATTTATTTCAACGCGGATAGCAGCAAACGTTAGATTTTCATGCAGACAGTTGCGATAACTCTTCCCGTTACAATAGTTGTGATTTTCCGAGATAGAAAGCTTTTGTTGTAAAGTTATAGAGTTTTCGAGAAAAGCGCAAAATGTGTCCCCTTTAGTAAAACAGAATTTATTAAATCGAAAGACAGACAAAAAATCGCCATGAAAAATGCAGCCATCAGAAATTTATTCTCGGAACTCATTTGTAAGTGTTTTTTCTATCGAAAGGTAAAATGAAAATTGATGCTCATGAGCGAGGTAAAATAAAGTTTTGAATGAAACGGATGATTTTGACAATGTCCGCCGACGTTCTTTTTCATTTTTAACTTCGCATTGAGAATTTTCTTTTGTGACTGTTGTGGTTTATCGACGGAGAATTTCTTTGAAAATACATTCCTAAATGCATATTTCTATATGCTATCATATAAAGTTTAGTACTTTTAATATTGTTAAAGTAACAAATATTAAGCGTATTCGAAAAAGTTATGACAAAAATGTCCGCATGCGAAAATCACAACGTTTTGAAAATGTAAAATTACTTTTAACTAAAAATTCAGACTTGAATGAATTTATTGATGAAATTCCGATTCAGATCACCTAAATGTAAATTTAATTTCCAGTTAATGTGTAGAATTTCGCATCATTCGATACATAACTCATTTCACAATTAAAGAATACCTGTGTCGCATTGTGTAAGAAAAATGACGTAAAAAGCCGTAAAATAGAGTAGATTTTTGTAAATTTCCGAGTTTTAACTAGAAAATTTAAATCAAATCCTGCATATTTTTTCTATGATTGTTATATAGAATGTGAGTAAATTTATTAGTAAAGATCTAGTTAAAATGTTAAGATGTGTCAGCTAGATATGCTTTCAAAATATCAAAAACACTGTGTCGAAAGCGATTTCGAAAACACACCGATTTTCCGACGTAACGTTATATCATGACGTTGCACGTTCACTTTCATGTTCGTCTATTCAAGTCGTTTCTTTATAAATTTACATTTCCCCGCCTTAAAATGTTTACGTTTGTTCGATTTCAAAACTCGTGCAATGGACAAAATTAGTGATAAAACCTGCAAGCAAACAAAAAAAAAAAAAAAAAAATATGCTCTTTAAAATGCTTTAACACATTAAATAAGTGAAAAAAAAACAACTATGATTACCAGCATCTCCTTTTCTTACAAAGTTTTTCAAAAAAAAAAAAAAGAATATGATGAACGGGCATCTTAAAATGCAGGAGAAGTGAGAACACATTTTAGTCACCCGAAGATTTTTGAATTTGGATAGACTGAAATATTGTTGGTATTGTTTAATTTTGCTATCATGTTAGTTTACATAAAATCATGATCTTTATAATACCGATAATTCCGAATGAAATACGTCAGTCATCTGTGTTTTTTTCATTCATTTTCTGATAAACCCAGTCACAACTACTGAATTCTACGTGTAATTCCAGCTTTTGGAGCGGTATTAAAATGAATATTGAAATGGAATGCCGGTAACATGATAATCATTAGAATTTCTGTGGAGTTTCGGTACGATGTTATACCCGAGAAAAGTTTTACATAATGAATAAATGATAATTTTGCGTATAAACAAAACCTTCCTCTTCTCAACCGAATATAATTCTCATTATAAACAATCTCTAGCAGACAAAAACCGTCTGATCAACAGAAGATATAAAGCGTTTGACGTTAAAAGCATTTTGACGTCGTGTTACGCTTATGAGTACCAGTAGGTGACGTCGCGTCAAAGCATTCATTATTTTACAGATACGGCAACCTGGGAAACGATTCTCCTATCTTTAGAAGCTCTAGATACTATGATTGTGTGGCAGCTGTTAGCATTGAAATGCTCATAAATACATGGTGTAGGCTTAAATGTGTTGTTATGCAAAATTTTGTTTTAAGACGATCTACAAGTCTTAAAGGGACATTAGTATCCCCAGGTCTAAATCCATAATGATCCACAGAAGTTGGCTTTTTAGCATGTTGTCGCATCTTTTAGAGACTTTATAAGACAGAATACAAGATTCATGTACACAGTAAATGACAAAAATCGATAATCATGCAGCGGTGTAAAAGTATGTAAAATATAAAGGTTTACAGACACTGAAAATATCACCACTTTCTAGTTACAAGAAATGCATCAAACTACACACACTTATAAATTTATACCACTTAACATAAGTTGATTTACCGTGCCGGATTTCAAGATTATGCTTCAAGAAGAAAATAATTTACAACTATTATTTTACGCTATATTCATATGCAAGGGAGGTAATTTTGAACATTTTTTGTCAGATATTTCCTCAAGCAAGCATTGATTCAAAATTCTAAACCGTACGAAATGCTTAAGTTTGTATTTGGAATGGAAATGTAAAAAAAATTAGGAATTATTTGCACTTTTCAAATTTTGCTTCTGGCTCGTTGGTGCTTTTGAGGGGTTGGATACCTTCAAGCGGGTTGATCGTGTTTACGAAATGATGTGATGTTGGGTTTTGAATCCGTCGTAATCTAAGCCAAAACAGATCAGAGCGAGCTGAAATTTGGCACAGAGAAAAACTAAAGGCCATATTTTAATTGTGCACAGTTGTTTTTACAGCATATTACTCCGAAAATAAGTAAGTAACTGTAAATATGAATCTATAATAAAGCTTTGTTTATTTGTTCTATTCTGTTCTGTTCTTAACCCTTAAACACGAAAACCATATTGGATAGACACACGGCAACAATAATATTGTATAAAATTCTACTTTGATTTAGTGTTCGATCTACTTTTTGGACCAATGAAATTGTAGTATATCTTAAAACTTTCAGGCTACATGTATCTGCTGGTTGTGAGCTCTATATAAAGACCCTTCCAGACTGTCGTTGGCAGGTTAGGAGAATTCCATCGAGACGGATTATAAGTAAATATGGTGTTCGGTTTTTAACCAGTCCAAATTCATTTAGTTACTATTCATCGATAGGCTACAAAATTGCCTTAACTACTACTTGGACTGTAATCCGCAAATAAATATCATATGGACTCCTGTGGGGATTCGATCCTGGGACCTCTCACGCCCTAAGCGAACACTCTACCACGTCGCTATGAAAGCTAGCTTGTACGGCGAGAAAGTATAAGTGCGCTTTATACTAGACCCGGCTACAGGACCAACCTGTCATCACATTTGTGTAGCAGGAAGACGATGCCTACCCCACGGTGTATAATCACGTGACTCAGAATTTCCGATAATCTTCAATATCTTTTTGAATACTTGGGTAAGTTGAATTCGGCTTGAAGCAGAGAAGGTGGGAAAATGCCAGGAATAAGCTGGACGTGTTGGATTTTTGAAAATCAACTAATAAAAAAGTTATTGAAGATAAACCAAAATTTTGGTTTATCTTTATATCAGTGGATTTTTCAAAAATCAACCACGTCCATCTAATGTGTGACGTCTGTCCACATTCTCTGCTTCAATCTGAATTCAAATCGGTCCAGTATTTACAAAATTATTGAAGTTTTTCTAAAAGAATTGTATCACGTGATTATCCACCGTGTTCCCGTTTGTCATCCGTCACTAAATTAGTCTATCAACAAAATTCGGTTTAAACATTGCCATGTTATTATCGTTCTTTCGTTTTCCTTCGGCTCGATTTTTAACGTACCTTCCTTTAGTGTTGTTGTTTTTTAAACGAGTATATGATATGCATCTATTGATCTGGGCCCATTTGTCAGCGCTAACTAAATGGTCATATCCCATGTGGGAGGTGGGATGTAAAAATGCGATAGAAGTGCATGTTTTCATTGGTTGTCGAACAGTAAGCTGCGGTTGTTCCATTTGATGGTTTTTTGTTAAATGAACTATACAGCATATATATGTATCTAATACATGTTGCGTTTGCGCCGAATAAATGACAATCCGACCCCTTACAGCATAAAGGTGCTATGTGCACTTTTGGTCAATTTTCACTTTTTTGCAAAAATCAAATCTTTAAGATCTTATCTTGCCGTGAAAAAAATTTGGGAACTGTAGTTTATCAATAAATATGTTAAATACTTAGACCATTTAAGTGCTATGTGCACATAGCCCAAAAGTTTTGTGCATAAAGGTGCTATGTGCATTCATTTTGTGCATAAAGGGGCTATTTGGCAAATAGCACCTTTATGCATTACTAAAATTGGCCTGTTCTTGTAGATAACCATAAGTATCTTCTTTCACATGGCACCCCATCTTCGCAAGCCAAGGGTTACTACCTCCACTTTGTTCCTTACGAACCCTTGGCCGCTCGCTTCTATTGAAATCGAAAGTACCACCATGCCACCTTTCGGCGATAAAGAGTCGCGGCCCTTTGCAGTTGCTATTTCTGGCCAATCAAAAGCCTCGTACTAAAACGTGTTAGGCGATGCATCAAATACGGATATCGATTTTCACGTCAGCCGTGACGTTTTCGTTTTGACAAAGACGGCTTGTTTAGTGTGTTTTGATTGGATAATGGGAAAGTTATCGCGTCCAATGAAATCGCACGGTGGTACTTTCGATTTCCATAGAGGCGAGCGGCCAAGGGTTCGTAAGGAACAAAGTGGAGGTAGTAACCCTTGGCTTGCGAAGATGATGGCACCCTAGTTAGATAAATAAACACATTATCGGTCGAATTACACCTACTGTGTGGGAAAATGCAGCATTTCAGCATTTCTTGATTAAATGTACACAAAGTTAAGTAATTTATGCTAATGAAGAGCGACTGTAGCGTAATTTTTAAATTATTGCAACAGAAACATAATTATGAAATATTTAAATGTAAGTGCTTAAAATTATTACCTTGAAATCAATATCAGTCTGCCTTTCTTTTCATTGCAGTATAAACGTGCAAATGAAATGAATCGCATGAGCAAAGGCAAGTGTTTTAATAACAGGCACGTAGGAAGCAATTCAATATTAGGTGGGCTAAAGCCCCAGTGGTTGAATATTGGAGGGGCTAAATTGGATTTTTACTTATTTTTCAGTGTAAAATAAAGCAAATTTGGCACTTTTGGGCCAACTTTATGGGGGCGCTATTTTTTTTTTTTTTTTTTTTTGGGGGGGGGGGGGGAGACTAATATGATTTTTGCAATATGTGCTCATGTTTAACTATAGAATTTTGAATATTAAAAAGGTATTATGATATAAGATATAATTATTATTGTAAAGAAACATAACTCCGTTTAGTCATACGTGTCAAAAATAGAATTCTGATACAGATCAAAAGCCTATTTGTTAATATTTTTATATCATTTTCTTTGCATAATCACGAAGGGATGTCTGACTGGTCAGATGGTTCTACTGACCTCATGATTTACGAAACAAATGCTAGCAGAATGACTCCGAATTCCTTTCATTAAATGCAGAAAATTATTGTGAAGATGAACCAACTGCAGTTTTGATAAAACAACCAATGGGAAAAATTGTAAAAATGTCTTAAAATGAAGCCGTAGACGACTTAGTTGCTGAAATTATTAAAAGGCATCGACATTCTCTGATTTAAGACTTCTTTTGAAAAACAAATGAAAGGAAAAAGATATCAAGCACGGTAGAAAAAAGGGGAGGGGGGATAATATATACAAAGAAATTGTTAAACTCTAGAGGCAGTACCAGGCGACGGTTTTTCAGACACTTGATATGAAACCGAGTCTGATAGAGACTAATGCGGACATATTAATAAGAAAACATTGTCATAATGATAATTGTGTAATATGTTTCTGAATTTCTAAGTTGTGTAGAAAATTAAAAAAATACACAAAAGTTTCCTTTCGGGTGTACTTTCACTTTTATTTACGTTCAAAATCACTAGTTTGTCGAATTAAGGGAAAAAATATGAAAGAAACGAAAAGCAGATAACTAGAATTTAGTATTTCTTGAACGCGACAATGATCTATGTGATCATTGTTTCATGACTATCGCGAAAATCATGTATGCATAAAGGTGCTATGTGGCAAATAGCACGTTTATGCTTTAAGAATAGTCTTGATATTCCTGGAAATATTTATGCATAAAGGTGCTATTTGCCACATAGCACCTTTATGTATGAAATAATTTTAAATTTTGTGCATGCATGAAGGTGCTATGTGACAAATGGGCAGATAACTGCTTAATCCCTTTACATTTTAATGTGTGAAAGATATGATTTATTCAAGACGTCGCGCACGGTATTGCGGCACTTTTCTTAAAACGCTACCCTCCGCGATTCATAACTGAATTTTGTAGGAATCGTTTTCGTTCTCTTAACTTTGTTATATATCAAAATAAGCGTAAAGCCGTGATATGTTTCAATATTATACTCATTTCAAGTTCTTATTTTGTATAAATTTGATAGAAAGAATTTTTGTTTGTAAATTCGGCGAAAAAACGCGTGTAACTTGTAACACAAATGTTCAAGAGCGACGGATATTTATAAAGAATTTTGCGATTAAGTAACGTCAAACACGTGGAAAAATATATTTTGTGACAGTGGAAATGCTGTAGCATGCATTGCCAAACGGAAATAAAATTTCTAGGTCGATTACGCAAATTAGCCCAGTTTATTTACCAAAAATCGAAGTGTAACAATTAGAATTACGTCGCAGAAAAAATGACAATTTTGTTGAATATTTTGTTAATTTATGACTCTAATGCAACCAAACTTGATATAAAAAATACCATTTTTCTCTATTTCTATAATATATGGAAGAAAATCAGTTAGCATAATAAACGAAACAATTATTATATAAAATGCGTGTGGACAGAAATTGTTTCATGTCGTTGAAAATTCTACCTTTTTACCGTTTAGACTTTAAAAAATACAAGTTTTCTTATTCATACAAACATTTAATTTCAATGTGGAAATACCATTTTTTTCTTGTTGACCATATCAAAATTTCGTCGCAAAATAACGAAACGTATAAGAGAAATTCAAATTTTTTCTTGTGGACAGAAAATGTATAAACGTATACTTTATTTATTTGACGTAATCCTGAAATTTTCTTATTGTGCGCATTTTAAGGTGAAAAGGTGGCGGAAAAGCTATAGAAAAACAAAAGATGGAAACAGTGGAGTATTTCTTAAAACGTGGTCCTGTCTTTATGAATCAGTTTAGAATATATAGAAAGTAAACAGTAAAAGCACAACACAACCGTCTACGCAAAAACTTATCGTTACGCAATTGACGTTCGCTAGTTTGACGTTACATTTTAGTGCCGCAATACCGTGCGCGACGTCTCAAGCATTCATCGATACACCTTGTACAAGTGTAAACTGTTTAAATATATTAGACGTCTGACCTGTAGAACTTTAAAACCGTTTTTCTCGAAAACAAGAAAAATGCACATAGCACCTTTATGCTGTAAGGGGTCGAATCCAAAGTACTGACTTAACTTTTTCTTTTGAGTATAATTTTAGTTTAAAATTCATCATAAACGTTCTGTAAGTTCTGGAGAATATACAATTTTGGGCTGAACTTACGAGTGCCGTGGGCAGAAATACGATGCCCTTTTGTACTTCGTATGCGTTGGATAAAATAAGTAAACATGAACGCAGATCTATATTGTGTAAAACACATAAAAAATTTATATGAAATTACGAGAGAAAAGTTTTTTTTCTAATTGAATTTTGGATCGTTTAAAATGAAGTCATGAATAATAATGGTCTCGGAGGTATTCTTAAAAATCTTTTTTTATCGACATAGCTACATATAAACGGGGTAAAGACATTTCAAAACGTAACGATTAATCATTCAACAAACCACCTGCTGTGTTTACTCATGGAGTTCCGAGAATAATTTCATCGAGACGATTCCAATGAGAACCTACGAAGTAGGTTTTGGACTTGGAATAAGATATGTAATGTTTTTACTCATCTTACCTGTCACTCTGACCTACTTTTAATAGCCAGCTTTCCATCTTATCTTTCTTTCTGAATCAACTTTCAATGAATAATGAAAGAGGTCCCATGATAAAAAAGTTTGTATTCTTTACAAAAAATGGAGTATCTTTTAACCCATTACCACACGACAAAATTTCAAACTAGTCCAAATTCAAAGATGTTGCAGACGACAAATTCAAGTGAATAAAATTTTACATTTTTGGCCATTTCGTATAGAAAACATTGTGGGCCTTCCCACTACATGTGTAAAAGTACACAACAATCGATTCGATAGGCGTTGACATACGCCTCTGTCTCCTCCAATCAGATTGTAATATAATTTATATTTAGAAAACCGATTTAAAAATGTTGATAAATACGGAAAGTCCTCCTGGTCGTGGCATTCTTTGAAAAGTTTTGGGACATTTTTTTCGGAAATTTTCCTCTGTCACAAACGTCGGAGGCACGTTATAGCTGCTTCTGAGACATAATATTTAACCTTTCCCAAACAAGACCTGGTTTTGACGTCCCTAATAGAAAAGGCTTGTGAAAACATTGAAACAAAAGAAGAAACTGCTGATAACCAGCAGTTTCTTCTTTTGTCTCAATATTTTCTATGCCAAATTTTACACAAATTATATCTTAAATAACTTCAATTTTGTCATTTGTGGCAGTTTTTGAAGTTGATCACCCTAAAATTTGGTCGTTTTGGAAAGGTTTAACTAAAAAATTGTTGTACGTTATCGTCGATTATTTCCAATACTATAATTTACAACAAGCTGATTTTTGGAAATTTCTGTTTCATGACCTTTGGAAATTATCTTTGTTTATGACTTCCATTATCTGCACTCGGAATTAGGTATTGGTGTTTATTAGAATCACCCTTTTTCGCAAAAACTATGCTTGAAATATGCAGACTTTCAGCTGAGATTTGGGAGATGGATTTTTATTTGAATACTGGCTTTATTAGAAAAATCACGGTTTTACAATAATCTTCGTTGACATTGACATTGAGACAAAAGATGAAAATGATCATCATCATTTCCACCTTATGTCTTGATAATATTGCTTTTGGGTGCCACCAATCCAACCGTTCGAAAAAAAAGCATATGAATTTAACATGCGGGATTCCTTCTTATAGGAATTTACTTGTATATCTATTCAATTGTATTGAATGACTTAAGTTTAAAGTGAAGGAAGAATATTGGTAAATTGTACACACAAACAAAAGCGGAATATTCTTCAACGGAACAATGAATGTATATTCTAGAAAAAAAGAGCTTATATTATGTTGTGAGCCAAGGTATCAAACTAATAACAGTGATGCTTACAAAATATTGTCTTTATAATGCTACATAACGATCAGTAAAGAGAAAATGAAAATGACAAATAAAGTGATTTTGATAACCCTTAATATACTGTTGACAGTGTTAAATTTCAGATGCGTTTTTGTTAATGGACAGAATTCAAACAAACGCAACTTCATTGGAGTATATACGAATACAATGGACAACTTTGTGTGTCCATCAAATGACGTAGCAGTGACGCACTATGCTATGTTAAGTGTAATACAATGTTTCGATTCCTGTGCTACCAATGCTAGCTGTCAAAGTATTTTCTTTCACAAATCGGATAAGGTCTGCACGCTGTGTAAGGAACTGTATAAAGACAGCAGCGCTCTACAATCCTACCCGGGAACCAACTACTACCGTGCAAAAGGTGAGAAGAGTTTTTATAATACGTTCATCACACGCTATTTTGTACATCACTGTAACATTAACTTGGCGTCGTTTTCAATAACAAGTACCGGTAGCTTTGCAGTTCATTCTTGAAAAAAATATTTTAACGAAGACATTTTAGCGTTGATTTTGATATAAAAATGGTATCTAATGTTCAACGCCATATAGCTTGTTATCGTTCTAATTAACAAAAGTCAATATTTAGCTTTGAAAATTCGAAGAGGAATGGTAGCCATGAACATGATTTGAATGAGTACGTAGTACCACAGATTAAATACGATAGCTTCAAATAATATGAGGTCCATATAAAGACAATCGTAATCTAGACTTTATAAATCTGTCCGAAAACAAGTAACATAATTTCACACCATTTCATCAACGACTTAAACGTATTTGTGCATTTTTGGCTTTCCGGTAAGAGGTCACAAATTTTATGCCCATGTAACGTCATTGTTGTCAAAATGTGACGCAAAATTAGTTGATTTACACATATGGAGACACTCTACAAAGTGAAATGACTCAAGGTCGTGGCACACAAATGTTTTCAGATCAAAATTGATTTTGTAATGATTACATGAATCCGTTTTAAGAATAGACAGGTGTATGACATATTGTTTTACACGCTTGCAAGCTATCAGTGTACTGCTAGGTGTGATTAAATGACCCTCTTCATAAACTGTTTTTGGTCCGGTTGTGATCTTTCATTGTGGTAATGTCGCATGCAGTTTCTAGTAGAGATGTAAAATTGCAATTTGTTGTGTTAAAAAACATAGCTGAAGAGTTTGGTGCTCTTGATACCACTTTCTTTGTGGTAAATTTAGAATCAGGTATTGCTCCAAGTAAAATATCGCACCGAAACCACTGAGAGGAGCAACATGCTGCCAAATAGGTCCATTTTATTATATATATAAAATATGCCAATTTCGTTGACGATTGATACCGTGTTCTACATGTATATTACTAGATATACATGTAGATACGGTATGTTCGCGATTATAAAAGGGACATAACATTCCCATTTCATTTTTTAAAAATATGTCTTGATGCCAACATTTTTTATTCAAATGCGTTCAAATGTCATTTATTATTATTACTGATAAGCAAAAGAAAGCGAGTTTACATCATAAGTGCTGTATACATCAATTTGTTTAATTAGGAGAATTGAAAGCATTGAAAGTTTTTCAACTGGAATCTGCCAGTAACCTTTAGCCAATTAAATCTTTGTAAAGTACCAATCATCTTTAAATTTCGTTTGGCTAGTATGTCATATACACAACTCATTGGCTCGGTATCAAACTTGATAACAGCGGTTATTTTTCTGTAGTAAACACAGAACCGATTGCCCCCGTCTTTTATCTTGGTCATTACAATAAGGGAATTTTAGTCCGAGTTTGCTGGTTCGTTAAACTCTGTTTTCAGCATGGTCTAAATCGCATTGCCCACTTTGTCCCTTTTATCGCATGGGATGGAATAGTTTTACCTGGCTTTGATCAGAAAATGTGAGGCCTACCTTGTTTCCTGTATGGTGAGTGGTTCCCGGCTGACCAGTAAAGACACCCTGATAATCCCTTATGAGTATAACAAACTGTGAACTTCTTCTCTTGTGTCAGTTTTTTGGCCTTGAAGAAGGCCAAATTTAGCATGTCATTTTTCTCAGGGCGTGCAGAATCACTATCTTGTGAAAACATTGAACGCAGATAGATAGTGTTCTTGCGCGATGAAAAGTAAATCGGAACTGGATTAGATCTATACTATTGTATGCAGATTTTGTAAATTTCGACCCATGTACATTACAAAAGAAGTAAATACATTTTTTGATAGCAGTAAAGGCATTTAAAATCGTAAAATATTTACAATCAAGAAATCGATTGCAACATATATTATGCGCGGATCCATTCGCCGCCAATACTCAACGTTTAGTGGGTTTTCCCCGAATCAAAATTTCCGTAGAGGTTCGTAAGCAATATCTAAATATAGATACCCTGCAGACGCAAGATTATGACGATGTATTATTGCGATTAAATCTTTTTAGTCTGGTTTAAAAAGAAGATTAAAAGGTTTTCGAGAGGTTTTTACCTGTCGAAGATAGAAATATTAGTTATTTTCGGAAATAAAATGGTGTCCGATCTGACCCGAAGGAAAATTGATACGTCGGGTCTAACCGGAATTAACAAGATCAGTGGTCGAGCGGTAATGTCGAAGTCTCAGATCTCGGGGAACCGATGTTCAATTCCGGCCATCAGCGTATATTTTTTATTTTTTTATGAAATACTCGATGCAAATAAATATCTTAGATCGTACATTTGTATTTTATCTTACCTAAAACCTTTCCAAACAAAATTTTAGATTGTTCCAAATTAATTACGTAAAAGTGCAAACATAATTATTTGAAATAAATCTAGCTCGATTATCGGCCTGTCCGATCAGACCCGATCTGTCCGAAATAACCTGTCGTTGATGACTCATTTTGTTTTCCTTATGGTACCCGGTTTTATACGCTTAATACATACTTCTCATTACCGATGCCGGGGAAAAGGCTTAGAATTTTCTGATTGTGACATAATATACAGTTTTTGTCTTCACCTATCTAAATAATGGCTGACGATCGCTTAACTGTCCGAAAGTACCCGACGTTCCTCTAATATTTAAAGAAACTCGTTCATTGCAAAATCTTCCGTAAATGTTCGTTTTCCCCCCCGCGAAAGAACTATTGGGTCCATAGAAATACCGGAAAACCATGGAACGCATAGTAATTACCGGAACACACGGAACGCGTCAGTGATTATCGATACACACTTGAAATGTTTGGTTTTCCAATACCGTAGGTATAGCCGACGAGAATTGACCTGGCAGAGCTTTCCATTCGATTAGCATGGACTGCTCTGCCAGGTCGATTCTCGTCCGCTATAATAGTAACGATTTGTTATTCTTTAATCTGTTTTAAAACTTTGTTATTTATATATCTATGTATTTGTATGTGTTAGATAGTTATGTTTTTATAGGCAGATTCATGATTTAATAAGGTTCTAAATGATATATTGTGAAGATATATAGAAATAACATCACGATTTGTCGGCAATGATTTAACTTCATTTAATAAATCGTTATTCAATCCATTACTTCATCTTGATTGTTTGAACAAGATATAAAATATGGAATTTACCATTATCTCACCCATTCCAAAATGTAAAAACTTTTGACTTGTCAAATTCCAAAGCTAATGCAGACGTCATAATGGGCATTAATAAATTTGGAAATTGTGCTCAATATAGCATAAAAATACTGAGCAGAACGTACATTTTCTAATTATGCCACATTGTTTTCCAAAAACATATTTTACCAGAGGTGTAAAGAAATATTACAAGATATGCAGTTGATCTATTGTCAAGGTCATCTCCAATCTTTCTCTAGAAACAGGAATTGTCCCCAAAGATTATAGAAGTAAAACAGTAGCACCCGTCTATAAAAAGCTGTCCAAAGTATAAAGCCAGCAACTATCACTGTGTTGTAAGTTGTCCGTTAGGTTTGTGCAGTCATTCAAAGATGGCGACAACAATACAACATGAGAGGTAGGTGTCATAGTTTTTCATCGATAAATTTCTTAAACGGTCGTATCTTGCCTTGATACTGATATCATTATACAGGGGAAACGTATACCTATCAACGGTTCTATATATCAAAGTACCAGCGTTGTCCTATCGTACTCAGTCGTTGTGCAAAGACAGCCCAACACGGCAAACTTTTTTCGAAGCGAGAAAGTTGCCCTTCGAATGAAGATTACATAGTAATCAGCGAACTAGGGAACAAACTATTGCTCTAACATGGATGTTTTTAACATGCTCTTTTCTATGGCTACCGTTATTTTACACAAAAATGTCCAGAATGACCACAAACACCGTGTTTACTAAATGACCAAACAACGGTGTAGTCACAGTGAAAATATGCAGACACAACGATGCAGTTTCTGTGTTTTATGTATGGTGTGGTTATATTTTCATAACAAATTGTGAACGGTGTAGACATAATGCAATTGCGAACGGTGTAGACTTGAAGCAATACAAAACTTATTATTTCTGGAATGCTAATATTGTAATGTTCAATGATAACGTTTTCATGGCTTGGAATCACGTTTTACAATTACTACCGAAATTCTTCAACAACTATGTTAATATATGACTGACTTGTAAATGCTTCGCAGCAAAGAAGGTGACGATATGTCTACAAAATATACTTTAATCAGAATAGAGACAGAATCTAGTTTCTTCGCTATTTGTCAAATCAATTCCGTAAGGGTCAAATAGTAGAAAATACCAAGAATCTGCCGGTGTCTGTTTTATTTTGTCTTTTATTTTCAGTTCCATTTTGTTCGCTTGTTACTGCTGTCAATTCGAATGAAATTTCGAAAAGGTTGTGAAGCATTCGGAACAAGACCATTCCAGCCAGATATTAAAAGTGCGCAGGAGGGAGATCAATGATCAGGCAGGCCAAAAAGGTTTGAAAACTCTGAGCTTTAGTATAGTTTGAGTTTATTGGGGTTTTACGCCGTTTTAAACTGTCAAGGGAATTTTAGTATAATTCCGGATATTATCAAGAAGTCAGACTAGGACATCATCCCCATTTGCTAGCAATGAATACACAAATGTAGGCATCATCAACGTAGAAAATCAGGATTTTTGAATTAACAATCTTTCTATCGATGATATACCCGATTTTGTATGCATGAGTCCTGTACATAAAAAATACGAAGTTCAACACCCCATAAAGTCGTTCAAAAATCTCCGACCTTGATTCCTGATATTTCTATTGGACGTGCTGAAACAGATGGTACGGATAGGGACTCACAAGACATTGACATAATGGCTGAAATGAATAGTTTAACCCTAGATGTGCTTAAGTCATTGAGAAGCATTGATCAACTTGATAATTGGTTATCTTTTCATAACATGGTCAAGGAAGGTCGGTTCCCGATGGAAAACATTTCATTTCATTTATTTATGGATGTGTTTAAGTTATACTCTTTTGGAAGTACGTCAATGCGTTTAACTAGTCAAACGGTTTTGGCAAATAGGATATTGTCTTTTTCATTGCAAATGGTTACATTTAATGAGTGGGCCCAAAAAATCTTGGTGAGAAAATCGTCAGTCCGGAAGTTCTAAGAGGTTAATTACGTCTGAAAATGCCAAAGTAAATTTTGCAGTTCCGTAATTCTATGTGCAAGACATGATTACTTTAAGTCGAACAAGACGAAAAAAAGGTCCAAATGTTTATGAAACAAATTTACAATTTATGTTTTGTTATTTATAATTTATGTTTTGTTCATGGAATCCTTTATTTTGGGTAAAATCGGACTTTTGAATGCGGGGTAAAGTTGAAAACAAGATACATATCGATTAATAATCATCATACTCCATGAGTTGAAATCATTTCATTAATTACAAAAATTGATTGTAATAACCAATTAAAACAGTTACAAAGAAAAATTCAAAGCCAGAGCCGAAATTTCGAATCTACAAATCAAATGAACGGATGAACAAGAAACTGGCCATTGCACCCACATCGTAGGGTAAGTCAGTAAACATTGTTCTAAACTGACGTTTACTGCATGTTTTGTTTAATATTTTGTGATGGTATTCCTTGTGATTATCATGGCCGTCAGATGTTATCTCAATAACAAATAACAAAAAATGTCCTCCGAAAATTAAATTAAACATACATTGAACTGTTTTAGGCTTAGGTGAATGAAGAAATTAGAAAACGACATATTTCCATAGCTTTTGTTTTCGTTTACTTTGCGGATGGTGGCGTTTTCATCAAGGGAGAGAACTGGGTTTTCTAAGGCCAAAGTATTTGAGGGGGATAAATCAGAGCTGCATATGATCTGCTAGCTGTTAGAGCTAGTTCGCCCTATACAACATACCAAGTCTACACCGTCCACAATTTGTTATGAAAATAATAACTGCACCGTGCAGATAACACAGAAACTGCACCGTTGTGTCTGCATATTTTCACTGCGACTACACCGTTGTTTGGCCATTTAGTAAACACAGAGTTTGTGGTCATTCTGGACATTTTTGTGTAAAATGACGGTAACCATAGAAAAGAGCATGTCAAAAACATCCAAGTTAGAGCAATAGTTTGTCCCCTAGTTCGCTGTTTACTATGTAATCATCCTTAAAAGGCCAACTTTCTCGCATCGAAAAAAAAAATCCGTGTTGGACTGTCTTTGCACTACGACCAAAAGCGATAGGACAACACTGGTACTTGGCTATATAGCACTGTGAATAGGTATACATTTCTCCTGTTCGATGATATCAGTATTAAGACAAGATACGGCCATTTAAGGAAATTATCGACGAAAAACTAAGACACCCACCTCTCACGATTTTCCGCGGACGCCATCTTCAATTGACCACTCAAAACTTCCGTACAAACTACACAAATCTAACGGACAGCTTACAACACAGTGACTATAGGCCAATCTCTTTAATCTGCATAGCATCAACAATTATGGCGCGCATCCTGATAACAAACATCATGGGCCACTTTGATAAGAATAATCAACTTAGCCAGCACCAGCATGGCTTCAGAGCAAAACATACATGAGAATCTCAATCGATTAGCCTTACCCAAGAAGCATACGACAATCTTGAAAATGGTCAACAAGCGGATATATACTTGAAATGGATTTTAGTAAGGCATTTGATTTGGAACCACCTTCTTATAGCCGTCTCAGTTGCTACTACGCTCAGGGGCTCAGGGTCGCCCTACCACAGCATGCTGCGGCCCTACCCAGTAGCAAGTAACCGGTTGATGGGTGTACATAGTTTTAACTGTACCGTATAGACTTTTAGCTGTACATAACCAATGGAAGAGGTGATTGTCTCATTCCATCGTAGGTCAAATATACATTCTATGAAGAACCCTGGCCTAAACCGGAAGAAGAAGAAGAAGGTTGATCACAGCAATTAAATATCAAAATTGAATAAGATGAGTGTCCTTCCACTGATCTCAAGATGGATATAATCCTTCTAAAAGGATCGTTCTCAAAGAGTAGGTATTGATGATCACTCATCAACTACTCTACCCGTTCACTTAGGCGTCCCTCAGGGTTCGGTGATTCCAGGGTTCAGTGATTCCAGGGTTCAGTGCTCTGTCCATGTCTTTTCTTAGTCTATATAAATGACCTACCAAACTGTATCCAATCCAAGACCAGACTATACTTGTCTGTAGAATCGGAAACTCAGGTGAGCGATATAGGGCCATCATGGCCCTCTTGTATATATATAATTAGTTTTGCTGGCATACCTTTATATAATGTCAAGATAATTTGCTATTGTGTTTCCATGATATTTCATGTTCTCTTATATGTTTTGACTTGCATGTTATAATTGAAATTTAACCAAAACATGTCTTTTTCAACAAAAGGTAATGCCCATAAAGGGAAATTTCAAAAACTTCTAGCTTCAGCAGCAAAATAATAACAGATTTATTAACCCATTCCCACATAATGACTGTTTTTGACTCCCCTAGAGATAATGGGTTTGAAAAACATTGTGAAAAAATGTGAAATTATATTTAGTAATTACTTGAAATTGTCGTCTGCAACATCTTTGAATTTGGAGTCTAAAATTTTGCCGTTTGGTAATGGAATGATAAAGGGTTTAAAGAACGACATGCACTTATTTTTTATATAATGTTCTGATAATATGCTATTGTGTTTCGATGATTTATTAACCAGGGGGAGGGCCCAAGTTATTCACGGTCTTAAGACCGCTTTTGGTCGCAGATTTATTGTTAACATAATTTGGACAGGAATTGATCATGCAATAAATAAAATGGATAAATCTGCAATCGAAATCCTTCTTACCTGATCCTTGATAATTTGGCCCCATGATTCTAGTGGCCATCCAGTACAGATGATTTCTGTTCATTTTACTTTTGTTTCATACCATACAGATGATTTCTATTCATTTTACTTTTGTTTTATACCAAATATCTGCATGTGTTCAAATTTGTTCGAAACTTCTTCTTAAAAAAAATAAAATAAATAAAAGATTAAAATATTACTCTTGTTATTTTTCGTACACTTTCCAGGCCTTCGGCACTTTCAGCGCTTTGATTATTGCTGAAGTTAGAGAATATTTAAACTTTCTCATACCAATAATCTGCATGTGTTCAAATTCTTCAAGGCCTTCAGCGCTTTCAGCGCTTTGATTTCATTTACAGTCGACACTCGTTGTGTCGAAGTCGGAGGGACCGTTAAAATACCTCGACATATCCGGAGTTCGACTCATCCGATTTTATTCGGCTTCGAGATATTTGATATTTGACCGTTTTTGAAACTTATCAAGTACGAATATTATTGAAATATAGTAGGAAAAGGAAAGAAATTGCTCGTGTCGAGCAATTTCTATCCTTTTCCTACTATATTTCAATGGCTATATTCAGTGCGAAATTATTTTGTTTTGAAAAAAATATGTCAATAGATGAGGACGGGACCAGATTTGAACTTCGACTTCGACTTAAGCGAAAATTCGACTTATCCGATGTCGACATAACGAGTGTACTTGGATATTACTCTTACGCATCTGGTGCTGCTAACGTTCACCAAGTCTAAAAGACCTTCGTCATCAACAGCTCCAATGTGCTGAAACGTTTTGATTTCTGTCATCATACTGCTTTAACAGGTTGAAGCGACATGTGATGATAGTATCACCAGCTTTCACCATGTACATAGTAAATTTTGTTATGTACTTCAACCACATCACATGGTCCCTTCCAGTGTAGAAGCATCTTATTGTGATATCTTAGAAGTAATACCATGACTTTCAATAATAAAAAATTCTTATAGCCTCTTTCTCAAATCTTACACTTACTCGTATGTGCTCTTAAGCGTGTTTCCGGAACTTCCTACCCTGAGCAAAGTTCTTTTAACGCTTTCATCGAACCGCGAATAATTCGTCCATACAAAAGTTCAAATAGGGAGAAACCGGTACTTCATTGCAGGACCGTTCTTTATATAAACACAATTGCGTCCTACAGCCTTCCTCAGACGATTAATATCGACATAAAACAACATTTTTGTCATTTTTCAGCGTTTTGAGGTCGCTGGCCTTTTCTTTTGGTAGGCTAGTATAGACTTCAAGCCCCCCCTCCCCCCCCCCCCCCCCCCAGTTAATAACGAACTAAAACTAATAGCACAAGAACTTTGCTTCCATGCATGGCTAAAAGTACTGTTCTAACCGTTCTATATAGGCGTCCATGTCGTCCTTCACTTCTTCAAAGTTACGAGGTAAAGGCTTCGATGAAGTACTTATATCACCAAGGACCGGTTTAAGGTCCCCACTCGGCCGATTTCTCAGTTTCGACACCTAGCTTCAGCATCTCTACCTCTTGCTGTCTTCGAAGCTAAGTCTGTCTTTCTCTACGAATATTTGCCCTTTCTTTTCAGTCGAGAAATAAGGCTTATTTCTTCTCCTCATACCGTCTCAACTTTTCTCCTTCCAAATCCATGCGTTCCCCCCACCTCAAGCCACTTCATTTTGAAATCCCACGGTCACTTTGCAGTTAGAAACTTGTTTAAACGTTCCAGTAATATGGACAGTTTCACAGGTGACGCAGTCTTATACTGGTCTGCGTAAAAGTAGGACTTTTCAGAAGCTTTAACTAAGCTGGTACTCTTGTAATTGAAAATTAGGCTTTAATGAAATTGAAGCTCTGGTAGTCGCAGTCTCCCAGACCCCTGGTCGCTCGGTGCCACAGAACCCCTTTCTGAGTATCATAATAGAAGTATTAGGTACTGATGAGCCTCTGTCAATCGTAAGGATGTATAATCGATATGTTTTACCCTAGGATCGTTCTTCTTCAAACAAAAATTGGGTAAAAGAATATTTAGTGAAGGGAAGTTGAACTTGTCTCAGTAAAGTTCTATGTTTTTGTCAAGACCATCTGACACATTTTGACGCCAAAACCGGAAAGCTCTAGAAATCATTGTGAAAAACGACGAAATTGCTTGTGACAAGCAATTTCGTCATTTCCCGAAATGTTTTCTAGCCAGAGAGACCAAAAATGTAGAATAACATTCACTAGAAATTGGCATCTGCAGCATCATTGAATATAGAAGAGTCCACAATTGTTGTCATATGGTAATTATGCCCCCTTTCGAAGAAAATGGGGGTATATTGTTTTGCAAGTGTCGGTCGGTCGGTCCGTCGGATGGTCGGAAGGTCGGTCGGTCCGTAGGTCCGTAGGTCGGTCGGTCTGTCCGTAGACCAAACCTTGTCCGGAGCATAACTCGAAAAGTATCAAAGGTAGAATCATGAAACTTCATAGGTGGATAGATCTTATTATGGAGAGGTGCAGTGCATAAGAACCATAACTCTGCCGATCATATTTTTGGAGTTATTGCCCTTTGTTGATTTTATAACTTGATTCTTGTCCGGAGCATAACTCAAAAAGTATGTAAGGTACAATCATGAAACTTTACAGGTGGATAGATCTCATTATGGAGAGGTGCAGTGCACAAGAACCGTAACTCTGCTGATCGAATTTTTTGAGTTATTGCCCTTTGTTGATTTTCAAACTTGCTTCTCGTCCGGAGCATAACTCAAAAACTATGTTAGGTAGAATCATGAAACTTTGCAGGTTAATAGATCTCATTATGGAGAGCAGTGCACAAGAACCGTAACTCTGCCGATCATATTTTTGGAGTTATTGCCCTTTGTTGATTTTCAAATTTGATTATTGTCCGGAGCATAACTCAAAAAGTATGTAAGGTAGAATCATGAAACTTTACAGGTGGATAGATCTCATTATGGAGAGGTGCAGTGCACAAGAACCGTAACTCTGCCAATCAAATTCTTGGAGTTATTGCCCTTTGTTGATTTTTACACTTAATTCTTAACCTTGCCTATATCTCATGTCCTTTTACACATACAGCCTTGATATCTCACACATATATACCTCCTATCAACATGGTTCACATTTAACCATGACCTTGGACCTTGTGACATTTACCTTGGAGTTTGACCTACTTTAAAAAAAATTAAACCTGGCATAAATCTCATGACATTTTACAAATACAGCCTTGATATTTCACACATGGACACATCTTACCAAGACCTTTCATAATTGACCATGACCTTGGACTTTGTGACCTTGACCTTGGGGTTTGACCTACTTTTAAAAAACTTTAACCTGGCCGATATATCATGTCCTTTTACACATACAGCCTTGATATTTGACACATAGAAACCTCCGACCAAGACCTATCACATACGACTATGACCTTGGACCATGTGGCCTTGACCTTGGAGTTTGACCTACTTTTACAAAAATTAAACTGGGCCTATATCTTATGTGCTATTACACATACAGCCTTGGTATTTCACACATGGACACATCTTACCAAGACCTTTCACATTTGACCATGACCTTGGACCTTGTGACCTTGACCTTTGACTTTGACCTACTTTAAAAAAAACTTTAACCTAGCCGATATATCAATTCCTTTTACACATACAGCCTTGATTTTTTAAACACATAAAAACCTCTGACAAAGACCTTTCACATTCGACCATGACCTTGGACCTTGTGACCTTGACCTTGGTGTTTGACCTACTTTAATAATACATTAACCTGACCTATATTTCATGTCATTTTACATATACAGCCTTGATATTTCAAACATGGTCACTTCCAATCAAGATATTTCACTTTTGACCATGACCTTGGACCTTGACCTTGGAGTTTGACCTACTTTTAAAAAACTTAAACTAGGCCTATATCTCATGTCCTGTTACCTATACAGTCTCAATATTTTACACATGGACACCTCCTACCAAGACCTTTCACATTTGACCATGACCTTGGCCTGTGTGACCTGGACCTTTGATTTTTACATACTTTTAGAAATCTTTAACCCTAGCCTTTATGTTATGTCCTATTACACCTACAGCCTTGATATTTCACACATAGACACCTCCTACCAAAACCTTTCACATTTGACCATGACCTTGAATATTGCAACCTTGACCTTGGAGTTTGACCTACTTTTAAAAAGACTGAAATCAGGCATATATAATGTCCTTTTACACCTACAGTCTTGATATTTCACACATTGACACCTCCAACCAAGACCTTTCACATTTGACAATGACCTTGACCTTGGCAGTTGACATACTTTTAAAAAAGTTAACCTGGCCTATGTTTCATTTTACTTTTACATATACAGCTTTGATATTTCACACATAGACACCTCCTACCAAGACCTTTCATATTTGACCATGACCTTGGACCTTGTTAACTTGACCTTGGACTTTGACCTACATCAAATGTAGGCTCTTGAGGGGGCATATATGTTTTACAAACATCTCTTGTTGGTTGTGAGGTTTCCGGGGTATCCGGGGTTCTGTTTATTACAGTCAGTTGTGGAAAGCCTACTCTTGAAAATATATATTGAAGTCCGGTTTTCCAGACCTCTAACTAGATACGCGCCTGGGCTTGTTTTGACCTCCAGCTAATCACGGTGTATAATCACGTGACTCAAAATTTCCGATAATCTTCAATATATTTTTTAATACTTAACCAATTTGAATTAAGTTTGAAGCTGAGAAGGTGGGAAATTGCCAGGAATAAGCTGAACGTGTTGATTTTTAAAAAATCAACTGATAAAAAAGTTATTGAAGACAAACCAAAAATTTGGTTTATCTTCAATACATTTTTTATCAGTTGATTTCTCAAAAATCCAACATGTCCATCTAATGCGTGACGTCTGTACACTTTCTCTGCTTCTCTGAATTCAAATCGGTCCAGTATTTAAGAAATTATTGAAGATTTTCTGAAAATATTGTATCACGTGATTATCGATCGTGCTAATGTTGCCGTATTATCCTTATTCACTCCAGTATCCCCGTGTACACAGTGGTCTAAATTGCACGGTGTGACCAGCGGTACATTTACCATCACTACAGACCCTGACGGACTATCTTCAACATTCGGTGATGTCACAGTTTCTTGTGATTTAGATACCGAACCTGGGAAAGCCTTCACGGTATTACGTACGTACATATATTGACCCATTACCACACATTAACTCTTTTTGACTCCCCATAAGATAATGGCTTTGGAAAACATTGTGGAAAATGAAGAAATTGCTTGTGACAAGCAATTTCATCATTTCCCGAAATGTTTTCTACACAAAAATACCAAAAAGGGTTTAATTTCATTCACTTGAAATTGTCGTCTGCAACATCTTTGAAATTGGACCATTCTTAATAGTGTCGTCTGGTAATGGATAAAACCATTTTCCTACAAACTATAATATTCAAGCTGCTAAGAAATCAAGTTGTACAAATTAGCAAAAACTCTTTGTTATGGTGATTGATACATTACGAAATAATTCTATATATTATGCAGCAATAACAACATTCAGAATGATTGCGTTCTACCTCTTAGGCAGATTTCTGAATAACAAAATCAATCTTTCAGATTAATCAAACTGGTGTGTTTAATTTCCTTGCATTATTTCGCGTTTGAAATATTTGTTGAATTGACCATTTTGATTCAGTAGTTCAAGTACTCTTTGTCGTCTTTGGAAGTTTATATTTTAAGAAAATGCGATAAAGGAAAAGAAGAAAACGCGGAAAATCAAATTTCCCCTGTGTTTATATAATTTTCTGCCCTACATGAGACGTAACCATACAACTCATTAATGTCCATTCTTAATTAATAACGGGGATTATTACAAAGTATACATACATGACGAAATCAACCAATGAAACTTTGGCTAGTATCGTTACAGCATGTTTCTTCTAAATTTACCATCCGTATTTGTATTAATTAAGATTAAGTAGCGTATCGTCTGCAAAGGGGTTTAACTGAAGAATGGATGAAAAATGTTGCGCATGTATCTTGGATATTTAACGATAAGTACCAATATTGATTAAAAAGTAAAACATTTGAACGGTTTTGCCTTTAAGAGTGATCTAAACTTACTCATCAATTTTCCTAGTGATTTAAAAAAGAACCGTGAATCTTAAACAAATAGACTGCTCCAAATGTTGATAACGGAATAATTGATTTCAAAAGTAGAAGATGACTAATAAGTTTGTATAGAAAGTCCTTGAGACAAAAACGAAAAAAAAACCCTGGTTATTTAAAATAATAATAATATAAAAAAACATAAAAAACAAAGTCACAGATTCATAATTTATAGTGACCCATCACTATAAAAGGGACCTTATCGGATGTGTGAAAAATATCGACCCTAGTCAGTCTGCGCAGTCCGCGCAGCCAGACTAGGGCCGATACTTTTCACTTTTAGGTACTTTTCTGAATCTGGAATGTTTTCCCTATCTTTCTATATGTCCACTTGTCTATATGTCCACTTGTCATATGCAATTACTGTTTAACCTTTACGGAGTCTGATCAGTTTGTCATAATTTGGATCTTTCGAATTCTGATAAGGTCCCTTTTAGCGTGATGGGTCACATATGTATTCCCACACATCTTTTTACGTTAGTTTTTATACTTTATCTTTAATTGGCAACATGAGAGTGATGAAAGATTTTTTCACAATCAGATATGCTTAAAAACATAAAAAAGAAAAAAAAACAGCTTAAATATTAATGAAAACCCTACAAGGTTATGGTTAAACAAGAGTTTAATGGAGCAGATCATTTACACCCGTAAGAGAAGGCTAAAATATTAATGAAACCCTAGGTGTTATGGTTAAACGTTAAACAAGAGCTTCACGGAGCGCGCCTTTTACCCGATTTGTTTTTGTTGATATTCAGCAAGTTCTCCTTTTGCCTGAATATTGTCTGTGCTCTATTGTACATTGATCATATCTTAAATTTATCAAAGATGATTTTGCTGTCTGCGGCAACTTTCAATTGTACGACTCTAAAATTGTGTCGTTTGCGAAAGCGTGGAATTGGACCAGTATGTACTTCTATAATATAGCAAAAGTTTTAACCCTACCAAATTGAGTAAGAATGTATGTAACCTGAGTGGAAAACATCTTAGTAAATCGCTAAAGCAAAAGATTCTGATAATAGCATTACTCCCTTTGTCCAAATGATTCCAAAGCCTTCCCCTGGATCAACATCGAAGTCTTGCCTGGGAAAGGGTTAAAAAGAGGTGTACAGATCTACGTATATTTTGCTTATAAACAGCATTTAATAAACCACATAAAGAATTCTCAAAATGATTAGATCTATAAATCTTTTCCGTCAATTATTTCAATAGTTTCCTCTAGATTAAGAAACCAATATGGATCAAAAAGCTACTAATGTCACGGCCATTGAATTTTGTATGAAAGACGCGCGTTTCCAAACAACACTACTTGACGTCTTATAACTCACAAGAAAGGGAACGTCGCGGGGACGTAGAAAAACAATGTTTACGTCATTTTGGCTACTTACATGACGTCACTGAGTAAAAAAACTGACTGGTTTTCTAAATTGGGGAAAAGTAATAATTATGAGACCCCATGTAACGGGGGTAATTGAATTTTACACTAAACCAATTCACAATCTCGGTATCTTGGATAAAATCTGGCAAGGGGCTACCGAGGATGTCCGAAAACCGGAAATATCGCAACTGAGGCTAAGACAGCTAGAGCCAAACTAACAAAGTAACAAAATCGTTCAAATCTTTACGACCACAATACTGTTAGCCGTGGTCAATTCCATTGACCTCGGTATAATCTATATGATTATTATTCCCTTCAATGTTTGCTCCTTGTCTATTTTGATGTATTGGCAAAATTTCATTTCAGGCTGATCTTCACTGGAAAGATTATTTGACTTCAATGTATTTTTTTTCTATACTATACTTAGCCTTTCATTCTGTGCATGCTCCTCGTGTCATAGTAGGCAGGCAGTCTCGAAGGTGTATTTAGAAAACAATTTAGACTTAAGATTCATGCTCTAAGAAACATATTTAAAATATATTACACACACACCCAAAAAAAATAATCGTATTGAAAATATATAAAATATCATTGACTAAATAGAAAAACGTTCAAACAAAAATCACAGAAAAGTTTTCAAAAATTGTGATTTTTCAAATTCTTAATTATTTTTCTTTAAAATTGTTTGAAATATTTCTTACATTTAGACCATCATTTTTGTACATATGTATACTAGTCTATAAGGAGATGTACCATCCGTAATTTTCCATTCAGAAAACAAACGTTTCTGTATGACTTTAAAACATATGGATAATTTTATCGCAAAAGGATCATTACCAATCATGGGTAGATAACTCAAGGTTTGAAGGGACCATAAATCTCTTGTATATTTTGTTCAGCAAATATCAATTGACGACCTACATTACATATGTAAAATAATACAAACAAGATATTGGTTGGAAAAGGTTACTCCTGAGTACATAATTATACTGACGTCAAATAGAAACGCTCCAATGAAATATGTCGTTATTTTTCTTATGCCTATAACAATGTTGTTGAAATGTATACTGTATATCATCATTTTGACTGACAATTACGGCAAATGAAAAAATATGCGTTTCTATCCATTAGCATGTCCATTTCCGGTGACTGGTCACGTTTTCTACGTGCGCTTCGTGTATGTACATCACGTGATGAAAATTGTCACACTTTACACAGTAACATGTGTTAGTGGATAGGCAACCACGAATTCAAAGATTTCCTTATGAAACATTCGAATTGAAGAATTCCAAGACTAAATTGTAAAAAAGGAGCTCGTAATATAGCCATTTTTGAATGCGACGAATGCACAATCAAGTCTGAGACAGTTTTACATATTGTGTTTCTCGATTCGGTGTCTTGATCGACGCATTAGAATTTTGCGAACGTTTATTGATCGGCCACGCTCAACTAGACCTCACGTAACACCTGTAAATCAAGATAATTCTCCACGTTAACGTCATGTACGTTTCAGGTTTGTGACGTTTTGATCGACGTTCTGTCGAATAGTCGGTAAATGTGTTACCCAAATAAGTGTCTTTCTGGCAACTGTTGTTGTTGCTAGTAACGTTTGAAATAGACACACTGCTTGGAAAATAGAGCTCGTAGATTAGCCATTTTCGAATACGGGAAAATCAAGAACAAGCCGCCTGACGTTTTGACGTCTTGCACTGCATGATTAGGCATCTTGGTCGACGAGTAAGAGTAACAGAAACATTTGCCAATCGGCCAAAGTCAGATAGACCTCATGTAACGCCTGTTTTACAAGAAGCTGTCTGACGTTGACGTCATACGCGTTTCAGACTTGAGACGTTGAAATCGACGTCGGGTTTAGTATTCACTAACTGTGGTTACCAAATAAGACGTTTTACGGTATCTTTTTTCGTCGCAAGTTATGTTTGAACCACGCGCTACTGCTTTTCAAATGGAAATTCTGATACCGCTTTGTTTACATGTGCTGTTTTTTGTAAACTGTTACAATTTGATGATTTGATCATAATTTTTAACAACATATAATCAAATTTACAGATGGAAATCAGTATTTGTAATTTCAAATCAGATTTACTGAATAATCAGACATTTATTAGGGCTGAGGCGTTTCTATTTGACGTCAGTATAGTAATAAAAGCTACACCAGTTGTTGTTATTTTATTTAAATCGACGATATACAATGTTAGTTTTTTTCAGATCACAATAAAGAAACCAGAACACACGTGAATGGCTACGAAGACTGTAATTCCTACAGAGTAGAATTGACCTACACACTTGGGATGGATGTCGCAAAGAGGATCGTGGACATTTCTGACCAGTGTAAACAATATATCAAGTATGAATGCTATGCCTCTGAGTTTTTCGACGATGGAGACATTTGTACAGCATGGGAAAATCGTTTTAATGCAAGAGCTTCTTATTTCACTGGTAATGCTTTTGGCGTTTTATTTTTGGAAAGCCGTATATCATAGTAGAAATTGTGTATTGTGTGATGGGTAAATCTACGAAAAATTTTGCCTCGCTCAGGTAGAAATAAATTGGAATAATTTTCTTATTTCTATGTCAATTTTCAAACAGTTTTTTTGCATGTACTCCACCCTTCTAAGCTCTTTCGTCTGATGTATGCCTTACTTGAATCTTCACTGTAGTTCTTGCAAAATGTGATCCCTACCAACCAGAAAAAGGACAAAAAAGCCAGGTCGCTTTTTAGTCGGTTTGGATTAAATTTTGCAAAAAGTATGTGGTGTTTTCGAAAAAGTCAAAGATTCTACATCTGAGGAAAGAGCTCTGTAAAACGGGATACATACAAACAAACCGCTTGAAAATTGGATCATGAATAAGAAAGTAATTGCACAATTTCTTAACTGAAGCGCGGTTAATTTGAACGTAATCGTTATCATTTCGTTTTCTAGTCAGTTTGGATTAGTTTTTTTGGAAAAAATACAAGAGTTCCATAAGTATTCATACATCTGAGAGAAGAGCTCAGTAAGGCGGGGTACATGCAACAGATCTTTTGAAAATTGACGCAGAAATAAAGGAGTTAGTAAAGATATTTGACTAGAATATTTGACTAGGTATGAAAGAATGATAACGTTTCAGATTTTTTTCATTTCTGGGAAAAGCGGAAAACAAAGGTAGAGCCGTGTGTGATTTCAGAGGTGACAAATACTGAATAGATCTAACAATTTCGGGATGTTCATGACTTCGAAGGTCTATTTACAGCAAATGTGTACAAAGCTTCATGATCCTATGTCAAACGGTTGTAGAGTTAACAAAGTCTTAGGATTGATAGACAAACAGACATACAATGTAAATGGTGAAACCAATATAATCGTACTCCATACCCACTTCGTAAATGGGGTTTATTATTTTCTTCCCAAAGAGTGATCGTTCGTTGATCTTCACATATCATCTCTGCAAGGGGCTATCTCGGCTAGAACCCACGAATCGTGGCCTATTGAAGGATAACGTCTATAATTTATGTCTAACTGTTTCATTTCTTGTTTTATATACATTAGAGAAAGAAACATATTATTCTGTTTGCATCAGAAGTGCTCTCAAATGTAAGTATTGATCTAATTGAAATTGGACTATTTTTTCAAACCTCCTATTATTCCTATCGTTATTTTTCATATTCTTCCACAGTCCTGTTCAGGGGCGAAATGATAGAGCCTCTGTGAAAGATATTGTGTATACAAATACAGCTTGTTAAGGTATCCATAATCTTCAAAATGTGTTCAAATGACAAGTCAGCACTAGTGAATGTATCCCTAGATGAAAGTTAAAACTATATCCAGGTATTTAGGGGAAAATGCACTGATATAAATTATTTAACGGAAATATTTTTATAGGAAATGGCTCGAGCTCGTACTATTGTGACTGCGCGGTGTATGGGTCATGTTCGAATCCCTATGGATGTGAATGTAATCAGAACGATTTCACGTGGCGTTATGATGATGGTTATGTTACTAACAAAGATCACCTTCCAATTACCGCCTTTACGGCCCATGACACGACCTGGGATGGTATGTAATGATAATAGTCCGATCACAATATTAAGGCACATATCGTTGGTGGGGAGTCAAAACCTCGTAACTACAGCTTGAAAAAGCTGGAGTTACGAGGTTTTGACTACCCACCGACGATATTTACAAAATTTACCTATGTAAACAACACAATTTCGAACTCCAAACTACTGTTATTTTGCATAATAGGATGGTTCTAACACTTGCAAGATTTGAATCAAAATAAGCAAAACTGTATTCAAATTTAAGATTGTGTTCCTCTAATTTACACCTACAGAATTTTTAAACGTGTGTCATAATATTTTGCCGGGACTATAGTTTGTTTTATTCTAAATTTTTACGAGACTAGAGATCTACAAGTTCTGGTAGCTAATGTCACAGCCTTGACGGCGTCGTCTTTGGTTACCTAGGCAATTGCACAAATCTGGTCTCATGACCTGTAGAAGAGACCATTGACATTCAAATATGAATACCCTGGCCCTTCTATGACTTTTCATTAGCAAATATGGCTTTTAACATGGTCCTACTTTTAAGAACTTCGGCTACGTTCAGAAGTGCCATTTTCGAGCGTGGCTATATGCTTTGTATCTCAAGCACTTTTACAGATGAATCCTTGACATTGTGTTGCTTGGGGAAGGTTCAGATAAAAATACATGGGTCTTGCTAATATTCTTAAAAATACATCACATTCCCATTTCATGTTTTAAAGTATTTCTTAGTGCCAAGATTGGTTATTCTAATGCATATAATAGCTATCAGTTTTTCCTGATAAGCGAAAAACTCGCCTTTAAAAATAATCTTTTTGAATTTTAAGACAAAATATATAAATCTCGTGAATGGCGCAATGCTTTGGCTTGAAATTTCAGAATTTTCTTAAAAATATGCTCTTTTCGATGAAAAGAAAAGTAGAACTAGGAAACTATATCTGTGAAATGTCACTTTAAAAGATTATGTCTGCCATGTTGGTCTAGATCCATGTTGTTTTCAAATGTCACTTTCCAGATGTTACAAGAAAGTCCTTGTTTGACGAACCAAGTAAAGTATGCACGAGAAAACATTTTATTTAGGCAAAAGGAGGAAATGTTTATAAGCATTGCATCCTTTTGCCTATTAGTCAAGGCGATAGGTGTAAAAATTGCTCAGAAAATGAAGAAAGCATGAAAGTTGGTACACATGTATTTCACATCGTCCTCAGCCTTTTCAGAGGTGGAGCCAGTGCGAACGGTATATAGCTTAGCAACGGTTGCTATGCAACAATTTCTCCATAGCAACCGTCATATAACATTCACAAAAGCTTATTTTACTGAAGACTTTTAATGTATTTCAATATCTACAGCTTTATTCTTTATGTCCGCACTACATTAGAGTAATTTTAATGCACGTATCATAGCAACTGTTGCTATGCAACACATTTTCCTTAGCAACCAAGCATATTTCTATGTCCGATGGGCATTTTCAGTAAACAATTGTACATATTTTAATTGTATGCATATGTACTAATGATAATTTCTCCATTTTCTAGTAAGGATGGTAACGAGTACCATTTTCGTACTTAGCAACAGTTGCTATGCAACACTTTTTCCATAGCAACCGTCATATAACATGCACAAAGGCACATCAGATGAGCATTTTCAGTAAATAATCATAAAATTTTGATTGATAAGCAGCTTTACTGATGATAATTTCTTCACTTTCAACTAAGTGTCTAGCAAGTTAACAGCACATTGCTTTAAAATGGTTGCTAGGCAACGTATTTACCTAATTATATATGATACAATTATTGACTTTTTCCTTGTCTCTCATATACTGTGTCTTCAAAGAGCAACAAAAAGGGTAATATATTAAATTGAATTGTGAACCATATACTATAATTATATTGATGTGTTCAAGTTTGTAAGGCAGATGTGTAGCTTTAAATTGGTGATATAAGTTATATCTATAACGATTTTCAGACATTTTGCTCACGCAATCACAGATCAAATGGGCACAGCAGCAATCATTTCATAAATGCGTTGAATAAATTATTAAGGTCAGAAAGGGAGTGGAAGATCCCTGGCCAGACATCCGTCAGCGATTGGGAGGATAATGGACAGCAATAGGATAGGGAACGGATGGACACCAATCTTTCCATGCATTTTCTTCTAATACGAGGTACAAGTATTTTTTCACCATCATTCTGTATTTTATGGAACATCTCTGACTGCCTATGAATATAAACATTGAATTATCCTCGTGATTCTCCCATTAGCTTGGCCTTTAGTTTATCCTTCTGTCCGAGAATGAAACTTCTCGTCCCGCGAAAAATCATTTGCAACAACCGTTTCAGAAAATCAATTGTCAATAATTTTGTTAAAACTTGACCGATTTGAATTGTGTGACGCAAAAAAGGTGAAAAACGGCAGGAATTAGCTGGATGCTGTAGGTATTTTAAAACACCAGCTGTCAAAAAAGTTACTACCAACAAAGCAAACCTTCTTTCTCTGCTTCAAATTTTTCTCAAATCGATGATATATTAACATGATTATTGAAAGAATATCTAAAATGTTCCCTGCTATGTTCTCCATTTTCTCTGTACGCACAAAGCTTTGCAAAGCACGCATCTGATCTTTACAGTATTAGGCGCAATGGAAATAATTTGTTTCAAATCTATCTTGGTTAAAGAGAAAATTCAAGGAATTGTTTAACTATATTATTGTCATATTCACTTAAGAACAGATAGATAGATATTATCACCTTTTACAATATAACATAACAAGTGTGTGGTCAAAGTTCATTTGCCTTCTGCTTTTTACCGAGGGAGTAATGAATGATGCCTGTAATCAAGCGGGACAAATCCAGGCTACGTATGTCTTTTGTCCGGTAGAGGGATAGAATCATTTCGGCCATCGGACGATTTTGAGATGAACAGTTTCATTAAATCCCTCCGTGTACCATCCGGTTACCGTTCCGTCGACCCACAAGGCCCTGACAGAGCCTTGATGATGAGTTGAAGGGCATAAAATTATCTAGTCACAGTTTAATTATAATGTTTATATGCGCTCGACATGCTCTAGAATTTGAACTATCACTAAGTATATGAAGTTGCCACCGGACCGACTGCCGTACGTACGGTTGCCTGAAGATTGTATCTAAATCTCTTGGCAAATATCCTGTCTGCCGGCATTTTATCATCTCTGACTGAGGTATCACCGGGCCATAAAGAAATGTCAAGCTCTTCACCATCAATTACCCAGACAGCTGACTAATATGTTAGATTCACAGGATATTTCATTGGAATGCAGCTTCTCAAAATAACGCGGAAAGTCATATTCCTTTTGCCGTCTCTTTGCCGAGATAATTGCAAGAAGATATCAGGTTACCAGAAGTGAGTGGACAAAGACATTTCCTGATGGCAGAGATGTGGGCTTTATCTCACTGTAAACCATGGGTTGTTCCATCACCTTCCTCTCTCCTTTTAAAGGTTTAATTGAATTGATGAAACCATGATACCATCAACCAATCGTTCTTTCAGAAGAATTATTTTGTGTCCTTAGGGAAAGACACTTAATTGTCAATGCCCAAGTCTCCCCAGCTGTATAGAGTGGGTAGCATTGAGGTAAAACTTACTGCATCTTTACTTCCAATCTCATTTGGAAATAAACAGAAATGACTATAGAATGAACAAAAAAGGCAAATAGAAGCTTAAAGAAGCTTATGTACATAGTACATCTAGCCTCGAAAACTGTATGAATTGTATGAATGACTAGGCATTTTTTTTAATGAGGGGCGTCAGAAAGTGTCACTGTACGTGTGGGAATGGGTTAAAAACACAAGAGTTGATAGGTAAGGAAAGAAAATTTGAAATAGAGTAAAGAAATTATCAAATGAAAGTACGTAAAGCTGTACATATTTAAAATATATATAAATCATTACTGAAAAAGCCCTTCGGATATGGAATATGCTTGGTTGCTAAGGAAAAAGGTTGTTTAGCAACAGCCGCTATGATTTGTGTATCGAAATTGCTCAAAATGAGTTGTTTTAGCAACTTTTGCTATGATGTGTGTATTGAAATTGCTCAAATGTTACGTGGGCATAAAGAATAAAGCCGTAGATACTGAAATTCATTAAAAGTCTTCAGTGTAATAACATTTTGTGCATGTAAGATGATGGTTGCTATGGAGAATGAGTTGCATAGCAACCGTTGTTAAGTACCCAAATGGTACTCATTGTCATCCTTACTAGAAAGTGGAGAAATTATCACCAGTAAAGATGCCTATGATTCAAATTTGTATGATTGTTAACTGAAAATTCTCATCAGACATAGAAATATGCTTGGTTGCTACGGAAAATGTGATGCATAGCAACAGTTGCTATGATGCATGTATCCAAATTACTCAAATGTTGTGTTGGCATAAAGAATAAAGCTGTAGATATTGAAATACATTAAGAGTCTTCAATAAGATAAGCTTTTGTGCATGTGATATGATGGTTGCTATGGAGATTTTTTGCATAGCAACCGTTGCTAAGCTATGTACCGTTCGCACTGGCTCTACCTCTTAGAATGCAGAGGACGATGTGACCTGTATGTGTACACAGTTTCATGCTTTCTTCATTATCTGAACAATTCTAGTCATATTTTGCACCAATCGCCTAGACTATATGAGGGATCTCGTGAGAAAACCTGCCTTATTGACATGACGTGACGTCGCCGTAAAAGCCGATTAAAGTTAGGTCAACGCCGCGCAATTTGACGCAAAAAAATATGACATGAATCTTGTTCCTATCTAATTACAAAACGGTATTTCTTAGATCTACAAATTCAATGTTTTATGAATAGGTTGATACATATTATATGACAACTACAGTAAAGTATTCAAAAGCTGAAAACTGATTCAAATGCTGAAAATTAAGTCTTCTTTCCGGGACTTCCAGTCTTCTATATGCATCACAACGATTTTAAAAATAGGAGATGTGGACTACACTTAGACCTCGCTTATTATTGAATAAAATAACAAATAGAACTACATAGTAAGCGTAACTGGGTTGTTGATGATTCATCATTTAAAGTCTTAGGTTGGCTCTAAAAATACAAAAAGTCTACCTGTCACTGGCTGTCAGAAGATAGATCTACTTCCTAGTTGCAAATAGTGATTCTCCGAAACCATTTTATTAAATATTGATCTGGATTTCACAAATCAGTACATCATAAAGTTTGTGGCTACGATATCGTAGCTAGATATTCCCTAAGCATTTTGAATTCTAATAATCATCCATCACTGATATTTCCACATGGATACACAAAAAGTATAAAGTGAAGATGACGTCACATCAAATTTGACCTAGATACACTAGTTTACACTCAGGGGATAGTTATGCATTTCTTAAAAGGGTAAGCGCCGAGTAAAATGTCTCTAGATAACAAATAGAAAAAAAAGTTTAACACAAATGATTTTTCTTTGCTTTGTTTTTGGTATCATTGCTTACCCAGGAAATATAGAATAACTGCGATGCTCTCGATTTTCCTTCACATCCCACAATAAAGAAAATTTAGGGTGGTCTAAGTTCAATGTTGTTGCAAAAATCAAAACATTTTTATTGAAAATGTTTTTTCTTCAATTCATAGCAAATAGTCCTAGAAGGATAAGAAAAAAAATATTGCTGTTTAAGACTTCTAAAACAATATCGTATAGGGTTGTCAAAACAGGAAAATGTTTTGAAAAGGATTGTTTTCAAGGGCGACATCAAAACGTTGACTGTTGCTGTTCCAGTGTAGAAAGAGAATTCCACTTTTTTGTTGGTGGATACCAAAAATGACATAACGCTAAGTACTGTATTAGTGCTGTTTGCAGATTTATGTTATTCAAGCAGAAATGGAAAACAAATATTGGAAGATCCCTAAGGAGAATGCTGGTTATTTGGCATTTTTTCTTTTCCATCAATGTTCTCTTGCTCTAATGGTTGCGAAGACCATTCATTGTTAAAGAAAGGGGCTAAACCCTGTATGTGAATGAAACTCAGTCTTGAACAGCAATACTGTCAACAGATTCGATTTTTCAAAAGTATCCTAAACTATCCCATGGATTTAGTTTGACAATAATTGTACATGTAGGCTATATGTGACGTCATTTAATCCAGACCTGCTCATGGATGTTTTCAAACCCTTTCCCTACGGCAAAATATTAGGGTGCTCTTATTCAAAAGTTGTTGCAGACAACAAATGAATACTATTTTTCAAAGATAACATTTGTGTACATTACAATTTAAGGAAGAAAATATCGAGGATAAATAAAATTATTTATCTCTACCCTTTCCCAAACCATTCTGTTTGGAGTGTCAAAATCAGGCCTTGTTTTGGACAGGGTTAACACAGTTGGATTTTCAATGTTGTTAGAAATATTGGCCTTGTTGTTTAAAACCAGTTTGTAAGTTATATTCTCTTCCTAATAACAGGCTACATAGGTCTAGGCCTATAAAACAATAGCTTCAAAGGCCAAAATATTTTAACAGTAATTAAGCAAAGTATGTCGAATTTCATGAAACAGTAGATTAAGCTAATTGCATAATCTGTAAAGGTGGTGTTAAGGCGCGTCACTTATTCATGTTTCAGCCCTTTCACAAATAGCTTGATCCTAAACTGAAACTGAAAGGCTTTTTGTAGCTCACAGTTAGGCCTACAGCTACGAAAAACAGACCTTCTACTATTTTTAACATAGAAATCTTCGAGGGAAAGGAGTAAGTTAATGATTATTAGCATTATTTTCTAAACTGACATTCTGTCGGGTATTTTGCTGGAAATGATTCCCCACCGCACACCAAGAATAATTTAGGCCTAACTGCGATCTAAATAATCCTTTCCAAAACAACACTATTTTAAGCTGATCCAAACTGAAGGGAGATGCAGACGAAAAGCTAAATGCTAAACTGTAGGGATCTCCAGAAAGTAGCAGAGAGAACGTATTTGGGAAAATAAGAAAATGTTGTTTATCAGCAGTTATATTTTCCTGCAAGAATTTCTACAACCAATAATAGGCCGACACATGTCGTGGGATCGCCACAAAGTGCCAAAGCTTAGGAATGGGCAAAAAGAAAAAACAAACGCAAAGAATTTGTGTGATATAATTTGTTCGTAGATGTGTTTTATATTGATGTAATTGATCACTGTGATGAACGGCATTTGTCGCGTGGAATAATATGGCGGCGATCATTGCGTTTTTGCCAATCCAGATAGATTTTCACAGTGGACAAGTTTTTAAGACAAAAGAAAAAAGCAATCTGCACTATCATGACTGTATAGACTATAGAGGTAGATGCTGTACGCAATTGTTATGATATTTATTCCAGAGCCATAGAGGCGACACATTGAACGTCTTAAAAACGAACGTCATTGACGTCACGTTTACAAGTGTGTTCAACAACGTTTACATCTATAGGTTATCGCTTAACATTAATAAAATCATTAATATTTGTCACATTGAACTAATTATGGTGTCATTTTAAAGATAAATGGTCGTTGCATTAGAATATGCAAAAAAGTGAAAATCGATTTTTTTGTCATTTAGGCAGGTTTTCTCACGAGGCACCTCATATATGTTTTTATGGTTTCTCACAAACTTTACATCTTATGAGTCAAAAGGCAACATTTATTGAGAATGTGGTAAAATTAGATGTGTTGTCTGCTGAAGCTTTCAACTTGGAAGACAACGTGGGTTGGTCGGTAGGTAGGTCGGTTGGTCGGTTCGTGGACCGAACCTTGTCTGAAGCATAATCAAAATGTATTAACGGTAGAATCATGACACTACATAGGCGGTAAGATCCCATTATGGAGAAGTAGGTAACAGTGCAAAAGAAACGTTACTGCTGCCCATCACATTTTTGTAGTAATTGTCCTTTATTGATTTTCACACTATACTTTTCTCCAGAGCATAACTCAAAAAGTACGTGCTGTAGAATCATGTAACTGTATAGGCGGGTTGATGTCATTAAGCAAAGGTGCTGTGCATAACAAACGTAACGCTCCTCATCACATTTTTGAAGTTATGGTCTTCGTTTAATTCAAAATTAGTTTTTGTCCGGAACATTACTCAAACCACAATATTGTGCAAGGTGAAATCTTGAAACTTCGTGAGGATAGACCTCATTATCGAGAGGTGCAGTGCACATAAACCATTATTCTACCGACCGTATGCATGGAACTAATGCTCTAGGTTACTTTTTATATAATTTCTTTAGGAAAGGGTTTAAAAACATATCTTTAATAATACACGAAGGGAGATAATGTGTACTTAGTTTTGAATTCATTTTGGAACACTGTGTGAAGGGAGGTAATGCATGCTTGATTTAAATTCATTTTGGAACACTGTAAGAAGGGAGATAATGTGTACTGGATTTAAATTTATTTCGGAACACTGTGTGAAGAGAGATAATGCATACTTGATAATACAGTGTATATATTTATTGGTTTTGTACCCTGTATGCTAAAAAAAAAAAAAAGAACTAAACTTAGCAAATTAAACGCGAATTGCTGACCATATTTATTCATGGAGATTTTGTCTTTTGTTGATTTTCATACTTAATAAATACAACCATAGGACTGTTTCAATTGTTTGATGGCTAATCAAAGTTTAGCCTTTAACTCTTTCCCAAACGACAAAATTTTAGAGTGATCCACTTCGAAAACTACCCCAAATGACAAAATAGATGTTATTAAAGATAAAACTTGTGTAAAATATGAAATAGAAAATATTGAGACAAAAGAAGAAACTGCTGGTTACCAGCAGTTTCTTCTTTTGTTTCAATGTTTTCCCAGGCCTTTTCTAATAAGGACGTCAAAATCAGGTCTTGTTTGGGAAAGGGTTAAGGGGCGTATATATGCTTTGCAAACATTTCTTGTTTATGTTAGGGTCAACCAGCTTTGCTTTTACTATTTCAGAATCGGTCAATGAAGAAGGCTATCATACAATCGGTCCTCTTCTATGTTGGTAAACAAGTATGTCAGCACACTCACGGCATTTATTGTTATCTGGAGAACAAATTTCGTATAAAAATGATTCGGAGATTCATACCACGTCAGACAAGTGTGAAAGCTCTAATTCGAGTTTTTTGTGATTTTTTGTAAACACTTTACGTTAATTGTAAAATCGTTTGCATTTGATCATTTTAGATATAATTGATATATTGCATCTTCTATTGTAAATGTAAGAAACGAGCAGAGGTCTTACAGGTAGAATACCTGTAATGTGGTCATTTTGAGATTCATAAAACATCGGATTTTTTCGAGCTTCACGTAACGTATCCGAACCTATTCGGGCGTGGGCGTAAACATTCGGTGGTGGAATGTTCCACCGCCGAATGTTTTCGACATCGTCCGAATAATTCCGACGTCGCGTGAATCGTTTAAGGGGTGGTGTACCTTAAAATGTTCCCTTATTGCTTTATACATTATCCATAGGACCAGAAATAATATAATATGACTTACCAGACGGTAACATTTTAGGCTGGTCCAAATTCAAAGACATTGCAGACAATTACAAGTGTATTTTTTGTTTTTGTCCATTTCTCGGTATTCCTGGGTACGGAACATTGTGGAAAATAAAAACATTGCTTATCACAAGCAATTTCTTTAGTTTCCACTATGTTTTGCTAAGACGTCGCGCACGGTATTGCGTCACTTTTCAAAAACGCTACCCTCCGCGATTCATAACTGAATATTGCAGGAATTGTTTTCGTTCTCTCAACTTTGTTATATATCAAAATAAGCGTAAAGCTTTGATATTTTTCAATGTTATACTCATTTCAAGTTCTTATTTTGTATAATTTTGCTAGAAAGAATTTTTGTTTGTAAATTCGGCGAAAAACCGCGTGTAACATGTAACATAAATGTTCAAGAGTAACGGATATTTATTAGCAATTCTGCGATTAAGTAACGTCAAACACATGGAAAAATATATTTTGTGACAGTGGAAATGCTGAAGGATGTTTTACCGATCGAAAATAAAATTTCTACGTCGATTACGCAAATTAGCCCAGTTCATTTACCAAAAATCGAAGTGTAACAATTAGAATTACGTCGCAGAAAAAATGACAATTTTGTTGAATATTTTGTTAATTAATGACTCTAATGCAACCAAACTTGTTATAAAAAATACCATTTTTCTCTATTTCTATAATATATGGAAGAAAATTAGTTAGCATTGTAAACGAAACAATTATTATATAAAATGCGTGTGGACAGAAATTGTTTCATGTCGTTGAAAACTCTAATTTTTTACCATTTAGACTTAAAAAAATACAAGTTTTCTTATTCATACAAACATTTAATTTCAATGCGGAAATACCGTTTTTTTCTTGTTGATCATATCAAAATTTCGACGCAAAATAACGAAACGTATAAGAGATATTCATTTTTTTTCTTGTGGACAGAAAATGTATAAACGTATACTTTATTTATTTGACGTAATCCTGAAATTATCTAATTGGCGCATTTTAAGGTGAAAAGAGAACGCGGAAAAGCTATAGAAAGACAAAAGATGGAAACAGTGGAGTATTTCTTAAAACGTGGTCCTATCTTTATGAATCAGTTTAGATTATATAGAGAGTAAACATTAAAAGCACAACACAACCATCTACGTAAAAACTTAAGCATTTAGCTTGTAAGGCATGAAATAGCAGAAAAGGGTAGATTGTCCAGGGGGGGGGGTGTTCCATAATCCACAAATAATATCCGATATTCACCAAAAATTGACAAATTTTGGCAATTTTGTGCAAAATCAATCTTACACAAGGGCTTATTACAATACACATTTTGACAAAGTTACAGATCCAGCTTAAATTTGAGTCGGAGTCTGGAAAAGAGTCATTTTCCAGTTTCCGGCTCAATTACATGTATATAAGTTATAATAATATACTTAACCCATTACCAGACGTCAAATTTTAGACGGGTTGAATATCAAAGACATAATGATAGTTTCAAGTGCATCATGCCAAGATTGGTTATTCTAATGAGTATAAATACTATTAGTTTTTTTAAGTTGTTGCCAATAAGCGAGAAACACGCATTTAAAGTGACATTTCACATTTATTTCATTTTTTAAGAGTATGTCTTGATGCAAAGATTGTTTATTCCAATGCCTAGAATAGCTATCAGTTTTTTTCAGTTGTTATTTATAAGCGAAAAAAAACGCCTTTGACGTTGAGACAGAAATGACAAATTCTATATAAATCTGAACTGTTGTCCACAACAATTTGTTTAATTTAAGCACAAAAATATATATTTCTCGTAAACAGTTCAATATTTTGGCTTGAAATTTCAGAATTTCCATAAGAAAACATGCTCTTTCAGATAGAATAAAAGTAGAATTTATGTGAAAATAATCGTGAAATGTCACTTTAAAGTTTGAGACATAATCGATAAATTGCATATAAATCCGAACTGTTGTCCACAACATTTTGTTCAATTTTAACACATAAATAAAAAATTCTCGTAAACGGCGCAATATTTTGGCTTGAACTTTTCAGAATTTTCATAAGGAAATATGCTCTTTCAGATAAAAATAAAAGTAAAAATTATAACAAAAATTCTGAAATGTCACTTTAAAGATCATTTTACGTCTTAACTTCGATTTTTTCATCGATCTTCATCTTCATGGCAAATCAATCAGATGATCATAGCTGCACTATTGAAATCGAATATCTAAACAGTAAGTGTTGAAGTCTATTTTAACATATTCCTTCACATTGACGGTTTTTGACACCCGTTAAGAGGTGACTAGGGAAATCATCGTGTTGAATTAAGAAATTAAGTAACGACGGACATCTCCCACGATGTTTTCTGTCCTAAAAGGCGAATTCTTTCTTTTGTTCACTTAAGATTGTCGCGAACAAAATCGAGTTTTGACTCGTCTAAAATATTCCGTCAGGTAATTCGAATGTACAAGTCTGATATCACAGTGGCGGATCCTTAGTGGGTTCTGGGTACACACTAAGCTCTATGTAGCTTCATTAGTTTATTTTCATGCCAAATTGTGCAACACGAGTACCATAAATGAACTCCTATTTCGGTTGCGTTTTCGGTTTCATAGTATTGTACAATTTACACCGAATTTCTGCATGGAAATGAAATAATGAAGCCGAATTGTTCGCATATACTGACCGACATGACAGGGCAAATGAATTAGATCCGCCGAGTTGTTCGTGTATACTGACTGGCATTATAGTGCAAATGAATTAGTTCCACCGAGTTGTTCGCGTACATTGACCGACATGATATTGTGAATGAATTAGTTCCACCGAGATGTTCGCGTATACTGAACTACATTATATTGTGAATGCATTAGTTCCACCGAGTTGTTCGCGTTTACTGACCTACATTATATTGTGAATAAAAAAGTTCCACCGAGTTGTTTGCATATACTGACCGACATTATAGGACAAATGAATTAGATCCACCGAGTTGTTCGCGTGTACTGACCGACATTATATTGTGAATGAATTAGTTCCAACGAGTTTATCGCGTATACTGACCTACATTATAGGGTGAACGAATTTCACCGAGTTGTTTGTGTATACTGACCAACATCATAGGGTGAATGAATTAGTTTCACGGAGTCGTTTGCATATACTGACCAGCATTATAGGGTAAATGAATTAGTTCCATCGAGCTGTTCGCGTATACTGACCGACATTTTAGGGCAAATGAATTAGTTCTACGGAGTTGTTCGCGTATGCTGACTGACATCATAGGGTAACTGAAGTAGTTCCACTGAGCCGATAGCGTATGATGACCGATATCACAGTGTAAATGAACTAGTGCCACTAACACGGTGGGGATTGTGCATGCTGGGATGGATAACGAATACGGACAAAAATAATCTCGAATCTGGTCAAATATTTTGCAATAACTCCTTTATTTCTTTGTCGATTTTCAAAAGATTTGTTGCATGTACCCCGCTTCGAAAATCTCTTTCCTCAGATACGTAGATTATTTGTGGTATCCTTTTAATTTTTCCAAAAATTGATCCCAACTGACCAGAAAACGAAATGATAACGACTACGGCAAAATAAGCCACGCTTCAGGTAGGAAATTGTGCAATAATTTTCTTATTTCTGTGTCAATTTTCGAGCGGTTTGTTGCATGTACCCCGCCTTTCTGAGCGCTTTACTCATGTGTTTTACTTATTTGAAAACTCCCCATACTTTTCCCGAAAATTGATCCCAACTGACCTGAAAAACGATCAGAATTTTTTGTCGTTTTTCTGGTCGGTTGGGATCAATTTTCGCAAAAAGTACACAAAGGTTTCGTGTTAGGCATACATCAGTGGAAAGAGCTCAGTAAGGCGGGGTACATGCAACAAACCGTTTTAAATTGACGCAGAAATAAGGAAGTTATTGCAAAATGTCTTACCTGAAGCGAGGCAAATTTGTCCGTAGATTTACCCATCCCAGCATGCACAATCCCCACCGTGACTAAGCTGTTCGCGTATGATGACCGACATCATACTGGATAAATGAATTAGCGCCACCAAGTTGTTCGCATATGCTGAGCGACATTATATGGTGAATGAATTAGCTTCACCCAATTTTTCGCAAATGCTGACCTACATCATCGTAGGGTAAATGAATTAGTTCAACAGAGTTGTCGGCGTATGCTGACCAACATCATTGGGTAAATAAATCAGCTCAGTTGCTGACCAACATTTTTAGTTTCAAGATAATATTTAGCAATGGCCAACAGAGTCGCTCACAAACTCATATTTTCAATGAGGTCTACCTACTAGGCAAATCAACTTAGTTTAAGCATTTTCGGTAAGAGAGATTAAAATGATGGATTTAAACATGGTTTAAAACAATATACCCGTCAAATGTTTTTGAAAATAAAAGTGCCAGTGATGCAAAATGGAATTGCATTTATTACTGCAACATTTCTAAAATTATCAATTAAAATCGAATTCAAATATGTCATTAATGGCAATGTCATCCAAAAAAATGTACAATAGGCCGAAACATGTACATATAAACGAACAGGTTAATAATAAGATACGAAAAGCCTGTGGTACGAATCATTTTCCGTGCGACCGGAAGTCAAATGCTTGGCGTTTTTATCGGTACATACTTTAGCTGCTCAGCACCGAAACAGTTATTCAAATAAAAACAGTTTTACATGATTCTGTTTGTGTTGATTAAGATCCCTTTCCAGATAAGATAGTTTGAAGATGGGTTCTACATTAAGAGAACGCCGATCAACATCAAAATTACATTATGATGTTATTTTAAGCAGTTTCAAAACTGCTCAGTTTCAAAACTGCTTACGACATTTACACTTTTCATTTACACAAGCCAAGGTTTCAACATTCACTTCCAAAACTTAAAGAATCAACTGGCGACCAAACAAAATTCTGCGCCGGAGCAGACATTCTTCCGCAAAAATTGTTATTGAGAGAAATATATTAAGGTATATGACCCATCATTAAAACACCACTTTCTAGCCATGGGACATGCGTCAAAGTACACACACTTGTAAATACACTTCAAATAAGTTCATTTATAATCGATTCACTATTAAACGAGAATAATTTCAGTTGAACTGCTTTATCAAAACAACTGAAATTATTCTCGTTTAATAGCGAATCTATTATACCGTGTCGGATTTCAAGATTATGCTTCAGGAAGAAAATAATATACAAATATCTTTTTACTCTTTATTCATATGCAAGGGATGTAATTTAATTTGTATTTGGAATGGAAATATAACACAGTTTAGGATTTACTGGCACTTTTCAAATTTCGCCTCTTACTCTTTGGTGCTAATGATGGGTTGTTAACGTTAACACAACAAATAGTAAACTCAGTCCGGTAACGTCAAATTATAGACGACGTGGTGCAAATACAATTTGTTTGTCTGTCAATAGCATTTTTCAGGTGCTGTTAAAAAAATGTGACCCGTCACGCTAAAAGGGACCTTATCCAAGTGTGAAAAATATCGATCCTTGTCTGTCTGCGCAGTCCGCGCAGCCAGACTAGGACCGACACTTTCCACTTTTATGTAATTTTCTAAATCCGGTTTTCTCTATCTTACTATAATTATGCTCATTTTTTGCATATATGTGATCTGCTTAACCTGTGCCGGGTCTGACAAGTTTGTCAAAATTTGGATTTTGGAGTTCGGATAAGGTCCCTTTTAGCGTGTCGGGTCACAAATAGATCCACCACATCCAACAAATCCACAACTTGTTCATACATTTTCTGCTTCCATGTGATAACTGTTAGAGATAAGTATAAATGTGACCCGTCGCGCTAAAAGGGACCTTATCCGAACTCTAAAAATCCAAATTTGGACAAACTTGTACATCACAGGTAAACCAGATCCCGTATGCGAGAAATGAATATATAGTTAGATAGGGAAATCATTCCGGATTTAGAAAATTACATAAAAGTGAAAAGTGTCGGCCCTAGTCTGGCTGCGCGGACTGCGCAGACTGACTAGGGTCGATATTTTTCACACATCCGATAAGGTCCCTTTTAGCGCGACGGGTCACAAATACTGATCAGACGAAATAGCAATGAATGTTGTCCTAAAAATAGATTGAGTTTACCGTTAATATTTGATAATCCGTCGCTGCGGTTACAAAATCTCGTAACCACGGGGTAAATCAAGCTGTAGTTACGAGATTTTGTAATAACATCTACGATATAATTATTATTGTTTGTCCAAAATTACGTCATCGTTTACTTGATGAAATCGTTCCCTATTTATCAGTTCCCAAAAGCCAAAATTTTAGACTGCTCAAATTTTAGTGCTGCAGCAGACAACAAAATAGATGTTGATGAAATACTTTTTGTATAATATAACACAGAAAACATGGAGACAAAAGGAGAAAATGCTGTTTATCAGCATTTTCTTCTTTTGCTGCGATGTTTTTTCGGATCCATTTCTATAAGGGAATCTGAGGTCTTGCTATGGAAAGACTAAGGCTTACATGGAAACCTACCAGGATTCGTGTCTACCGCTAATAATTTATTCTTTTCACTGTATGCTTGAAAAGGCAAACTGCAAAAACAATGCATCGCTAAACAATTGGTTAAATACAAGATATATAGTCAAAGTCATTAAAATTTCATCTGGACCAAAGCATGGAAGTCATAAATAACCGAAATTGCCATGCGTTGTAATAAATGTTAGAAGAGGTAGCAATCCTTTATCGTTGCTTTTCCCAATTTCTCGGCTTATTCTACATGGACTTTGACGGGATAAAGTGCACCGTACACGCATCGGAGAGGACCATTCGCAACAGGGAACTTTTTTATCCAGTTAAAAGTAATATGATTTCGGACAAACAATTAGTATTTCGTGGATGTTGTCATGAAACCTCGATACTACGGCTTGAGTCAAGCGGTAGTTACGAGATTTTGTAACAACACCGACGGTTTATCAAAATATAATGGTACATCCAATCTATACTTAGCACAAAATTCATATCTATACTTAATCACCTCTTCGTCGAACCCCATTGTTTCTTCAAACATTCAAGAAAAATATGGGATTTTGTGCAGAGTAAGTTAAAATTGAAAATAGCTATCGCAAAGGCGCGTACGGTGCACGTTACATGTATCTCGTCAAAATCTATAGTATATGAGCAGAGAAATAAAAAAAAAACTGCTTTGAAGAGCACGATTGTTCGGCGTGCCAAAAGCCACCTGGATTATCCACCGTGTATTTGGGGCATTCGCAGAACATCAGAAATCGTAATTGGTCGTCAGTAATTGTTTGATCAAGTGATATTAAAGAAAATCCCTTATACTTTTAAAATTTCTTGTTCGTTTCATCTGCTTCAAATTAAATTAAAAAAAACGGCCATTCATTAACAGATTTATTGACAATTGTGAAAATGTTGTGTCACACGATTCCCAGTCGTGATGATGGGTTACAAATGGCTATTTGAGCAAGTCCCGAATTACTTATTTTATTAGAGTAACCATTCTAAAAGACAACATCTTAGTGTGGTCCAAATCAATCCCTAATGCAAATAGTAAAGTAAATATATCAGAAAATATGGAAATGTGATAGTAAACGTATAAACAATCGTTGAGAAAAGGGAGAATATCTTATGCTGAGTACCAGCATTTTCTACCTATCACTTAAGCATATCTAAACTAACAAAGGAAAGGGAAGAAAATGCTGATTATCGGTATATTTCTTCTTTTGTATCAAAGTTTTCTCAAGACAAAGAGAGAAAATATTTCTTTTGTCCGAATGTTTTCTCAGACTTTTTCTAATAGGGTGGTCAAAAGAAGTCTTGTTTGGGAGAGGAATAAATCATCTGCTCAAGCCCATTTTTAAATTGGACTGGTCAAACATTTTGTCGACGTTGAAAGAATTAACCCATTTTAGATTTTTTTTAGAAAGACCCAAATTCAAAGATGTTTCAAACGATATTCAAGTGAATGAACTTTAATAGTCATTTTGGGTAAAAAAAACTGTGGGAAATAAACTCAACTGTTAGGCCAATTTAAACTCGACAGGAATGTTTCTTGCATGAATCTTTTTAACAATTCGAATTTTTGATTTGTTGACAAATACTTTTGTTACAGTCAGTTTTATACAGGGCTTGTTATTCTTGAACAGCGCAACTCAAGTCGAAAATCACTTTTATGAAGTATTTTTACACTACGGAATCCTGTTTCCACCATCCACTTTTCTTTTCCTTGTCGAGCAATCGTCAGGGACACGCTCCATTAAATAGACGTCATAATTTTCTGAATATTTAAAAGTGTCACTTTTTCTTTATATCTCTTTTTTATAACTCGCCCGGGCACGAAGTGCTCACTGTGAACTATTGACCAAACGCCGACTGTCAATCAAAAACATCGATTGGCCAATGGACGATTAGAAAAATGTTATGCCCCAATTGTTCTTCGTTGCACGTGTTTTTGTTTCGATTTTTCGACTGGCAATCAAAACAATCGAAATGCCAATGGCAAAGAATTTTGTGCTAACAATAGACTAGGTTTACCGTTATGTTTTGATAAACCGTCGGTGTTGTTATAAAATCTCGTAACTACGGCTTAAATCAAGCCGTAGTTACGAGATTTTATAACAACACCTACGAAATACTATTTTGTTTGTCCTAATTTACGTCACGATTAACTGGATAAAATCGTCCCCTATTAACGATCACATAACCATTGTTTGTCTTAAATTCTATGTTGGGCGGAGCGATCTGTCGATTGGCGTTTGGTCAATTGAGGCCACTCCCTCACCGCCAGTCTGCACGTCTACACACAGGTCTGTTCAAAACGCAATGTTTAGACTCTAGATAGCATCCACAAAAAGTCGCTTATTTTGATTGAACTTGGTCAAAACAAGTATGATCATAAGTTCTCGGATAAGTTCGATTACGGGCCTGGTCGGACTGAAAAGTCCAGAAAAATATTTCCTTGAATGTTAAAAATTGCTAGTTGTAGCTAACTTATTTACACTGTAGCCTCTACAGTAATCGACCAACCATATTTAGACTAAAATACTAGTTTGTTGACTCCGAGTGAGTATGATTTTTAGTTTGATCGGACCGATGAATCTAAAAGTTCTGAGCTGAGGATGACCTTCATCATGATTGGAATGGAAAGTCCTCAATAATGTACCATTGAATTTGACAAAATCGACGCATTGGACTATGCTTTCACTGCTACATTCATAAATATTAAAGGGGGAATAACACTTAACATCTTGCAAATTTTCCGAGAACTTCGTACAAAAAAATAAATATATATTATTAAAATATGGTCTTTAAATTGCATATATGCCAAATCTTAGCTTTCTACCTTGTGTATTGGCTTAGATGTCGACGGATTTAAAACCCCATGATTTTTTGTCCCGGGGATAATATTTACAATAATGGAACATATGGGGTTTTAAATCCGTCGACATCCTAGCCAATACACAAGATAGAAAGCTAAGATTTGGCATAGATGCAATCTAAAGGCCATATTTTCATAATACATATTTATTTTGTACGAAGTTCTCGGAAAATTTGCATGATTTTAAGTGCCATTCCCCCTTTAATCAATACGGTTCGGTTTTCTCGTGTAAACAAATACGTCATCGCCACGCCTCACTTGTCTAAAGATAGATTGGGAATCCTCTATCGTACAAATATGGCTGTGAATCTCACGAAGTTTTTCCACGCTCAACATGCTGTACATAGATGACGTTCTAAGACCTGGATTGCCGTAATCATTTGTTGAGAAACATTCTAATTTAGAGCTGAGAAGGTTGCTGTACTGTCGTGTACTTTTTCAGACAGGTAACTATGAAATAACCAGTTGACAAGTAATGTTTACACATACGGTCCTGCCTTATCTTCGTCGTGCCGCTCGTGTGTACTCGCTTACCCTTTCCAAAACTACAAAATGTCATGTTGTGCCAATTTGAAAAAAAGTTTGCAGATGACAAAACGGATGTGAATACTTTTAGTGTTTTATGTCAGAGAAAATATCGAGGCAAAAGTAAAATGACCATCAATATCCAAAAAAGTTATTCACACTCATTTTGTCCGCTGCTGTGCAGGTCTTTTCAATTTGGTCGATCATCATTTTCTTCTTTTGTCTCAATGTTTTCCCAATAATTTTCTGTTGGGGACGTCAAACCCGGTCTTGTTTGGGAAAGGATTTATCTAGAAAAAAAAACTAGAATTTGTCGCTGAATGTGATTTGATACCCCCACAGGCTTTCACTACAACAGAGGGAAATAACGCACAAAATAAGCAAGGTAGAGTTATGCTCCTTGTACGTTGCACTTCTCCTTGGTGAGATCTATCTACCCGCGATGTTTCATGATCATAGCTACTTTACTTTCAGACTTTTCGATGTTTTTTTCTGGTTAAGCTGATGAGGAATCTCAAGAAAAAAGTTAGTCATTTCTGGTTTGTCTCCGTATCTGGAATCAATGTTGCATGTTGAATATGCGCAATGTTTCGTAGTTTTAGTTCCCGCCTGCAATATCTGTGATCAACTAATATCTCGCTTGAAAATAATAATTTTTCGCTAACACTGTTACGAAAAAAATGTCCGACTCATGATCGATAAACAAAATATTAGACTGGTACCCGGCAAACGCTGTTGAGGGATTTCCCATCAGAAATCTATTTTAGCACACGAGCCCGCGAAAATTGTTCCTTATTGAGATAATACGTATTCACAAGTGTGGTTACCACAAGTACATGGATCATTGGGATTTTCTGTTTAATTGGACTTGAAGGTATTGACTAATGTGACATTGACTTTGATTAAATTGCCGATTCCGACAATGTTTTCACATTTACATTAAAATATATTTACAAAATTTGGACACAACATTGGTTACCATAATATCTCTCAAGAGTATACTTTTCAGCTCGACTGAAATTTGAGACCTAAGATATGTTCGAAAATGACCATTGTTGATTTTATCATTATAAATATTGATTGATCAATACAAAACATTAACACACTTTTGGTGACTATTAGTATTTTAATCTTGATCATAATCAAATTTCTTGAGACACTTGATGTTGAATTCGTCAGAATTATCGTTTTAAAATTGCTTTAGGTCCTACAGTCAAAATAACAATTGATTCTAGCAAAACTGTGACAAAAGCGTTTCTACATAAATCATCTGGGACAGGTTTGGTTTTTAGCCAGATCGGAACAGAATTTTTTTCATTATCTGGATTTCAATTAGACAAAGTTGCCATGTTTGCTGATACTGTCTTGGTTCAAGTGGGCGATTTAGGGCCATCACGATCTTCTTGTTATCATTTGTTACAAACGTGTTTGAAATTTGACTGTTTTTGAGTTTCTTTTCTTCCCTCAATTCCAATATAAATTTAGCAACACAAATAGATCTGTAAAGCTTATACGAACTAAGAAAGAAAAACGATGGGGCTACTCTACAAAAACGACTTATATGTTTGATATTATGTTTGGTATCAAATTATCATATATGTCTATCATTCTGGAATCTATTTAACTATGTACAAGGACATAAGTGGTAGAGACAAAATAATAAACAAGTGTACTTTTGCATGCGTTGGTACAAATATTACAGGTTTTAGATAATTTACATACAATAGTAGTGCGAGAGCTAGCCCAAAAATGGCCAAATACAGTCGACACTCGTTGTGTCGAAGTCAGAGGGGCCGTCAAAATACCTCGACATATCCGGAGTTCGACTCATCCGATTTTGATTATTTTCGATGAAAAACGTTATTTAACCATTTTTCATGGGTATCGTATGTGTCCATGATTGAAATATAGTAGGAAAAGGAAAGAAATTGCTCAAAACGAGCAATTTCTATCCTTTTCCTACTAAATTTCAATGGCTGTATATGTTTCAGTATTATTTTGATTAAACATTTTGATAACCATATGTTGAGGACGGGACATGACTTTAACTTCGACTTAAGCGGAATTTCGACTTATCCGATGTCGACATAACGAGTGTCGACTGTACTTCACTTTGTGATACAAGCACCATTTGGCTCAAATGTTCCTCAGATCATGCCGTTGTCAAAATACAGTCCGTCGTACTATTATAATAGTGTTCTAACTCCATTTTTGGAAAATTTGAGATATTTATATCGTTTGAATCGTCTTAAAGAGATCTATCTCCCCGTAAAATCAGATTTTTAATATCAAGGCTAGTTAAAGAGATTTTCAGTATTAACTTGTTCTAACTCCACTTTTTTTACAACTTGTTCCAAAACATAGTGTTCTAAGTCAATTTTCCAATCAGAATGGATAGTGGAGTCACGTGACCTAAACAACTTTAGAAGTACTTTGTTCTAAGTCCTTTTATGTTACATCATGTGATGTTCTATCTCCGTAACATCCAATCAACAAGAGCCGTCATAGACGGATTATGCTCCCCGAATAAGTGTTTGTCACAAAATAAAAACTATCATACATTAAGCCCCCTTTTCCCATGACAGATTTTTTGTACACACATTATTTATAGTATATGGTCTAGGACATCTCATTTATCACATAAGCACAAAATTTCATTAAATTATGTCCATTAGATGAAGAGAAATTAGAGAAAAAATAATTTTGACATTAAGGTCCCTTTTTCCATGACGCAGCCTCAAATTACAAAACGGAGAAAAAGGTCCCTAGGGATTATCCCAGGGAGTTCACGTGTGAACTTTCATTGAATTTGGTCCAAGGGTTGCTGAGATCTGGCTGTGGACGGACGGACGGACGGACGGACACACGGACGGACGGACACACGGACGGACGGACAGCGTGGCGACTATATGCTCCCCCGAATTTTTTTCGGGGAGCATAAAAAGCGAATTTTTTCACAACAAACATGGTCTGGAAGGGGATCAAATTATACTTTCCAGCTCCACTGGACCATCTCCTGCACTAGTAGAAACTTTATCTAGCTGTATGCACTATGATCTTATGGTAACCACTGAAGGTATCCAGTGTTACGTATGTAATCCGTGGTACCATTTCTCGTGTGAACATATAGACGAAAATCTGATAGACTTTCATAATGAATCAGCCTTATAAAGCTGCCTTCCATTGCCGCCAATTAACTTTATCAGTTATTCCACATTCACCAGACCACCTGGGAAATATTAGTGATCCATGTAGCCCTCTCTCAAGTGATAACTTACCAAGAGAGTATCCAGATCTAGACAATCAAGGAAATAATGATATAGAAACTTTGAACTGTTCGGTTGACCAAACAATTCTGAAGCAAACAACCGAAACCGTTAAAAAACAATCACATTCCTGTTCCCCTCAATTGATCCAATCCAACCAGACAAACGTATATCCAGTTAAACAACTACGCAAGGTGTAGACAAGTCTATGTTACCCACGAAATTCAAGGGCTCCAGAACGAATCAAAAGAAAAGCAAACAGGAAAACAATGACATCCCCGAGCAGTCAAGGCATGCAACATCCTTTATTAAGAGTCTCGTGGAGAAGATCTCGAGAACACAAACAACCCACTCAGAAATCAACAAAAGGCTGACCCAACCCAGCATCTTCACCAACAACCAAACGACAATAATATTAGAGACTAAAAAGATAAATAATTTAATACCCTCCACATAGAATTGAGACTCTCCCATCTAGATAACATACAAAGGATAGCCCAAATGCAACTATGTAATCAGATGCCTCAATGGCAACCACTTCCAGGAGGATATAATATACCCCTACACATGCCGACTTTCCAATCAACCCAGTAAATACCACCACATTGGCATGTACCCTTTTTGCCAACCCTACACCCACAGCAAAACTATAGCAACGGACCGGCGCAAAACAACAGTAACAGATTTCAAGTACCAGAAACAAGCACCAGTGCCAGAAATGCTCGCATGAGTCACAGAGACGACAACCTTACGACGTAAGCAGGCACAAACAAATGCCAAACCAAGGACTGAGACTACCCCCAATAAGGATCAAGAAAGCAATAAACCCCCGCATAATGGCCAAAGCGGTGCTATACCCGCATTACTTGATCTTGCAACTGGACCCCCAATTACCAAGATGCAACAAAGGGATACGGCAGAAAAACTACCAGACATTCAACTCCAAAAAAGTATGGTTTCCCAACACCTCCTACAAAGACACACAAACTAAGAAACCAGTGACACTGGAATCTCCCCTTAAATCTACAGAAAACCATGAATCTTCTAGCCCAGAATCGGATTTTTTGTGCCGCGGACGAGCGACATCAAAATTGGATCGAACAGACCAAAAGAAAAGAAGATCGTTCTAACGACTCTGAATATAAGGAATGTCAAAACAAATAAACACTACCTACAAACTCTTACAACTACCAGTGATATTATATGCTCAGGCCCTTAGGAAGCAATTTCATAGGGGGGGGGGGCTAAAGCCATTGTCCTGGATATTGGGGGGCTAATTTGGATTTTCCCAAAATTTTCAGTGTAAAATTAAGAAAATTCGGCATTTTTGGCCAAGATGGGGGGGGGGGCTTAGCCCCAACCCCTGTTCCTACGTGTCTGATGCTCACAAGAACATTGGCTCTTTAATTTTGAATCAAACACTCTAAATCATATTAATGATGTCTTAAAAATCTCACTCTAAGTCAGTAGACATGAATAACCCTATACCACCTATCCAAGAACCAAGAAGTTACGGTGGAACCGCCATTCTATACAGAAAAAAACTGGAAAACAAAATGCGTCAAACTAGAGGATGGATCAGAAAGGATCACCTTACTAGAAATACACACAAACCCTAAATGCTACATAGCTAGAATATACATGCGATGCAGAGGAAATCACTCAAATAAATACCACCACCGTAGAAGAATTTACAGAGATTGTTGAGAAATATAATCATGGATTCAAAAAATGACCCAAAAACCTTCTACAAAGTAGTAAGAGATCAAAGAACATCGTCAACACAAGAAACTAATGTCTTATCTATGAATGAACAAACAGTTGACCACCCAGATGATATAAGAGAAGCATGGGCTGACTACTTCTAAACTCTAGCCACTCCACTTGTAGAACCGAACAATGACAACAACAATCTCGATAACATCATAGAGAAGAAAAAATAATTTTACAAGATTGTAACCCCACACGAAACCAATCTTCTGATGTGTCTTCGTCAGATATAGAGTATGCCATATCCAAACTTAACAACAACAAAGCCCCAGATACCATTGGCCTTACCTCTGAACATTTTGAACTTGTAGACTCTATTATAATTGACAGTTAAACTTATTGACTCAAACTTATTATAAACCAAATCATGTCCATGAAAAGTACACCGCCCTGCCTGAAAAGCGGAATTCTCAACCCAGTTTACAAGAAGGCCCCTCCAGATAACCCGGGTAACTGTAGAGGAATTACAGTGCCCCTAATACTTACCACACCCCTTGAACACATCCTGAAAGAATGTCACAGACGCTATTTAGAACCTACCCAATCAGTACGTCTAACTGGATTTACTAAGGGAAAATCGTCAGGCGTCTCTTCCCTACTAGTTACTGAATGCCAAATTGAAATCAAGGAGAAGAAACAAATGCTGATGCTTACAACATTAGACGCCCAAAAGGCCTTTGATGTGGTACACCAGGAACTTCTCCTTAACAGACTTTACAAAGATGGGATTCGTGAAACCGACTAGCTACTTATCAGAGACCTATACAACAACATGACATCAGTAGTATCCTGGAAAGGTACTAATTCTAAAAGCTTCAACGTCGAACAATGGGTGCGTTAAGGAGGTGTACTTTCTACAGAACATTACAAAAAATACAACAACCCCCTCTTGCTTCATCTAGAAGATGAATACCAACGAGTACAAATTGGTTGCATTAATATACCACATACCACTTGTGCAGACCACCTTGCTTTCCTCTCCACAAATGAATTCGAAATTAAGAACAGTTAACAGTTGAAGACTTCAGCAATAAAACCCGATACAGAATCAACCCAACAAAAAGTAGTGTAAAAGAAAGATGTCCCTCTTTGCCCAATTTGAAAGGAGTTGCAGACGACAAAATAAAAAATATCAAAAGAAGAAAATATGTATGTAATAACCTAGAAAATATTGAATCAAAAGGAGATAGTGCTTGTCAACAGCAATTTTTTTCTTTTGCCTAAATGTTTTACCAAGCATATTCCCTCAGTGACGTCCAAACCAGGTTTTGTTGGGAAAAGGTTGACGCCTTTTTAAAGCTTAAGTCATGTCATAGCAGTATAATTATAAAAGTGGATGTACGCATGTCTTTCCTGGCTTTCTTACACCAGTTCTGACCCACTTTTAGATATATCCGGATATCAAACGATAAGCCCCCAGGTCACGAGTTACATACGCTTACCACTCAGCTACCAGCAGGCCCACATACCAAGATTTAGAGTTGGACATAGAACAATTTCCGTTAACTGCTTTGAATGAAATTTTGATTTGCAGAAATGAAGTGTTCTAAATCACATGTAACAATATAATAATAATTTTCTTTGCATTTATTTTACCAATTTGTTCTATCTCCAAACCGATATTTCCAAATAAAAAGAATTTGACAGGTTTTTGCCGGTCTTTTTACATATCAAAGGAAAGAAAAAAACAAGATGAACGAAACGGTCTTTTCCTTGTCAAAATCGAACGATATTCAACGATTTTACAAGCCTCGGAAACTTTGAAGCTTATTTTCTCGAAAACATGTAAATGGTAGTTAGAACACTATTATAATACTGCGACGAGTCGACACTCGTTGTGTCGAAGTCGGAGGGGGCCGTCAAAATACCTCGACATATCCGGAGTTCGACTCATCTAATTTTGTTCGGTTTCGATAAAATTGATATTTGACCGTTTTTGAAACTAATCGAGTACGATTTTAATTGAAATATAGTAGGAAAAGGAAAGAAATTGCTCGTTTCGAGCAATTTCTATCCTTTTCCTACTAAATTTCAACGGCTATATTCAGTTTGTTCGAAAAAATTATGATCAATGATGAGGACGGGACCAGATGTGAACTTCGACTTAAGCAAAAATTCGACTTATCCAATGTCGACATAACGAGTGTCGACTGTACATGGTATCCACTATGAAAAACAAGTACGGTTTCCATTTTCAAAGATGGTCGCCAATCCCAAAAATAAAGAGTAGAAACAATACCTTGTTTCGAGATACAAGCATCAAATTTAATACAAACGTTCATCAGAGTATACACTTTTCAAAACATATATAGTATCTAACATGATAAACTTAGATGGCTTCCGCCATATCTATAGGTAAAGAAAAAGAGGAAATTGCTCTTTTTAAAGATACAAGTACCAAATTCGGTACAAATGTTATTCGGAGTAAATTATTTTCAAAACACATAGTAATCATCATTAAGACAAAATATAACTGCCATTTTCGTAGATGGCTGCCATTTTTATAGAAAAATTTCGGAAAACCTTAACTTGAAATGCAATCACCAAATTTGGCACACATGTTTCTTAGAATGCACTGTCTGTGACAAGCAAGGTGTCCATCAAGAACGCAAATCGCGACCGTCTTTAAGATGTCAGCCATTTCTATAGCCCAAATTGTGGAAAATGCTTCTCTTTGTGATATAAGCACCAAATTGTGCACATGTATTCCTCTTAGTATACCTTTTTCAAAAATAATGGTAAACATAATGCAGAAACGATATGAATGTCGATTTCCAGGATGGCTGTCATCTCTATAGATCCCAATATCGGTCAAAATATGTTCCTATCTTATAGGCAATAATTTATTTTACACAAATGTATTTGTGACATAGATGTTCTTTTGAATTATGAGCATACGAGATCGTCAGCCTTGATTAAATTAGGTATAGTAGCCACATCTTTGTCATGTTATGGTAAAGACTGAAATTATGACATAATTATCCGGCTAAGTAACAAAATATCAACATAATATCGTCCCTTGACAGCCAGAAGTGGCTATCGGCAGTTAAGATTTAACTGCTGATAGCCACTTCTGGCTGTCAAGGGACGATATAATGTGTTCAAAAGCCAAGGTATCCAACTCAATAAATTCTTTAAAGGATGGATTTTCTTGATTTTCTTTACTTATCGACATGGCGGCTATCTTAATCTTGGTTTCTTATGGTGGATACTTTATGTTTTGGAAAGAGTATACTCTGAGGAACGTTTGTGTCAAATTTTGTGCTTGTATCTCAAAACGAAGTATCTTTTCTGATTTTTTAAGTCAATAGAGATGACGGTCATCTTAAAAAATGGCAGCCATATTAGTTTTTCATCGTGGATAACATTTGTTTTGAAAATGGTATAATCTGAGGAACACTTGTGCCAAAGTTGGTACTTGTATCACAAAGTGAAGTGTGTTTGGATAAGCTCCCCCACTAGAAGTGTAACTATTGAAAAATCGACAGCAAAAAATACATAACTTACGATAGAAAAGTTTTTGTCATGGATATTTGGATTGTTTGAAATGAAGCAATGAATAACATTGTTCCCACAGGGATCCTTTAAATTCGATTTTTAAGTAACTTGTATTATCTATGTTTCTGCCGCTGTCTCAACTATACGGAAGTTTAAACTGACCCCCTTATTTGTCAAATTATCTCGATTAATTCATAGATTTATATATATCTCAGATAGATAAGTTGAAATTTTACAAGGACTTAAATAAAGAAAATATATATAAATCCAATTATTATTTCATTTACAAATATGGAATGTATACAAATAATTGTTTATTTGGTGTTATATACCATTTAACTATTTCCATTTTTTAGCTCACCTGAGCACGTTTAGCTCACCTGAGCACGTATTGTGATCGGCCTGTTGTCCGGCGTATGTCTATCTGTCTATCTGTCCGTCCGTCAACTTTTTACATAAAATCTTCTCCTTCTAAAGTACTTGGCAGAATTCAACCGTATTTCACACATATGATCTATGGGTGTTTTTTTTCAAAATACTTCAAAGAATTTGAATCGGGGCCATAATGTGGTCAAAAAGAAGGTCACTAGCTCAAATCTTCTTTCTGCTCTAGGGACCACATTTGTTGCTCAATCATTGTAAAAATTGATAAGAATATTTGTCTTGGTGATATTTAGGAATCCTTCATTTTGTTCTGGACATGCCAGTTTTGGCCCAATTTTTTTTTCAAAATTGTCCTGAATATTTATCATGATGATATCTAGGTCATGTCAAGAAGTGGATCATACCAGGTTATAAACTTGGTCACGAGGCCAAATCTTGAAGAATCCTCCCTTTTGCTCTGGAAGTGCCAATTATGGTCCGAACTTTGTCAAAAATGTCCTTAATGTTTATCTTGATGATATCTTGGTCATGATTAATGGTGAGTCATGCAAGGTCAAAAAGTAAGTCACAAGGTCAAATACTACAGAATCCTTCCTTTTGCTCTAGAGATGCCAATTGTGCCCCAAAACTTTGTCAAAACTATACTTATCTTGATATCTAGGTTATGTCCAAAGTGTGGGTCATGTAAGGTCAAAAACTAGGCCATTGGATCAAATCTTGGTTTTGCTTTACGAACGGAAATATATACTTAAAGATTGTGAAAATTGTTCAGAATGTTTATCTTGACGAAATCTGGGTCATTTTAAAAGTGGGTCTTGTGAGGTCAGAAACTAGGTCAAATCTTGTTTTTCCTGTAGAAACCAAAATATTTACTCAATCATTGTGAAAATTTAGAATGTTTATCTTGATGATATCTTGGTGATATGAATAGCAGGTCATTTGAGGTTAAAATCTAGGTCACTAGGTCAAATCTTGTTTTTGCTCTAAGAACCAATATATTTACTTTATCATTGTGAAAATTGTACAGAATGTTTATCTTGATGATATCTTGGTGATGTAAAAAGTGGGTCATGCGAGGTCTAAAACTAGGTCACTAGGTCAAATCTTGTTTTTGCTAAAAGAACCAAAATATTTACTTTATCGTTGTGAAAATTGTTCAGAATATTTATCTTGATGATACCTGGGGCATGTACAAAGTGGGTCATGGGAGGTCAAAACCTAGGTCAAATTTTGTTTTTGCTTTAAAAAATAAAAATATTTATTCATCGTTGCGAAAATAGTTCAGAATTGCTTATCTTGATGAGAAATGGGTCATGTAGAAAGTGGCTAATGTTAGGTCAAAAACTGGGTCAAAAGGTCAAATATTGTTTTTGCTGTAAGAACTTCAATATTTACTCATCATTGTGAAAATTATTCAGAATGTTTATCTAGATGGTATCTAGGTCATGTAAAAAGTGGGTCATGCAAGTTTGAAGTTTGCAAGTCGTTTGTCTCAAAGTCCTCTCAGGTGAGCGATGCAGGGCCATCGTGGCCCTCTTGTATGAATAATGGATCAGTTAAATTGTTAGGATTACACAAAAACCAAACAATTATATATTTTGATAAAATACAAAGCAGCAAATAATGTATACGTATATAAATTTCTATATATATAACTTAATCAATTTTAGTATTTATATTTCTTATAACTCCATGTATTTTTAGAGTTATATAAAATATTTAAGGGGGTCAGTTTAAACTTCCGTACAACTATCAATGAATAATTAAGTATGTGTGGATATTAAATTAAAACGCGTACATTGACAAACGGGTTTCAAAAGTATATTTTTTAATTTTGAAAAAGCTACAGGTTCGTTGGTATAACACATTGATCCGTATTTACCAACCAGTCTCATTCTCGGTACTCCTTCAATTTGACACAACAACCATTCCGATTGGCCGAGATGGATTGTAATGGTTTTAAGATTTAAACAATATAAAGTTTGCAGAAATTTAAGTTGATTAATCTGGCCACTGATCATGGTACATGCAGAGATATTCTATTTAGTTTCGGAACCTTCACTATATCTAGAACGCCTGAGGTGCGTTACAGTTGCTAGGGCACAATGCTTAGCTTACAATTACATGTCGTCAATTTTCTACCACAATATCGTTATTACAGCTTACAGTAAGCTACAGTTAAGAGGTTTCTGAAACAGTGAGAAGTAAGATTATATGTTACAAGGGCGGATCTAGAGGTGGTCAGGAGGGTCCGGACCACCCCTCCCTCTGGAATTCGCCTGACCCTTTCTGAAAAATATGGTAAGATTAAACAATGAATTAATATAAAAACTGATGAACATTCAAATTAATGCGTTTCAATGAGTTTTAGCAACCAAATCTTAATTTTGAAGAGACATAACAGCCCCATTTTATTTTTAAAGTATATATGTTTTTAACATGCCAAGATTGGTTATTGTAATGAGTATAAATGCTTTAAACATTTTTTAAAGTTGTTGCTGACAAGCGAAACACGCGTTTAAAGTTGAGACTGAAATGGCAAATTCCGTATACATCGAAACAACTGTATACACTAATTGGTTTAATTCTAACACAAAAATGTATGTATATCTTTCGTAAACGGTGCAATACTTTGGCTTGAAAATTTCAGAATTTATGTTTCAGATAAAAATAAAAGTGAAGTACACGAAAAATATCTGTGATATATTACTTTAAGAATATACACAATTCCAAACTCTATTTAAATAAATTCATAATAACACACTTCTGCAAGCACTACACAGGCCGTCGCAGAGCAATGTTTTAACAAGCTAGATGACTTGATGAGCTTGCAATAAACATCAATGAAGACACGTTTCCAACTACAAAAAAAAAAAAATCGTTTTTTATGTTGGCAATGTGCTTCCTGATAGTATTTGTCAAAAGGAGAAGGCGTTTTTTCGGTTGCTCAAAATATAGGCTTTTTAGCAATTTGATGCGGGAAGAAATATTTCTCGCCTTGCCCTTTTGCATCCTCATTACTCCCTTGATATCAATTTTGCCGAGACTGTACAACGTTGCAGCAAGTTTGCAAAGAGGATACTCTTTCAGTCAAATCTCTTTCTATATCTTTATTTGAAAGATATAAAATATTGAAGTCTTTAGAATGGACCAGCTATAGGGATATAAGACTACAACTGTCAAGACATGCAGATATATCACGGTGTATAATCACGTGACTCAGAATTTCCGATAATCTTCATTATCTATTTTATTACTTGACCAATTTGAATTCGGTTTAAAGCAGAGAAGGTGGAAAAATTCCAGGAATAAGCTGGACGTGTTGGATGTTTGAAAAAATAACTGATACAAACGTTATTGAAGATATACCAAAATTATGGTTTATCTTCAATTACTTTTTTATCAGTTAAATTTTCAAAAATCCAACACGTCCAGCTAATGCGCGACGTCTGTCCACATTCTCCGCTTCAAACCGAATTCAAATCGGTCTAGTATTTACAGAATTATTGAAGATTTTCTGAAAATATTGTACCACGTGATTATCCACCAAGTATATCTTACCATGATAAAATGCAAATCACTCATGATTATTTCATGGTAATGAATCATACTAAAAGATTTGTTAATTGTTTTACTAGTAGCAACAGTTTGACTTATGGCAGAAATATCACAGAAAATAATAATAAAAAAACAAGAGTTGTTAGAAGTTTGTTCAGAATGAACAGATAAAACAAAGAAATATTGTTGAATGAAAAATTATTTAAAGATATGTAGGTGTATAAGTTATAGAAGATTCCGAATGCATATAATTTATGTACGAAGGCAGTCCGGGAACTTTCTGACTGTACCTCGTATATCTTAATAAAGTAAGAGTATTTGTTTGAAAATGGTGAAATTAAAGTTAACCATATCTAAACTTGCAACAGTTTCTGAATAAATGGTGCTCAAAATAAGGAAATATAAAAATCTAGTTAAATAGCAACCTTTCAAAATACATGTCAAAGACCTAAAGCCAAACAGCTTTTGCCAAATGACAGGAAATTGAAACTTGCATGAGACAATACCGTTACTTGAACTTTTTTAAAATGAATAAACTTTTTTTTGTAAAACTAAACATTTAAATACCCATTAAAAAGACAAAAAATGCTGTTATCCGAGGAATTCGATTTCGTTCAACACAAACTCTGATCTGCCCAAACCTTTAAATGCAAACTTTAACCTGACATTTTCAGTCACAGCCTTAGCATTTTAATCCCATATCAAAAGCCATCAAACGAGATGAATGTGGATGAAACCACACCCATTTATAAGGCAATGAAATTTGCCGTTTACAAGGTAAGCCACAAAAAGCAAAATTGAAAACTTAAAAAGGAAAATTTTTATCTGGGCCCTGACGACGACATCAACTTGTTAAAAATACTCTTAAATGCTTAACTAAAGGCAAAGAACTTCTCATGGTTAGAGCTGGTAGATCTAGCGTTTGTAATAACGACTAACATTCACTTACAGTCGACACTCGTTATGTCGACATCGGATAAGTCGAATTTTCGCTTATGTCGAAGTAAAAGTCTAACCCCGTCCTCACCATTGGACATAACAAAAGTTTAAACAAAAAAATCGTAATAAATATGGCCATTGAAATTTAGTAGGAAAAGGATAGAAATTGCTCGTCTCGAGCAATTTCTTTCCTTTTCCTACTATATTTCAATAATGAACTATATTGATGAGCAACAAAAATGATCAAATGTCATTCAAGTCGAAACTGAACATAAATCGGATGAGTCGAACTCCGGATATTTCGATGTATTTTGACGGCCCCTCTGACTTCGACACAACGAGTGTCGACTGTATAACGTTAGCTATATTTGTCACATGTTAAGTCGTCATCTGGGCTTGGACTCCCCCCCCCCCCCCCGGGAAAAATTTCCTGTATCCGCCCTTGTGTTTACACTTTTATAGATAACTTTTTAGTAACGACATAAGCCTATCTCTGTCATAGTGACGCGTTTGTAGTGTGGGAGATGCAGTGCCTCAGTTTTCGTAAGCTGCAACTGTATTAAAAGCAAATTTTAATAATCATTGTTATCAGTTACTTGAGAGTTAAGATCGGACTTTAATCAGTTTTTCGTAACCTGTAGCGGTTGCGCGATATTTTGACTTATTAAAAGAAGCACCATGGATGGATAATCTTAACCCATTACCACACCATGACTCTTTTTGACTCCCCACAAAATAATGGTCACGGAAAATATCGTGGAAAATGAAGAAATTGCTTGTGACAAGCAATTTCTTCATTTCCCACAATGTTTCAATACAAAAAAGGCCTAAAAATTCAAATTCGATTTACTTGAAATTGTCGTCTGCAACATCTTTGAATTTTCAATGCCCTAAAATTTTGTCATTTGGTAATGGGTTAAACGAATTCTTACAAGAATCTTCGATGATAATGACATTGAGACAAAAGAAAAAAATGTTGATAATCAGCATTGTCTCCTTTTTCCTCAAGGAATAGACCAAATACGAATTTTGGCAGATCCAAACGTATTCACGTATTTAAGATTATCAATAGGGAACGATTTTATCGCGTTAACGCTGACGCAATTTCGGTCAACCAATTAAGTATTTCGACGGTTTATAAATACATAAAGGTATACCTAATCTTGTGTTAGCTCAAAATTCATTGCTATTGTATAAAAGTATTTAGGTTGATTGTGAAATTTGAAGGAATAATTTTGATAAGAGTGTGTACACAAAGAAAGGTGGACTATTCTTCAATGGGACTGCAAAGACACAGTCTAGCCAATTAGAGCTTTATGTTATGTCGTGGGCAAAAACATTCAACTATTAACCCTTTCGCTGCCATAGGCGAGTTAACTCGACTCTAGGGGTCGCTGCCATAGGCGAGTTTTCTCGACAAATTTAGGGGGTGTAATATATGAATATTTTTTCCATCTAAGTGGTTTTCACACAGTCTTTTTCTTATAGCACCGTTTTAGTAATCAAAGTACTAGCGTTTGACAGATAAAACAGTGAAAATTGTGTTAAAATCGGTAAACTACAAGTGTTTTTATGAGGAATTTTCCAAACAAAAGACAACAATATGGCTGCCATCACAACATGCACTTACTAGTCATACCTGGAAGCTGAAAATATCACCATGAATGACACCTAAAATGCTGGAAAAGGCTTTGGGATAATTTGAAATTATGTTTAGTTGACAATTTCAACAATCTGTTCCATCAAAACATTATACTTTCAATGGAAACATCTAGTTGAGGTATGTTCATCCACTTTTTTCCGTTGTTCTAAGATTCCAACAATTTGCAAATAAAATCAAAGTGAATATATATTGCCATTTCATAAATAACTTTGAAATTTATGTAATATGATAGATTGCTAATCTCTCTGTATGTGCTGAAAATTTGAAAGAAATCTATCAAATGGATCAAAAGTTATGCCTGTTTTTGTTTACAGGGTACGATTCTTGGAAATTTCTTCGAATTAATTTGGCATCCAGAGGACAGTCCAATATTGGAAATTTGGCAGCGAAAGGGTTAACAGTATTCCATTTTGTAATACTACATTATGATTAATACAAAAGCAATGCAAATTGCATATGAAGTGATTTTTAATATAAACCTGAATATACTGTTGATAGTTTTCATATCAGGATGCATTTTCGTAAATGGAAATAGTTTAAACACACACAACTTTTATGGAGTATATTGGAATGCAATGGACAATTATGTGTGTCCATCAAGCGACGTCACAGTGACGCACTATGGTATGTTAAGCGAAATGCAGTGTTTCTATTCCTGTGCTACAAATGCTAGATGTCAAGGTATTTTCTACCACAAAGAGGACAAGGTCTGCACGCTGTGTAAGGAACTGTATAAAGACACAAGCGCTCTGCAATCCTACCCCGGAACCAATTACTACCGTCCAAAAGGTGAGAAAAAGTGTTTTAGAGTATACAACCCATCATTAGCACCAAAGAGCCAGAGGCGAAATTTAAAAAGTGCTAGTAAATTCTAAACTGTGTTATATTATCATTCCAAATACAAATATAAGCATTTTGAACGGTTTAGAATTTTGAATTAATGCATAATTAGGGAAATATTTGATATAAATGTTATAAATTACCTCCATTGCATATGAATAAATAGTAATAAGATGTTTGTGAATGATTTTCTTCTTGAAGCATAATCTTGAAATCCGGCACGGTGAATCAACTTATTTGAAGTGTATTTACAAGTGTGTGTAATTTGATGCATGTCCCATGGTTAGAAAGTGGTGTTTTTAATGATGGGTCATGTACCTTAATATTGTTCATTTGAATATCAAAATGACACATATCAAAAACTTTTCCAAACAAGACTTGGTCTTGCCGTCCCTAACAGAAATAGCTTCGGAAAACATTGAAGCAAAAGAAGAAACTGCTGATAACGAGCAGTTTCTCCTTTTAACTCAAAATTTTCCATGCACATCGATCCAATGTTCATCAACATGCCTTTTGTCGTCTGCAGCAGCTTCTAGATTGGAACAGCCTAAAAATTTTGTCGTTCGGGAAAGTGTTAAAGGCTTAAGTCATATAGCTAGTTATCATTTAACATGACAAATGAAGCAATTTCACTTTTTACGTTCAAATAACAACGATAGGGATTGCCCTGGCACTTGATTCAGTTGGATAAGCATTTGGTACACATAATCTTTAACCCTTTCCCAAATGACAAAATTTCAGGGTGGTCCTATTTGAAATCTGCTGCAGACCGCAAAATGCATGTTTTTAAGAAAGAAATTGTGAAGAGGAAAGCACAGAAAATATTGAGGCAAAAGGAGAAACTGCTGGTTATGAGCAGTTTCTTCTTTTGTCTCAATGCTTTCCAAAGCGAATTCTATAAGGGACGTCAAAACCAGGTCTTGTTTGGGAAAGGGTTAAATGATGTACATGTAATGCTATAGGGAGGCCTTTTTCAGATCATGGCTCATTATCGGAGGTCATGTAAGCTTAGTGTTCAGCGTACAGTCGACATTCGTTGTGTCGAAGTCAGAGGGGCAGTCAAAATACCTCGACATATCCGGAATTCGACTCATCCAATTTTGATTATTTTCGATGAAAATGTTTTTTAACCATTTTAAATGGGCATCATATGTGTCCATGATTGAAATATAGTAGGAAAAGGACAGAAATTGCTCGAAACGAGCAATTTCTCTCCTTTTCCTACTAAATTTCAATAGCTGTATTTGTCTCGGAATTATTTAGATTAAACATTTTGATATCCATATTTTGAGGATGGGACATGACTTTCACTTCGACTAAAGCGACATTTCGACTTATCCGATGTCGAGATAACGAGTATCGACTGTACTTTTTGAACGAATGAAATTGAAGTAGAATTATATTTAAAAAGTTCGCCGTTATATTTCGAATAATAGAGACTGTCGGCTAGTTTATGTGACGTCTATACATAGCCACGCCCCCGTCTCAAATGAACCGCTAGCAAACAGTTAGTTAGATCAAGTCTGATAGTATATCTCGCGTATAGTATACGCTAAATAAACATTCAATGCTCTGTGTGCATTTGAATGTTTATTTCGCGTAGAATCTACTATACAGCTTTTATCTAATACATAAAAATTTAGATCTACGCGTACGGAGTGGTCTATACTATGTATTAGAAAGAAACTGTATAGTAGATTCTACGCGAAATAAACATTCAAATGCGCCCAGCACATTGAATGTTTATATCGCGTAGAATCTACTATACAGACTCAATCTAATTAAGTATTGTCCAGCAAGATTAACCCGGGACATCTGCATATGTAATGACCCCGCTTCGGCAATGTTTTGTTAAGACGCTCAACTAACGGACTTAGCGCACGAAAATTAATAGCCCAGCAGATAAATTGGATTTTTCATCAAAATCATGCATTTAGTGATGCAAGCATGAAACTTGGCACATTCATATTGGGTCTCTCTTCAGAAAAAACCCGTTAGCCACCTGAAATTTCGACATGGCGGCCATTTTTCAAGATGGCCGCCAAATCGTAATAGGAATTATATCCCTACAAACTTTGTATAGACTTTAAGGGCGAATTCTCGAGAAATTAAAATAAAAATTACTGCAATGTGCAAAGGGATGAAGAAAATGGCAAAAAGTTGTACTAAATGGTCAATATGCCCGCTTTTTGTCAACATGGCCGCCAATTTTTCCGAAAAATCCATTTTTTATATCTTAATCTATTTTTTTTCCGCAAAAATCTTCATTATTCCCGAAGAGCATATTAGGATCGTTACTAGTCTCCTACTTCCTAATTGCTACATTGGCGATAGAGAAGTTTCTTTGAAAATATACGAAAGAATCAACCAGGCACACATTGTAAACTGCGCTGCCGTGAAACCTAGAAAAGGGTCCGGTGTCGATTTAGCAAAATTTTGTTTATTTGGGCGATTGTTAAGTGTCCAATATGCAATCTAGTGAGCTATATATTTATATCGTAATATGCCTGTCCTACTGCATAACGTTTGTTGTATGCATTAACTAGAAAGCTGCATCTGATTGGACAAGACACTCAAACGAAGGAGTCAAAACAGTGGTAATGGGGCATTGAATACTAAAATGGTGTAGATCCCATACCAATACTTCAGCTAAGAAATGGTTGGAGAAGTAGGATTACGTCTAAATCATTGGTTTTCACAATGTATCCATAAATAAGGATATACTGTTAAATTGTTGCCCCAAAACTTCTTCTGCTTGAAGAAGCTCATTCTGTGGTAACAATACCTGGTCATATTCAAGTCATTACTGCTAATCAACATATCTTCGCAATTGCTAAAACGATTCAATGGCAGTTGCCAGAACAGAACGATGAAGACAATTTTGTTATTTTGCTTTGTAGTCAACATATTCAAATTGATGCTCTTAAATCTATTGATACTCTAATACACTTTCTTGGTTGGGCCGGTGCTATTGTAGGTGCTGATTTGGCTCCTAAAGCTCCAAGTGGAACTCAACTGTAGAATTATAATATCTGTCCTTTTCTATTGTTTCTACAACATGACCAGTCCACATATCAAAAATCATCTGTACAAGCACATCAAATGTGCCTATAAATAATATGGCAATGCAACTAATGAACATGATGACACATGCCATTGTTTTTTGGCCTTGTGCCTAAGGCATGTAATATTCAGCGTCTATAGTTTCATTTTAATACGCCTGAATGGTTGTTTAATGTTATGGCACTGGTCGTCGCTTTGTCCGCTCCTCCATCTGTTCTTTTGTCCTTATCAATGCCTTGTATGTGCAACTCCTCTTACAGTCTCTATCGGAAGATAATCAAACTTGAAAGAATGAAACTCCACTACATAGTGTCTAGTAAACTGTTGTACATGCCACTCTATTCATTCTTGAATTATCTGCCATCAAATTGAAAATATGCACAATTTCTTGCGCGCGCAACTCCTTAATTTTTTAACGCTGAACTATCAAGCGCTGAGTACACCATACCCTTTTATTCATTCTACTTTGTATACTATGCACATTGGATACCTGTTTATCTTCGAGACATGTTATCTTTTAAACAAATGTACCCAGTAGTCTACAGGTCTTTCAATCTGAATAAATGCATTTCACCATGATCATTTACAATTGACAGGTTAGATACCATGAACAGACAGCTTGGGATCAACAGCAATTTTTCAACTATTTTTGAAAGATGCACCTCGTCATGACAGACATGAGAAATCATTTGTAAGAGGAAAATTCAGAACTGCTTAATCTTTACATGAAGATAATAGTCACCCCAGGTGCTTTTGAAACTGTCAAATTCAATGCCAAACTGGAGGAACCTACTTAAATTAATGCATTAACATGGATTTCTGACAATCGTGATGAAGGTTACTTCTGTTGACCTTGTAGAGTCGAATTTACTTTGCTTCTGTTTCAGAATTAAGTAATTCAGAATCAGAGGCCCATATTATCAATGATCGTACGATTATGTTATGAGTAATTACTTGTAACAAATCTGATTGGTCCAATCCGATTTCTCATGCAATGAGATGTATTGCTGCGCAGTTTACACACTTATGTGGTCGTAAGATCGTTGATAATACGGGCCCCAGCTCCTGGTGATCGACGCCAAAGATCATAAAATAAAATTGTCAGCTTTAGTCGAAGTTGTTCGTAACTTGCTAATCATGAGGAAGCTACCTGATATAAATCTTTCCTTATAAAATGGGATATTTCCCAGGTGCATTTAGTTGGGGCTGAAAAGTTCACACCAATACGAAGTCCCAATTTGCCCCATTTCTGGAAACCAAAGCTGCAGCTGCAGATACAAGACCAGTAGTTTATGTCATCATAGTTGATGGATCAGTTGTAGCTTCACAGGTATTCATAGGTCTATCGAGTTAATTTTGATGTATACACATACAGCATCCTAAAAGCTAAAACTTGGTTAAAGCATACACAATACATCGAATACAGAGTAACTTACCGAAGGCAGTCCATCTAAGTGAAGCGTTTATGATTTGGGTACAATAAGAACAACTCTGATTTTCCAATTTCTGGCTGAACAAATTGTTCAGATACGCCAGCAAAATATTGTCATATTGTAACAAGGGAATAAAGAGATGTGCATAACCAGTCTCGAGGGAACTGTGTCTTGTAACCACGAGAAAATACATATTTGATAATTAAGCCAGTGACAAAGATGTCCTTATCATATTAATGATACTGTTGTTGAAGAGCTTTCGTTTAGGGTATCACTTTATGGTGGATGTCTCTACATATAATAGTATTGTATTTGTTTTGGGAATAAAGCGAGAGAAAGTGGGAGACACTCCTATATCATGCCTTCACTGGCTGTGATGTTGTTTCAACTTCACAGGATAGGGCAAGAGACTGCTATTTGCTTTCCAGAAAGTAATTGGAAAAGCAGATCAAGAAAGATTGGTCATCTGTATAAAAGACTAAATCTATCTCTTTTTATTGCCAGTGTAAGACTGGAAATGTTCGCACACTGAGTTATATGATGCATATCCCAAACTAGCGCAACTTTGGAATACACACAAAGCCTGATGTTCACAAGGCAGAATACACATGGGGGTCAGATAACTACCCACGAAACGGGAGTACTGATGCCCCCTGAATGGGAATGGAAGTAATAAAGTAGCACATGGCATATTGTCTGGAATCACTTCCATCAATTGCTGTGGCTGCAAGAAGTCATGAAAAGATTGATGCTATCGGTTTAGCCTACCCTGCCATGGATTCTGAAGATGTAAATGCTGAAGCTCCAGGAAAGCATGTTGGTAAACTATGTATGTAAAGATTTAAGGAGACACAGGCTGGATAATCTATGTAACCGGGTTGGAGTAAACTTACGAACATACACCGTTGAGTCCTACATGTACGTCACATTATTTCTGGCCATAAAGAAAGGAATCATAGAGCTGGTACCAAGTAAAATAATTCCTATTGAAAAACAGCTTCCCATAACCGTTACTAGAAATTAAAATGACCTTAATGTTAAGAAGATACAGCCTTGAAAAAGGAAGTCAACATGAACTTTACTACATGTTTGTTGGAAAGAAACAATATGCGTAAATGTTGAAAAATTCCGCTTATTTTGCCAATTTTTTGCTAAAAAATATATGAAGAAGGGATTTTATGCATAAAATATGCTGAAATTCTTTTTTCTTGTGTCTAAAAACATTCATTTTGGTATAAAAGTTACAAAATCGGCCAATTATATCAGGTTTTAGGGTGAAAATGATATTTTCAAATCGACAATGGCGGCCATCTTGAAAAATGGCGGCCATCTTGAATTTTTGAGTGGCTAACGGGTTTTTATGAAAGTGCATGGTCTTATGAACGTATGTGCCAAATTTGATGCTTGCATCATTAAATGCATGATTTTTGCACTAATCTGCTTAGCTATTAAGTTGTCCCTGGTTAATTTAGGTGGACAATATTCGCTAGCGGTTCATTGGAGACTCGGCGTGACTATGTTTAGACATCACATAAACTAGTCGGCAGCCCGTTTATGCGGAATATAGCGGCAGAATTTTAAAATATACTTCAATTTCATTGGTCCAAACAGTAGGTCGAACATTAAATGGCGTGACATGTAATGCGCTAGAGGAAGAGTAAAACCTCTAAATTCCAGCTTTTTCAAGCTGCAGTTACGAGGTAACGATCTGTAGTTAACAGCTTTTCCTCTACCACTAATATTGTTGTTCTTATTCACTTTGACAGCATCTACATGCTCAGAATGGTCAACATTACATGGAGTAACGAGCGGTACATTTACCATCACTATAGACCCTGATGGACTCTTATCCACGTTCGGAGATATTGCAGTTACTTGTGATTTAGATTCCGAACCTGGAAAAGCCTTCACAGTATTACGTACGTATTTAACCCTTTTCCAAACAAGACCTGGTTTTGACGTCCCTAATAGAAAAGGATTGGGAAAACATTGAAACAAAAGAAGAAACTGCTGATGACCAGCAGTTTCTCCTTTTGTCTCAATATTTTCTATGTCATATTTTACACAAATTCTATCTTTAATAACTGCCATTTTGTCAATTTTTGCAGTTTTTGAAGTGTATCATACTAAAATTTGGCCGTTTGGGAAAGTGTTAGCCCATTACAGGGCGGCAAAATTTTCAACTTTTCCAATTTGAAAGGAATAACGACAACGATTTCAAATTGATGGTATTTTGAATATCTTTCCAATTTAGGTTAGAAAATATTGTGGATAATGAAGTCACTAGCAATTTCTTCATTTCCTACAGTGTTTTTCCAATCCTTTTCTTGTGAGTCAAAAGACATCTCTGTGCAGTTTACCCTTTCCCCAAAATATTTGGATTTTTTCAGTCTGAAAGATGATTCAAACAATGAAATAGATGTTACTAAAGATAAAATTTGTGATTAATTTTGCACAAGAAAACATTGAGGCATAGAGAAAATGCCGATTATCAGATATTTTATTGTTTTGTCTTAATGTTTTCCAAGTCATTTTCTATTAAAAACGTCAAAAAAAAAAAAACAGATATTGTATGGAAAAGGGAAAAGTCAAGCCCGGAGAGCTAATGACACAACCACAGTCAGGGCGGGGAATCGCGTAACACATTTTCGATAATTTTCAATAAATACCCATTATGAGTGGGTGTCAGATGTTACTGTAAGTTAACACGGACTTTAATCATATATTGCCATCGAGATTATGGTTTATCAACAATCGAATTTAAATCCAGTGATAACTTGCGTAAAAATCTGACAGACACTTCTAGATTTTTATTAACCTGAAAAAAAAAAAAAACAAAACAAAAAAAAAAACAAAAACAAAAAAACTCGAAATCGGCTATATTTACTCTAATTGATTTTCGTGTTACATATAATTTTCGATGACAGGCATTTGCAATAGAGTAAATAAATTTTAAATCAAAATATGGTGATAAAATACTTGCGGGAAAAAGAAACGCTCCATTCTTATGTGAAGTCAGATTTTTCTTCACATCTGATAAAAAATTATTAAGACTTATTTCCATCTGCAAATTTAAATATCTGTTGTTGAGAAATAATGGTAAAGAAGTAATGAAATTGTTAATTTTGAAAAATAGCACATTTAAATTCGTAGAATTTTCATTTAAAATCAGTAGTGCATGTTTCAAACTTCACCTGCGAAAACAGCAATTACCGTAAAATGTCTTTTTAACGACCATAGTTAGTGACTAATAGAGGCAACGTCCATTCCAATGCCTCAAATATGAAACACAAATAATGCTAACGTGAGAAATAATCTTTTGCAACAGGCGTTACACGAAGTCTGAGCCGCGTTCTTTAGAGCGAGATTTCTTGAGATATCTTGAGATTTCTTAAGATATTTTAGGATAAAGCGTTCTTTAGAGCAAGATTTTTAAGACGCTCAATGGGAAGCGCCATTACCCTATACTTCTTGCGGAGCCCCTCGGTCAACTCTGTACAAACAATATAAAAGAGATTTGACCGAGTTGTTCCGAACACTCCATAATTCATAAACCGCGGTGTTCCGAATTCTCCATACTTTATACAAATGACGTCATGATGACGTCATTTGTATAAATATGGAGCATTCGGAACAGCTCGGTCAAAGTCTCGATCTTAAAAACGCTTTATCAAAACCACCTTAAGAAATCTTAAAAAATCTCGCTCTAAAGATCGCGCCTCTGCTTAATTGTGTCCGATTTGTAAATGTTCTCTTAACTCTAACTCTTCGATCAAAAACGTCTAATCGTCAAATGAAAGTAACCAAAACGTCTGGTAGCTTGTTCCTTGGTTTCCCGTATGATACTCATACTCATGATACTGCAATGGAATCATTAACGAATACATTAAATTCTCCCAAGAAAAACTATTACCAGTTTATAGTGCTATTTTTAACTATATATTGAGCAACTGGTCACTAGGATCCATAATACCCATATATAAAAGTAAGGGAGATAAAACAGATCAAAATAATTACCGCCCTATTACCCTGTTAAGCTGTGTCAGTAAATTATTTACATCAATATTAAATGAAAGGCTTAATAAGTTCATTGAATCGAATGGAATTCTATGTGAAAATCAGGCAGGCTTCAGATCAGGCTATTCAATAACAGATCATATTTTCACACTTAGTTCCTTAATTGAACTCTATAAATTTCAAAAGAAGCAACTTTTTTGCTGCTTTATTGATTTCTCAAAGGCTTTTGACTCAGTTTGGATGGTAGGACTATGGTCAAAATTGATTAATTCTGGAATTAATGGAAAATTTATTACTCTAATACAAAACATGTATAACAATATTAAATCATGCATCTCAAGTAACAAAGACAAGTCAGATTTTTTCTCAATTAACTGCGGAGTCCGCCAAGGCGAAAATCTCTCACCCGTACTTTTCTCGCTTTACCTCAATGATATAGAAGACTTTCTGAGATCAAACTCTATTGAGGGTGTCACATTACAACATCATGACTTAAATACATACTTTAAGATACTAATATTACTGTATGCAGATGACACTGTATTATTTGCTGAAGACAATAAAAAACTTCAATCAACCCTCAATACATTTCAACAATACTGTAACGAATGGAAACTAAACATAACTATTGATAAAACAAAAGTAATGATCTTTGGCAAGCAGAACAAAAATTACTCTTTTTATCTAGATAATAAACAAGTGGAAATTGTTAAATCTTATAAATATCTAGGGGTGCATTTCACACCATCAGGCAATTTTCTAACAAATAGAAAAAATCTCATGCAACAAGCAACGAAAGCCATGTTTTATCTATATAGAAGAATTAATAATCTTGACCTGTCAGTTGATTTAATATTTAAACTTTTTGATAACACAATATTACCAATATTAACTTTCTCATCAGAGACATGGGGTTATGAAGACAATAAAATTTTAGAAAGAATACACTGTTCATTCATTAAAAGGTTCGAGTACACCGAATTATATGCTTTATGCAGAAACAGGCCGGTACCCTCTAGATATTACTATAAAATCTAGAATGATAGGTTATTGGACACGGTTATTGAAAGGAAATAGAAATAAATTATCATATATTATCTACAGCTTAATACTCAACACTCCAAACTTTCAAAGTAAATGGATCAACAAAATTAAAAGCATATGCTCAGAAATAGGACGCCCTGATATCTGGCTTTATCAAGATGCATCAATACCAACAAATACAAAGATTTTAGTTAAAAACACTTTGCAAGACCAGTGCCTACAGCACTGGAATAGCCTATTGCAAAACTCTAATAAGGGTAAAAACTACAGTCTCTTCAAAGAGTCAATCTGCTTTGAAAAATATCTCACAACTCTAAAAAAGTCAGATTACTTAAACCTAATTAAATTCAGAACTGCTAACCACTATTTGCCAGTTGAAACAGGAAGATGGAATGATATAGAAATACACCAGAGAAAATGCAATTTATGCACATTAAATGATACTGGAGATGAACTACACTATTTATTGAAATGTACCTATTTTTCTGATCAAAGATCTATGCTTATTAGACCATACTTCTTTAAAAAACCAAACATCTTAAAATTCAACAATCTAATGAACTCTAAATCCCAAAAGGAGCTGAAAAATCTCTCCACTTTTATTAAATTGATCCTAAATCACTGTAAGAACAACCGCTAGCTATGGGTTTATCTTTCGTTACAGTCAATAGATCTATATCCCTTCCTTTTATCTGATTGGTGCAAAACAGTGGTATTTGCTTAAAGTACTTCTGCAACAACATTTATGGACACTAAGTACATTGCTGAACTATCATGTAGTATCTCTATGAGGAAAACTCATCATCCAATTATCTTTTCCAATTATGTTTTCAAAAATAACTTCCGAAAATATGTAAGTAGGTCATGTCCTATTACCACATGGTAATCACATGGACTGCGGATGACATAACCTAAACGGATGACCATGTCTAAAGACAAATTCTGTGTATGATGAGGCTTGTGGAATATTGTGACAGGGGGTGAAAAAGCTGGTCATCAACAATTTCTTCTTCTGCCTCAATGTTTCCCAAGCTTCACATTTTACATGCATTACTATATGGCTGCTGCATTATTACATGTGAAAGAATAAAGTTAAACTAATTTAGTGTACATATCCAAATAGCTAAGTAAGCTTAATAAAGTGCAAAACTGGTGTAAAAGCAAATAAACCAATTTGAATTTACAACATTTTTGTACTGACTGGGATTTAAAATTTATAATGCATGGTGAAAGAGTTAATTAACTCTTTTTATACTATGTTAATGATTAGTTCTTTACTCTATGTACATATCTAAATAGCTAAGTAAGCTTTATAAGGTGCAAAACTGGTGCAGATGCAAATGAACTCCATTTGAATTTACAACAGCTTTGCATTGACTGGGGTACAAGGTGTTTTAAAAGTTCTTGTTATGCAGACATAAACCGAACTTTACTCCTCCATCCGTCCCTTTTCTTGCCATTTTGTTTCGGGTAAGAGGGACAGGGGTGGATAGGCAGAAGTATGAAATATTAGCCATAATCAAACTCAATTAACCCTTTCCCAATTATCAGAAAACTAGACTGTTCCAATTCTTCAAAGCGTTAAAAATGACAACATGGGAGACCAATATAAAATGACAACACTAACTCTTGATTTAACATAGAGAATATACAAGCAATTATGGCAAAAGTCTGATTATCAGCAATTTTTGCTTGAATTACTTGAATGTTTCCTATGAAGTAAAAGTACTACTTGGGAAATTAAAACTAGGTCCTGTTTGGGAAAGGCTTTTAAAATGAGATGCCATTACCCGTCAACTAAATATCACTGTTTAGTTACCCCATTAACTTTATGGTTACAGAGGTAAGACAAAGTCCAAAGCAAATCCATTGATATCACATATTACGACCAGTCCCTAAAATTTTGTACAGTATAGAAATGCAGCCTGATTATAGTTATTTGTGAAATGACCCAAATGAAAATGAAATACTTACGGCAGGCAAACAAACTGAAATCCAACAAGTCATCTGTTTGGCACTTAATTATTTGACACAACATGTACAGTTCTGAAGGAATCATCACTTTAAACAATTATATCCAGATCATTTATATACAGATCGCATAAAATCCAAACTTTCATTCCTGAGATCTCAACAAAATCCACGCGTGCTGTTGGGAAACTAATTATAAACCTGACCTAGTTTGTCTAGACTAACCACGTGACTTGTGACATATTCACATGACTAATCAGCTGACCTATAGTCTTTTTCTTTTTTTCTTTCCTTATGCAGACTGGATGACTTGACTGTCCAGAGTCCGTTAATCATAGACTGGTTAGTGGATTGCAGCCCTCTCATACAGGAAGATAAAAAATATTAAGAAATCAAAAAAGAATATTACAAAGAAACAGTGTCTACCCTGCTCGATCCTCTCCTCAAGGCATGATATGATCAATTGTAAATTCACTTGTTATTAATGTTCATGTATTTACTAGTTGTAAATTTGAACAAATAAAAGATATTGTCTGTCTGTCTGTCCGTATTCGAAAATGACCAAGTAACGTTACTCTACACTATTTTAAATATTTGAAAGTGTACCATCTATTATGAAACACAATGTAATTGCATCTAGATATTTATTAGGTTACAGCAATTACGGTTCAAGAAGTTTAAGGAAAAGCAACGACATGTTTCAGATCACGACAAAGAAACCAGAACACACGTGAATGACTACGAAGACTGTTATTCCTACAGGGCAGAGTTGACATACACACTAGGAATAGATGTCGCAAAGAAGATCGTGGACGTCTCCGACCAGTGTAAACAATATATCAAGTACGAATGCCATGGCTCTGGATTTTCATCTTCTGGAGGACCGTCTTGTACGGCGTGGGAAAATCGTTTTAACACAACAGCTTCTTATTTCACTGGTAAGGCTTTAACTCTTTATTGTTGTAAAACCGTATATGTTTATGGTATTTATTAGCTCCACTGGCCGAAGGCCAGGGAGCTATTGTCATGGTGTTGTGTCCGTCGTGCGTGCGTGCGTGCGTCCGTCCGTGCGTCTGTTCGTCCGTCCGTGCGTGCGTAAACTTTTCTTTAAAAATTTTCTTCTCTCAAACCAGTGGGCTAATTTTGATCAAACTTGGCAGAAAAGTTTCTTGGGTAGTGCCTTACTTAAATTGCGAAAAGAATTTTGATCGGTCCATAAATGTGGGCGTGGCAGGGCGGGGCTTATCAGACTTAGAGAAATCACAAAATAATTCCTTAAAATCAACCATTCAGCCAATTTTTAACTTAACTTGGCAGAAATGTACCTTTGGTAACCCTTTATTTGAATTGTCAGTGAAATTTTGATCGGTCCATAAATGTGGGCGTGGCAGGGCGGTGCTTATCAGACTTAGAGAAATCACAAAATAATTCCTTAAAAATCAACCATTCAGCCAATTTTTACTAAACTTGGCAGAAATGTACCTTGGGTGACCCATTATTTAAATTGTCAGTGAAATTTTGATTGGTCTATAAATGTGGGCGTGGCTTATCAGACTTAGAGAAATCACAAAATAATTCTTTAAAAATCTTCTCTCAAACAAGAGGGCCAATTTTGATCAAACTTGGCAGAAATGTTCCTTGGGTGGTGCTTTACTTAAATTGTGAAAAGAATTTTGATCGGTCCATAAATGTGGGCGTGGCAGGGCGGGCTTATCAGACTTAGAGAAATCATAAAATATTTTTTTTAAAAATCTTCTTCTCTCAAACCAGAAGGCCAATTTTGATCAAACTTGGCAGAAATGTTCCTTGGGTGGTGTTTTATTTAAACTGCGAAAAGAATTTTGATCGGTCCATAAATGTGGGCGTGGCAGGGCGGGGCTTATCAGACTTGGAGAAATCACAAAATACGAGGGATGATCCAAAAGTAATGTCACAAACGTTGTTTTCGGTGATTTTATGAACGTATCCTCATGCAACTTTAGATGCCGAAAGATTAACATTCGTTTAATACATGCACGAATTTTCATAAAGTTTAGTGTAAAATTACAATAATAAACTACATTTTTACATAGCGCATCGGTGTCCAGCGCCGCACAACGCACGACGTCATTGACGTCGTTCTACTCCTTTTCAAAATATCGCCCTCTGTGTTTAATTAATGCAACATTAGTGGCGTTCGACCCGCTTCATAAATGCATTAAAAAAAAAAAACATTCAGCAATTCTTTGAATGCATTCCTTGAATCAATTTGTTCTCAGTTAGTTTAGGTCGACATGATAAATTCTTCTTAAATTCAGCTTAAGATGCGGAAATAGCGCAAAGTAACATGGACGTTGGCATTCCCCAGCTCCACATGTCTTCCGGCTCGTTTTGATCTTCAAACGACTCATATTCACTCTCCAAAAAGCTTGCACTAACGGTAGACGTCTCTATCATGAAATGTCCGTTCTTTTAGGTTGAATTTATTGTTTCTGTTGCTTTAGTCGGCTATTTTGCAAGCCTTTAGCGAAAGTTAAGAATTGCACGTTGTGGGCATTTATCCGATTCTGCCATTATCCCGAATGCGAGTGATGAATTCAATAAGACTTATTTGGTATTTTAACGCACCAATTTTATTGAAACGTTCTAAAATTGCTTAGAAATACCATGACATAGCGGCATTTAAATATCAGCTTAATCGTCTTGGTTTTTCTTTTATATAATGACAGAACACAAAGTAATATTAATCTTCAAAAGAATAATCTAGGGCGTGCGGCGCATATGCACGACATGGATTCTTTTTGGCATTTTATTTTCTCGGATATATAAACAATATTCAAATAATTCAGAAAAGCATGTTTCCAATAGGATAAGCTTGAATGATAAGTCTTTATTTGTACAAGAATACGTCGAATAACCAAACTATAGACACTGTGACATTACTTTTGGATCATCCCTCGTAATTCTTTAAAAATCAACTATTTTAGCCAATTTTGACCAGACTTTGCAAAAATGTACCTTTGGTGACTCTTTACCTAAATTGTCAGTGAAATTTTGATTGTTCCATAAATGTGGGCGTGGCAGGGCCGGGCTTATCAGAATTGGAGAAATCACAAAATAGTTTTTTAAAAATCTTCTCCTCTCAAACCAGTGGGCAAATTTAAACCAAACTGTACAAGAATGTTCCTTAAATGAACCTCTACTTTAACTGTTCAAAGAATTTTGATTGATCAATAAATGTGGGCGTGGCAGGGCGGGGCTTATCAGAGAAATCATAAAATTATTCTTTAAAAATTAACTATTCAGCCAATTTTGACCAAACTTGATAGAAATGTACCTTGGGTGACTCTTTACATCATTTGTAGGTGAAATTTTGATTGGTTTATATATGTGGGCGTGGTGGGGGGCTCATCAGAATTGGAGAAAACACAAAATAATTCTTTATAAATCAACCAATGGGTCAATGGAGACCAATTTTGGCAGTACTTTTACTTGAGTGGCCTTTTGGCCAATTCAGATCAAACATGGCAGAAATATTCCTTGGGTGACCCTTTTCAAAAATTGGCAGTGCGAGGCTTACAAGAAATCATGAGGTTATTCTTTTACTTTAGCCAGTGGAGCGATACAGGCCCTCTTGGGCCTCTTGTGTTTTCCGTTGTTATGATATACACATATAGCGACAGAAATCACGATGTGGAATAACGTGATTCAAAAACAACAATTGCAAAATGATTTCACTTATTCATTATTCTAACATAACACGTGAAATCGTCCATATGCACGGGGTATAACCTGACGTTCCTAACTGCAGTTACGCACGTCCAATATGGCGACTTCAAAATTAGGGGAATATTTCTCAAGCTTTATTTGAATAACTGGATGTGTTATTCGTTCGGATTTCTTCACCAATACGATGTTTGTTTATATCAAAAGGAGTTTGAATCGAACATTAATTGTTTAGGTCAGAATAAAAGCTGTAATAAAGGTTTGGGAAAACATTGAGACAAAAGAAGAAACTGCTGATAACCAACAGTTTCTCCTTTTGTCTCAATATTTTCTCAGTTATATTGTACACAAATCCAAGCTTGATCATCATCCATTCTGTCGTCTGCAGCAGCTTTTCGAATATGACCACCCTAAAATTGTCTCATGCAGGTCTTGTACAAAATAATGCATCTGTTAGAAAAATGGAACATTCTTTTCAATAAATAACCAGACTAACAGATGAAAGGGTTGAAACCATCCTAAAATTGATGTTTCAAATCCAAACCATGTGTTGTGGGTACTCATTTGAATGTCTCCATGAGATTCTTCCAATGAGTAGCCAACCCACAACATGGGTTTTGTAAACAGCTTATGAAATATTGTACAAATGTATATTGAAAATCCATTGTCCATCTTGTCTGTAGTTCTGAATAAAGTGAGCGATTTTGGTTTCTGGGGGCGTAAATCCAGAGGGTCAGCATATTCTTCTTTTCTCTTAATGTTTTCCAAAACACTTCAGTGAAATGAAAAGTGGGCATTATCCCTTTCCCAAACAAGACCTGGTTTTGATGTCCCTAACAGAAACAGCTTGGGAAAACATTGAGACAAAAGAAGAAACTGTTGATAACCATCAGTTTCTCCTTTTGCGTGAATATTTTCTGCGCTATATTATATACAAATTCTATCTTAAACTAGGTCCATTTGTCGTCTGCAGCAGCTTTTGAAATGGAAATTTTGAAAAATTTGCTGTTTGGGAAAGGGATATTTTGAGGAAACATTACATGTAACCCTTTCCAAAAAGCCATATAGCTGATCACAAGTACTTTCCTCTTTTCTCTCAATATTTCAAAAATCCATTTTCTACCCAGGTTGTCAAAATCAGCTCATGTTTGGGAAAGTATTGGAATTAAAATAACCAGAGCAACAGAAAAGAGGGGTGAAACCATTCTTAATTTGTTATAATTTCAAATCCAAACCAAATGTTGTGGTTACTAATTTGAACCTCCTCAAAGAGATGATTCTATTGAATACCAACAGCACGGGTTTCTGATGAACAAATTATGAAATATTGCATATGCAAACCCATAAACCATCTTATCTGTTGCTCTGAATAACAAAACAACACATTCATATTCAGGTAATTTATTTCAAAGTACAATGTACAGTCAATCTTGTATCAATAGACCACACTTGGGAAACTCTCAATGTTCCTTTGTTCTTTAGGACTTCACTGTTTTGATACTTTTCACAGCAATAAACTGGTTATGTGGTCACCTGCAAAGAGATAAAAACACATAATTCAGTTGAAAACGGTTTAGCATTCAAGTACTATAATACCATTCTAAGTTGACCAAATTATAGAAACGTGTCATTACAAATGAGATGCATTTCAAAATCTGTATTTCTCAGCTGCTGTAAGCATGCATAAATTAATCAATCATTCATCAGGCATCAAAATTTTAGACTGGTCCAAATACAAAGATGGGGAAGAAAACAGATTAGGGTGGTCTTTCTGGGTAGAAAATATTGTGAATAATGAAAAAATTGTTTTTAACAACCATTTCTTTTCTTTTTTCTCGATGTCTTTCAAAACCTTTACCTTGTGCAACATATAGAAAGGTTTAATTATGTTGAAATGACAGTCATATGCCTTGCAACAAATAAACCCCAATCAAAGTTGATTTGTTTTAATGGGTTTTACATTGTTTTCAACTGATATGGTTAAATCGCAACAGCTGGAGCACCTAACCATGGGTTTCTAGTATTTCTCTCTGCAGTACCACCACAAAATCCAAACCAAGCCTCCAGCTGCTGTCTCACATAGATGATTCACATCCATTAAGGAGAGACAAATGACTTTTGTCACATGTCAGAATGGATACTGGCCCAGCCAGGGTTTGAATGTGCAACCCCTGGATTGACAGACTTCGATGTTACCGACTGAGCTGTCGGGTCTTGGCCCAATCACAGTTGAAGCTCAAAACAATCGACTTTGCATTGAGAGCGGGACTTTGGCTGGCACCAAATCACCTTTTCTCACAAAAGTCTTCATGTGCATATACAAACAAGACTAGATCAAACAAGATATGTTTGTGAAACATTAATGCCCCTGAAATGGCCAATGTTTTCGGATGGACAGACTGATTGACAGACAGATTGATGAACAAACAGACAGACACAAGTGACAATTTTAATACAGGGACATAAAAATGACATTATCGCTCAATATTTAAGAAAAATATTGAAAGTTCAATTTAAGCCATGAATGCCCTGTTCAATGTGTAAATGTTATAAAGTTGATTGGTGCAGGTGATTCAAGAAGCAGAAAACATAAATTGGCTAAAAGTCAGGCCTAGAATATAATTTCCCTAAAAATTTTCCTAGATCTAGCAAAATTTTGCAAGTGGCTTTTGAAACCACTAGCACAAAGATAAACTAACACGCAAGAAAACTGTCAAACATGATGAACAATCATGATATCACCATTACGCCACAAAGAAATGTGCATTTGCAATGAAATCTTATTTTCTCTTGATTCATTTCACTTTCAAAAAAATCTTGTTGCAAAAAAAAAATGTTGCAGAAAAAACAATTGTAATTTTCATTTTTGACTAGCAAATTGACAGTATGCTAGTTGAAATTCAACCCTGATCTATATAGTGGTAAACATGATTGTGCTCCTATGTCACTTTAAAATTTGATTTAGCAACAATATACAAATAGCTTTTTTCCTCAAAAGCTCAAAAACAATACACTGTCATATTTACCTCTGGACAGTATTAACAGAATCCACATTTCAATGATGTTTTCATTTCTGAAAAGACATTCATTAAAAACATAAGTTCAATCCATATTTACATATTATCGCTACTCAACGAAAACCTCATGATTGCAGCTTGTTTTAAGCTGCAGTTACAAGGTTTTCGTTGAAAAGCAGTATCTTGCTTCTTTGCTATATTTTCCCAAGCAAATCCAATAGATGGTTCCAATTTGATTTTTTTATATAGTTGAAGATTAGAAAGTAATATCACACTTTAAGAATGAAAATTTTCTTTGACATGTTGGAAAGACTTAAGTATTGAGGAAAATGGAGAATATGCAGATAAGCTGAACTGCAGCAGCATTTTCTTCTTTTGAATATTTTCTAAAACTTAATTTATGAAATGTTGTGACAAACAATAACACAAACAAACAATCAGCAATAAACAGAATAATTGGGTCGTTTTATTTACTTGCTGATCAAAACCAAATTTTATGCTTTATCGTCCAATCCCAAACAAGGCCTTATTTTTTGGATGTCCCATTTAGATTTGATTTATTTGGGTTTATCGTCGTTTCAAGTGCTATGGCCGTATTGTGGTGGCTGGAGCACCTAACCATTGATACAAGGTATTTCTCATACCGATACTATCACAATTTCCAAACTGAGCCTTCAGCTGCTCTCTGACATAGAAGATTCCGACCCATGGGTGTGACACAAATGACTTTAGTGACCGTCAATTGACAGAATGGATAATCATTCAGAGCTGGGGTTTGAAATCTTGACCCCTGGATTGACAGACTCCAACGATACTGCCTGAGCTATCCGGGCTCAGCACATCCTATTTAGAAATGCTTTGGAAAAATATTGAGGCAAAAGAACAAAATACTGATAAACATTTTACTCTTTTTCCTATATTCTTTTCTGTGCTGTATTGTACATACAAATCCTAATTGTATCAAGATCCAATATGTAATGATGATAATCTGTAGTGCTAAGCTTTCAAATTGGACTGATTAGCTCAGTCTGTAATATGGGCGACTAACATGTTACAACCCAGGGGACACAGGTTCAAGCCCCGGCTAAAGCCAATATAATTTATGACATTTGACAAAAGTTGATTGACTCTATAGATTAACCAGAGCAACAAGTATGAGGGGGTGAAGACATTCTAAATTTTTTATCCTTAATTAGTTATGGGTACTCATTGTATCATGTCAACGAGACCATTCTAATGAGTAGTGTACCCACAACACTTTTATCTCGTGCACAAATTTTGTGCGTTTTGGTGCAGTTTCAACGCAAATGACCCTCTACAAATTATCAGTGCTCAGGGACATGAAGAAACAATGTGACAATAGGCATGACCCCCCGGGCCCGTAATTTCAAGACATGGGGGACATAATGACCCCTTCTAGCAAAAGTCAAGGGAAAACCCTGCTCAATATTCAATCAGGTACTGAATAAATAATACGATTGTACATAATCATAAACAAATGGTACAAAATATGATACGAAATGGCCAAACCATACAACGAAAGTTAACTATGGTACGAAATGGTTTGGGTACGAAGAGTTTTTTCCCCTTTTATTAGACAACTTTTCGCTTACATAGAAAGAATACTATGTCATTCAGCAGCCTTTAAACGACATAATGAACAATAAATAAGAATATATACACTAAAGAATTATTTGCCTACCCGAAAAGGTAATCCGAGTTTTCTCGGATTCGAGATAAGCAGGACAAACAATTTTGCATCTTCGCAAGCCAAGGGTTCTACCTCCACTTTGTTCCTTACGAACCCTTGGCCGCTCGCCTCTATGGAAATCGAAAGTACCGCCGTGCGATTTCATTGGACGCGATAACTTTCCCATTATCCAATCAAAACACACTTTACAAGCCCTCTTTGTCAAAGCGAAAACAACGCGGCCGACGTGAAAATCGATAGCCGTATTTGATGCATCGCCTAACACGTTTTAGTACGAGGCGTTTAATTGGCCAGAAATAGCAACTGCAAAGGGCCGCGACTCTTTATCACCGAAAGGTGGCACGGCGGTACTTTCGATTTCTATAGAAGCGAGCGGCCAAGGGTTCGTAAGGAACAAATTGGAAGTAGAATCCTTGGCTTGCGAAGATGACAATTTTGATGCACCAAGGATTTTTCCTTTTCACACACTGTTTTGCCTTTCATGTTGTAACCAATCTTTTTTCACTTTCTCTCTTACCATAACTCAAAATGAGTGTATCAATAACAGGTTTTGTTGACATTTTTTCTAATATTTCATAATGGCAGCAGTTTTTATCAAGGGAAAGAACTTTCCCAAGATCGAAGCATCAAGGGAGATAACCGCTGGAGACAAAGAGTTCCTTTATCACCGATACGTAGCTCTTGGTAAACTAAAACACACTTTTCCAGGTTTATAGGGGACCCAATTGATATGCGTCAGTGAATCACTGATCGACACAGACTGACAGTGCAGACCCAAATAGCGGACATTAGCTCATATCACAATCGCCTGGAAAGGTCATATAAACTGTAATAGATCTACTTTATGAATAACTTCGTAACCACTGTATCTTTACACCAAAGATAAGACATTTTAGCAAAACTTCCGCATAATTAAGATAAACAAAATGTTTTCCCAATAATTACATCCTTTACTCAAGATAACTGATAATGGTCTGGAAGACTAGATCTCTAATGATAACAAAAACGAAAACTTTTCCCCCTTTTAAATATGGTTGACGGAAAGCACGAGACCTAGCGTTGCGTGTATAGAATTTATGATAAGTTACGCACGTCATTTAAGGAATGCAATGACACAGTTACTAACTTCATGTGTTACAGTTACGCACATCATGCGATTTTTTCGAGCTCTGATATTGGCCTACTAAATAAATATGTCAGAATCAAGAGAGTGTGACATTGTAAACAGGGTTATTATTGATCAAGTTCGTCAAAAAATATATCAAATGCATTGACATAGTGCCTGAAATCGATGCTTGTAAAACTCACCTTTTTGTCCCTCCTCCATATTGGGCGTGCGTTACTGCAGTTACGAACGTCAGGTTAGACCCCGTGATATGTACGCAGTATTAACAAAAAATTGTAAAATCGACCGTATTCTAAAGTAGGCCACGCTTGGCTGTTCCGTTCTTCACGCGTACAGGTCTAGACAACAAATATTTCGTCGTTTACGATAGAAGAATAATATGGAAATATTTCGAAAAACAGTGAGGCGAAAGAGAGAATGCTGCTAACCATCATTTTGTCCTTTAACCAATATTTTCTGTCCTATATTTTGCACTAAATATTTGTTTACGTCATTGACACCCCTTTCATCGTCTCTACTCGAATCAGAACTGTCAAATCTTGGGCTGTTTGGAATGATGTTTAAATTGTCTTAAATACGAGCAAATCTTTCCCAGACATAATTGTCACTTTTACATGAACTTTAACGTCCTTTAACGACCGCTCGAAAATGAAACGGCAGTTTAGTAGTATTTTCCACATGTATCATCATCTGTACCCCATCCAGTGACATTAGGCCGGGGCAACCAGTTTATCAGCTTGTCTTGACATGATCATCCCTCCTCTCATTTGTAGAACTGTAATCTCATTCTCAATAATAAGGAACAAAAAAATCGTAATATGCAAAAAATAAAAGTGTAAAAGCTTTAATTTTTATTCTTTTTCTGGATTACACTATACCGCTTGCAACTTCTGGTAAAGTTGTGTGTACAAAATTGAAGTAATTTGAAAGTTATGAGCTTTTGACACTGTATACTAAAACAACATAAATGTCTACGTTACCATTAACGTGTTGCCTTTTATAACCTTGCACATTTAATGCACCAAGTTCATTTTTAAGCCAATTAATGTTAAACGTGTCACAGAATGCCCGAAGATTTGCGAAATACTAACTTTTTCCGATTGAGAAAAGAAATTGTCTGTTTTTGGGCCACTAAAAAGTAGAATCAGATTCTAAAAATGTGATTTTTTTCTTCCAAAACATGTACATAGTTTTTTCAACTTTGGTCATTTTCTGATTCTTAAGTATACATGAATGTATTTAGTACGTTCACAAAGTGCAACTTCTCTGTTTAAAAAATACCCCTTTTAGACGTTTCATATTCTTTTTAGGAAGATGTGAGTAAATTATGCTCTCATGGGGTAACGTAACGTAGGCATCACACTGAACCCAATATAACCAACAGATTGAAAAACTTAGTCTTTAGCGTTTCAAACAAGTTAGATAATGTAAATTCGTTTCGAAAATGACACGCCCGTTACTGAAGGAGACTATTAATATTTTCTAACCAGGAAGTGTTCACATATTCTGGTCATATGCTTGTGTAATGATATACACGTATTTTGGATTGTTCGTAGGTATCGTGCGGGTAAACGACGTCATAATAAATGATATACTGTAATTGTAGTTTGAATTATTCATTTGTTATGTGATCTTTTATTCGCTGCACATAAACACTATCGATTTTAAAGATCAAATACCAATTATATGGTAACGTAGGTACCAGGGGTAAAGAAGGTAATATGTAATTCATACGTGGATAATATTTGTGTGATATTCATTTTATATTTACAAATGTTTGTATAAAGCTATTTTGAAGGACTTAATAGTTTCTTTGGATGATATTCGTAGCCGGCCCTTTCTCTTTCTATACAAATATTAATCTCAATAATTAATATCGCTCCTCTTCTTAAGATTACTAAATAATAAAAAGGATTTAACGTATACATGTGTATGCAAATTCTTTCATATGTGCAGGGACATTTAAACAACCATGTATGTAAATATTGTTTGTATTTTGTTTCAAAATGATTTTCTACTTTTTGCTTTCAATTGTTTGTCACATGCTTTTGTAAATCTCCAGAAAATGGAGGCAATAAAAGTTATATGATACATGTATGTGAAAATGAAAAATAGACTAAAGTCTACCTTGGCGAATATAGATCTATTCATACATGTATAAATTCTATAATAATAGATGTATATCCATGATTTTAAGGGTAAAATGGAATACATGTGAGTAGGGTAAAAATAAGTGGTAGGATAGATTCACTGGTGGTGAACTCGGCCAAAGCGAGGAACGTTTTTCCGCGATCAATGTTTTCCGTCGGTGTTGTTATAAAACGATAAAGCCGTAGTTACAAGACTTTATAACAACACCGACAGTTTGCCAATACAAAACGGTAAGCCCGGTCTGTTTTTAGAACAAGTCCATTGCCATTAGAAAAAAATCTAAAAACTCACATTTAAACGCAAAATACATATACCTTGTTGTAGCGGAAATTGTTTCACAACCAGTGAAATTTTGGCTCTCCATATTTTAACCCTACTTGTATAAATAATTGATTTAAAAATACTTCTCGACATTTTTTTTTGGGTGATTATCTTTAGAAATAACTATATATAACTAACATATATGACCCTCTTTTTTGTGTGCGATATTTTGCCTTCGCCTGACCTGTAGAAGCGCTGATTACGACGGATATAAACCCCATATGAAATCGGTTTGTAAATATATATGAACCCGGCTTAATATTTGATCTTAATTTACGATAGTAACATGATTTTTGTTATGTCATTTTCGGTATTAATTAATCTTATTTTTTGTGTGATCTGAAGTCAATAAACAGTCCAACATGATGCTAGAAGCCATTTGTGTGTTTTTTTATTAATACGCCAGGGAATGACAAAGTATCTTTAATAGAAAGATTTTCTTTATATCTAGGAAATGGTTCCAGTTCTTACTATTGTGACTGCGCGGTGTATGGATCATGTTCGAACCCCAACGGATGCGAATGTAGTCAGAACGATTTCACGTGGCGTTATGACGATGGTTATGTTACCAACAAGGAACACCTTCCAATTACTGCCTTTACGGCCGGGGACACGGGGTGGTATGGTATGTCATGATTTTAGTGTTCTTCCTAGTTTTTGGACAAATGAAATTGTAGTATATTTGAAAATTTCGGCGCTATATTTCACATAAACGCACTGCCGGTCAGTTTATGTCACGGATATACATAGCCACGCCTCTTTTTCCTGTGCAGTTACGAAAAATGATGTAATTTTGGGGAAAATGATGTCATTTTTGGGAAAATGATGTAATTCCAGTAAGATCCGCTCATTCATTGGTTGACGAACACTTGGTTGACGAACACTAAGTCAGATAGAATCTGTAAAGTAGATTCTACGCGACATATACGTTCAAAGGCTGCGCCTTTTGAACGTTTATATCGCGTAGGATCTACTATACATCCTCTATCTAATACATAGTCATCACACGATATTAACCTTTTCCTAAACGGCATAAATTTGGACGATTCCTTTTGAAGGTACCACAGACAACAAACAAATGTTGATAAAGATAAGAATTATGTAAAATATAGTTCAGTAAATCTTATGTCTCAATATTTTCCGATGTCTTTCCTCCAAGGGAAGTATAAACTGACGCCTTGTTTGGAAAATCAACGATTAATCAGCGGTTAATCAACGACGGGGGCGTGGTTATGTAAAGACGTCACATGAACTAGCCGATATAGCCTATTTATGCGAAATATAGAGGCGAATTTTCAAAATATAGTGCAATTTCCTTGGTCTAAAAAGTAGGTCGAACACTTAATATACAAAACCATCAACCTGGTATTATGAATTTTATAGATTAGACCATTGGTATATGAAAACCGCCCTCTACGACTTTTCATTTGGGCCAATGCTTTTTGACTTTGGTCTTCTCTTCGGAATTTCGGCTACTTTCAAAATACTCTCCAAAGCCGAGGTCTATTGATTAACCATAAAATATGACCTCTGCCGTTTTTTATTCACCAACAGCCTATTTGGTCGTCATAATCTAATTATAGCACATCATGTGAATTATCGAATCAAAATCATTCAGTTTTATCTTGCATGATCATTACGTATACATTACGTCGCTTCTATTTTTGGCTGAAGCCGGTAACATTTGAATTATCGAATCAAATCATTCAGTTTTATCTTGTTTGATTACGCTAACATTACGTCGCTTCTATTTTTGGCTGAAGCCGGTAATTTGAAGCGTCAGCTAATGAAAGTTTGTATCAGATTTTTAAATTGTTTTCTTGTGTATAGCCAACGATTGGATACCGAAATCCCGCCAAGGCCCCGAGATTAGACGTGAAATGAATCTGTGGGAACAGAGCATCATTATATCATAATGGAATGAAGAGAGAATGTGCTCTGTTCTTAAGAGAGTACTTCCAAAACTGTCATTGTAGAAAGTGGCTATTAAAATTGTGCTATTAGGTATAAATCCTTTACACTATGTTGTTTGGGAAGGTTTGAGAAACGAATGCATGGGTCCCTGCTTAGAACGTTTTTACCCCATTATGATTAACAAACGACAAATTTTGGACTGGTCGAAATTCGAAGATGTCGCAGAGGACAATTTCAAGTGTATGAAATTTAAAATCTGTTGGTCTTTTTTTTGGTAGAAAATATGGTGGGAAATGAAGAAATTGCTTGTCAAAAGCAATTTCTTCATTTTCCACAATATTTTCCAAAACCATGATTTTGTAGGGAGTCAAAAAGAGTCATTGTGTTGTAATGGGTTAAGTCTACTATTTTGCCTTCATCCATGTTGTTTACAAAAGTCACTTTTCCAGATACCATTTCAAACTTCGACCCTTTCCGGAACAAATCCTTGTTTATTGCAGAAAAGAAGGCTTGAGAAAGCATGGAGGTAAACGAAAGAAAGAAATATTGATCAGTAAAATTGTCTTCTCTAATTAACATTTTTCCTTAAGTGAGAAATTTAAGACTAGTCCAAACTGAAAGCTGCTGAAAACCACAAAATGTGTGTTAATAAGAAGGCATTATGTACAAAATCTCACAGATACAAGGTATGTTTGTGAAGCATGAATGCACCCGAAATGACCAATGTTAGGTTTTCAGACAGACAGACGGACGGACAGAAGCGAGTAAAACGATATGACCCGATCTTTCGATATGGGGGAATCAAATGTAAAAGGGTGTTTTACCCTTTTACATTTGATGAGTCAAAAAATGACATTAAATGATTAAAGAGTAACATTCGCTTTGTTGTCTGCTGAAACTTTTAAATTGGTGCAGTCTTTTTGTAAATATCAGTGTCAATAGTTTTTGCTTGTACAATTTCAGAATTAATCAGTGGATTTATCAGTGAATTAATCAGTGAAGAAGGTTATCATAAATCGGTCCCCTGTTATGTTGGTAAACATATAAATGTCACACTCACGGCATCTACGATTAAGGAAAACCACCCACGATGGATAATCACGTGAGACAACAATTTTAGAAAAATCTTCAATAATTCTGGCAATACGGGCCGATTTGAATTTGGTTTGGAGCAGAGAAGGCGTGCATACGTCACGCACAAGATAGACGTGGTTCATTTTGGTTTATATAATTTGATAGAAAAGTTATTGAAAATCAACCAAAATTTTGATTGATCTTCGATAACTTATTTTTATCAGCTGATTATTTTAAGAAAAACACAACGTCTATTTAATGCGTAAAGTCTGTCTACGTTCGCTGCTTCATACCGAATTCAAAGTAGTCCCGTATTTACAAAATTGTTGAAGATATTTTGAGTTGACGTATCACGTGATTGTCCACCATGTATCCACAAAATGGCGATTGAAAGGTTCAAATGATTTCGGCATTTTTCGGACGACAGATTCGGCGGCAGGCAGGGTGGAATTTTTCCCCTTGGTAACCTTTCCGTATAAATCGGAAACCGCCTTATGTTTACGACGTTGTACAAAAAAATCTGGCGTCGTTTGAATCTCAAGATGGCCAGCTATATTACTTGAATTCTATTATAGACCCTACCAAAGCAATGCCTTAAAAACGTTCTTACTCGACTGAATGTAACCGTAAGGTTATATCATACAAGGCGGGTAACCAATGTGACTTTTGGGAGGCGTTCACTCCGTCTATTCATCCGCTTCAATGATGTTTTGTTTAATTTTCTAAGCTTATTCTCTACGTACTTTGACTAGATGAAGTGCACCGTACGCGCCGTTGAGAGATTTATTCCAAGTTTAAACTCATTCTGCACTTAATTCCATGGTTTCTTCAAGCAGTCAAACTTAATCCTTTTCACAATGTAGTTCGGTGCAGAGTAAGTAATACTCGGGAACGACCACCTCGAATTCGCGTACGGTGCACTTTATCTTGTCAAAATCCGTAGACTATAAGCTGATAATTAAACAAAGCTTACTTGAAGCGGACGTTTGTTCGGTGTGAACGCTTCCCAAAAGTCACGTGCGCTACCCATCGTGTCATACGACCGGAGCGAGTTTGAAATTATAATGCTGAATTTCTTGTATGACAATCTTACGGTTTAAACCAAATCGTATGAACGTTGATAAAATGGCACCCTACTTTTAGCATCCTGTTTAGGTAAGGGATTAAAGAGACTGAAGATATAGACCACGCGTCTGAATGTTCTAATCTGAGATTTATTTATTTTTTGTAAACATTTTAAATTAATTCTAAAAGTGTTTGTATTTTCTCAGTTTGGATTTAATAAATATTGTCGATGTTATTGCAAAACTTCGTATCTCATTTTTTTAGCTCCACTGGCCGAAGGCCAGCGGGGCTTATGTCATGGCCCTGTGTCCGTCGTGCGTGCGTGCGTGCGTCCGTCCGTCCGTGCGTAAACAATTTTCAAACATCTTCTTCTCCAAAACTACTGGACCAATTTCAACCAAACTTCACACAAATCATCCTTGCATAAATCTCTACTAAATTCCTTCAAAAGAATAAAAATCTGTGCGTAACTTGAATTTTAATTAATTTAATTGAATTAAATTCTCGAAAATTCTTTAGAAATTCTTCTTCTCCAAAACTACTGGACCAATTTCAACCAAACTTCTCAGAAATCTTCCTGGCATGAAGCTCTACCAATTTCCTTCAAAAGAATAAAATCCGCGCCGAACTTAAAATTTAATTAATTCAAATGATTTAAAGGGGGGGGGGGGTCTCACCCTATCAGAAATTCCCATAGGGTTGTGCCCACGCTCGGAATTTCATGAAATTTGGTATGAAGTTAGTATTTTTTATTACCACGTTATTCACGAAATGTTTTTTAAAAATCTTTTCTGGAAAATATTTTTTTAAGAATTTTAAGATGTTTGCTTAAAAATGGGGGGCATCCTAACTTAACAAGGCCATATACACCCAGCTTTGTCGTATTCGAGCCAAATTGTCCCCAAAAATAATGTCTAATAATTGCTCATCGTGTATAAACCAGAATAGTATATATTACTCAACAAAAAACAATTTTCTAGAAGATTTTATATGACCTCATGGCCAAATATTTTAGTTTTTAAGTATTTCGACCAAATTCAGGTCTAAATTTCACCTAGTTCCAGTTTTTGTCAACCTATAAAATTTACATAAAAATTGCCCTTATATATGCCCATGCTTGTGGTAAAATATGAAGAAAAAATAAAACCGGTAACAGTGTTGTTTTAGAATTTAAGTGTAAAGGGTCCAGATTTCTAAGAATGTAAAATCTAAGATTTTACTTAATTATTTTCAAATACATTTGTAAATAGCTCATTTTGCTTTGTTGTATCTTTATTTAACATAACCAACTTACACATGGCATCAAGTTTAACTTTTTTCACACAAAACATGATTTTAAAGAAAAATGGGCACATTGTCGTACCCCACCCACCAATAATATAATGGAAGAAAAAATCCCAAACAGCAGAGTAAATTATAGAATGTGGGGATGAAAAATAAAGGAGATGCATAATGTTACATATTTAATCTATTATGTCACCCTTTTTAACTTTCCTTTGTGGCTTATCAGCACTTAAACTACTTTCTTCTTCTTCCGGTTACAGTGCTGGGTCCTTATAAGAGCATTATCGCACAGTTATTAAATATATAAACATTTTTTTCTTTACTACACTGCTCAAGATAATAAAAAGAACACAAAAAACTGTTATTATTGTACATTAAGTGTGCCTTTGAATGCAAAAATGCTAATATTTCTATTGTAATGATGAACTAGCCACTGCTTTGTTGACATATTAACTTTTTGATAATCTCAAATTTGAGAAGAACATGCATCATTTTCGCATGTTTGTACCAACAATATTGATACAAAAATGTTGTACGATGACTCCTCTTGCTATTCTGATTTAAGATTGGGGACTGATGTCAATACTATGTAGGCAATATTGAGCTTTTGCTAGATGGGTACCATTAAAATCCGGGAGCATTTTAAGGTGCCCTTGTTCACAATTCTCATTATTTGACAATATTACCGGTTTCAAATTTTCACCAAATTCTGCATATGACTAGGAGACATATATGGCTAACCTTTTTATCAATTTCATAGGTTGACAAAGACGGGAACATGCAAGTGAAATTATTTGAATTGAAGGTTTTGAAAATTTCTCGGCTGTTTTTCTGACAATTCCTGACCAAATAAATTTCTGGGAATGTTTTTTTTGCATGTTGGCATCAACATTGTTGGTACCAAAATGTTCCTCAATGACCCCTCTTGCTTTTTTGATTCAACATTTGGGACTGATATCAAAACTAGGTAAGCAAAATTGGGCGTTTGCTAGACGGGTACCATTGAAATCCAGGAGTATGTTAAGATGCCGTTGTTCACAATTTTTATAATTTGACAATGTTACCGGTTTCAAATTTTCACCAAATTTTGCATGTAAACAGCGATCATATATGGCCAACTTTCTTATTAATTCCATTGGTTGACAAAAAAGGGAACATACAAAAAAATGATTGAATGTTAGGTTTCATCTAATTTTCAGGGTAGATTTTCTGTCAATTTCTGACTAAATAGATTTCTGAGAAATTATGTGGCATGTTTCTATTAAAAATATTGGTCTGAAAAAGTTCTACACGTTCTACAATAACTCTTCTTGCTATTCTTATTTAAAATTTAGGACTCACTGATATCAAAACTAGGTAAGCAACATTAGGCTTTTGCTAGACGGGAACCATTGAAATCCGGGAGCATCTTTAGGTGTCGTTGTTCACAATTCTCATTATTTGACAACATTACCGGTTTCAAATTTTCACCAAATTTTGCATGCAAACAGGGGACATATATGGCAAATTTTCTTTTCGATTTCATAGGTTGACAAAGACGAGAACATACAAAAAAATTGATAGAATTTTAGGTTTTGAAAATTTCTCGACTACTTTTCTGACAATTTCTGAATAAATTAATTTCTAAGATTTTTTTTTGTTCATGTTGATATCAACAGAGTTGGTACCAAAATATTCTTCAGTGACTTCTCTTGCTATTCCGGTTTAAAATTTGGGATTGATATCAAAACAAGGCAAGCAAAATTGTGCTTTTGCTAGACAGGTACCATTGAAATCCGAGAGCATCTTAAGGTGCCGTTGTTCACAATTCTCATTATTTGACAATGTTACCGGTTTCAAATTTTCACCAAATTTTGCATACAAACAGGGAACATATATGGCCAACTTTCCTATAATCAATTTCATAGGTTGACAAAGACGGGAACATACAAAAATATTTGATAGAATTTTAGGTTTTGAAAGTTTCTCGGCTATTTTTCTGACAATTTCTGACTAAATAAATTTCTAAGAAATTTTTTGTTCATGTTGATATCAACAATATTGGTACCAAAATATTCTACAGTGACTCCTCTTGCTATTCTGATTTACAATTTGGCGCTGATATCAAAACTAGGTAAGCAAAATTGTGCTTTTGCTAGACAGGTATCATTGACATCCGGGAGCATCTTAAGGTGCCGTTGTTCACAGTTCTCATTTTTTGACAATGTTACCGGTTTTAAAATTTCACCAAATTTTGCATACAAACAGGCAACATATATGGCCAACTTTCCTATCAATTTCATAGGTTGACAAAGACGGGAACATACAAAAAAATGTGATAGAATTTTAGGTTTTGAAAATTTCTCGTCTTTTTTTCTGGCAATTTCTGACTAAATTAATTTCAAAGAATTTTTTGCGCATGTTGGGACCAACAGTATTGGTATCAAAATTTTCTACAATGACTCCTCTTGCTATTTGTATTAAAACGTGTGGATTTATACCAAAACTACATAGCCAACATTGAGTTTTTGTAAGACGGGTATCAATGAAAACAGGGAACACTTTAAGGTGCCGCGTAAAGACCTATATGCACTCTTTTAGTAAAACGAATATATTTTTGTAGTTCATAGGTCAGGGGCATTCTATGAGTAAAGTTACAAGAAAATCTGTGCGTGGGCGCAAATGAGACCCCCCCTTTTCGAAAAATCTTTAGAAATTCTTCTTCTCCAAAACTACTGGACCAATTTCAACCAAACTTCACCGAAATCTTCTTTGTATGTATCCCTTCTTAATTCCTTCAAAAAGACAAATTCTGTATATACATGTAACTTAAATTTTAATCAATTTTATTAAATTAAATTTTCGAAAAATCTTTAAAAAATTCTTCTTCTCCAAAATTGCTGGACCCATTTCCACCAAACTTTACAGAAATTATCCTTGCATGAACCTTTTCTTAATGCCTTTAAAAAATAAATTCTGTGTAGAACTTTATTTTGATGAATTAAATTAAATCAAATTTTCGAAAAATCTTCTTTTCCAAAACTACTGGATCAATTTTAACCAAACTTCACATGATTCTTCCTTGCATGAATCTCCTCTAAATTCCTTAAAATAAATAATTTCCGTGTAGAGCTTAAATTTTAATAAATTTAATTAAATTGAATTTTCGAAAAATTGTTAAACAATCTTCTTCTCCAAAACTACAGGACCAATTTCAACCAAACTTCACAGGAATCTTCCTTGCATGAATCTCTTCCAAATTCCTTCACGATCGGATGAAAAACTTAGCCGCTGTGGGCTAGGTTTATTTTTCGCTAAATGAAACATAGTGTAATTTTAAGAAAATTCTTAAAACATTTCTGCTCCTTAATCATTTATTGAATTTCATTCTGGCGTAGCATGAATCTTCTTTGGATAGACCCCTATTGTATTCCTTGAAAAATTTTGTAGTCTAAGTGTCTAAAAGCCAGTGGAGCGATACAGGGCCATCTTGGCCCTCTTGTTTAAATATTTAAAGGGCAAGAAAATATTTTTCCTCCGAAACTGAAAGAGTGTACTTGTAATTTTGACATATTGTTCACATATAACGTATCTTTAATACTGATGAGAATACACACCCCAAATGCTAAAAGAATTGTTTACACTGGACATACAACTTATTACTTCGAAAATCGCAAAAATCAGCACAAGAGTTTTTGCATTAACACCGACGATATATTGCATCTTTTATTGCAAATGTCTATTGTTCTAAAATTGCTTGTGTTGTATCATTTTGGATAAAATTGATATATCGCGTCTTCTATTATCAGTGATATGACTGAGCAGAGATCTTTAACCCATTACCAAACAACAAAATTTTAGGGTGGTCAAAATTGAAAGAATCTAAAGACGACAATTTCAAGCGAATGTTTTTTTTTTGTTTCTCAGGGTAGAAAACATTGTGGGAAATGAAGAAATTGCTTGTAAAAAGCAATTTCTTCATTTACCACAATGATTTCTCATGCCATTATCTTGTATGGGGTCAGAAAGCGTCACTGTGAGGTAATGGGTTAAAGTATCATTATGTCATTTCCGGCCATTGGACTTTTTACCTAATGACAAAATTTAGGCTAGATCAAATTCAAAGATTGCGCAAACGACAATTTCAAGTGAATAGAATTTTACATCTGAATCTTTCTGTGGGGAATGAAGAAATTGCTTGTCACAAGCAATTTGATTATTTTCCAAAAAGTTTTCGACGCTAATATTCTCTAAAAACACCCAATCAAAAGAAAGCATGGAGATAATGAAAACAAAACGTTTGAGTTTCGACTTTTATCTTCCGTTATCTCTATGACTCCCAAAATGCTAGTATATGGTTTTAGCGACCAATGACACTTTGATGAACATAAAGATATAGTATATAGTCAACTGTAAATCAAATGAAAATCAAATGTATGTATGGCTACTCCCTTTTGTTTAGTTTGTATACTACTAAATGTATCATGTAAAACTTTGTTATAAACGATGTAATTATCTGAAAATAAAGATCTGTTTTAGCCTAAAAAAAAAAAAAAAAAAAAAAAAAAAAAAGTTTTCGACGCTATATGCTTCAACACCAAAAAGCGTCAAAATTCTTTCTTATACGTATCATATTTCGATATATTCATGTTCCGGATAAAATACATGTATCAAATTTAGCTCTCGAAAATATTGAGAAGAATGTAGAAAATGCTGAAACCCAGCGTTTTTCTTCATTCCCCTTCTATATTTAAAAAATTACCACACAATCATATTTTTTGGATTGAAAATTAAAATGTGGATATAGAAAATATATGGAGAAAGTGCTCAAATCCACCATTTTCTTCTTTTCTCTCTTGTAATTAATATTTGCCACACAATTATATATAGCTATATGCCTTCTAGTGTTTAACAACTTTGATGTATTCATGTTGTCGATTAAATATAAATTGTAGCTCTCGCAAATATTGGGAGAAAGGCAGAAAGTGCTGAAACCAACCATTTTCTCCTTTTCCCTCTTATATTCAATAATTCGTCGTTGTAAATGCAAAACCTCGTATCTCGTTTATGGAAAAATTTTAAAGGGGAGGGAAAAAGTATAATAACTTTTCCCAAACTGAAATGTTTTACTTGAAATTTTAGACATATTGTTCACAAATGATAATAATTTCCTCAAATACCTGTTCTGGTATGAATGTAATGCCTTATGTGTCTCGTATCAAATTCAATTGACAGATCTTGAAAATACACAAAACTAAGGTTTTGGGACACATGAAAAAGGGGCCATGTTTCATGTCATAGTGGGAATAAGTCAATGTGTGTTTTTTAATCCAGTTTGGATTATCTAACATACTAATTGCATTTTCATAGCTTGTATAATGGTCATTTATTACCATGCAGAATTAAAAGAAAATTCATGCTTGGGCAGATTTGAGACACCCCCTTTGTGAAAATCAAATATTTTAAATTCCCTTTTTGTTCATGTCAAGGAAAGGTAATTCATAAAATTGACAGATTAGACCTTGAGTTTTGTGCTTGCTACAAGATATAAGTAAGATTTTGAGTGTTTTTTGGCAACCAAGAAATGACTAATTCAAAAAAATATAAAGCGTTTTCTGCGCATGCGCATATGTGGCATAAAATGAAATTAACTCTAAGCGCATTAAGGGCTGTAACTCTGACAATAAAGAAGACAGGGCGATGCAATTTCAACAAAACGATTTCTGAATGTCTGGGAAATGACGTCAAAGTATATTTAAGGCTATTAGTTCGATATTTTTCCAGAAACTAGAAATCTTGCAGTGTAGTGTTTTCACTTTTGCTCAGTACATTTTATTTCTCCCACACAATTATATGTAGCTATTTTTTCTGTTTCTTTTTTTTCAGTTAGTATCGATTATGATATGTTCATGCAATGTCGTTGCAAGTCTGGCTTGTAGGTATGAATATAATGTCTGCTTCATAAATCACAAAAACACAAATCACAATGTATGAACTGAATGTCAAGCCACATAACATGGTAGTGGCTGTGGTTTTACTACCTACTCTTCTACTTCAACTTATATCACTTACGAGGGTTGTCCCAGTAATCCGTGGACTTTGTTCATAGTATTTATATTTGAAGTCCGATCGTCATAATAATATGCAAATGCCTTCCCACATTTATTCTAAGTAAGATAAATGTATTTTTTGTGTATTTCAATTTACATCTTTTGAATTGTGCATCATCGATAATACCAATATATGCGTACCCGGCGCAAGCCAAATGGACACACTGGATTTAGCATTTGCGTGTTCAATAAAACAATATTTTTTCTACTGTATGAGTGTTAAGCGCCTAAGCGTGACACCTGTATGAAGGGACATCATTTTGACATCATCACAGCAAATTTCAAGCGTCAAATATTGTTTGTTGTAAAACTACACGTTTTTGAATATTTGCCGTTGAAATTACAACCAAGTTAAAATGGCGACGTCAGAGAAAGGCCAAGCGAGCAGAATGGCAGTCCAGCTCGATTTGCATAGCGGCATAACATGAAATGATGCTTACAAGATACTGCAATGTACAGAAGGACAAAGAAGTGTTTCCGGGGGACTTGGTAAAGCTTATGATCAGCACAGGGAGTCGTACACCCGTCACATACACGGGACCTCGTCCATTGCAATATGCTTTCTTACTTAGTTAAAGTCACATCTTAGGGGAAAACGATTTCAGGGCCGGAAAAAGTTTATGTATGCAATTAAATGGTTCACTCTTTCATTAGAAATTGGAAGGTGTAGCGATATGTTTTAAAAGTGGGTAAAATGACGCCGTTTGTGTATCGTACATAAGGGAAAATACTTCGAAAGAAAGTATCATTTTGTACAAAACAATAGGGGTTGAAATAGATGACGTCGTCAGCGTGCGCCGGGTCTGCGTACCTTATTGATTTGTAGTTTGCAAAAAGAGCATATACTTAGGCATATTTTTGTGACATTTTGCATGTATACTCAGGATATGTGTCTTTTATATACCTGAAAAGTGGAAGCTTGTGCAATGATCGTTTTTCATACAGTAAGCCCAGTCAACGATTTACTGGGACCACCCTCGTATAACAATTATCGAAAACTTTAAATATTATATCTTTACGTATTTTTATGTGATAATAGAAATCAGAATTATCTAAGCGAGCTAAATGGACTGGTCAAGATCCATAGCTATCAGCTACCGTGCATACTATTTCAATGTAAAAAATGCATCTCCGCACAACATTTATGAGTGTGTATTAATAAATATCTACGTGAAAGCTTTGGCAAAAAACACTCTCGTCATTTTGTTTAATTATGTTTTTATAGTTATTTCATATAAAGCAAGCTGTAGCCGCATTTATTCAGCCGAAACAAATCTTTCTCCATTTTTTTTTACCTTGTACCAGTCTACTCTATAATTGACTCATCTAGTAACATAAATCACCGATCTTTATTTAATGATGAACAATCTAGAAATTCTGTCCTACAATTGCCGTGGACTTAAGGTTTACATTTCCTGAAAAAAAAAAAAAACACAACTTTCTAGCCATATGAAATGCACCAAATGTCACACACTTGTAAAAACACTTAACATAAGTTGATTCACCGTGCTGGATTTCAAGATTATGCTTCATGAAGAAAATAATTTACAAATATTAGTTAACTCTATAATCATGCATATGCAAGGGATGTAATTTTGAACATTTTTGTCAACTATTTCCATATGTGTGCATAAGTCCAAAATTCTAAACTGTACAAAATGCTTATGTTTGTATTTGGAATGGAAATGTAACACAATTTAGCAATTATTTGCACTTTTAACGTTTCGCCTCTGGCTTTTTTGGTGCTTTTGAGGGGTTGGATATCTTAATGATTTTATGATGCGCGTGGATTTACTTTCACTCTTCAAACAAAAGAAAGTGGATATAATTTGTCTACAGGAAACACATTTCACGCAAAGTTAAGAAAAAGTTGTGTACTCAGTGTGCAATGGGGAATGTTATTTCAGTCACGGGAGGGCACACGTATGGGGTGTATAGATTTTAATAGGAAAAGGGTTTGCTGAAAAGGTGAAAAATGAGGTTAAGGATAATGATTGGCAAGCGTGGATCCAGCAACTTTTCCCAGGGGGGTCATCCGATCTTTAAGCCGTTTCCGCCAAATTCCATGAGGGGTCAGGACCCCCTGACTCCCTCCTCTGGATCCGTTCATGCAGATAGAGGTCATATCATGAAAGACTAAATATAACAACGGTTTATCGTGGCACACAGGGACGCAGCTTATTTGGGACATAACCAGTAATCTTTTTGATAACCCCTTTTTTCGCCAAATTCCAGGGGGGGTCATGACCCCCTGACCCCCCTCTGGATCCGCGCATGCATTTGGTTAATTGAGGTTTACGCCGTTTTCAACTACTAAGGTCATATCACGGCGGCTGGAGCACCTAACCATGGATTCCTGTCGTTTCTCATATCAGTACTACCACAACATCCTTACCGAGCCTCCAGCTGCTCCCCAAAAATAGTTCAAAATACACAAGGAAAAGACTTACACCAGTTCAACAAGGTAGATTAGATTTTTTTCTAGTCACAAACAACTTAACCCTCTCCCAAACAAGACCTGGTTTTGACGTCCCTAATAGAAAAGGCTTGGGAAAACATTAAGACAAAAGAAGAAACTGCTGATAACCAGCAGTTTCTCCTTTTGTCTCAATATTTTCTTTGCTGTATTATACACAAATTCTATCTTTAACAACATCTCTTTTGTCGTCAGCAGCAGCTTTCAAATTGGATAACCCTAAAATTTTGTCGTTTGGGAATGGGTTAATAGAGTATGTACAAAATTGTGATGTAGACATCAGTCACAGATCAGATCACTCTTTTATAGTTATGAATTTCAATTTTTCAAAAACAAAATACGGTAAAGACTACTGGAAATTCAACAATTTTCTTTTATCTGATCTCAACAACATTAATAGCATTAATAATAAAGTAGACAAAACAATACTACATTATAGTCTTCCAGTTTATGATATCAATAATATTTTACATATGATCAAATGCGATATACAACTTACCAGAAATGACCAATTATTTTTTAGAAACACTATAGACGGAAATTAGAGGCTAAGCTATTTCTTAAGCATCTTACAAGAAAAAAAAAATAAAAGAACGTGAAAATTATCTAATGACAAAATTGCCGAAATTGAACATACACTGAGTGAAATAAATAAGGGGTTACTCTCAAATTTACTAACAGACCTACATGAAAATCGACAGGGTAAACTTAAGAAGTCTTTATTAGATACATGTTTAGATCGAAGTGGATTGATGCATGGGAAAAACTTGCTACTTACTTGTTACTTGTATGTCGAAACCGTATTTAGTCTGTTGCCTCTCTAGTCCATTTCTTTGGTTTAAACATATTTTATTTATATCATTTCTAATATATTACAAAAGGACTGTATTAACATACAAACAAAAGATACAAAATGGATTAGAACGAAAGCTTTTGCTCATAAAGTTCTTTTCCAAGTAAAGGTAAGATATTGCCCAGAGTTTCGTCGAATATATACTGAGGTGTTGACACAAAAACGCAGGTACACACTTGCTGTGTATCTACACTTTTTCCGTGTCAAAACCTGTAATGTTCATAAATGTTATTAAAATAAAATAATAGTGATGGGATTGTGCGAGATGTGTTATTCTCTATAACATACTAGCAAATATTTGATTCATGGTGTTGTCTTTACACATGTGCTTCTATCTATGTTCACCAGTATCACTATGTGACTATATAACATAATTATACTAGATATCAATGTTTAATTAGCAAAGCATGCGATGTAAACGCCTTTCGTTTTCATTTATTATGCCTAGAGTCTGAATCTTTTGCTGTCCCTGATGAAGGCCTGTACATCTAAGAATATATTAACATTTTCATGGTGAGTTAGATCTTCATCACCGAACAGCAGAACATCCAGACTGATGGTAGTATTATTTCTAATAGAATTGAATAACCTATTCCTAATTAATTGAAAACGATTACACTCAAAAAAGTAGTGATAGCTACTTTCAACTGAACCGCATTGGCACAAGGGGGATTCCGCTTAATTCTTTTGTTAAAGGTGAAGATTAAGAGCACTGCATTTAGTGCGTAGTCTAGTGTGCGCGACTTGTAATTTCCTATCACAAATGGAGTATAGTTTATTAGAAGTGGGTTTGTCCCTATCCAAATAAGTTTTAAAGGCACTTAGTGAATCTAAATCACGTATTTCTTGTGGTAATTTGTTCCATTCTTCAGTTACAGATGATATAAATGAGTTTTTGTACAATGATGTTCGGCACGCTACGCCCTTGATATCATTAGAACGCCTTAAATTGTATTGTATATTGTTGCCAATTCTATTTGGAACAAGAGAAGTCATGTAGTCTGGAGTAAGACCTTTTATCATTTTAAAAAAAGTATGAGTTTGTGTTTTTCCCTTCTAATTCTTAACGATTCCAAACCCGATTCTTTTGACAAATTTTCTATGGAGACAAGTTTAGTACAACCAGTTACAATTCTAGCACATTCATTTTGGACTTTATCTAATTCAGTCTTAAGGTATTCCGGAATATTGTCCCAAATCGTGTCTGCATATTCTAAAATTGGTCTAATAAAAGAAAGATATATAATTTGGAGATTATTTCGATCGAGTAGAAATTTAAGACTTCTCATTGCATTTACTCTTTTCCAGGCCTTGTCAACAGTCATTTTGATATGGTAATCCCAAGATCCATTATTTGAAATATGCAGTCCAAGATGTTTATGGGCTTCTACATTTGGTATTACTATATTTGTCATTGTGAGGTCAGGGTGAATTGGTTTAACAAGCTTTTTAGAGACTACTAGTGATTCTGATTTAGATGGGTTGAATTTGACGAGCCATTTAGTCGCCCAATTTTCTACCTTTTGTATGTCAGACTGTAAATTAGAGGCAGCTTCAGTTGGATTTTGAACTACAAGAGACAAACTTGTATCATCGGCAAAAAGATTAATACTGCAATTAATGTCTTCAACTATGTCGTTGATATATACTAAAAATAAAAGTGGACCCAATATCGATCCTTGTGGAACCCCGGCGGATGTATAAGATATATTTGAAGAAGTACCACGTAGAACCACCTTCTGACAGCGATTTGATAGATAGTGTGAGAACCATGTAAATAACTTGCCGTCGACACCCGACTGTTTAAGCTTGAAAATAAGACCGTCGTGCCACACTTTGTCGAAGGCTTTACTTATGTCGAAAAATATTACTCGGAACTCTAGGCCATCGTCAAGAGCCTTGCAAATTGTATTGTATAAAACTGATAGTTGATTGACCGTTGAGTCCCTGGGTAAGAACCCCGACTGATAAGGAGTAAAAAAGTTCGTGTCTTGTAAAAAGTTGAATAAGTGCTTAAATACTATTCTTTCTAAGGTCTTTTCCATCGTGTTAAGAAGAGATATCGGTCGATAATTGGATGGTAGTGACGAATCGCCTGATTTAAATATTGGACTAACATTAGAAATTTTCCACGCTGTGGGTACAATCCCAGAGTCAAGTGATTTATTAAAAAGTTCACAAAGAGGTTCAGCTAATTGAACTGCACACTCGCGTAAAATTCGATTGCTTATGCCATCTGGTCCTGAAGATTTATTAATAGGAAGGATGCGAAGAATATCTAATACCTCTACTGTGTCTATTTGGATATGACTAAGTATCTCATTGTGCTTACGTCGACATTCATTTGGTATTTTATTAGTTTTATCGTCTGCATTTAAAGAACTTATTGAAACAAAATATGTGTTAAGCAAGTTTGCTTTTTCGTGGTCGTCTACGATAAGTTCATCATTTTGAGTATTAAAAAGTAATGGAATTGAGGTAGAAACTTTTTTATTGAGTAGAGACTTAAAAGTTCTCCACCAATCACTAGATTTCAATTGGCCAGTCTTTAATTTATGAGAAATTCTTTCACAATTAGATTGTTGTGATTGTCTTATCATAGTGATGATTTCATTTCTTAATTTCCTGAACTTTGACCAATGGAGAGGATCATTATTTTTTTTAGCTTTTCTATAAGCTCTCTTTCTTTGACGTATCTTTTGTTTAATAGGTGCTGCAGTGTCCTCCCCAGCCCAATAAGCTGTATCGGCCCCACTACAGCGTCCTGTAAATTAGTGTAATGCCACTACAGCTTCAAAAGTGCCCCACAGCTTAATTCCTTCAAAATTTTGTTAAATATGCAGATTTGTGGACATTTCATGCCAAAAAGTAATGAATAATGTATTCTTATAATATGAAATGTAATAATCGTGTATAAAAACATAATGGGAAAAGAAGAAATTGCTCAAATTGAGCAATTTCTTCTTTTTCCATTATGTTTTACTCACAATAATTTGCATGAACACAATTGCATTTCAAAGTTTACCAGTACTTATAATTTGCCACTACGGCTTCATTTTATTCTGGGGAGAACTCTGTGCTGTTATCCATGTTGGTTCAAAAGGTCGAATTGTTATTTCTTTAGACGGGATGTGGTTTTCTGATACAGAAACAAGAAGATTCGTTAATTTGTCTGTTTTCAATATCATGATCACGGATTGTGTCCCAGTTAACTTGATGTAGTTCATGTCTTAATTCATTAAAATTTGCCTGATCATATTTCCGAACTTTTCCCTTAAATGTTTTTATTCTAGGTTTAATAAAATTGAAGACACCGAAGACAGGACAGTGATAGCGTATGTTATTATCCAGACAAGGGTCACCTACACCAGAAGTGAGCAAAGAGTCCTTATTCGATATTAGTAAGAGATCAATTATGGATGAGGAGTTCTCTGTAAACCGAGTAGGATCTTCGATGCATTGCGTCAGACTGAACTGATTACATATTGACTGTCCATTTCTTTAAGGTATCGTCCTCTTGTGCCCGCTTCCGGCTACAAAATTCCATATTTTTTCTTTAATCTTGAAAAACAGCACTGTGTGAATAAAATTATACCTTTCATTGAAACAGAAGATGGTTTAAAAATTTACTCACAGGCCAAGATAGAAACTAAGAATTTTTACGAAACACTCTCTGACGAACGTCTTTGTATTGATAATTTCGATTTAAAGTCCGAATTTCAAAATATCAATTACAATAAATTAACTGATAGCGAGTCACATCAACTGTAGGGTCTATTGACTTTAAAGAGGATACGGACTCATCGAAAAACAAGAAAAACAACAATTTTTAAGTGTGTGATGGGTTTACCTCAAATTTCTTAAAGTGACATTTCACATTTATTTCATTTTATATAAGTATGTCTTGGTGCAAAGATGATTTATTCTTATGCATAGCATCTTCGCAAGCCAAGGGTTACTACCTCCACTTTGTTCCTTACGAACCCTTGGTCGCTCGCCTCTATGGAAATCGAAAGTACCACCGTGCGATTTCATTGGACGCGATAACTTTCCCATTATCCAATCAAAACACGCTAAACAAGCCCTCTTTGTCAAAACGAAAACGTCACGGCTGACGTGAAAATCGATATCCGTATTTGATGCATCGCCTAACACGTTTTAGTACGAGGCTTTTGATTGGCCAGAAATAGCAACTGCAAAGGGCCGCGACTCTTTATCGCCGAAAGGTGGCATGGTGGTACTTTCGATTTCAATAGAAGCGAGCGGCCAAGGGTTCGTAAGGAACAAAGTGGAGGTAGTAACCCTTGGCTTGCGAAGATGTATGCATAGAAATGTTATTAGTTTTTAGAAGTTGTTATCAATAAGAGAAAAATGCGCCTTTAAAGTTGAGACAGAAATGACAAATTCTATATAAATCTGAAATGTTGTCCACAACAATTTGTCTAATTTTAGCACAAAAAATATATATTTCTCGTAAACGGTTCAATATTTTGACTTGGATTTTCAGAATTTCCATAAGAAAAGATGCTCTTTCCGATAGAATAAAAGTAAAATTTATGTAAAAAAAAAATGTGAAATATCACTTTAAAAGTATTTTGGATTAGATTGGTAGATCTAATTTTGTTGTTCGTTCAAATTAATTTCGCTTTTGTATCGGGGTCTTTAAAAAAGATAAAAAAAACAAACATCAAGCTCGAAAATATAACATGCATTCCAAAGGAAAATAAAGCTAAACAATATTTAAAAAAAACTGGAGGTGTATTACGCTCTTAAGTGTTTTATAAAAACTTGCATCAGGTTCCATTTCGCATAGATAAAAATTGCATTGGATTAATTAATATCAAAGGATCAGACAGGGTTTATTAAAAGCAGACATATTGGAGAGACACTAGATTAATAAACGACATCATGCAACATTATGGCGAAAATAAGATACCAGGATTGCTAGCTAATAGACTTTGAGAAAGCTTTTTGACTCATTATCTTCCAGATTTTTTGAAGAAACCATTTGCTTCAATTTTGGGGAAATGGTAAAAGAATGGATTAGACTTTTCTGTACGGTACAGGTTTCTTTACAACTTAATGATTATATATCTGACTACTTCCGAGTTAAAAGAGGCTGCATACAAGGTGATCCTATTTCATCATATATTATATTCTCTGTGCACAAATATCAAATTTAAAAGTTAAAAACTGCAAGAATACATCTGGCATTAAAATAAAAGGTAAACAATATCTCATTTCTCAATTCGCTGATGACACAACTCTTCTATTAGATGGATCTGAAAAAACTTTACATGCCGTTTTAAAAATTCTGGACGATTTTTCCAAAGTATCTGTGTTACAATTTAACTTTGACAAAACTAAACTTATATGGATTAGATCTTTGAAATACAGTACAAAATATTTCAAAATAAGGTGGAAACTATCCTGGGGAGGCACATAATTTAAAAATGTTAGTCCCTGATCATACTATTTGACATTAATCTTAATAAAATGGCTGCTTTAAATTTTGATACTAAATGGATTCACATAAATAAATGTATTTCATTTTGGAAAAGGCGAAATCTTACTCAAATGGGCCGAATTATAGTCATTAAAACACTTTTAATACCCTTATTAAATCACCTTTTTATAAGCTTGCCAAACCCATCACCGGATTTTTAAAGAAATTAAACGACTTATGCACTGATTTCATTTGGGATGGTAGACCAAAAATTAAAGCTTCAATCGCTATCAAAGATTATAAGGATGAAGGTCTATAAATACCAGATATCGTAAGCTTTATTAAATGTATGAACTTAAAATGGTTCAAAGACTTAATCTTAAATACAGAATCATCTTATTATGATTTAGCAAACACCTGTTTTGATATAAATAAAGTAATGAAATAAGGAAAGTGTGAGGACAGTACCATTTTAGTAAATAATATAAAACTGCATTATGAATTGATGTCCTACAATCGTAAATATCATATTTTGAAATGTTTAGATTCCAGAATGGGAATCAAATTCAAATATTACAATCGCCTATTTTTAACAATGAAGGAATCAAGACCGATTCGAAATACATTTTCAACAAAATCCTATTTCAAAGGAGAATAATCCTGATAAAAAAAGTTTTTTCGGAGAATGGAGATTTTAAATCATTCCAGTACTTCAGAAATTTAGTTGATGGTAAATTTAACTTCCTTTAGTATTATATCATTCGAAATGCGATTAGATCATTTTTACAAAAGCTACATGTACCTCTCAATTTTGCATATTTTAATCAATGTCATAATCCTTAGAACTATGAACAGCTATATAAGCCCTATTTCCAATTATTTCTAAACCAAATGTAAACAAGTATACTTACTCAACATTGATTTATAATGAAAACATAGCAACAAGCAAAATAAGGGGCAATACGAATTCAAAATATAAATAAAGATTATGAAATGGGTTACTCTAATGTTTTCAAATTATCTGATGATTCATTTATTCAAGGGCTACAAACTCGAATCGTTCATAGGATATTTCCAACTACAGTCGACACTCGTTGTGTCGAAGTCAGAGGGGCCGTCAAAATATCTCGACATATCCGGAGTTCGACTCATGCGATTTTGATTATTTTCGATGAAAACAAAATTTAACCATTCTTGATGGGCATCATATATGTCCATGATTGAAATATAGTGGGAAAAGGAAAGAAATTGCTCGATACGAGCAATTTCTATCCTTTTCCTACTAAATTTCAATGGCTGTATTTGTTTCGAAATTATTTTGATTAAACACTTTGATATCCATATGTTGAGGACGGGACTTGACTTTCAATTCGACTTAAGCGGAATTTCGACTTATCCGATGTCGACTGTAATTCACAAGATGGTAACAGATGTACTTTTTATTTTTCGAATGAAACAGAATCAAAATAATTATTCAATATCTCCATGAAAAAATATTATATTTATCAACTAAGAAATATAGACGTGTTGCTTGCCTTTCATGACAAACTTCAATTATATAGAGCCGGGATCTGGAAAAACGTCCCTTAAGGCTTTTGAGCCCAACATAGATCCAGATCAGCCTGTGCATACGCACAGTCTAATCAGGATCCATATTGTTCTCCAATAGCTTGTTCGTGACCTGTAGCAACTTATAAAGAGCAACATTGATGTTTATTGGACTCCATTTGACAACAGGCCGATCTTGAAACTCAATTTTGAAAAATGCTATAAGGGACGTTTTTCCAGATCCCGGCTCATTTATTATTATTATTATGTTTAGAAACTTTAAAACGTTATACTTACAATAACAAATTAAATAAGATAGACCCACACGAAACGGCTTCACACGACACATTAAACTAACCCTTGAAATTATTAAGCGAACAAAGGGAAAAGAAAATAAAAAGGAAAATTTGGCAATTGTTTGGAGACTTGTACAAGATCATTAATTAGTCAATAAAAATCCCAAACTATAGCATGCTTTAATAGAGTTTTGAGTTTATTCTCTTTCTTTAAAGGGTATCTTTTCCCACATTTACTTGCGGAATTAAAATTTTCTCTTTTGCTTCCTCCATATCATGTAAACCTTTATTTTTCAAATTATTACAAATATAGTCCCTGGACTAGGCTCCATTGGCTGAAACTGACTGAGATGTGGGACTGATAACGCAAAGCACCGTGAAGGTGCTAGTTAGGGAGCTTAGTCCACTGGGTAAATACATGATCTGTTCAATGATTGTACTTATAGTCCAGTCATTCTAGGGTTTGACCTTCAACTAATTGCAACAGAAACCATTCTTTGATTTTTACGTAGCCTTTGGTAACATGAATAACATATGAAAAGTCTCCAGCAATCCGAGAGCGGGAAATCACTAAAATTTAGCAAAAACATTCGGATATATGTACTGTCCGGATACTCTTCCTTTTAATTTTGTATTTTCACGTTTCAGTGTTCAAAATGATAACATATGCGGTAATTCGTGCAATAATCTCCAGAAATTCATTTATTTGGTAATTGGAAGTAATAAAGTGGTTAAATTAGTCTCAAATAGAGTCTATTTTTATTATCACGTTCAATTTTTTAACCCAGGAGACTCCTTTTACCCCCTACCCAGTCCCCCTTTCCCCCGTCATTTTAGCAAATTATTATTCGATTGCAAAGAATGCTATTGCAACTATATATATAATATCATATCAGTAACAATAATTCCTATAATTCAGCAAGGGCGGATCTAGAGAGGGGTCGAGGGAGTGGGGTGGGGGCTGGCCCCCTCCCACTGGCATTGATCGAAAATTAAATTCTAACTTTGACAATGTAGGCTAACATTAGTAGGCTATAGCATTACATGTTTAACATATTTAAAGCAATCAGTTGGGCTTGCCCCCGGAAAAATCGTGGATCCGCCCTTGTTCATGTAAAGACATTTGAACGCTTTTTATCTTAGTATAAATCTGACGTGCAGCCTGTATGCATGTAATTGTTCTTTTGAATATTGAATAGCCTACCAGTAGATCTACTTGTTTCTACGGAATAGGAGAAAGATATTGGCTATTTATAGTTTCCTTTGTCCACAATTTTCTTGGTTTTCACAACCCTGATAGAGAAACCAATAGAAAACGCATATTAGAACAAATTCTTATCATCATCATTGCTTCTTTTCACTCAACGTTTTCTGTCCTAGTGAAGTTATTTACCCTAACTTGCAAGAACAAGAGTACCATAACCACTTTCTGTATACCGAAGGTTGTCACGCACTTACGTATCATCTCTAAGTCATAGGCGTATGAAGGTTTATAACATTTGTGTGTGTGTGTGGGGGGGGGGGGGGGAGAGGACTAATGTTTTAAGTGAATGGAGTCCGACCAAGCGTACCGTTGCTAGGGGGTCCGGGGGCATCCACCCCAGAATATTTTGAATTCTAAGAAGTTTTTTTCCTGTAATCTGGGCACTTGAATTCAGACAGCATTTAGTACCTGAACCTTTATTGAAAGAATATATGGGTGTAGTATGGGGATGCATAGGTCCCATAGGATATGCTGCCTCTCTAAATTATTGGGGGGGGGGGGGGGACTGGCTCACTCTTCATACGCCAGTGTAAGTCTGTCCGTCATGTCTCTCCATGTTACAACAAGGATTCAACCACCGCTCAGATCAACTGGATCAAGCTCCATCAAGCGACCGAGAACAAATCAAGCTTGATCGGCATGGATGAGCGGGAGTGGAGCGGAGATCGATTTTAATCTAGACCTAGCTTGGGCTTCTTGCTCGAATATCAGTTTACATGTCAAAATTACTTGTGTGTGATCGAGTAGAAAATAGATTTGGAAGCCAGGGATTGAGTATTGATCGTGTAGAAGATCTACCTGATTAGGAATCAATCTTGTCTAGAGATTCAGCGTGTTCGGGTTGCTATCGTTTAGAAGACATGCACTCGATCACTTCGACTTGTAGTCGAGTGATTCCAAACCTCATCCCGAACCTAATGGACCTGTGCTCAATCTGTTCACCAGATCAAATGGACTGTGGAAGTCGGAAAGACTAAATCGACTAGAGATCGAGAAGTCATTTGACCGGTGTTGATTTGGGACGGGGTGGAGGGGTGGGTTTAAGAGATAGAGTTGATCTGGTAGGCAGAGGAAACCTAGCATAATGGGCGATATTGGGTGAAATACTTATATTCTAGTTTTTCTACAAACTCCACACAGCGACAATGCCTTACATTACAATCCCAATTCAGGGGAGATAACTGCGAAGGAGATTGGTTTTTCTAATCGCCTGCCCGTGTGAATTTTGTCAAGGTTTTGTCATATAAAGACCTCATACCATGTACGACCATACCATGTACGACCACTGCTGATATACATGATAAACATTTGAAACGGACATGAAAAAGACACAATATTTAACAGTTTTCCACCTGTGATTAAAACATTATGAGACGTAGATGTAAATGACAAAGTTTTTATCACTGCCAAATCACGACTTCCGACACCTTCGCAAGCCAATGGTTCTACCTCCACTCTTTTTCTTAAGAGCAGGGTGGAGGTAGAGCCCTTGGCTTGCGAAGATGGACACCAGACGGCCATTGCAAAGTGGTTTCACTGCTGTTCCACTCTTATCCATGAATATTTTATTTACACTGACAGGGAGTCGAAATCCGAATGGAGGCACTGGCTTTCGCAAAAGTTAAATTGTAGAGAAGGCAATCGCTCAGAATAGATGTTTTTTATTTGGCATGTGAGCAACATAAAAACCATTTATGATTAGAATGGCACAATCTACTATTTAAAACAAGTCGTAGAATAGAAGTCACAGGAATAGCATTGATAAATATCTGCTAGTGCTTGTGCCAATAAATTTAAGATGCTATTTTTGGTATACATAATAAGCAGAACATGACCTAGCCCCCCCCCACACACACACACATACACAAACAGAGCGTACGCGGTAACTACTCTCCAGAGTATAATACATCTGTTTACGTCTTGAATAGTTTGCATAAAATAATTTCTACCGGGTTTTGAATTGGACTCAATTTAGATATGCCATTCTAATTCAATATTAGCCACGTAATTCTGATATATCGGTAAGAAATCTTGGGGTCCATCAATCCAGGGATGTTAACTAATACTTTAGCTCGAGTTTCATTCCAAGATCGACCATTATCCATCCCGATACGCAAATATAGAATTGCAGAAGTATTAGATAAGCAACAGATTAACGTATTAGATATTTTGCGCGCTGATCTTTATCCATGGTGTTTTCAAAAGCCATCGAGGACCCGTTTCAAGATCAAATTCCTTTTCTATTTGAAATGAGAAGACATGGCGTTGTTGATCCGGACATCCTCTCAATTTTGTAAAACATTCTTATCAAACGTTTGTTCCCTTAAGGAAAATGCCTAGGTCCGCGCTTGGTCAGCATGGACCTACACTGTCTCATTTAGATCCGTGCTATTATCGAATAACTGTTTCATTACATTTAATTGGGCAGCATGGATCTTAGCTGCGAAATCGTAGCCACAAACTTGATGGTGGGTGTTGGTTTGTGGCTACGAGTCCGACTTCTTCCTTTTTTGGAGCAAGACAAACAAGTGGAAAATACATTTTTTTTTGCAAAAATATTTGAATATACACACATATCTTAACAAAAGTAAATCCCATAAAACATATCCTATATCACAAATTTGGTAAAAAGGTATCTGCAAGAATTGTTTTTCAATTTTTTCTTTCAACTCGAAATTCAAGTCTAGGTAGAAAAAATTGGTGGGTAGTCCGCTTCAAAATTGAATTGAACTTTATTTGAAAGTCATTTCAACATAAAACCTTGCTGGATTGATAGATAAATGGTTAACCTGTCGCCAGGTAACATTCTTTATTTTGAAGTTTGACTATGCTAAACTTCCTGCCATGAATCACTCAAGCACCTGCTCCATTGCAACATGTAGTAAGGAATTGTAACCGAAACCCAGATCAAAATTCAAAAAGGTTTCGGTTACATTATCGCAACTACATGAATCTTGATAAGGCTTCATTTCTGATCTTGTTCCACGGATGTCTGAAATGCTGTCGGCTACTTAGGCCTATATAGTCCTAGGCACGTAGGCTATTAATTAGTCTGACCTTATCCATTGTCCAGACTCATTTAAAAGTGTTGAAACAAAAGAAAAAGACTCTATTGACAGTTTCTAACACTCAGAATTCATTATAAATTAGTTTTTATGTCTATATGCATTGGTAACTACCGAAATCACTCATATATACACGAAACTGAAAGTACAAAAGGAAGAGTATCCGGACAATACATGGATATCCGAATTTCAACATTCAAAAAAACTATCAAGCATAGGAATTTAAGGATAATATTCAGTATAAAAATTATGCTGATTCATGTATGTTTCTATCAGTATCATTGCAATTGTTGGATTTTGATTAGAAATGCCGGGAAGACATGGAGAACGTTGTTTTAAAAGGAAAATTTCGTTAGGGAAGAAAATTACATAAAATAATACATTTTTCGTAAAAAATCTACCTTTATAGACACTAATGTAGGCAATTGGATAAATTCAATAAATTTAATGCGTGAAATCCCTTCAAATGATGTATTTTCTCATAAAAAGATTCATTTTAAAGTATTAGTGGAATAGTATTCGGATAGTACATCTATCCGAAAATTTTAACTTAATTCCTCATTTTTTTTAGATTTCCCACTCTCGGATCACTGGAGACTTTTTATATGTTGTGTACAATACCGAAGGCCACTTAAAAACCAAAGAATGATTTCTGTTGCAATTAGTTGAAGGTTAGTCCCTATTTTCGGCTAGAATAACTGGACTATTAGATATAATATAATCTACGATTTCACAGTTGACAATATATTGCATATTTTCAGTTGAATTCAAGAAACTTATAAATCCAAAATTAAATAACCAAAAGAAAGCATGGAGAAAATGAAAGAAATATTGAGTCTCGACTTTTTATCTTTCGTTGTCACAATGACTCCCAAAACACTGATTCAGTGACTTATGATACTTAAAAAACTAATCTGAAAGAACGAATCTAAATAATATAGTCAACTGTAATCAAACAAGATATGTTTGTAAAACATATTTGCCCCCTCAAGGGCCTACATTTGATGTAGGTTAAAGTCCAAGGTCAAGGTCACAAGGTCCAAGATCATGGTCAAATATGAAAGGTCTTGGTAGGAGGTGTCCATGTGTGAAATATCAAGGCTGTATATGTAAAAGGACATAAAATATAGGCCAGCTTAAATTCTTTAAAAAAGTAAGCCAATTACCAAGGTCAAGGTCACAAGGTCAAAGGTCATGATCAAATGTGAAAGGGCTTGGTAGTAGGTGTCCATATGTAAGATATCAAGGCTGTATTTGTAAAGGACATGAAATATCGGCCATGTTTAAGTTTTTCAAAAGTAGGACAAACTCCAAGGTCAAGGTCCAAGGTCATGGGCAAATGTGAACGGTCTTGGTTGGAGGTGTCCATGTGTGAAATTTCAAGGCTGTAGGTGTGCATGTAATAGTATAGGAGATATATGCCTGGTTTAAGTTTTTTAAAAGTAGGTCAAACTCTTAGGTCCAGGTCGTAAGATCCAAGGTCATAGTCATATTTGAAAGGTCTTAGTCAGAGGAGTCCATGTGCCAAATATCAAGGCTATATGTGTAAAAGGACATGATATATCGGTCAGGTTAAAGTTTTTTAAAAGTAGGTCAAACTCTAAGGTCAAGGTTACAAGGTCCAAAGTCATGGTCAAATTTGATAGGAATTGGTAGAAAGTTTCGATGTGTGAAATATCAAGGCTTTATATGTAATAGGTCATGAGATAAAGGCCCGGTTTATTTTTTTTTAAGTACGTAAAACTCCAAGGTCAATGTCACAAGGTCCAAGGTCATGGTCAAATGTGAACGATATCGATAGGAAATATCAACGTGTGAGATATCAAGGCTGTATGTGTAAAAGGACACGAGATATTGGCCAGGTTAAGAAATAAGTGTGAAAATCAACAAAGGACAATAACTCCAAAAATTTGATCGGCAGAGTTACGGGTCTTGCGCACTGCACCTCTCCATAATGAAATTTATCCACCTGTAGAGTTTCATGATTCTACCTTACATATTTTTCGAGTTATGCTCCGGACAAGAATCAAGTTTGAAAATCAACAAAGGGCAATAACTCCAAGAATTTGATTGACAGAGTTATAGTTCTTTCGCACTGCTTCTCTCCATAATGAGATCTATCCACCTAAGAAGTTTAATGATGCTACCTTTAGTACTTTTCGAGTTATGCTTCGGACAAGGTTTGGTCTACGGACCGATCGACCGACCGACCGACATACCTACCGACCGACCAACCGACCAACCGACCAACCGACCGACACTTGGAAAACAATATACCCCCATTTTCTTCGAAAGGGGCATAATAAATGTATGTATGTCTACTTCCTTTAGTTATTTTGTCATAGTAAATGTATCATGTAAAAATATTGTAAACGATGTAATCATCTGAAAAATAAAGATTAAAAAAGAAAAGCGTCCGTGTAATGAAGTGGGTTAACCATTTACCAAATGGCAAAAAAGTTTAGACTGACTAAATTTAAAAGGTGCTGAATACGACAAAATGTATGCTAAATCAAATAGGAGTTGCGTACAATATAGCACACAAAAAAATAAGGCAACAGAAGATAGTGCTGGTTATCAGCATAATTATTCTTTATTTACGTAAATATTTTTCAAGTCTCTTTTCTATCATGTGCCTTAGAAGCTGTCATTATTTATAAGGGTAAACAATTCAGACAGTCTAGACCAATTCTGCTGCGTTAAAATTGCAAGAGCAAACGAGAGGACCATGGTGGTCTTAATTCGCTCACCTGAACATAGATAACGTGAAAAACACATATTGTCTAGTTCAAAGGCACATGATTTTAGATGCAAGATTAAAACCAAGCTTCAAATTGATTGCATTCATTTCCTTACGGGTCCTAAATGGTCAATATTTGTGTCTGTAACAGTGAAAACAAACTAAAAAACCCTGCAATTTTGTCAAAGTCAAGGGCACATAACTCAAAACACAAAGTTCTGATCAAACTTGAAATTTTTAATTCTTCAAAGTTCTAATGGCCATTAACATTACGTCCAAATTTTCAGTTGATAAGTCATTATTTGTTGCTGTTTGGGTGAAAACAACGTCGAAAAATGGCAATTTTGTCAATGTAGAATGTACATAACTCAGGTTGTTTTAGTCAGATCAAACTGAAAATTATATCATGTAAAATCTAAAAGTCACTTACAATTTTTGTCTTCATTAGTCATTTGCAATGGATGTAAGAATGAAAATAAAGCCGAAAAAGGACATTTTGGTCGAATTAAAGGGCACACAACTCTATTTTTTCTGGTCTAATCAGGCTGAAAAACACATTTATCCTAGATCATTTTGTAACCAAACTTGTGACAAATTTTTGTCTTAAATGATTAAATTTTTTACGGCTGTTAGAGTGAAAACAATGTCGAAAACGACAATGTATCTAATTCAAGGGCACATCACTCCGGACTTCCAGGTCCAACCCGGCTGAAAATCGAACACATTCAAGATCTTATAGCTACAAAAATTGTGACCAAGTTCTTATCTTGATCGAAAAATATTTATAGATGCCAGAAAGTTAGCAGAGTCAAAACTGGTTATTTTGTCGTTCAATGGTACATGCGTAACCGAAGACTTTAATCCAACATCCGACAACTTATGGTCATACATGTTTTGACCAAGTTTGGTCAAGACTGTTCAATAAAGAACTTGTCAGGTCCAAACGGGTCCTAATTGGAAGAATGTGTGCAAAATTTGTTAGCAGGATGATGGTTAACTTTGTCAATTCAATTTAATCCTTTCCTACATAATGACGGTTTTAGAGGCACAAAAAGATAATTTTTTGAGAATTTTTTTATTTATTATATCAACAAATTAGTGTGCAAATATATAGCCCTGAAAATATCATAAATTTACTTTGACACCTTTGAATTAAGAAAACAAAGTTACTTTAATCTTTGAGTATGATCTATAGTGGAGTCAAAGCGGACCCCAGTATAACAAGAGTTGTCCGCGGACAACGTAGCTCGGCTATACGAGAGCTTGTCACAAAAAAGAGTCAAAGGTCAAAGGTCAAGGTCATTGGATCAAAGGTCATGGTCTCAAGAACAAGGTCATGGTACGTAGTATCCATATGTGAAATATTAAGGCTCTATCTATAATAGTGCATGAGATATAGGCCAGGTTAAAGTTTTTGAAAAGAAGGTCAAACTCCAGGGTCAAGGTCACTAGGTCACAGGTCATGGTCCCAAATGAAAGGTCTTGGCATGAGGTATCCATGTGTGAAGTATCAATGCTGTATCTCAAATGGTGTCTGAGATATACACCAGGTTAAAGTTTTTGAAGAGGCTACGCCGACGCCGACACTAGAGCTGTGACATTAGCTCCCCGGACATAAAGTCCCGGCTCGCTAAAAATCAATTTCACAAATTTATATACCCTGCTATCATCGAAAGTAGGCTACTCTCTTAAAACAGAGCACATTATCTCTTCATTCCATTTGGATAAAATGATACTCTGTTCGCACCTTCATTCTGAGATTTTTTCTAGGCTTTTGGCGACCAAACAAAATTCTGTTTTAAACTCGCGAACAAAATTTTGTTTTTTCTGTAAAAAACGTTTTCCAGGTGCTGACCAACTACGCCTATAAATCCTAGTTCGGACGAATGCGGGCAGCATAAAAATATTTTCACAATATTTTATTATCGAAATTATGTATTTTTAATTTTAGTTCTCATCAAACATCTAACGATCATAAAACATTATTAAAATTGAGTTTTCGTTCTTAAGTAAAAATCAAAACAAAAAAGGTTCAATTCATCAAAATCTTGATAGGCCTTAGTCAATGTTATGGTGGCAGAGATCTCATCCTGATTCAGGGTAGATAACTGCGATGGAGATTGGTTGTGCGTATGACGGAGTCGTTCAACGATATCATGTAAGAACGATGTTTAACTCGGAGCAATTCTCATTCATTCATTAAATGACACGATTTAAAAACGCAAAAAAGTACTTTTACAGATGGTATCCTCTACAGTCTACAAAACCGGTGTATAGCCATGTATAATTGTAAATGTTACAATTGTTAACATAATAGGACAGAAAATGACCTTTAAAGCCATGGACAATGCCTGAATGGACGTCAGATTATGCCGAAATGCACATTGAGTCAGGAGCCTGTCATCGAACAGCTCGACGACAGCGAACCCCGTATTTTCACAGGCGATTTATCACCGTGTCACGATGTATAGGCCGCCGGCGATTACCAACCGTATAATTTAATGTAGACTGAGCCGTCACAAATATGTTGCATTAGTGACGTTGACGTATACAATTGTGATGACGTACAGTTGTTACACGCGGCTGACCGGGACGTGGGTGGTCTGTAAATGTCCATGTGTCGTTTACATGTCTCACTGATCGTGGAACCGTCGATTCGGCTACATTAAAGCGTCTAGCTACCTTCATTTGCGAAACACCGCCAAACAAAAGCTCTGAAATTCGGTTCCTTTTCCCAAAGTTAGCCTCAGCATTTTGTACACAAACTTTTTTCGTATTTTTTTTTCCGACGTTCCTTTGAACGTATTTATTTTACATCGATTGGGATGCAAGTTTCTTCAACTTATTTTAATCCCTCTCGATTGAGCTCGTATGTTTTCAATAAGTAAATCAAAGTGGCAATTTGTACACACAAAATCTTAGTGATTTAACACGTGGTCTAAATGCACGAGACACACGAGCATCTTGTGAAGAGTGGTTCAGATGTCCGAATATTTTACAGAAAACACGACAACATCGCTTGTTCGTGAAGTGTATGTATACATTGCCTCATACATGTACCCAAATATGGTACCGACCGAGGTAATAGGAATTAAGGAATGGTTAATGAAAACGTGTCTTGCGTTTTAAATCGTGTCAGTTTAGTAAAACACAACATTAGGGTTCTCCAAGTTGAAAGCTGCAAAGGAAAACTAGATGATGTTTGGTAAAGATATGATTTATGTACAAAATAGCTAATCAAGTATCAAGAAAAGGAGAAAAGGATTTTTATCAGCATTTCCTTCTTTTGTCTCAAAGTTTTCTCTTTGTAGAGTGAGTAAATGCTTCTTTTATTTCGTCCCATACTCATTATTTCTCATGCCTTTTCTATCAGGGACACCAAAAAAACGTCTTGTTTGGGAAATGGTTGAATTATTCGAAGTCTCTTTCCAATTAGAATGGTCTGAAATGTTGTCGTCGGTAAAGGATTAAGGTAGTCTATCCATAAAGATATTCGCACGACGTCGGAATTATTCGGGCTTAGTCGAAAACATTCGGCGGTGGAACTTCCCATCGCCAAATGTTTACGACCGCGCCCGAATAGGTTCGGGTACGTACCGACGCCGCTCGAAAAAAAAACAATGTTTTATGAATCTCAAAATGGCAACATTACGGGTATTCTTCCATAAACCTGTTTTTGCTTGGCAATTTTTGTCAATGGACAGTCATCCCAAACAGCTATATCGTTTGTGGAGAGTCAAAACCTCGTAACTACAACTTTACAAAGCTGGAGTTACGAGGTTTTGACCCCAAGCGGCGATATGTATGTTCCGGATGTCCCGTAACCCTTTCCCAAGCAACCCTAGTTATGGCGTTCCTAATACAAAAGGCCCCAGAAAAATTTGATGCAAAACAAGAAACTTGATAAAGAGAATTTTCCTTCGAACTGTCACAATATCAGTCGCATTTAACACAGATCTTACTTTTATCAAAACCCGTTTTGTCTTCTGTAGCACCCAATATTTTTGAGCCACGATCTGGAAAAGGGTCCCTTAAAGTGACATTTCACATTTATTTAATTTAATGTATGTTTTGGTGCAAAGATTGTTTATTCTAATGCGTAGAAATGCTATCAGTCTATTGAAGTTGTTAGATATAAGCGAAAAATACGCCTTTAAAGTTGAGACAGAAATGACCAATTTAATCTGAACTGTTGTCCACAACAATTTGTTTAATTTTAGCACAAAAATATATATTTCTCTTAAATGGTTCAATATTTTGACTTAAAATTTTCAGAATTTTCATAAGAAAAGATGCTCTTTCAGGAAAAATAAAAGTAAAATTTTCGTTAAAATAATTGTGAAATGTCACTGTAAGGCTTTTGAACCGAACATGGATCAAGATCTGCCTGTGCATACGCACAGTCTGATAAGAACCCATGTTGTTCTTTAATAGCTTTTTCCTGACTTGTAGGAAATTTTAAGATAGCAGCATGGATCCTGATCAGACTGCATTTAGATAAAAACTTATATTGGATTTCTAAAATGCTATGAGGGACGTTTTTTCCGGAATCCGGCAATTATTTTGTTGTTTGTGAAAGGTAGTTCCATATCGACAAATCCCCGGTACTGGTTCCTAAAAAACACATTCGGAAAATCTTCAACAAAAAAGAAAAGAGAGCTGATCATTCTTTTCTCTCTAATGTTTCCTTATCGTGGCATAAAACTCTTGTCTTGTGTAACACCGTTGGCTTTCAACTACAATTGACACTCGTTCTGTCGACTTCGGATAAGTCGAAGTGAAAATGGTATCCCGTCATCGTCATTGAATATCGCACATGATGAACAAAATATTCGATTGAAATATAGTAGGAAAAGGAGAAAAGGTGCTCGTTTCGAGCAATTTATTTCAATTTTCTGCTATATTTCAATTATAAACGCACTTTATGACTAAAAAAAAGAAGAAAAAAAAAAAGAATGACTATCATTATTATCGAAATATGTCGAACTCCGGAAATTTCGAGACATTTCGACGGCCCCGCTGACTTCTAGACACATTGAGTCTCGACTGTTTAATGAAAGTTATATGAAGAAAGATTAAAATATTGTCACTCATAAGTGTCCGCGACAAATTGGCAGTTCTTGTTCGAATGCGTCATTCATAATTCGCAATCCTTATTACCGAGGTTATTTGCTCTTTATGACATCTTGATTTGGCATGGGATCTATTCAGTCAAAATTGTTGCGAGTTTCGGGCGACAAAAGCGATGACATTGGGTACACATATTTTGTATGAATCATATATTCTAATAGACTATCAAATATATTGGTTGAGAGAGAGAAAATACAGGTTATGAGCATTTTCCTTCATTTTTTCTCTCAATGCTTACCGAAGATGTCGCCATAAGGGCCGTTGAAACTATGATGATATCTGGAAATGATTAACACTTTGCCAATTAAGACCTGCTATTGATGTCCCAAATGATATCTGTGTGGAAAACAAAACACCAAGTCAAATTCTTCTTTTCCACCATTCTTTCTAGCATAGAAGAAATTCACTCGGTGTTTTCCACGCAGATCTTTGAATCTCCCCAAGCTGTCGTCTGCGACAACTTTCAAAATGGGAAAAGTTTAAAATGTCACTTTGTCCTTGGTCTACATTAAATATTAACACAAGTAAATGGCTTTTGACATGTAGGCCTAGACTGATCCATGTCATGGTTACACTTTGTTTTAACCTTTCTTACGATGTTAAAAATAAAAAGACTGCTCACTGAAATTGAAGGAACACAAATTCGGTCTTTAATTGCATGGTACGAGGGTTGTCCGGAAAGTTTTGAGACTGTCTTAATAAAAAACGAACGACTACAGTGATATATTCAAAACTTTACCTACAGATAATTGCATATATATAAGATTATTCCTGAAAATTTCAATAAGATACTACGATGTGAACCGTTACAACATAACTTTTAAAACATACAAGTAACAACTTACGGAGCACTTCGTTGCATTATGACGTTACGTCATTTTCACAGTTTTTCAAAATATTCCCACAGGAACGCACACACTTACGGTGGCGTTCAACCCATTGGGTAAAAACATGTACGTACCACTCTTTTTCATACCGTGCAACAGCTGATCGTACTGCCATGCGTAAGTCTTGTAAGTTTTCATACCGATTACCCCGTAGGTCGCAGTTAAGTCTTGAATATCATGTTCACTTGCCACTGATGGCCGCCCTCTTCGTTTTAAATCGATCACATCTTCATTACCGTCGCTAAAACGTTTATGCCAACGGAATACTAATGCCCTCGAACAGTTAGGGCGCGTTTGATCCATTTTTGGAAACTTAAATGTATCCATAGGAGTCATTCCCACATTTACACAGTGCCTAATAACCATGCGTTGCTCCGTGCGTGACGTCAACGTCGGATTTTTTTTCCCGACATCTTAAAAGGGTGCGTGTACTTCCCTCACGTGTAATAGACTTGTTTTCCGTTGTATGACGTCAAAATTTTCCGCAAATATGTAGCATATGTTTATCTGACGCCATACGTTTTGACCTTACGTTTTGGTATAAAATGTATCTTATGTAAGATATTAACATCGCATAATTTTTTCTTGATTTCCGGTAATTTCAAGGTGCTCCGTGTCGAGACGAGGTAGTTGTCTTGGCAACCATTTTCTTGCCATGTAGGGAGTAATCAAACTTAATTTTCTGCAAGAAATCTCCAAAAATAATTTTCTTTGTAACCATGCTCTTTTTAAAGCTTTATTTAAAATACTTTTCGAGATATAGACACAGTCTCAAAACTTTCCGGACAACCCTCGTATTTGTGTCCATACATGTGATAAATGTGTACTCAGTAACTCTGATCATGATCGAATTAACCACGCATTTGCAGTATTAAAATCTATTTCCAACTGCTGAATTTATTCAGAACGGGTAGCGGTTTTTTGCTTTGGTCCTACTTCTATAATGTAACATGGCCTTCCATGAGGTAAATCTTGAATTTTTTATTGATGTCTTTTTTACTTTTATATTTTTTATAATGATTAAGGTAAAAGAACTACATTTGGTAAGAAACACCTCGCGTCGCGGAATAAGACATCATCAACTAATTCACAATGTGGGTTATAAGCATGCAAATACTTCCAGTTGTGTTCAAATTCAAAAACTTGGTAAGCCAATATTTATTGTGGGTCATAACAATTTTCCTGAAACTTAAAGACATGTTCCTTAAATTCTTTTTCAGTGTATGTGTAAAGGCTGACATTTACAATATTCACTAATTGTGCTATTCAAGTGGAATATCAATTCGCGTGTTTTTCCCACTATATATTCAAATATACTAATTATTTAATGTGTTCTTTGATGTAATTTTGGAGTTTGTGGCTTTAAAAGTCGCATACAATATATTGTGAGTTTCAATTAAGAAATGGCCATTTACAACTCTATCATAAAGAAATAAGGATAAATCTTCTTATACCTCGGTTTAAGCAGGTGTATTCATAGAGTTATATTTTTTCAGACCATTGGTTATCGCGCTAAAAGGGACCTTATCGGGTGTGTGAAAAATATCGACCCTAGTCGGTCTGCGCAGTCCGCGCAGCCAGACTAGGGCCGACACTTTTCACTTGCATGTAATTTTCTAAATCCAGAATGGTTTCCCTATCTTACTATATGTTCATTTTTCGCATACGGGATCTGATTGACCCGTGTTAAGTCTGACAAGTTTGTCAAAATTTGGATTTTTGGAGTAAGGATAAGGTCCCTTTTAGCGTGACGGGTCACAAATATTTCGATCCTCGTCAGTCTGTGTGGACTGAACATCGTCGCTATTCAAGAAAAAAACTCGTAATACAATCTGCAGTTACGAAATTGTTGTTGAAAAGCGACGGCATACTGACTACAAACGAACATTTTCTCGCTCAGAAAAGCTTCTTAGCTTATGAGTTTTCTTCCTCTACCTTACGTTATCTTCACTTATGAAATGCAATATCTGGCCGAACTCGACTGAGTCCGACCTGTTTTTCACTAATTGGTATTTACGTCATTCTCAGGCTGTCCTTTTACGAGTGACTAGTCACAGGCTCTGTCTACACATCTAATATCTTTAAAAAGAAAGTCGAGCAATCGACAGGGACACGCTCAATTAAGTAGAGGTCACAAGTTCCTGAATATTTAACCCTTTCCCAAACAAGACCTGGTTTTGACATCCCTAATAGAAAAGGTTTGGGAAAACATTGAGACAAAAGGAGAAACTGCTGATAACCAGCAGTTTCTCCTTTTGTCTCAATATTTTCTATGCCATATTATACACAAATTCTATCATTATTTACTTGCATTTTGTCATTTTTGGCAGTTTTTGAGGTGGACCACTCTGAAATTTTGCCGTTTGGGAAAGGGTTAAACGTGTCACTTTTTCTTTATTTTACTCTTTTATAGCTCACCTGGGCATGAAGTGCTCAAGGTGAGCTAAATTATGGTCAGCTCACCGTCAGGCCGTCCGTCTGTATGTTAAAAGTGTAATGTTTAGACTCTAACGTCCACAAAAAATCACAAATCTTGATTTAACTTGTGGAAACATGTATGATCATAATTTCTCGTATTAGTTTCTGCCGCGGATCCAGGATTTCTGTGAAGGGGGTTCTAATATACAGATAAGGGGGGTTCGTTTTTCTACTATCACACAATTTTGAGTGAATTTCTGCATGAAAATGAAAGATTCGGGCTGCGGAGGGGGTTCGTTTGAACGCCCCGAACCCCCTGGATCCGCGACTGAGTTTGATTATGGAACTGATAGGACCTAAAAGTCAAGAATCGTACATACCCTTGAAGGTTAAAAATTGCTAGTTGTAACTTTCTTTACACTGCCGCCTCTACAATTATTGACAAACCATATTAAGACTAAAGCACAATGAGAATGGTGACTACAAGACCCCGAATGAGTATAACTTTCAGTTAGATCGGACCAATGAATCTGGAGTTTTGTGTCTTGAATCTGGCATATTTGCCGTTTTCGACCGTGTTCCATTTTGTTTTTAACCTAACAACCACAAACACTGACCAATCAGAAAGAAAACTTGAATACAATTTTCGTGCCTATAAATTCTTAGATAAGTGTGACTTTTAGCTCATTCGGACCAGAAATCCTAAATTATGTACCTTTTAATTTACATTATCGAAGTTTTCGACTTTTTGGAACTGCAACAACCATAAATATTGATAAATCAAGATAATATGGATATATGAATCATAAGGTATCGGATTATTGCGATTTTCTGTTTAATTGGACTTGGAAGTATAGAGTAATGTGCCGGACTTGGAGATATAGAATTATGTGCAATTGAATTTGCCAATATTGCCGATTCCGACAATGTTTTCACGTTTACAATAATAGATACATGTATGTATTGACAAAATTTGAACACAATATTGGTAGATCTCTCACGGATGTACTTTTCAATTCAAGTAAAATTTCACATCCTGAATAATGTGCCATTAGATTTGACAAAAACGAAAGTATTTGACTTTGTCATCATTGTAAAAGACACAAATATAGACCGATCAATACAAAACTACCGGTTACAAAACTTAAAGGGACATTTCATTCCGATTTCAATTTTTTAAAGTATGTCTTGATGCCAAGATTGGTTATTCAAATGAGTATAAATACTATTAGTTTTTTTAAGTTGTTGCCAATAAGCGAGAAACACGCATTTAAAGTTCAGACATAATCGATAAATTGCATATAAATCCGAACTGTTGTCCATAACAATTTGTTCAATTTTAACACAAAAATATAAATTTCTCGTAAACGGCGCAATGTTTTGGCTTGAAATTTTCAGAATTTTCATAAGGAAATATGCTCTTTCAGATAAAAATAAAAGTAAAATTTATGACAAAAAATTCTGAAATGTCACTTTAAAGATAATGTTGGTGATCGTAAGCTTTTGCGTGAGAGCAGTTTTAAACTTGGTCATAATCTTATTTCTTGATTCGCTATCTGTCGAATTTGACAGAATTATCTTTTTAAAATAGTTTTCAGTTCTACAGTCACAAATAATAATTGATTGAAGCAAAACTGTGATAAATGTTTGTACATGAGGCATCTACGACAATCGTGATTTTCATTGTGATCGGACCAGAAAAATTGTTTATTATCTGGATATGAATAAGTACTATCTTTGTTCAGGTGGGCGATAATCCTCTTGTTATTTTTTGTGTCAAATGTGTTTGGAATTCGTCTGGGTTTTTTATTGGGAGGGGGGTCTTTTTTTATCAATTTCAATATGAATTTAGGAACACCAATTAATGTATAAAAATCAATCTAAGAACTGGAAAAGAAAAAGACGATTAGGAATTCTGCAAAAAACGACAAATATGTTTGACATATATTCGGTATCAAAGTACCATACATGTTTATTATTTTGGAAATCTATACAACTGTGTATACTCCGCCCAAATTAAACCGGGACAACTTAAGGACAGATCCTCCATTTATTTCCTACGGTAAGATTTTTTTTATTTTTACTGTACTGATATTTAAATATATGAGAAGTAAAAAGATGACTTAAGAACTATAGGACACCAAGCGAATTAAAAAGCTATTGGATTTCAAGGGAGACTACTCTTGGCTAAAATTGCAAAAATGAGGTGTCACTTAAATACCCACAAAAAAGGTGTTCGAAATGACTAGGATTACATAAAAAAGTCTTTACTGTGTTCAATATGTTTTATTCTGTCTAAATGAGTATCGATTTGGGAAAATTTAGTGATGATTTTGAAATTTTTAGTAAAATATTCTTTCAAAAGTAGCTGAAATTGCTCTTTTTTTCGCAACATTTCTGATAATAAAAAAAATTCCAGCGGTAAGATTTTTTCTTTTTTGGTATAGACATAGTGCTTGGTCATACCTACAAAAACAAAAAAAGAAAAAAATATATCAAACCAAGCATTTTTCTTAGTTATAAGTAAAATTTGGTTTACTTTTTGCAGCTCTGTCCGAAATTGTTTCATTTCTTTTATCCATTTTCTTCCTTATTACCAGCTTTAGATAATAAACAGTGTCGTATTTTGTGTCAATCTGAAGCGGACTAGCTCATAAAGACACCACTTTGCTTTTGTTGCTCCGTTTCCTATCGCTAACGCCACATGTTGAACGCGTGACAGAAAGCGAAATGTACCATCCGAGTATTATTACACTTTAATTGACCAAACAGAGAAAATTGAAATAACCGAAAAGGGCCTTGTCATTTATCAACCAAACATTAACTAAATGTAAAAAATCCCGGCTTAATGTTGCTGGACTATACATGGACAAAATTTACAGAGACAAAGATGTAAACAAATGTAGTTTTGCTTGCGTTGGTATAGCCCACCAAAATTAATCCGGGACAACTTAACTTTCGTGTGCAAAGTCCGTTAATTGAGCGTCCTAACAAAATATTGCCGAAGTGGACCATTACATATGCAGATGTCCCAGGTTAATGTTGCTGGACTTTACAAACACTTCAGGTGGCACATAATTTACGTATTAGATAGAGGCTGTATAGTAGATTCTACGCGAAATAAACATTCAAATGCGCGTAGCGCATTGAATGATTATATCCCGTAGAATCTACTATACAGACCCTATCTGACTTAGTGTCGATAGCGGTTCAATGTAGACGGGGGCGTGGCTATGTTCATACATATAGACGTCACATAAACTAGCCGACAGACCTTTTATGCGAAATATAGCGACGAAATTGCAAAATATACTGCATTTTAATTGGTCCAAAAAGTAGGTCGAACACTATATACAAAAAGACGAGGAGGAATTATTGGAAAAAAAGACAACAAAAATTTACATGAATTACGCAAAAAAGTTCTTTTTTTCTGGATATGTGGATTGTTTGAAATGGGGTCATGAATAACATGGCTCCCAAATGGATGCTTAAAGTTCGAGTTTATTTATTTTTTTTATTATCAGTGTTTCTATCGTTGCTTCAACTATCAATGAATAATTAAGTAAACGACCTTATTTGTGGATACTAGTTATTACAACGCGTACTTTTACAAATGGGTTTCAAAAGTTTATATTCTTTTAATGAAAAAATAATTTAAACAACCACTGATCATGGTCGTGGCATTCTTTGGAGTTCCAGAATCTTCAATATACCCAGAACGTCTGAGGTGCGTTGCAGCTGCTAGGGCATAATGCTTAACTAATTATTACATACTTTCGATTTTCTTCGAGAATATCTGAACTTACAGTAATTAAGCTGCAGTTACAAGGTTTCTGAAGAAATGCAACGATGTACGAATATCTATTTTCATTACATTCCTAGCAGTGAAATACCGGAATTACTTAGCTATACAAATTTTGATATTTTCACTCCAGTGAAATATTTCACTGTAGCTAGCTGGGACTAGTTCTAGACTTTGTGGGTAGTCCTTATTAAAAAGCTGCACTGAACAAGTTTTAAGCAGGTTATGCTGTGTCTTAGCATCTATGGTAGACTGTACTCATTGTAAGATTGCCCCTTTGTCTAAAGACACTAAATCCATAGTTTTACGCAGAAAAATCTGTTTATTTCATCTGTCACAATCATACTAGATGTTGCTGTAGTTGTAACTTACACCGGAGTTTCGGAAAGATAGACCATAAAGTTTAACTTTAAGTCAGTTCGTTTTTATTCTTTCATTACAGTAATTTTTGATGATTTAACGTCCAGAAAGATGCTTATTTTTTTCTCGCTTAAAAATTCAAACAAAATGGCGGCCATATTTTCTAAATAGGCTATACAAAGAACATGTATTTATGCGCGATGTAAAAATACTTCGTATCAGATTGAAATAAGAACGTTTCTTTCTTGATTTACCCGAAAATGAGAGTTTAATTCCCAAAATAGATATGTAATAAATATATTTATTAACTGAAGAAATGTGATATAAAAATATTTCATTCGAATGGGGGTGAGATGCGGTTGAAAAAAACTCGTTCCTGTGGACTAGTTTTTCAACCGCATCTCATTTCATTCTCGTGGAATTATTTTCATATCACATTTCCTCAGTTAGTAAATGTCTATATAGAGTCAAGACAAATTAGAGAAAAATAACTTAATTTCTTCTTATAGCGTGTATAAATTATCAGTTTAAATTGATGAAAGTGTTCACACAAAGGTGGAATATTCTTCATACCAATGGAAATGCGAAGACACATTCTAGCCAATAGGATCATATATATTGTGTCGTGGGCCAACATATCCAACTAATAACAGTGTTGCTTACAAAACCATTTTCTTATATACATTATGGTCCTGCACAGAGACAATGAAAATGGACAATAAACTGTTTGTGAATATATACCTTATTATACTGTTGATAGTTTTCATATCCAGATGGATTGTCGTAAATGGACAGAGTTTAAACACGCGCAGCTTTTATGGAGTATATATGAATACAATGGACAATTATGTTTGTCCTTCGAATGAAGTCGCGGTGACGCACTTCGGTGTGTTAAGCGAACTACAGTGTTTCGTTTCTTGTGTCACTGATGTTAGATGTCAAGGTATTTTCTATCACAAAGCGGACAAGGTCTGCACACTGTGTAAGGAACTGTATAAAGACACAAGCGCCCTGCAATCCTACCCAGGAACCAACTATTACCGTCCAAAGGGTAAGAACAGTGTTTGTTATAACGTTCAATTGAATATCAAGATTACATCTAATGGTTGAAGTCATCTATAGTTCGACTACTCTCCAAAGCCCAGGTCTATTGATTAACCATCAAATATGACCTCTGCCGTTTTGGGTACACAAACAGCCTATTTGGTCGTCATAATCTAATTATAGCACATCATTTGAATTATCGAATCAAAATCATTCAGTTTTATCTTGCATGATCATTACGTATACATCACGTCGCTTCTATTTTTGGCTGAAGCCGGTAACATTTGAATTATCGAATCAAAATCATTCAGTTTTATCTTGTTTGATTACGTATACATTACGTCGCTTCTATTTTTGGCTGAAGCCGGTAATTTGAAGCGTCAGCCAATGAAAGTTTGTATCAGCTTTTTAAATTGTTTTATTGTGTAAAGTAAGCGATTGGATACCGAAATCCCGCCAAGGCCCCGAGATTAGACGTGAAATGACCCCGCGGGAACAGAGCATCATTATATCAAAATGGAATGAAGAGATAATTAGCTCTGTTCTTAAGAGAGTATAGTTCGACATACGGGAATGACCTCTGTTTCATAGTATATTTAGTAAAATTTCTTCTGAACTCGACCAATATGTAATGTAATGGGACGCGGAATAATCAATACTTCCTAGCAATAGAACATTGTCGAGCAGAGTCGATACTTTTCATTAGCACCGTGACCTTGTATTCTGCACGTGCTTCTCGTGTCAATATACGGCAGACTTCCCGAACATTTACAAAACCATTGAAGCGTGTTATTTCTTAGGTCAGATTTAGGTGAAATATTTCAAAGGCCAATATTACGCTTTGAACATTCGAGGAGGAATGGTAGCCTGGAACGTGATTCCGTTGACCCATTACCAGATGGAAACATTTTAGACCGGTCTAAATTCAAAGATTCTACAGACGACAATTTCAAGTGCATGGACTTTTACATTTTTAGTGTTTTTGTGTAGAAAACATTGTGGGAAATGAAGAAATTGCTTGTCACAAGCAATTTCTCCATTTTCAACGATGTTTTCCAAATCAATTATCTTGCGGGGAGTCAAAAAAGTCACTGTGTGGTAATGGGTTAAACGAGCATTTGATACTATAGGCAATTGCATTAATATGGGAATTTATTGTGTCGAACGAGTTTTTTGGCAGAGTATCCCGAGCTTGCCGAGGGAAACTACGCCAAAAGAACGAGTTCGACACAAAAAATATTCCCATAATAATGCAATAACCTTTTTATTGTATACTTTGATATTGTTTTAGAAAAGTTATCATACCCCAAAATCATAAGAAATAGTTTTTACTATATCGAGTAGAAATTACGTAAATAGAAAATGTTTAAAAAACGTCTTGCGGTTGAACGTAAATAACGTGGGAAAAGTAATGTCACCGTATATTTGAATTATCAGGCTTGAAAGTTGTGAAGCGAGAGCGTAAACTAGAATTATTGCATAAAATGTGTGTTTTCAGTCCGTTATTAGCATTGAATAACGGGAGGAAATTGGTCCGATATCTTGAAAACCGGTCTATATTGAGTGCGATATCGGACCGGCTTTGCACTCAAATATCCTCGATTTGATCCTTCAAAATAAACAATTGTCTCTTTTTCCGCAAAATTCTCAACGTCTTACGTTAAATAAGCGACGTTCACCTTTTGGCGCCAAATCATGACGTAACGTCGTTTTACCGACGTCATGCATAACAAAAAATTCTCGGAAGATTTATCAAAACAAAACAACAATGGCGGACATTTTCTTATCTCATTTCGGTTCATTTTTCGCACATATCAAGGGGTTTGGGGTAAGTAATCATTGGAATTTTATACTTTTTAAGCAATAATAGCGTCAATTTACGTATTTTTCGGTCGTTAACATTCGCAGAGGCCCGCAAGATACGAAAACGACCCTCGTGCTTCGCAGTCGGGCTTTAACGTATTTCTTTGGCCTCTGCGAATGTTAACGACCTCAAAAACGTGAATTATCCCTATATCAAAGTCCGTCCATGGCGACTGCGCGTGTTTTAAAGTTAACGCGCAATATCAAAATATGCAATATCAAAATATACTGCATACTTTCCTCCCGTTCAAATATATTTGAGACAATATCAAAGTATATAATAAGAGGTGGTATCAAATGTTCGAGCCTCGCATAAAAAGAGATATATTTGGATTCAAACTGCTTAATCTTCCAGCATAGACATCTTTCAACTCATTCACATTGCTGTTGCATCTAGTTTGCCAATCATTGATACCGGATTTATAGAATGCTGTGTTTTTGATATCCTAGCTTTTCAAGCTAAAGTTACCAAGTTTTTACCTCACACTAACGTTATTTTACCTTCTCACTTCAGCCTCTACATGCTCAGAATGGTCAACATTACATGGAGTAACAAGCGGTACATTTACCATCACTATAGACCCTGATGGACTCTTATCCACGTTCGGAGATATTGCAGTTACTTGTGATTTAGATTCCGAACCTGGAAAAGCCTTCTCAGTATTACGTAAGTATTTGATCAGTTCTAAAAACAATGGTATTATCCCGTTTAATCTAGGCCAATTGTCCCTTACTCTGTTTTCATCGCCGATTGTTTACTACATTTTACTACGAAACAATCAAGCTCTGGTGTTACGAAAGCGAATCTCGTCTAATCTCGGGGCCCTGTTGAGATTTCATTATCCAATTGTACACTGCAAAGTGCATGACCATTCTAAAAAATCTGATACAAATTTTCATTCGTTGAAACATCAATTTACTAACCCCCCCCCCCCCCCCCAAAAAAAAAAACAAAAAAAAAACAAAAAAAAAAAAAAAAAAAAACAAACAAAAAAAACTGCGTAATCCGAAGATTAGATTTTAATTTGATAATTATCATTGTTTGGATGAGCGGCCGAGTGCGTGATCGCTACATGTGTAAACTATTATTGGATAATGTTAAAATAACAATAGTGACGCAGTGCATGACGTCACAATATGGTAAATATTTCAGTTTTGATAGCTAATGAATCGATCAATATTAAGCAATATACTCTGGTAGAGAGTAATTGTCTCTGGACAGATTACATATCAATGGAATAATTCGTCGTTGTTACTGCAAAACCCCGTATGTACAGCTTTGATTATGCTCTAGATACGAGGTTTTGTAATAAAACCAATGAAGTGTAACGGTATTTGTTGTGTGTATATATATATAGTTGCCTTTTTGAATTTTCAATTTTTATAAATCGTTCAATCACATCCATACCAATTGTCTGATCTAAGTGATCTGTGTGAAATATAAATTTTGTCGTCTGCAACACAGTTAAAATTTTCTCGTTTGGGAAAGATTTATTTATTTTCTAAAGCTCATTTCCAATATATTCAAGAGACATATAAAACGTATTTTCCTACATAAATGAGCAAATACAGTTGCCTAACAATCAATACATTTCAAAGGAATTTTATATTTGCAGCACTAAATAATTTTAAGCGTAATTTGCGTTTCTACTTCTAAAGCAATTTTTTAACAAAATATTCAACATTAAAATCAATCGAAATGTTTTGCAATTTCCACGCTGTAGTATTTCGCTATTGACGGATTTGTTGATTTAATCATTTTATTCAAACAAACTCTTGGATTAGCGTCCTTTAACCCTCTCCCAAGTAAAAATGTAGGGTTGTTTTATTTAAAAGTTACCACAGCTGACAAAATTAGTTTTAATAAAGAATATGATACAGAAAATGATGAGACAAATAGTGTTTTCAGCATTTTCTTCTTTTGTCTCAACATTTTTGTAAGCCATTTACTTTAGGAACGCCAAAACCGTGTCCTGTTTGGGAAAGGGCTAAAAAGAACAAGAGGACCATGATGGTCCTAAATCGTTCGGCTGAACCAAGTCTAAGTCACAGTCTTGTTTGGGTCAATTAAAATTTGTGACTTAAAGACTGAGAACAAAATTAATGTTACTAACACTAGCTGTGTACAAGTTTTGTCTTAATTGGTCTATATATGCGGTTGTAAGAGTACAAGAAAGTCAAAAAGGGCAATTTCGTCAATTCAAGGGCAGATCACTCAACTTCTTGTCTAATTATGCTAAAATTAAAAATCACCCAATATCTTATGTTAACCAGTATCGTGTCCAAGTTTCGTATTTATTAGTCAATATTTGTGTCTGTAAGTGTAAAAAAGCGAAAACAGCAAATTGATCTGATAAGACCGAAATTCGAACTCATCTACGATCTAACTGTTACCAACGGTGTGACCAAATTACGTATTGATTGGTCAATGTTTGCTGTTGTGTAGAGTAAAAGCCAAGTCAAAAACGAGACTGTGCGAACGTCGTATAAAAACAGCTGTTCTTACATTTTTGAAGACGCCACTACTAAATGTTTTGAAAGCAAACATGTAGATGCTATTTAGTGATAGATTTGTTTCTATACCGAACAAAACTGAAAACGCTACACCTACATTGCTTGTAATATTTCTTCTAAATGCACCAAGTAAAAAAATCAAATGAAAAGGCTTCGCATTGTTCATTGACTTGATTGTGCCGAGCACTAAACGTTTTGTGGATCTTAATTATGGGGATGAAAACGGACTCTTTCAATGCGACAGGGGTCCGTTTTTCAGGCGTTACAATTTAAACAGAAATTTTACACAATTTAAACCTTCAGAAATCCAAGCAGAATAATGAAAACCATGCCGGACTGCACAGAATGGTAGTCTGACAACTTACCAGTCATGAAATATAAAGAAGCTTACAGAACATTGTTTGTGCGTTTAGAAAATGATGTTTAAAGCGCAGAATTATTACGTTGCAAAGCTAGAAAATTTTACAATGTAATCTCGATAAAAAATTGGAATCGCTTTTGTTTGGATATCTGGGGACAATCCTAGTCGAAGAAAGGGTTATACATTTTTGAATATCAAGCATTTTAAATTCCCTTTTTGTTTACGTCAAAGGGGGGGGGGGGTGGGTAATTCAGAAAATTGACAAATTAGACCTTAATGTTAGGGCTTGCTACAAGAGATAAGAGGGATTTTCGTGTCTTTGGCAACCCAGATATAACCAATTCCGAACAAATAATGTAGCGTTTTATGCGCATGCACATATGCGGCATCAGAAGAAATGAGCTTTAAACGCATTAAGGGCTGTAACCTTAACATTAAAGGACACAAGGCAATGAAAATTCGACAAAACGATAGCTGAACACCTGGGAAATATCGTCCAAATATATTTCAGGCTTTTAGTTCGATACTATTCCAGAAACTAACATTCTTGCAGTGTAGCGTTTTCACTTCTGTTCCGTATACTGTTTTATATCATTTTGTCTTTGGAAATAAATTCTAAATTAGTTTTAAGAATCTAAAGTCGTAGTCATATCTAAATCATCTCTGGTTTTGTTTTATTAATATAACAGATTAAAATTACAGCTTCCTAGCACTGACTTTTACATTTTTAATTGTTGTTCGTGTTATTGAATCATTATAACACGTTTCCGTAAAATCCATATATAGCGAAAGAAGAACTGCATCGGGTTTTATTTGACCAATAATGACTTTATGTAATTATGCTTTGTGTATGCGCCAAAACGTCACGTAACGTCAAGGAAACGTCAAATGACGTCATCGATGACGTCACTTGACCGCCAATGCGTTTCCTACGCCGAAAACTAGTTCATGCAGAATTTTCACAAAATAACACATTTCGAATGTGGGTTTTGTTATTTCGAGTGTTATAATGGAGATAATAACAAGTTAAGCGGTCTTTATTGCGCAATAAAAACCTCTGAGCTCTGGACTACCTGTTATGGCAAATACCTCGGCGCTTTGCGCCTCGGTTTTTACCTACACATGTAGTCCGTCGCACATCGGGTTTTATTTGCGCAATAAAGACCGCTAAACTTGTTATTATTTCATAATTATTGTAAGACTGATTAATTTGGTAAAGTATAAACCGCTCCATTGTCCTTTTCTCTCTGTCATTATCCTACATTTGAATTGAAATAATCTAAAAGTAAACCTTCTTTTCCCTTTGGCGATACTATATATTTGTGGACTCCAAGTGCCTTTAATTGCCATAGACCATCGAGCGCTTAAGCACTTAAGCAGGTTGCCCAGAGTTAGCAGACCAGTAGCTCGCTATGTACAATATCACCATTTTAATATAAAATTCAATCGTCTCTAAACAGATATATCATTCGAAATTATCTGTTCAGAATAACTTGCTTAATGACGATAAAACTTTCTCGCAACATGCCCCTAACTAGTTAATTGCAGAAAAAGATTTACATGTGTCTTGAATTTTATATTTTGAGTAGAAAATGTACGTAAAAATACGTAAAAAGAAAAAAATCGTTGTGCTGGAAAAAATGCCACACAGTCGCTTTTCATTTTTTTAAAAAAAACGCTACAGTACACAGAAACGAGGTTTTATATCTATTTTTTTAGATCACAATAAAGAAACCAGAACACACGTGAATGGCTACGAAGACTGTAATTCCTACAGAGTAGAATTGACATATACACTAGGCATGGATGTTGTAGAGAAGATCGCGGACATTTCGGACCAGTGTAAACAATATATCAAGTATGAATGCTATGGCTCTGAGATCTTCTATTCTGGAGGAATTTGTACGGCCTGGGAAAATCGTTTTACCACAAGAGCTTCTTATTTCACTGGTAAGGCTTTTAAACTTTCCAAAACAGCGAATTTTAGACTCTGCTAAATTCAAACATGTTACAGACGACAATTTAAGTGAATCCATGTCTTCAAATATGCTGAGTCAAAAAAGAAAGTGTGCACAGAGAATAACTGGAATTTCTATCGTAATTTTGAATATTGCTATTATAATATTGGTATCAAATTAAAGATAATTCAATTTCCTATAAGTAAGTGTCTTTTTAAATTGTGTGAAATGTTTTTTCCTTGTGTTTTCTTAAGAAATTTGAGATAGGGGTCAATTTCGAAATTCACAGAACATGCTGACGAACGTGAGGAAATTAAATAATGCAAATTTCTTGGGTTTTCTGCTTCAATTTTTATCATGACATGTCTTCAAAGAATGACGGCAAACATCTGTGATCTCACTGATCGAACGGTTCATTTTATCGTTTGGAATTCTATAATGTTCATATTGCAAGACGTATTCCACGTCCTGCAGACCCTAATTTTTGCGAAACTCAGAATGAAGAGATATTCGGTCCTACACCACATCCATGCATGACTGATTTTCATGCGTCCCGTGCCGATGACGATGTGCCTAATACATGCGTAACGTAAGATTTAGGCATTGTAACGTAAGATTTAGGCATTGTGAGAATATGTCAAACAGATAGTCTCAAATCTCTTATGAGCCGTCTATCTGCCTTCGTCGATTTCCAATGTTGCTTACATATGCTTGCTTTACTGAATCGCCATGAATGGTGTAGTTTTGAACTACTACATGTAACGATCTTGTCTAGTCATTGCTGCATTCTGGATATCAGACAGAAGCCTATCACAAATGTATCCTTTGTTTTGGAAGCATGATTGAAAACACCTAATTTCAGAACGTTGACATTTAAACGACATTAAAACGACAACGACACATTTACGCCGGTTCAACACAATATTTAGCAAAACTTACGTGTGAAATCTGTCTTGTTTAGATATTTTATGTTTGATTTAGCTTTTATACACTTTGTATACAAATTGTAGACAATAAAGTTTATCTTGAAACGTTTGTTTTGATAACCACCTGCAAAAAGGTTCTAACAGCGTTTGGCGATATGCCAGACAATTTCATCATCCAAATTTGCTTCCCATGTCAATAAACATGAGAACGTTAGTAGCTTATCTCCGTGTATAAGTTTCGTGAAGCTAAATGCAGTGGTTACGTAAATATATGAAGTAGAAGTATGCACACTTTCTTTTTTTTGGACTCATTATACATGTACATTTATTATACGCCCAAAAGGTCGTATTATGTAATGGCCTCGGTCGTCCGTCCGTTCGTCTGTCTGTCTGTCTGTCCGTCCGTCCGTCCGTATTTCTTGTGTGTACAACTCCTCCTACAGTTTTGATCGGACTTTGATCAAACTTGCCACAATGAGTTTCCATGGTGTCTGGTTGTGCACATCGCTTACGGAATTCAGATAACTCTTCGTTTTTTAATTATCTGCCCTTGAATTAAAAAGATGACCGTGTTCGACCTACTTTTACGACCAATGAAATTGCTGTGTATTTTAAAAATTCGCCGCTATATTTCGCATAAACGTGACTAACAGTTAGTTTATGTGACGTCTGTACATAGCCACTTCAATGAACCACTAGCGAACACTAACAAAGTCAGATAGATTGTATAGTCTGTACAGTAGATTGTACGCGATATTAACATTCAATGCGCTGTGCGCATTTGAATGTTTATCTCGCGCAGAATCTACTGTACAGCCTCTACCCAATACTGGGAGTCCTTTTTCAGATACCACATCAGATACACTAAGGCACGTTGTTAGCAATTCAACCCTTAACGATCAAAACATTTTTAGTCTGGTGCAATTTTGCATACGGTAAAATTGATCTTGAAAATTGAACTTACGTATTATAAATGCAAGAAATATTTGCAAAAGAGTAATATATTTTCATCGCCTTGTTTTTCTTTTGGCTGTATTTATTGCAAAACCTGGTCGAAAAGGGCTGTCAAAAGTGGATCCTGATTAGGAAAGTATTACAATCTAAATATAAATCGTCATTAACATATTTTATTAAAACATTTCGTATTTCAAAACGCGCAATCATTTTATCATTCAAAGCATGAACATTAAAGTTTATCCTTTCCGAAATAATCCGATTTAAACATCCTTGATAATTGGTTTTGACGTCCTCAACGTAATATATAGAGAGAAACAAAGTAAAAGTTCAGGATGTTTATATAATATAAATTAACAATATATATTGAAAGTTTACCCAACTGCATTTTGTTGTCTTTAATTCTAGTGGAATTGGGACCAGTCTGAAATATGTCATTATATAAAGCACTTGAATTGAGTCGATTATAAAACATCGAAATGGATTTGATGTGTTGATTTGGTATATAAGATTTTAAAATGTCAAATTTATCTTTAAAGAAAAGATTTCTACATCCTTACGCACCATGAGTAAGGGTCTGTTAGTAGGCCAAGGAATTATTCATCATACAAAACACAAAAAAATCATGTTGTTTATTGTAGCAGACCAAACCTATAAAAATTGAGCCTACCTTAAACTAGTTTAGCCATCAATGAAAATAACAATAGGAAACCACAACAACGACATTAATTATTTTGAAACAAGGTGTGTTTGTAAAACGAATGTCCTCGAAATGACTAAGTTTTCAAGTTAAGGGTTGAAAAGGGTTATTGGGTTATTGAGAGACCTTGCATGGAACAGATAGATATCGTTGAAAAATTGTTACATACCATTTGAGCTTTGTATGTTGAATACTTTAGAGAAAAAACAATGTTAAGTTTTCGGATAGACAGACATAATTACAGAAGGAAAGAAGGATAGGCAGACAGACAGACATGCGGACAGATAGACAGACAGACGGACAACAGTAAAACAATATTTCCCCGATTTCTCGATGCGGGGACATAAAAATGAATATTTAGAAAAAATGCGACCTCCTTTTTCTTTCCTCATGTAACCCGAACCATACTTTTTTTAAATTTAGCATAACATAAAAGTTCATATATAAGTCTACATAATATAGTTGTATAGTCGTGTCTTTTTATTTTTTCTTCATTTTTTGCTTTGTTAATTTGTGAAAAAAATACCACTCAGACGAACATGTGACGAACATGAATCCAAATAAGCATATATGTAGGTGCTGTATGTAACTGATAATTAAACTTATTGGTAACTTACAGTTTTGTCAAAGTCCGCTATTTCTGTTACAGATCAGCAGTGACCTCAAAATAATTGAACTTATAATGCGCATTGTTCAGATCGCAAATCATGTATATTCATTTGAATTTGGGACATGGGATATTACACACTTAGCTAAGGTTAAGAACATGTCAGATTCTGTTCCTTCTTGTAGAGACCAAAAAATAAATATAGCTGATCTAAAGGTATAATGCAGGATGCATAAATTAACATTTTAATTCATACTTACATGTATATATACATAACCAGATTATCGCATCGTCTACAATTATCGTTCGCTCCACGACAGTTCAACAAATTTGATGTTTATGGACAATTCGAAAAGATTACAATACACGTTTCCGACAATACACAAATCCATATACTTTCAAACTGTACCTTATTTTTTAGAAAAGACATAAATACCTGTAGAGTACGGCAGGTTAAATTTGACGTCCAGTTTAGTATTTTTTTCGATAGCTTCAACCTTGTCATTTTCCTTCCAAGCTGCCCCATACCCAACGGGTGATGGACCGGACATACTAAATGGAAGACAAATAAACTGACTTATGGAAAACAAATATGCTGCTGACATGTTTCCTATGTTATCTTTCAGTTGACCTTCGAATGAAGGGTCTATAATGATTAATTTGCCAGACTCTCTCATGACTCTATAGATACGTGCAAGTACTTCAATAGGGTCTGGGAGATTGTGAAGAAATTCCACACAAATAATAACATCAAACAGTTTGGAAGCATCTAACTCATGAATTGACATTTGACTAAAGCAAGTATTACTGAGTCCTGTTTTATTAGTCAGTAACTTTTATTGTGCTTTCTGAAGACTTCTCTGACTTTGGTCCAACCCGAGAAATTGTGAATTAGGGTATCTCTCAGCAAACTGTAGTGTGTAGTCGCCTGTTCCACAACCAACATCCAAGACTTGACAACCAGTTTCTGTAAACAGATAGGTCCATGTGTATATTAAGCAAGAGTCATATAGCCCTGTTGTTGTAATCTCTCATCGAAAGGGCATGTCAAACCATTTGAAGGAAGAAAAAAATGCTGATAACAAGCATTTCGTCCGTTTGACTCTAATCATTTCCCGTGCTACTGTAAACAGAGTCTATTTTATCAGCATCAATACTGTTATCTGCAGCTCGGCTTTCAACTTAGATTTCTACCCTTTATCCGTTTGGGAAAGAGTTTCTCATCATGTATGATAATATTCAAATTGGCAGACCCTCTGTGGCGCCTAGCGAATGTCCTATTTAATTGGTGTGTTTACAATTAAGGGGAATTTGGTTAATTTCATTCTGTATGGTCCTGTTAAGAATATCCTTACCAAGAAGTTTCGTCAATTCTTCTACAGTGTCTAGTTTAGGAAACACGTATTTCTTCATAGAGGCGGCTGCTGTCTTTTGTCTGTACTCATCAAAGAAATCCCAATCGTCTTCGTTAAACACATTGCCGTCGCCTACAACAGAACATAGCTTGGGCTCGAATTAAATAGCAATATTGCAATACACCAATGTAGAGACGCCGTTTATTTCCATATTAAGGTTTACGAACTGAGAATGAAAACACCACTTTCTAGCCATACGAAACGCGTCAAATTACACACACTGGTAAATACACTTCACATACGTTGATTCACCATGCCGGATTTCAAGATTATGCGTCAAGAAGAAAATAATTTACAAATATTATTTTACTCTATAGTCATATGCAAGGGTAAAATTTTGAACTTTTTTTGTCAACTATTTCCATAAGTATGCATTAATTCAAATTTCTAAACCATACAAAATGCTCATGTTTGTATTTGGAATGGAAATGTAACACAGTTTAGGAATTACTGACACTTTTCAAATTTTGCCTCTGGCTCTGTATTTCATTCTCAGTCCGTAAACCTTAATATATTTCAGTGTTTTAACTACTTTCTGGACCAATGAAATTGCAGTATATTTTATGATTATGTCGATATATTCAGCATACACGAGACTGTTACAAGCAATTTCTTCATTCTCACGATCTCTTCTAGCAAGGGAGACCGAAACTGTGAAATTAAAATTACGTGAAACTGTCGTCTGCAACATCTTTGAATCTGGGAGAACCCAAATTGTTGTCATATGGTTATGGGTTTTAAGGGTTCCGATGCATCTAGGAGTCTGATTTTCACAATTTCTCATGGAAAGGCCACACTTGAAAAAATTAAGTTGAAGCCCGGGCTTCCAGGCCTCCGCCTAGCTACGTGCCTGTTGACCCTTTCCCAAACAAGACCTGGTTTTGACGTCCCTAATAGAAAAGGCTTGGGAAAACATTGAAACAAAAGAAGAAACTGCTGATAACCAGCAGTTTCTCCTTTTGTCTCAATATTTTATGTGCCATATTTTACATAAATCCTATCTTTATTATCATCCATTTTGTCATTTGTGGCAGTTTTTGAAGTGGATCATCCTAAAACTTTGTCGTTCGGGAAAGGGTTAAACGACTTGGCATGTGAACGCTCGTGCATAATTAAGTACATCCATTCTGTCACTGTCTAGTGCGTTATAATAGGGAATGATTTTATCCAGTTAATTGTGGCGTAAATTCGGACAAACAAATTAGTATATTGTAGGTGTTGTTATAAAATCTCGTAACTACGGCTTGATTCAAGCCGTAGTTACGAGATTTTATAACAACACCGACGGTTTATCAAAACATAACGGTAAACCTAGTCTATTGTTAGCACAAAATTCTTTGCCATTACATGTTTAATGAAATGCAAAATCCTTTTCATATACATGCGTGTGTCTATTTATTTGCCTCATTGCACTTTCTAGGTCTTGCGAAATTCATTGTCGCGAATTTGAGAGTTGGGATGAATAGACAGAGAAAATATATTGAACGCAAACTAATAAAAACAATTTGTTATCACAAAATAAAACGTGTATGGGGCCGCTGAATACTGATTTGGTTTTGTGTCATTTAACCTACTCCAAAGCAAGCCCTAGTATTGACAACCTTTCAAACTTTTGATTTATGCCTTGAATGAAATGAACAAAATATTGATAAACAACAGTAGTTTCTTTAACTAATACGATTTTTATTTCATTGATATCAATTTCCTGTTCTGGATAACTTTTGATTAAACTGTAAACTCTTAAATTTGACCACCTGAAATATTGTTGTTTGACGGAAGTTACCCTGTCATCCTACCTGATGGTCCGTCCTTTTTAAAGTACCGTTTAGCGACCTCAATTCGACCATAAGAGAAAAATGCCCCCTTGCCGTAGGTAGCCGTGGATATGACAGTATCATAGCGCTCTCTTGGTAGGTAGTACCTTAAATCTTCATTCTGACCTTCGACAAGGATAACCCGTGCTACTGTCATACAGATTAGCCATTCTGCTATGTATCTGGAAATGTTCAAACATGGTGCTACCTATTTGTACATTAAGGTTTACAGACCCTGAAAAATCTACACTTTCTATCCGTACAAAATGCATCAAATTTCGCACACTTGTAAATACACTTCATATAAGTTGATTCACCGTGTCAGATTTCGAGATTATGCTTCTAGAAGAAAATAATTTACAAATACTATTTTACTCTACATTCATATGCATGGGAGGTAATTTTTAACATTTTTGTCAAATATTTCCATAAGTATGCATTAATTCAAAATTCTAAACCGTGCAAAATTCTTATGTTTGTATTTGGAATGGAAATGTAACTCAGTTTAGGAATTATTTGCACTTTTCAAATTTCACCTCTGTCTCTTTGGATACCTTAAATGTTCAGGTTGGCACACTGTCATATTGATTCTAAGCTTCGCTTTAAGACTTTTCCCTTCCCAAAACGACAAAAGATTTAGACCAGACCACTTTGCAAGTAACAGCAGGCAACACACTAGATGTTGATGCGGATTTGTTTTGTCTAAATTATGAACAATGAAAGGATGAGGCAGATCATGTTAATTAAATTAATATTTTCAGTACATCATGTGAAAGAAAGCCGACCATGACCATTTCGTTCGTTGATGCTGATTTCATTTGACGTGGCTCATTCTGTATAACCGTACCCTATAAAAGTTTATTTGATGTATGTAAGACTACTTGCAAAATACGAACATGCTAGTATATCTACCATGTGAAATCAAATCAGCAATACATTTAAGCCGGGATCTGGAAAAACGTCCCTTAAAGCAATTTTAAAAATTAAGTTCCAAGATTGGTCTGTTGTCAAATGCAGTCCAATGTGCATTCATGCTGCTCTATTTAAGTTACTACAGGTCACGAAGAAACTATTAGAGAACAACATGGATCCTGATCAGACTGTGCGTATGCACAGGCTGATCTGGATCTATGTTGGGCTCAAAAGCTTTAAGGGACGTTTTTCCAGATCCTGGCTCATTTACATTTGACACGGTGATACATGTATTGAAAGAATCCTAGACATAATTACTTGTTTCCCTTACAACTAACGACTTCCAAATCCAAGTTCTGCTTTGTTTCATGTTGTTAACTAGTATTGCTCCTTTTTCCTCAGCGATTTTTAATAACAACAGTTGTGTCTTCCTTGGAAGCTTTTAAACTGAGCAAGTAAAATTTTAAGGACACTGTTTTGTGATTATTACTATATCATTACTAGTCTACTACTTGTACAACACACTGAACACAGCTCATTTTATGTTCCCATATCATAATAAAACCCTAATTGAAAGTATTTTTTATTGAAGAATATTGTTTCAAATAACTTTTACTGTAAAAACTCGTTTTGCTCTTAAAATATTACAATATGTATATCAATTATTGCGTTGAAATAATCTAAAAATAATTACCTTGGTTTACAGTCCGATAATTCTGCAAGTTCAGCAGAAGTCAGCCACTTGTCTGAAGATTTAAGATGTTCGAATAACCCCAGTTCATATCCAAGTGTCAAAGAAACGAGCGCATAGCTGTGATTAACAAATTGCTCCATATAAACTTCAAATGATGCTTCTGGCAATCTGTCCCTTACAGACGACATTTTGTTACTATAGCGTAACGTTATGAAAGTTTGTGACATTTCAGTTTTTTGTCATAAATTTTACTTTTATTTTTACCTAAAAGAGCATATTTCCTTATGAAAATTCTGAAAATTTCAAGCCAAAATATTGCGCCGTTTACGAGAAATTTATATTTTTGTGTTAAAATTGAACAAATTGTTGTGGACAACAGTTCGGATTTATATGCAATTTATCGATTATGTCTCAACTTTAAATGCGTGTTTCTCGCTGATTGGCAACAACTTCAAAAAACTAATAGTATTTATACTCATTAGAATAACCAATCTTGACATCAAGACATACTTTAAAAAGTTGAAATAGGAATGAAATGTCCCTTTAAGGAAAACGTCCTTAACATCATGCTCAGTAGCTTGAAAATCATTTTATTGCGACTTATGAGCCTGATCATGTGTTTTGTTACGTCCTCTGACAATTCTGACAAGAGTACAAACTATCCACAGGCTGCTAATCATGCGAAGCCTAAGCATATATACAGAGTTGGATATGAGGAATGTTGTTTCACTTACAATTTGGGAGATGACAAATGGTGCTTTGAAAGAGTGGAGCGTTTTTTTCTGAGACGAACATTACAATTACATTTTGTGAAAAAGTTTTGAAAGTATCATTCCTATTAGTGCACAAGAGACTCTTGCAAGGGGTGTCGTGTCGTATAAGGGTGTGATTTAAAGGATTTTTTCCTTTAAAAAGACACAGACATTTCACAATAGCAATGATGCAGTGAAAGGCAGTAAAAGGCATTACCCGTAAATTATGAATACGAAAGATAGCAATAACTTTTTTTTCATTTCAACCACAAAATTTTGTCATTGAAATTAAAAGTAGTAAGCCATTCGTTATGTCTTTTACAGTCATAGAATACGAAGAAACACAAATTATTTAATCAGTACAGAATGGGAGAAAGAGACATTGTATTTTTCTAGTCGATGACGTCATTTGACAAATAAGCTAAACATTGGTAAATTTCACGCTTAAACGAGAAAAAAGCAACTGTCTCAGACAAGATCATACAAAAGAGGAACTGTGAAGTTGTCTCTGAGGTACTGTATCACACAATTCAACTCTTGCTCGACACAGGCTGACTGGAAAACCGCCAATGGTGTTCCAATCTTCAAAACGGGAGATAAATCAAAACCTGCCAAGACCAGTGTTACCGACCTCAGTCATCTAAAAATACTCGAACACATAGTGGTATCTAACATAATGAAGCATTTAGACTCCCACAACATTCTTCACAACAACCAACATGGGTTCCGCCAGAATACGTTCGTGTTAGACACAAATCCTACTCACGACTGATGACATTACAAAAAACCTACATGAGGCAAGTGGCCCTTCTAGATTTTCCGTGCATTTGATAAGGTGTCACAACAGCATATGTCTCACAAACTCGACTTTTATGGAATACGCGAAAGCACAATACACTGGATCGACTACTTCCTGTCAGACCACAGCCAGATAGTCGTTGTTGAAAACGCCTCATCATCCCTTCGAAAGTCACCTCCGAAGTACCACAGAGGACAGTCCTTGGTCCGTGCTTATTTCTCCTGTACATTAACGACATTGCTGAAAACATCTCATCAACCGTTACATTCTTCGCCGATAATTTGCGTTTTATACAGACCTTTGCATTCCCAACTAAATCAACAAATTCTAAAAAGTCCTCAACCTACTGACTAACTGGAGTAATCTGTGGCAAATGAATTTTAACGTCAAGAAGTGCGCCGTCATGAACATCTCAACAACAACAAACAAACAACATTTTAGATATAGGTCTACGATGAAAGGTGAAGAACTAGAAACCGTGACCCACCATCCTTACCTTGGCGTCGAGCTCATTTTGGGAAGTTTTAGAGTGATGATAAAGTTGAAAACTGTCATTATGCCAAATTCAAGGGCACATAAATCTGTATGTGAGTTTATTTTTGTGGTAGACTAAGGGAAGTAATTTTTGATATGAGCAACTTAAAGTTAAGTAAGAGTTGTTTTTCTTTATGATAATTAGTTCAAGAAGTTGCGATTGTGCATGTAACATGGTGGTCATGAAAATAAAGAGACATTCTGATCTAAAACTATGATTTTGACTTGATAATTAATGTCTTGAACACCACAACAATCAAGCTGAATATTAAACTTGAGCAAGATCTTATGGTCTGTCCAAATTTTGTCAGTATTAGTCTATATACGTGGCCACAAAAGTGAAAAAAGTGTCGAAAAATGAAATTTTGTCATTTTCAAGGGCACATAACTCAGATTGTAGCAATGCAATCATCCTGAAAATTACACTTAAGCAAGATCTTGCTGTCAACAAGATTCTGTCTAAATATCATCTTGATTGGTAAACAATTATGGTTGTTAGAGTGAAAACAAAGTCGAAAATGGCAATTTTGTCAAATTCAAGGGCACATAACTCATGATGTAAAATTCCGACCAAGCTGAAAATTACACTTAGGTAGGATATTATGCTTATATATATTCTGTCCAAGTTTTGTCTTGATTGGTTAATATTGGTAGATTTTAGAGTAAAAATAAAGTCACAACCAGCTTTTTTTGACATTCAAGGGCGGATAACTCGGATTATTCTAGTTCAATCCAAATTCTTTGAAGGAATCTGAGAGAAGGTCACCCAAGGATCAATCTTTTAAAAGCAATATAGTCTGTTTCTATGGACAATTGACGGAAAGTACGTTCACAAGAACTACTGGAATTACATGTATTTGCTTAAAAAAGGTCGAGAATGTGTTTGGTTGACATTCATAAATGTTATGGCCCATAATCAGTGAAAGACAATATGATCAATCTTAATAAGAACTAAACGGAACTTCTACGCTGGAAAACGTGCAAAAATTCCATCTATCAGATATTGAAACACGAAATTAGGGTCATTTATGATTTATTTTCTATCCTTGTAGGGCGTTGTGTATTGAGGTGTCAGTATTTGGACTTGGTTGGAATTCTTCTTTTAAATACAAGGGGATATCAAACAGTTTTGAGCCTCGGGTATTTATTCCATTCAGATGGTATAATACTTTACACCGTTATGCACGAGTATAAATATTTCAAATGCAGATTGATTGTAGGATAATCTTGCTAGATGTTACGAAACAGCAACAATAATATTGTTAAAGGGACACATCCTACACCCAAAATATCGAACAAATGGACAAGATTGAAAACAGGGTTGCGATGATGCTTCTATTCCTGAAGGCTAAATCTGCCAAATGTGAAGAGCAATTGTCCGTAGTTTATGGCGAGTTCTCTCCTTTTTGCAACCATCAAACTCTATGTGAAGACATATAAAGATGCGGGGGGGTCAAGAAGATGAAAATTGATTAAATGACTGCTAGTGTGGAGGACCGGTTAGAGTACCAAGACGTTGACTTCTATAGATCAAGTATCAACGATTGGCAGAATAGATGGAGAAATAGTATAGTATGGAGTTCGAAGAAGTCTAAGTGGAATAACAAAAACAGTTTCAATACGAATATCTGGTTCTGTCTGTGCGAGGCTCAAAACGCTTTGATCCCCTATTAACACTCAATGGCAGAATCATGATATATACTGTAGGTTACAGTGCAGACACTTTAGCGTGTTGTTATTCTGTAAAAGCTATTGATAACATTGTTTGAATATGTCTATAACACTATAAACGTGATACTATACATTGCATATCATAAAAACGAGAAAGTAGGAACGGTTTTTACCAGACCACCCGTTCTCGTAGTGAGACGAAATTGTTTCTTCAACTAAGTTTGATTCGCTAAACATGAGCACAGACTAGTCAATTTACACATTGAAACAGATTAGACAGTCTATGTACAGGAAGAACTCTGTGTGAAGCCTTGGTCTGGTCGTCGGTATACAATGTGGTGAATATGATTTAAAGACATCAATGCACGTTAAATTGTGGTACAGGTACCTGTGAACAGCAATTATAGAGAAACAGCAAGACATTGTTAGACTAGAATCCAGGCTGCGTGGTGCACAGTATTATCTCGGAAGAATACCAAGTGTCTATTTGAAAGGTTGTAGACATCTTGAAACAAAATTGCCATACGATTCTAGTTTTTTTATCGTAGTCTAACGCTTTCAAAAAAGAGGTGTCGCTAAAAGCGTTGTCAAGTCTGGTAGATAATTTAGGTATTCCATCCGTTATTAGATACAAACACTTTGTGTAAGTTTACCTCCATCTTCAGCGTGTCCCGTTACCGTGCAAAGGTATTGACAAGGGTATCCGGATTTTAAAAATATGTATATCCTTGTCAATCACCGTTGCTACTGATGACGCCGAAGATGCACGATAATATATTGTATTTCGCATCTATTGGCGGATGAAATGTACCACAATAGTTATTCGATGTGAATAGTTATCCAAGAATAGCTGATATGATCAAGCCTTCATCATTTAGACCTTCTGAAACAATACCTGTTGTCCAGTCTAGCTGTTGTGGGAATGGAAGAACACGCTCACTTCCTAAGTTCTTTCCCATAGGTGCATTCCCGGAAATATAATTTTGTGCCCCTAAACTTCACAAATGGACGTGTATACTGAGAATTTCTTGCATCGACAAATAATAAGATTTCCAAGCAAATGAATGTTTTTGTGGTCATATGATTCACTTTTTTGGTATGATTTATGATAAGGTACAAGAATACTATACATATACAAATGAAAGATACAGTTTTGAATATAACGAAAATTATTATGGAATGAGGAGTTCTTAGTTATGTTATAAATAAGTCAATGCCCAGATGTTTATCAGGTATATTGTATTGAGGTTAACTTAAAGCAACCACAGGTTCAAATATTTTCACTACTTATGTTCAAAGAGTTCCTTGGTGCCAACCCCACAACCCATCAGTTGTGGTAAGGATTGTGCAGGATGGATGAGCTACCGATCGTTGTGTCTTTATTTTCTAATATTCACCAGTAACATAATGTAATATTTTATATTAAAGATCTAGCGATTTGCATAATTAAAGGTGCATGCAGAATCATATTTAGCTCAATTTCTAAAACAATTAAAAGTTTATTGGTTTGTGTTGATCATGTGTTGATCCACGGGCACTTAAATAGCCATTCATATAATATACCATAACAGCATATCAGAACAGTCAGCCTGATGATTGTGATAATTTTTCCATATATCCGTTCCTAATTACATTTTATAATACATGTTGAAAAAAATGCTATTACATGTTCGAATATTCTCGTACGGCTACCAGGTTACCAAAATTGCAATAATGAAATTTAACGTTCGGTTTACATAATGAAACTACATCATCAATGAACGAAACGTGTTGAAACATAAATGCTAACTTTTAATGTCTTAAGGTAGTAAGATAGTGAAATGACTTTCAGCTGCTGATTATTCTTAATTTCTGGTTTTTTAGTCTTGTTTTATTCAATTGCACTTTTTAATGACTAGGTATTCGTTCAAAGGGGCATTGTTTTGGCTTAGTAAAGGTGATATAAGCTATATATAGTTCTATTTCTGTTTTAATTAAATAAATGTTTTTGTCCTTAAAATTCATAATTTTTTTTTAGGAAAATGCATCAAAAGCTATAAAAACTCATGAAAATATGATTTTAAAACAAGAATTTGCAATAAAACATCGAAAAAATATCGTAGAATGTCAATTAAGTGAAAGGCGTATTGTTTCACTAATGTTTGTGTTTCTTGTATTTTGGGGAAATTTAGCCCACCCACTTTTAGCTATTGCTACAAGGGTAAGTTAAAGACTAATTCTGTAAGCAAATATGTATGAGTAAACACCAGGTGTATAGGCAATTTTTAAGTATAATGTCAATCATTCAAACATACCGTTGGTATTTTTTATGATTTTTTTACTTTTCGAAAAAAAAATATTTTTGTGATTTTTTTGGCTATTTTTCGCTATATTTATCAAAAATTCCAAAAACACAAATTCGTAAAGTTGCATATTACTGTTTTAAGTATTAGTAAAAATCATCAGCTCTGTTTAGGTACCAAAATAATTGTTTTAGCTTAATAAATGAGTAAGTTATGGGGTATTTTTGGGGGCATGTGTGAAAAATGTACCGAATGACCTTTGACCTAGTTTATTTCAACCAATATCGCCTTATAGAGGCGACTACCGGGCAAGCCGTACGTACCATATCTTGAAGATATCATTGGGCATGGTAGTCGCCCATGTTCAGAGAATGCCTACGAAAGTCACATTTTTTGACTTAGTAGGTAGACTATTATTTAGATTTTGCATACAGAATTTTTTTATTCAGCATTATTGTCTGATGGTGTTATGTTTTTACTTCAAAACTACATATAAGGTTCTTGTATGTGACAATACTGAAATCTTCGGCATTGTGATCAAGGGAATTAGGTAAATACAATGATATGAACGGAGGTGTTTACACGTTTTTTAACCATATATTCCTCTGTGATATGTACTATGCTAATTTCAAACATTGATTTGAAATCTACAGGGAACTTGTGATTGAATATGCAATGCCCCAACATTAAATTTCTTTTATTTAAAGTATGATGACGTCACATTGTTGACCCCCACACTTTGGATCAGGGGAAAACGTCAAGATTTTCCAGATACAAAGTATTTGTGATAATTATTATTTTCTATTTTTTAGAGAGCAAAGTGACTTTTACTGCTATTTTATGTTTGTACATGAGACACAAAATTAATTAGTACAAGGTCAGAATGATTCCATTTTGTTTTCTTGGTTTTTGAGAGGAAAAATTGATGGAAATCGCTGGAATTTCAGAGTGTAAACCTTTGCAACTTTGTGACAGTGTTACCATGGCAACGGTTGTCATGCACGGTTCTTGTTACTTTGAAAAAAGTTCACATACTTGTTACTTGCATATTCAACATTAACTATATAATTACACATTCTTAACATTGAGCTGATAGTGTATTTTCATTATTTAATGAACACCCCTCGTAAATCGTGTCAGTTTAGTAAAACACAACATTAGGGTTCTCCAAGTTGAAGGCTGCAAAGGAAAACTAGATGATGTTTGGTAAAGATAGGATTTATGTACAAAATAGCTAATCAAGTATCTAGAAAAGGAGAAAATGATTTTATCAGCATTTCCTTCTTTTGTCTCAAAGTTTTCTCTATGTAGAGAGAGTAAATGTTTCTTTTATTTCGTCCCATACTCATTATTTCTCATGCCTTTTCTACCAGGGACACCAAAAAACGTCTTGTTTGGGAAATGGTTAAATTATTCGAAGTCTCTTTCCAATTAGAATGGTCTGAAGTGTTGTCGTCGGTAAAGGATTAATGTAGTCTATCCATGAAGATATTCGCACGACGTCGGAATTATTCGGGCTTAGTCGAAAACATTCGGCGGTGGAACATCCCACCGCCAAATGTTTACGACCGCGCCCGAATAGGTTCGGGTACGTACCGACGCCGCTCGAAAAAAGCCGATGTTTTATGAATCTCAAAATGGCAACATTATGGGTACGTATCCTTCATAAACCTGTTTTTGTTTGGCAATTTTTGTCCATGGATAGTCATCCCAAACAGCTATATCGTTGGTGGGGAGTCAAAACCTTTTAACTACAACTTGACAAAGCTGGAGTTACGAGGTTCTGACCCCCCACCGGCGATATGTATGTTCCGGATGTTCCGTAACCCTTTCCCAAGCAACCCTAGTTTGGGCGTTTCTAATACAAAAGGCCACAGAAAACTTTGATGCAAAACAAGAAAGTTGATAAAGAGCATTTTGCTTCGAACTGTCACAATATTTGTGTCATTTAACACAGATCTTACTTTTATCGAAACCCATTTTGTCTTCTGTAGCACCCAATATATTTGAGCCAGGATCTGGAAAAGGGTCCCTTAAAGTGACATTTCACATTTATTTAATTTAAAGTATGTTTTGGTGCAAAGATTATTTATTCTAATGCGTAGAAATGCTATCAGTTTATTGAAGTTGTTAGATATAAGCGAAAAATACGCCTTTACAGAGCAGGCCCGTAGGAAGCAATTTCATATTGGAGGGGGGGGGCTAAAACCCTTGTCCCGAATATTGGGGGGGGGGGCTAATTTGGATTTTCCAAAAATTTTCAGTGTAAAATTAAGAAAATTCTGCATTTTTGGCCAACATTGGGGGGCTTAGCCCCCCTAGCCCCCCCCCCTGTTCCTACGGGCCTGCAGAGACAGAAATGACCAATTCTATATAAATCTGAACTGTTGTCCAAAACAATTTGTTTAATTTTGGCACAAAAATATATATTTCTCGTAAACGGTTCAATATTTTGATTTAAAATTTTCAGAATTTTCATAAGAAAAGATGCTCTTTAAGATAGAATAAATTAAAGTAAAATGTGTGTTGAAATAATTGTGAAATGTCACTTTAAGGCTTTTGAACCGAACATGGATCAAGATCTGCCTGTGCATTCGCACATTCTGATAAGAAGCCGTGTTGTTCTTTAATAGCCTTTTTTACTCGCAGAAAATTTTAAGATAGCAGCATGGATCCTGATCAGACTGTATTTAGATAAAAACTTATATTGGCTTTCTAAAATGCTATAAGGGACGTTTTTTCCAGATTCAGGCAATTATTTTGTTGTTTGTGAAAGGTTGTTCCATATCGACAATTCCCCGGTACTGGTTCCTAAAAAAATACTTTCGGAAAATCTTCAACAAAAAAGAAAAGAGAGCTGATCATTCTTTTCTCTCTAATGTTTCCTTATCGTGGCATAAAACTCTTGTCTTGTGTAACACCGTTGGCTTTCAACTACAATTGACACACGTTCTGTCGACATCGGATAAGTCGAAGTGAAAATGTTATTCCGTCATCGTCATTGAATATCGCACATAATGAACAAAATATTCGATTGAAATATAGTAGGAAAAGGAGAAAAGGTGCTCGTTTCGAGCAATTTATTTCCCTTTCATGCTATATTTCAATTATAAACGCACTCTATGACTAAAAAACAAAAACAAAAAAAAAAAAAAGATAATCGAAACTGCAAAGTAGCATATGTCGAACTCCGGAAATGTCGAGGCATTTCGACGGCCCCGCTGACTTCGACACATTGAGTCTCGACTGTATAATGCAAGTTATATGACTGTATAATGAAAGTTATATGAAGAAAGATTAAAATATTGTCACTCATAAGTGTCCGCGACAAATTGGCAGTTCTTGTTCGAATGCGTCATTCATTATTCACAATCCTTATTACCGAGGCTATTTGCTCTTTATGACATCTTGATTTGGCATGGGATCTATTCAGTCAAAATTGTTGCGAGTTTCGGGCGTCAAAAGCCATGGCATTGGGTGAACATATTTTGTATGAATCATATATTCTAATAGACTATCAAATATTGATTCAGAAAGAGAAAATACAGGTTATGAGCATTTTCCTTCATTTTTTCTCTCAATGCTTACCGAAGATGTCACCATAAGGGCCGTTGAAACTACAGTCGACACTCGTTATGTCGACATCGGAAAAGTCGAATTTTCGCTTAAGTCGAAGTAAAAGTCTAACCCCATCCTCACCAATGGACATAAAAAAGTTTAAACAAAAAATCGTAATAAATATGACCATTGAAATTTAGTAGGAAAAGGATAGAAATTGCTCGTCTCGAGCAATTTCTTTCCTTTTCCTACTATATTTCAATAATGAACTCTCTTGATGAGCAACAAAAATGATCAAATGTCATTCAAGTTGAAACTGAACATTAATCGGATGAGTCGAACTCCGGATATGTCAAGGTATTTTGACGGCCCCTCTGACTCATTTGTGACAGTTTTTGGAGTGGGTCATCCTAGAATTTTGTTGTTTGGGAAAGTGTTAAGACCTGCTATTGATGTCCCAAATGATATCTGTGTGGAAAACAAAACACCAAATTCTTCTTTTCCATCATTCTTTCTAGCACTGAAGAAATTGACTCGGAGTTTTCCACGCAATTCTTTGAATCTCCCCAAGCTGTCGTCTGCCACAACTTTCAAAATGGGAAAAGATTAAAATGTCACTTTGTCCTTGGTCTACATTAAAAATTAACACAAGTAAATGGCTTTTGACATGTAGGCCTAGATTGATCCATGTCATGTTTACACTTTGTTTTAACCTTTCTTACGAAGTTAAAAATAAAAAGACTGCCCACTGAAATTAAAGGAACACAAATTCGGTCTTTGATTGCATGGTATTTGTGTCCATACATGTTATATGTTATAAATGTGTAATCAGTAACTCTTATCATGATCGAATTTGCAGAAAAATCTATTTCCAACTGCTAAATTTATTCAGGACGGGTAGCGGTTTTTTTTTTTTTTTTTTTTGCTTTGGCCTTACTTCTATAATGTAACGTGGCTTCCATGGGGGTAGATCTTGAAATTTTTTTATTGGTGTCTTTTTTACTTTTATATTTTTTATAATGCTTAAGGAAAACGAACTATTTGGTAAGAAACAGACATTATCAACTAATTCACAATGTGGGTTATAAGCATGCAAATACTTCCAGTTGTGTTCAAATTCAAAACTTGGTAAGCCAATATTTATTGTGGGTCATAACAATTTTCCTGAAACTAAAAGACATGTTCCTTTAATTCTTTTTCAGTGTATGTGTAAAGGCTGAGATTTACAATATTCACTAATTGTGCTATTCAAATGGAATATCAATTCGCGTGTTTTTCCCACTATATATTCAAATATACTAATTATTCAATGTGTTCTTTGATGTAATTTTGGAGTTTGAGGCTTTAAAAGTCACATACAATATATTGCGAGTTTCAATTAAGAAATGGATATTTACAACTCTTTCATAAAGAAATAAGGATAAATCTTCTTATACCTCATTTTAATCCATTACCACACAATGACTCTTTTTGACTCCTCTTAAGATATTGGCTTTGGGAAATATTGTGGAAAATGAAGAAATTGCTTGTGACAAGCAATTTCTTCATTTACCACAATTTTTTCTATCCAAAAAGACCATAAAATGTAATCTTTCATATACATGAAGTTGTCGTCAGCTTGATCTTTGAATTTGTAACAGTCCAAAATTTTGTCGTTTGGTAATGGGTTATTAAGCAGGTGTATTCCTAGAGTTATATTTTTTCAGACCAGTGGTTTATGAAATATTTCGATCCTCGTCAGCCTGCGTGGACTGAACATCGTCGCTATTCAAGAAAACCCTTGTAATACAAGCTGGCTGTTATATTCTACGGACTATAATTCGTACGAGCTCTAGAAAATGGTTTTGATGGCATTCTTTGTTAATGCTCGGCATCCATGCTAATAATATTCTTTGGGGTATGACAAAACCTCCTAGGGTGGATGCCCAGTCTGAAACTTCGAATTAAGGTCACAGCAAGGTCAAAGGTCAAATGGGTGCAATTTCATGTTTAAATAGTCATTGAGACATTTTAACTACTTTAAATGCTTGATTATTACTTCTAATTGTGCTAAATTTGCTGAAAACTGCATCAGAGACATTATTCTATTGAAAAGATGGCCTTTGTGAATATTTTGACTATTATGGGATGGAAAAATGCACTTTCCAAAGCTAAAAACGTTATATCTCTGAATATTTCTGACATTTTCAGTCTTTTTTCAACTGTATTTGCCACGATGCCTCAGTCATAAGCATTTCTTAATTTGTGACTGTGTCCTCTACATTATGTAAGGCCCTGTGTACACTTGTATTGTATATCTAAGGAATAATCCGAGTTCTACCGTGGTGTATCTCTATTTAACCACGGTTCTGAGTAATGCAGCGAAATCTACCACAGACAAAATGCCATTCAATTTAGAAGATCGGTAAGTGTCACAAATGCTATCTAGTGAGTCCAATACTCATGGCATTCTATGCTTATCCTACTTCATAACGTCTGCACTTGAAATGGCAATATGTTCCTGTTCAGGAATGGCCGCAGAAGTTGCATCTAGTCCAAAACTTTTGTTATATCGTTGAATTTTGCCCTAATTAACATATCTTTGCTAAAATGGTTCAATGGCAGTGGTCAGAACAGAACGGTGAATGCAATTTTGTTGTTATCTTTTGTAGTCTTCCTATTTAAATGGTTGCTCTGAAGTCTATTGGTACTCAAATACATTCTAGTGGTTGTAGCAGTGCTATTTGTAGAGGCTGATAGGCGTATAGCTCTTAAGGTATCCAACCTCTCATTAACACAAAAGAGCCAGATGCGAAATTTTAAAAGTGCCAGTAATTCCTAAACTGTGTTACCATTCCAAATACAAACGTAAGCTTTTTGTGTGGTTTCGATTTTTTAACTAATGCATACTTATGGAAATATTTGACAAAAAATGTTCAAAATTACCTCCCTTGCATATGAATATAGTGTAAAATAATATTTGTAGATCATTTTCTTCTTGAAGCATAATCTTGAAACAAGACCAGTCCAGATATCAAGTTGTCTGTACAAGTACATAAACTCTTTTCCAGACAAGACCTGGTTTTGATGTCCCTAGTAGAAAGAGCTTGGGAAAACATTGAGACAAAAGAAGAAAATGCTGGCTATGATACACAAACACATTCCAGTATTCATAAAGATTCGTTTTGTCGGCTTCAGAAGCTTCCAAATGGAAGCACCATAAGATTTTGGTGTTTGGGAAATAGTTAAAGGTACATATAACTATTACGACAATACAATCAATGAAAAATGATGACACAAATCTTTCTATCTAGCCCTGGTACCACAGGTGCCTCCAGATAAGACTCAACAATTTCATCTAAATACACCCGAATGGTAGAATAATGTCATGGAATTAGTCGTCTGTCCGTCTGTCTACTCCTCCATCTGTATTCTCTTTTGTCCGTTAGCAATTTCTTGGGTGCTCAATTCCTCTTACAGTTTCTTTTGGGAGATAATCAAACTGGGATATCTGTTCATCTCAGAGGCATTTATCTTTAGAACACTCAAAGTACTCAGCTGTCGTTCAGCTCTTTCAATCTGAGCAAATCGATTTCACTATGAACAGCCTTAAATGGAAATTTTAGATACCATGAACAGACATTTTGGGGTTAACAGCAACTCTTCAGCAATTTTGGAAAGGTGCACGCTGACGATGTCATGAATGATATGGGGAATGCTTTTAAAGAAGAACATCCTGATTTGTTTATTCTTTCCCTGAAGATAATATTAGTCACTACTTGAATTCTTTTGAGTAACGTAAACCAGAATTAACCCCCTGTGGTCAAAAGCAATTTAGGATTTTAAAGTAAAATTGTAAGTCTTTCTCGAACTTGTTTATAGCTTGCAAATCATGAGGAAGCTATTTCTTCGATTTCTCCGGTTGTGCTTCGTTTGAACTAAATACTTCACAGCAGAACTAAGTTCCAGCTTGCCTCAGTTCTAGGAACCAAAATTGCAGCTGCAGATACAAAACCAAAAGTCTTTGCTATCATAGTTGATGGATCAGCTGTGATAAACTCATAGTCGCTTTGTACTTTCAAACGCTTTAGGTACATGCAGCCGAATGTGCCAAACCTTCATGGGCTTTTAAAGGCTAACTGATATGGTTTGTCGATGTACACAGATACACCAGCCTAAATACTGAAACAAAGATCAAAGCATGGTCAAGCCATCAAATTCAGAGTGACTGACACATGCATTCCATCTTAAGTATGGCGTATATTTTGTTAAGACAATGACAACAAGACTGATTTCAACACCTTTCAGGCTGAAGATTGTTCAGATGTGTCAGCAAAATATTGTCATTGTAAAAGGGGAAGAAAGGGTTATAGGTAGTCTGTTTGGGGAAACTGCGCCTTGTAATCATGAGCAAATACATGTTTGATAATCAAAGTCAGCAGCACAGACGTCCTTATAATAATAACCAATGCATTTCAAAGACTAAATGATATTGGTATTGAGAAGCTTTCGTTTAATGCCCCTACACACAATGCACTAGGTTTTTTCGGGGAAGAAAGAGAGAGTCTTTCATGCTTTCACTGGCTGTGATATTGTTTCAGCTTTACGGTTATAGGACAAGGGCCCCGCCTAGTTCTCTTTTTACCATGTCTGCCAGCGAAGCTATATGATGCGTAATCCCCAACTAGCGCAGCTTTGTAAAGGTCTACTTTTTACCAAGCAGAATACACCTGCGGTCAAATAACTTTCCCCAAAATGGAAGTAATGAGCCTTCCTAAGTAGGAATGGAAGCGCTGAAGAATCACATAGCATATTGTCTGGATTTGAATTAATTTCCGTCAATTGTTGCGGGTACAAGAAGTCATACAAAGATTGGTGCCATATGTTTAGCCTACGCTGCACTAGATTATGCAGATGTAAATGCTGACGCTCCAAGAAATCAGAGTGGTGAGCTATGCACGCTACCATTTAAAGAGACAAATGTTAGGTAATTTATGCAGCAGGCTTACATCACATTATTTCTGACCAAAATGCTGACGCTCCAAGAAATCAGAGTGGTGAACTATGCACGCTACCATTTAAAGAGATAAATGTTAGGTAATTTATGCATCAGGCTTACATCACATTATTTCTGACCAAAATGAAAGGAAACATAGAACTGATATTAAGTATAACACTTCCCATTGAGAAATATTTCACCATAACCATTACTAGAAATCAAAAGGGTCTTAGTTTAGAAGATTGCGTTTTGTCTGCACGAATTTTATTACTGCCTCCGGGTTGATAAATTGTCTATTTTTTGCCAAAAAAGTATTGTTCAAAATATAGGAAATAGTAATTTTATGCACAGAACATTTTGAAATTATGTTATCTTGTGTTTAAAAACATACATTTGTTATAAAAACGGCCAATCATATCAAGTTTTATAGTAAAAACGGTATTTTCCACCAGTCAACCATCTTGGAAAATAATGGTCATCTTGTAATTTTTAGGCACAAAACATGATAAAATTCTATTTTCATATGTTTTGAAACATTCATTTTGTTGTGAAAATGACAAAAATCGGCCAATTATATTAGCTTTTATGGTAAAAGCGGTATCTTTCATACCTCAATGGCGGCCATCTTGAAAAATGGCGGCCATCTATACTTTTTGAATGGCTAATTGGTTTTTATTTAGCTACATGGTTTTATAGATATGTGTGCCAAGTTTGATGCTTGCATCGTCAAGTGCATGATTTTTGCATTTATCTGCTTAACTATTTGCCAGTTTCGCACGTTTGAACGTAATTTACCTGTGACCTCATTCTGACCTGGAATTCGAAAGAGACACTAAGCATGCTTCCGAACATTGTTTGAAGTAGTCTAGAATATTTCTAGCATTGCTACCTTTGGTTACAAGAACATCTTGGATTATTTGAATGTAATAAAAGAGCTAAAGCTTTTATTCAAGTTCAACAAGAATTTCATTAAGTATCGTACTTTATTTTGTATTGACCTGAGCGTTTTCTAGCATAAATATGGTGAAATAATGTTTGAAAATGACAATATAGGCCCTGGGTGAGCCTCAGTCCATTCCTGATTCAATTCATTTGATTTCGTTTACATTGCTTTCATTTTGTGTGGACGCAAATAATTCTGCTTTATCTATAAGCCATTTTTTCTTGATTTTTGCACTCAATGACCTTTGACCTCACTGTGACCTTAAATCGAAAAATCACGCTGGGCATCCACCCCTATCTTGTTTGTAATAGTCTAAGGAACAATTCTAGCATGGATGCCGAGCATTAACAAAGAATGCCATCAGGAGTCATCGTAGGATTTACAGTCCGTAGACTATTACAAGGCTTTTGTTGAAAAGCGACGTCACACTGTCTACAGTCGAACATTTTCGCTCTCAGAAAAGCTTCTTAGCTGATGACGTTTTTAGTCAGCGAGGCTTTAGTACACAGAATAACATATACAAATTGTTCAAGTTTTTCGACGATTACCCAACAACAACAAAACCCAATAATCAATCCGCTTGAGAAAATAGTTTTAGACTGGTGAAAAGTATTGTATTACTGCGCATGTTTAACAATACCGACTTCGCTTCATGCTATGTTTACTGTCTCAGAAATTTATAATAGATTTGAAAACTCTTTCCCAAAACGATTGAATTTAAGACCAGTGGCGGATCCAGGCAAAGGGGATTCGGGGTTTCAAACGAATGCCCCTCTGTAGTCTTATCATTTAATTTTCATTTTACTAAGGAAACGAACCCCATATTTGTATGTTTGAACCGGCCTCACAGAAATCCTGGATCTGCCGCTGAAGACCGATCCAATTTGAGCTTAGTTTACAAACAAATACTCGATATCTGATTTTTTCTTCTGCCACAATGATTTCCCAAGCTCTCAATATTACACCAACTCCATCCTGCTTAACATGTTTGAAATAAGCTTTCTTACGGAACAATGCCCAAGTATTACTATTTCTTTTCCCAATATTAGAATAAACTATAGATATTAACCTGTAAAAAGAACTGTTGTCATGATATGATTTGATAACTTAAGGTTCTGGAACTGTAATTAGAACAAACACTTCTGGCATATAGATCTATATGAAAGTTGGATATGTTGTAGATATTGATAATTAAAAAAAAAACATTTTAACAGCTTTTTACATTTTGTGAATGCAAGGGGAGGTAACTGTCTTCAGAGTTTGCATTGAAGTCAATGGGAAAGTATCTGTTTTGTCAATATTTTCAAAATTAGACGTCTACAGATATTTGAAAGGTATAAAGCTGTCAATTGCTATTTCCCCCCATAACATACAATACGATAATTATATTTATGTTTATCACTCACATTTTGAAAATGTTTTTTTTTTTTTTTTTTTTTTTTTTTTTTTTTTTACTTTTATTTTTATTTTTTTGCAATTCAAGATGATTCACTAAAATTTAAATTACAGACGGGATAATGCATTATTTCCAAATCTGAAAATTTTACCGATTACTGACTATTCATATATAACAAAGCATTTGATGTTTTAGAGAATGCATGGAGTTCACGCAATGGCACGGTACTCCATCCATTAAAAGAGAGCAAACACTTCCTACACTTGGTCTTCTTCTTCTCTTTTCCGTGAAGGTATCCGGATTTTTTAAATACGCCTACCTTCGCCAATTTGCGTTGCTACGGACCACGCCAAGTGTGTCGTAGACGTTCAAATAGAACAACACTTAACCGAAAATAGATAACATGAACTTCAACCGTCACTCTGTAAAAATAACTTTGCTGAAACAGCTCTGCTTAAAGTTTAAAATGATACATAAAAATCGCTAGGTATGGACAATATCACCATCCTTGTACTGTTTGATATTTCGGAAGCGTTGGATACAACAGATCATTACATTCTCCTTCGTCGTTTAGGACATGACTTTCATGTCTCCAGTGAGCCGTTTCGTTTGCCTGGGTGAAGTCATATTTAAAGGCCAATCTGTGTACATGAATGGTGTTTTATCAAATTATTAATTATCAATATTAATGAAATAAAGTGTTCCTCATGGTTCCGTGCTTGTGCCTAAGAATTGCGTCATGTATACAAAGCCAGTCGGAAAAATCTACAGAAAGCACGACATTGAACATCATTATTACGCAGATGATTCGCAGCTTTACATCTCGTTCAAACATAATGAAAAAGGTTCGGTAGGTGAAGCTGTTTGACGGATGGTACGGGTGAAATGGGGGTATGGTGCCAAATAGATTGACCAAAATGTACCCTTTTGATCAGGTCGGAAATCGAATTAGCCCAAAACACTTTTACGTAATAAGAAATATTTGAGTTATTTATTCATCAATTATTTGATTTGAAGAAACACCCTTACAGTTAATACATTTACACGTTTGAGATATGACATATTTTATACCAGCAATACGACAAACTCGTGTGGTCAAGAAATCGATACATACAGTCCGAATGAAAATATCACAACAATCAGTGTATTGATAAAGAAAAAAGATTTTGATTGGCTGACACAGAATATGGTTGAATGAAATAGAAGGAAATGCCAAACTATAGCTCGAACTATCGCCAATCGAAGTCGTACAAAATGTAGCTATGAAACGTTCCAGTCTTCTAAAGATAGATGTCACAAAACTGTTCGTTACTCCATGTCATTGTACAATTTACATCTCCAATGACAAAACTACAAAAGCATACCAATAGTGCGATGCGTGCAGCGCGACGTAGCCTACAATAATGTTTTCATTCCTCGCTGACTAACAGTACTTTCAGTACTTTGATTTTTCTTTACAATTATCTTCATTTGTGAACTGCAATGTCTGGCCGACCTCGACTGAGTCCGACCTGTTTTTCACTAATTGGTATTTACGTCATTCTCAGGTTGTCCTTTTACGAGTGACTAGTCACAGGCTCTGTCTACACATCTAATATCTTTAAAAAGAACGTCGAGCAATCGACAGGGACACGCTCAATTAAGTAGACGTCATAAGTTCCTGAATATTTAAACACGTCACTTTTTCTTTGTTTGTCTCTTTTATAGCTCACCTGGGCATGGAGTGCTTAATCCTTTCCCAAACGACAAAATTTTAGGGTGATCCAATTTGAAAGCTGTTGCAGACGACAAATAAAAGTTGATAAAAATAAGTTTTGTGTATGATCAAGCTCAGAAAATATTGAGACAAAAGGAGAAACTGCTGGTTATCAGCAGTTTCTTCTTTTGCCTCAATGTTTTCCCGGGCCATTTATATTAGGGACGTCAAAACCAGGTCTTGTTTGGGAAAGGGTTAAGGCGGGCTATTATGGTCAGCTCATCGTCAGGCCGTCCGTCTGTATGTTAAAAGTGTAATGTTTAGACTCTAGCGTCCACAAAAAATCAAGAATCTTGATTTAACTTGTGGAAACATGTATGATCATAATTTCTCGTATTAGTTTGATTATGGACCTGATAGAACCGAAAAGTCAAGAATCGTACATACCCTTGAATGTTAAAAATAAGCTAGTTGTAACTTTGTTTACACTGCCGCTTCTACAACTATTGACAAACCATATTAACCCTTTCCCATACAAGACCTGGTTTTTACGTCTCTAGCAGAATAAGCTTGGGAAAACATTGAGGCAAAAGAAGAAACTGCTGATAACCAGCAGTTTCTCCTTTTGTCTCAATATTTTCTGTGCTATATTTTTCACAAATCGTATCTTTGATAACATCAATTTTGTCATTTGTAGCAGTTTTTGAAGTTGATCAACCTAAAATTTTGTCGTTTGGGAAAGGGTTAAGACTAAAACACAATGTGAATGGTGACTACAAGACCCCGAATGAGTATAACTTTCAGTTAGATCGGACCAATGAATCTGGAGTTTTGTGTCTTGAATTTGGCATATTTACCGTTTTCGGCCGTGTTCCATTTTGTTTTTAACCTAACAACCACAAACACTGACCAATCAGAAACAAAACTTGAACACAATTTTCGTGCCTATTAGTTCTTAGATAAGTGTGACTTTTAGCTCGATCGGACCAGAAAGTCCTAAATTATGTACCTTATAATTTACATTATCGAAGTTTTCGACTTTTGTGAACTGCAACAATCATAAATATTGATAAATCAAGATAATATGTATAAAAGGTAAAGGTAAAGGTAAAGGTTTGTTTATTATAGTGTCACCCCTATTTGAAAGGGCCAGCCAGTTTTGGCTTATGAGACACTCTCTTTCTCAATACGCAGTACCTCCCGATTCCCCACTTATGATGCCGGGCGCCTGGCAGAGATGGGTGTACGGTAACCATTAGTTTAACTAGCTGGCGGCTCACCAACCGGTCTCATCAGTTCTAACCCGCCAGGCCGGCTTCCACCGGGATTCGAACCTTCGACCTCCAGCTTCCAAGGCGGACGCCCTAACCATTAGACCACGGAAGCGGTTGTATATGTGAATCATAAGGTATCGAATTATTGCGATTTTCTGTTTAATTGGACTTGGAAATATAGAGTAATGTGCCGGAGTTGGAGGTATAGAATAATGTGCAATTGAATTTGCCAATATTGCCGATTCCGACAATGTTCACATTTACAATAATAGATACATGTATGTATTGACAAAATTTGGACACAATATTGGTAGATCTTTCACGGATGTACTTTTCAATTCAAGTAAAATTTCACATCCTGAATTATGTGTGATTGAATTTGACAAAAACGAAAGTATTTGACTTTGTCAACACTGTAAGACACAAATATAGACATATCAATACAAAACTTAAGAAAATGTTGGTGATCATAAGGTTTTGCATGAGAGTAGTTTAAACTTGATAATAATCCTGTTTCCTGAGTCGTTAGCTGTCGAATTTGACAGACATGTCTTTTTCAAATTGTTTTCAGTCTTACAGTCACAAATAATTATTGATTCGAGCAAAACTGTGATAAATGTTTGTACATGGAGTATCTTCGACGAATTTGATTCTCGTTCTGATCGGAGCAGAAAATCGTTTATTATTTGGATATGAATTAGTGTTATCTTTGTTCAGGTGGGTGATGATCCTCTTGTTATTTTTTGTTTCAAACGTTTTTGGAATTTGTCGGTTTTTGGTTTCTTTTTTTTACCAATTTCAATTCGAATTTAGCAACACCAATTAATGTATAAAAAGTTATCTACGAACTGAAAATGAAATTACGATTAGATATTCTGCAAAAGACGACTCTTATGTTTGACATACATTCGGTATCAAATTATCATACATGTTTATTCTTTTTGGAATTTATACAACTCTGTATACTCCACCCAAATTAACCCGGGACAACTTAATTTTCGTGTGAAAAGTCCGTCTTAAGAAAACTTTGCCAACGTTGGGGTCATTACACATGCAGATGTCCCGGGTTAACTTTTGCTGGACTATACATGGTCAAAATTTACAGCGACAAAGATGTAAACAAATGTAGTTTTGCTTTCGTTGGTATAGCCCACAAAAATTATATTGCGTTTTTATTCACCTGACAGGGTGTGGCTAAGCCAAAAGGTTATTCGACGAGTTTACTTCTCGATACCTTGGTTAACATAAGGGAAAAACGTGCGGCACGAGCATAAAAACATTTCGAAATTGAAAGACTGTGCGATTGTAAAACGTGTTATTAAAAAACCTCGTAAATACAGCTTGATTCAAGCTGCAGTTACAATAATTTGCAATAACACCGACGATTTACCGCTAATTGAAAACGCTGTTTCTCATCAATCTTCAATGTAATAACCGTTTACTAGGCTCCGCCCTTTCTCCCGAAAAAAATCAGAATATAACCAGGGACAACTTAATTTTCGTGTACAAAGTCCGTTAATTAAGCGTCTTAACAAAATATTGCCGAAGTGGACCATTACATATGCAGATGTCCCGGGTTAATGTTGCTGGACTTAACAAACATTTCAGGTGTCACATAATTTACGTATTAGATAGAGGCTGTATTGTAGATTCTACGCGAAATAAACATTCAAATGCGCGTAGCGCATTAAATGTTTATATCGCGTAGAATCTACTATACAGACTCTATCTGACTTAGTGTTCGATAGCGGTTCAATGGAGACGGGGGCGTGGCTATGTATAGACGTCATATAAACTAGCCGACAGACCGTTTATGCGAAATATAGCGGCGAAATTGCAAAATATACTACAATTTCATTGGTCCAAAAAATAGGTCGAACACTAAATACAAATAGACGAGGGGGAATTATTTGAAAAAAGGCAACAAAAATTTACATGAATTACGCAAAAAAGTTTTTTTCCTGGATATTTGAATTGTTTGAAATAAAGTCATAAATAACATGGCTCCCAAAGGGATGCTTAAAGTTCGAGTTTATTTATTTTTTTATTATCAGTGTTTCTATCGCTGCCTCAACTATCAATGAATAATTAAGTAAACGACCTTATTTGTGGATACTATTACAACGCGTACTTTCACAAATGGGTTTCAAAAAGTTTACATTCTATAATAAAAGATTAATTTATACGATCACTGATCATGGTCGTGGTATTCTTTGGAGTTCAAGAATCTTCAATTTACCCAGAACGTCTGGGGTGCGTTACAGTTGCTAGGGCATAATGCATAACTAATAATTACATACTTTCGATTTGCTTCCAAAATATCTGAACTTAGAGTAATAAGCTGCAGTTACGAGGTTACTGAAGAAATGTGACGATGTACGAATATCTATTTTCATTACATTCCTAGCAGTGAAATACCGGAATTACTTAGCTGTACAAATTTTGATATTTTCATTCCAGTGAAATATTTCACTGTAGCTAGCTGGGACTAGTTCTAGACTTTGTGGGTAGGCCTTATTAAAAAGCTGCACTGAACAAGTTTTAAGCATTTTATGCTGTGTCTTAGCATCTATGGCAGACTGTACTCATTGTTAGATTGTCCTTTTTGTCTAAAGTTTTGCGCAGAAAAATCTGTTTATTTTGTCTGTCACAATCATGCTAGATGTTGCTGTAGTTTTAACTTAGACCGAAGTTTTGGAAAGATAGACTATAAAGTTTAACTTTAAGTCAGTTCGTTTCTATTCTTTCATTACAGTAATTTTTGATGATTTAAAGTCAGGATAGATGCTTATGTTTTGCTCGCTTAAAAATTCAAACAGAATGGCGGCCATATTTTCTAAATAGGCTACACAAATAACATGTATTTATGCGCGATGTAAAGATACCTTGTATCAGATAGAAATAAGAACGTTTCTTTCTTGATTTATCCGAAAATGAGAGTTGAATTCCCAAAATAGATATGTAATAAATATATTCATTAACTGAAGAAATGTGATATAAACAATATTTCATTCGAATGGGGGTGAGATGCGGTTGAAAAAACTCGTTCCTGTGGACTAGTTTTTCAACCGCATCTCATTCTCATTTCATTCTCGTGGAATAATCTTCATATCACATTTCCTCAGTTAACGTCTATATAGATAACTCAAGACAAAGTAGAGGAAAATAACTTGATTTCTTCTTATAACGTGTATAATTTATAAGTTATGTGAAATACTTTAATAGGCTTTTAGTGGAAAAAAATGATGAAAGTGTGCACACAAAGGTGGAATAATTTTTCATACCAATGGAAATGCGAAGACACATTCTAGCCAATAGGATCATATATATTGTGTCGCGGGCCAACATATCCAGCTAATAACAGTGTTGCTTACAAAACCATTTTCTTATATACATTATGATCCTGCACAGAGACATTGAAAATGGACAATAAACTGATTGTGAATATAAACCTTATTATACTGTTGATTGTTTTCATATCCAGATGGATTGTCGTAAATGGTCAGATTTTAAACACACGCAGCTTTTATGGAGTATATATGAATACAATGGACAATTATGTGTGTCCATCGAATGACGTCGCATTGACGCACTATGGTGTGTTAAGCGAACTACAGTGTTTCGTTTCTTGTGTCACTGATGTTAGATGTCAAGGTATTTTCTATCACAAAGCGGACAAGGTCTGCACACTGTGTAAGGAACTGTATAAAGACACAAGCGCCCTGCAATCCTACCCAGGAACCAACTATTACCGTCCAAAGGGTAAGAACAGTGTTTGTTATAACAATCAATTGAATATCAAGATAGCATCTAATGGTTGAAGTCATCTATAGTTCGACATACGGGAATGACCTCTGTTTCATAGTATATTTAGTAAAATTTCTTCTGAACTCGACCAATATGTAATGTGCAATGGGACGCGGAATAATCAATACTCTCCAGCAATAGAACATTGTCGAGCAGAGTCGTTACTTTTCATTAGCACCGTGACCTTGTATTCTGCACGTGCTTCTCGTGTCAATATACGGCAGACTTCCCGAACATTTACAAAACAATTGAAGCGTGTTATTTCTTAAGTCAGATTTAGGTGAAATATTTCAAAGGCCAATATTACGCTTTGAACATTCGAGGAGGAATGGTAGCCTGGAACGTGATTTCGTTGACCCATTACCAGATAGGAACATTTTAGACCGGTCTAAATTCAAAGATTCTACAGACGACAATTTCAAGTGCATGGAATTTTACATTTTTTTGGTGTTTTTGTGTAGAAAACATTGTGGGAAATGGAGAAATTGCTTGTCACAAGCAATTTTTCCATTTTCCACGATGTTTTCCAAATCAATTATCTTGCGGGGAGTAAAACAGAGTCACTGTGTGGTAATGGGTTAAATGAGCATTTGATACTATAGGCAATTGCATTAATATGGGAATATATTGTGTCGAACGAGTTCATTTGGCAGAGTATCCCGAGCTTGCCGAGGTCAACTACGCCAAAAGAACGAGTTCGACACAAAAATATTCCCATAATAATGCAATAACCTTTTTATTGTATACTTTGATATTGTTTTAGAAAAGTTATCATACCCCAAATTCATAAGAAATCGTTTTTACTATATCGAGTAGAAATTACGTAAATAGAAAATGTTTAAAAAACGTCATGCGGTTGAACGTAAATAACGCGGAAAAAGTAACGTCACCGTATATTTGAATTATCAGGCTTGAAAGTTGTGAAGCGAGAGCGTAAACTAGAATTATTGCATAAAATGTGTGTTTTCAGTCCATTATTAGCATTGAATAACGGGAGGAAATCGGTCCGATATCTTCAAAACTGGTCTATATTCAGTGCGATATCGGACCGGCTTTGCACTCAAATATCCTCGATTCGATCCTTCAAAATAAACAATTGTCTCTTTTTCCGCAAAATTCTCAACGTCTTACGTTAAATAAGCGACGTTCACATTTTGGCGCCAGATCATGACGTAACGTCGTTTTACCGACGTCATGCATAACAAAAAATTCTCGGAAGATTTATCAAAACAAAACAACAATGGTGGACATTTTCTTATCTCATCTCGGTTCATTTTTCGCACATATCAAGGGGTTTTGGATAAGTAATCATTGGAATTTTATGCTTTTTAAGCAATAATAGTGTCAATTCACGTATTTTTCGGTCGTTAAAATTCGCAGAGGCCCGCAAAATACAAAAAGGACCCTCGTGCTTCGCAATCGGGCTTTAAATTTCTTTGGCCTCTGCGAATGTTAACGACCTCAAAAACGTGAATTATCCCTATATTAAAGTTCGTCCATGGGGACTGCGCGTGTTTTTAAAGTTCCCACGCAATATCAAAATATGCAATATAAAAAAATACTGCATACTTACCTTCCGTTCAAATACATTTGAGACAATATCAAAGTATATAATAAGAGGTGGTGTCAAATGTTTGAACCTCGCATAAAAAGAGATATATTTGGATTCAAACTGCTTTATCATCCAGCATAGACATCTTTCAACTCATTCACATTGCTGTTGCATCTAGTGTACCAATCATTGATATCGGATTTATAGAATGCTGTGTTTTGATACCCTAGCCTTTTCAAGCTAAAGTTACAAAGTTTTTACCTCACACTAACGTTATTTTACTTTCTCACTTCAGCCTCTACGTGCTCAGAATGGTCAGCATTACATGGAGTAACGAGCGGTACATTTACCATCACTATAGACCCTGATGGACTCTTGTCCACGTTCGGAGATATTACAGTTACTTGTGATTTAGATTCCGAACCTGGAAAAGCCTTCACAATATTATGTACGTATTTCATCAGTTCTAAAAAAATGGTATTTTTCCGTTTAATTTAAGCCAATTGTCCCTTACTCTGTTTCCATCGCCGATTGTTTACTACATTTTACTACGAAACAATCAAGCTCTGGTGTTACGAAAGCGAATCTCGTCTAATCTCGGGGCCCTGTTGAGATTTCATTATCTAATTGTTCACGGCAAAGTGCATGACAATTCTAAAAATTTGATACAAATTTTCATTTGTTGAAACCTCAATTTACTTACAAAAAATAAAATCTGCGTAATCCGAAGATTAGATTTTAATTTGATAGTTATCACTGTTTGGATGAGCGGCCGAGTGCGTGATCGCTACATGTGTAAACTACAGTCGACGACACTCGATGTGTCGACATCGGATAAGTCGAATTTCCGCTTAAGTCGAAGTGAAATTCTGGTCCCATCCTCATCAATGGACATAATTTGTTTCAAACAAAATAATTTTGAACTCAATATAGCTATTGAAATATAGTAGGAAAAGGATAGAAATTGCTCGACACGAGCAATTTCTTTCCTTTTCCTATTATATTTCAATATAAATCGTTCTTGATTACTTTTAAAAAACGGTCAAATATCAACTTTATCGAAGCCGAATAAAATCGGATGAGTCGAACTCCGGATATGTCGAGGTATTTTGACAGCCCCTCCGACTTCGACACAACGAGTGTCGACTGTATTATTGGATAATGTTAAAATAACAATAGTGACGCAGTACATGACATCACAATATAGTAAATATTTCTGTTTTGATAGTCAATGAATCGATCAATATGAGCAATAATATACTCTGGTATGGAGTAATTGTCTCTGGACAGATTACATATCAATGGAATAATTCGTCGTTGTTACTACAAAACCCCATATGTACAGCTTTGATCAAGCTCTAGAATCGAGGTTTTGTAATAAAACCAATGAATTGTAACGGTATTTGTTGTGTATATATATAGTTGCCTTTTTGAATTTTCGACTTTTTAAAAATCGTTTAATCACATACATACCAATTGTCTTATCTTAGTGATCTGTGTGAAATAAATTTCGTCGTCTGCAACACAATTGAAATTTTCTCGTTTGGGAAAGAGTTATTTATTTTCTAACGCTCATTTCCAATATATTCAAGAGACATATAAAACGTATTTTCCTATACAAATTAGCAAATACAGTTTCCTAACAATCAATACATTTCAAAGGACATTTTATATTTGCAACTCTAAATAATTTTAGCGTAATTTGCGTTTTCTACTTCTAAAGCAATTTTTTAACAAAAAAATTCAACTTTCAAATCAATCGAAATGTTTCCAATTTCCACGCTGTAGTATTTCGCTATCGATGGATTTGTTGAATTAATCATTTTATTCAAACAAACTCTTGGATTAGCGTCCTTTAAACCTGTCCCAAGTAAAAATTTAGGGTTGTTTTATTAGAAAGTTACCACAGCTTACAAAATGAGTTTTAATAAAGAATATGATACAGAAAATAATGAGACAAATAGTGTTTTCAGCATTTTCTTCTTTTGTCTCAATACTTTTGTAAGCCAATTTCTTTAGGAACGCCGAAACCATGTCCTGTTTGGGAAAGGGCTAAAAAGAACAAGAGGACCATGATGGTCCTAAATCGTTCGCCTGAACCAAGTCTAAGTCACAGGGTCAATTAAAATTTGTGACTTAAAGACTGAGAACAAAATTAATGTTACTAACACTGGCTGTGTACAAGTTTTGTCTTAATTGGTCCCTATTTGCGGTTGTAAGGGTAAAGCAAAGTAAAACAAGAGCCGTCATAGACGGATTATGCTCCCCGAATGAGTGCTTGTCACAAAATAAAAACTATCATACATTAAGCCCCCTTTTCTCATGACAGCTTATTTTGTACACACATTATTTATAGAATATGGTCTAGAACATCCTATTTGTTACATAAGTACAAAATTTCAATAAATTCTGCCCATTAGGTGAAGAGAAATTAGAGAAAAACTAATTTTTACATTAAGGCCCCCTTTTCCATGACGCAGCCTCAAATTAAGAAACAGAGAAAAGGGTCCCTAGGTATTATCCCAGGGAGTTCACATGTGAAGTTTCATTGAATTTGGTCCAAGGGTTGCTGAGATCTGGCTGTGGACGGACGGACGGACGGACACACGGACGGACGGACAGCCGGACGGACGGACGGACAGCATGGCGACTATATGCTCCCCCGAAATTTTTTCGGGGAGCATAAAAACTGCAATTTCGTCAATTCAAGGGCAGATCACTCAACTTCTTGTCTAATTATGCTAAAATTAAAAATCATCCAAGATCTTATGTTAACCAGTACCATGTCCAGGTTTCGTATTTATTAGAAAATATTTGTGTCTGTAAGAGTAAAAAAGCGAAAACGGCAAATTGATCTGATAAGACCGAAATTCGAACTCATCTACGATCTAACTGTTACCAACGGTGTGACCAAATTACGTATTGATTGGTAAATGTTTCCTGTTGTGTAAAGTAAAAGCCAAGTCAAAAACGAGACTGTAGGAACGTCGTATAAAAACAGATGTTCTGTTCTTACATTTTTGAAGACGCCACTACTAAATGTTTTGAAAGCAAACATGTAGATGCTATTTAGTGGTAGATTTTTTTTCTATACCGAACAAAAGTGAAAACGCTACACCTACATTGCTTGTAATATTTCTTCTAAATGCACCAAGTAAAAAAATCAAATGAAAAGGCTTCGCATTGTTCATTGACTTGATTGTGTCGAGCACTAAACGTTTTGTGGATCTTAATTATGGGGATGAAGACGGACTCTTTCAATGCGACAGGGGTCCGTTTTTCAGGTGTTACAATTTAAACAGAAATTTTACACAATTTAAACCTTCAGAAATCCAAGCAGAATAATGAAAACCATGCCGGACTGAACTGAATGGTAGTCTCACAACTTACTAGTCATGAAATATAAAGAAGCTTACAGAACATTTTTTGTGCGTTTAGAAAATGATGTTAAAAACGCAGAATTATTACGTTGCAAAGCTTGAAAATTTTACAATGTAATCTCCATAGGAAATTGGAATCGCTATTGCTTGGATATCTGGGGACAATCCTAGTCGAAAAAAGGGTTAGAAATCCCATGCAAGGCCCGTACGATGTTGCACAAAGATCTAATCGAAAAGCGTGATACATTTTTGAATATCAAGCATTTTAAATTCCCTTTTTGTTTACGTCAAAGGGGGTAATTCAGAAAATTGACAAATTAGACCTTAATGTTAGGGCTTGCTACAAGAGATAAGAGGGATTTTCGTGTCTTTGGCAACCCGGATATGACCAATTCCGAACAAATAATGTAGCGTTTTATGCGCATGCACATATGCGGCATCAGATGAAATGAGCTTTAAACGCATTAAGGGCTGTAACCTTAACATTAAAGGACACAAGGCAATGAAAATTCGACAAAACGATAGCTGAACACCTCGGAAATATCGTCCAAATATATTTCAGGCTTTTAGCTCGATACTTTTCCAGAAACTAACAATCTTGCAGTGTAGCGTTTTCACTTCTGTTCCGTATACTGTTTTATATCATTTTGTCTTTGGAAATAAATTCTACATTAGTTTTAAGAATCTAAATTCGTAGTCATATCTAAACAATCTCTGGTTTTGTTTTATTAATATAACAGATTAAAATTACAGCTTCCTAGCACTGACTTTTACATTTTTAATTGTTGTTCGTGTTATTGAATCATTGTTGTAAGATTGATTATTTTGGTAAAGTATAAACCGCTCCATTGTCCTTTTCTCTCTGTCATTATACTACATTTGAATTGAAATAATCTAAAAGTAAACCTTCTTTTCCTTTTGGCGATACTATATATTTGTGGACTCCAAGCGCCTTTAATTGCCATAGACCATCGAGCGCCAATGATCAAGTCGACATTCCACTTAAGCAGCTTCCCCAGAGTGAGCAGACCAGTAGCTCGCTATGTACAATATCGCCATTTTAACCCATTACTGCACAATGACGCCTTTTGACTCCCTTGCAAAAAAGGCTTGAGAAAACATTTTGGAAAATGAAGAAATTGCTTGTGACAAGCAATTTCTTCATTTTCCACAATGTTTTCTCACCCAAAATGGAAACATTTTTAAGATTTCATCCCTTTGATATTGTCGTCTGCAACACCTTTCAAATTGGAACAGTCCAAAATTTTGCCGTCTGGTAATGGGTTAATATAAAATTCTATCGTCTCTAAACAGATATATCATTCGAAATTATCTGTTCAGAATAACTTGCTTAATGACGATAGAACTTTCTCGCAACATGCCCTTAACTAGTTAATTGTAGAAAACGATTTACATGTGTCTTGAATTTTATATTTTGAGTAGAAAATGTTTATTTACAACACAAAAAAGTACGTAAAAAGAAAAAAATCATTGTGCTGAAAAAATGCCAATTAGTCGCTTTTCATTTTTAAAAAAAAACAAAAACGCTACAGTACACAGTAACGAGTTTTTTTCTTGAAATCGACGATATCTATTTTTTAGATCACAATAAAGAAACCAGAACACACGTGAATGGCTACGAAGACTGTAATTCCTACAGAGTAGAATTGACCTATACACTAGGCATGGATGTTGTAGAGAAGATCGCGGACATTTCGGACCAGTGTAAACAATATATCAAGTATGAATGCTATGGCTCTGAGATCTTCTATTCTGGAGGAATTTGTACGGCCTGGGAAAATCGTTTTAGCACAAGAGCTTCTTATTTCACTGGTAAGGCTTTTAAACTTTCCAAAACAGCGAATTTTAGACTCTGCTAAATTCAAACATGTTACAGACGACAATTTAAGTGAATCCATGTCTTCAAATATGCTGAGTCAAAAAAGAAAGTGTGCACAGAGAATAACTGGAATTTCTATCGTAATTTTGAATATTGCTATTATAATATTGGTATCAAATTAAAAGTAATTCAATTTCCTATAAGTAAGTGTCTTTTTAAATTGCGTGAAATGTTTTTTTTCTTGTATTTTCTTAAGAAATTTGAGATAGGGGTCAATTCCGAAATTCACAGAACATGCTGACGAACGTGAGGAAATTAAATAATGCAAATTTCTTGGGATTTCTACTTTCTATCATGACATGTCTTCAATGAATGACGGCAAACATCTGTGATCTCACTGATCGAACGGTTTATTTTATCGTTTGGAATTCTATTATGTTCATATTGCAAGACGTATTCCACGTCCTGCAAATTCTTTAACTGGACCCTAATTTTTGCGAAACTCAGAATGAAGAGATGTTCGGTCCTACACCACACCCATGACTGATTTTCATGCGTCCCGTGCCGATGACGATGTGCCTAATACATGCGCAACGTAAGATTTAGGCATTGTGAGAATGTGTCAAACATATAGTCTCAAATCTCTTATGAGCCGTCTATCTGCCTTCGTCGATTTCCAATGTTGCTTACATATGCTTGCTTTACTGAATCGCCATAAATGGTGTAGTTTTGAACTACTACATGTAACGATCTTGTCTAGTCATTGCTGCATTCTGGATATCAGACAGAAGCCTATCAAAAATGTATCCTTTGTTTTGGAAGCATGATTGAAAACACCTAATTTCAGAACGATGACATTTAAACGACAACGACATATTTACGCCGGTTCAACACACTAGCAAAACGTACGTGTGAAATCTGTCTTGTTTAGATATTTTATGTTTGATTTAGCTTTTATACACTTTGTATGCAAATTGTAGACAATAAAGTTTATCATGAAACGTTTGTTTTGATAACCACCTGCAAAAAGGTTCTAACAGCGTTTGGCGATATGCCAGACAATTTCATCATCCACATTTGCTTCCCATGTCAATAAACATGAGAACGTTAGTAGCTTATCTCCGTGTAGAAGTTTCGTGAAGTTAAATGCAGTGGTTACGTAAATATATGAAGTAGAAATATGCACACTTTCTTTTTTTTGGACTCAGTATACATGTACATTTATTATACGCCCAAAAGGTCGTATTATGTAATGGCTTCGGTCGTCCGTCCGTCTGTTCGTCTGTCTGTCTGTCCGTCCGTATTTCTTGTGTGTACAACTCCTCCTACAGATTTGATCGGACTTTGATCAAACTTGCCACAATGAATTTCCATGGTGTCTGGTTGTGCACATCGCTTACGGAATTCAGATAACTCTTTGTTTTTGAATTATCTGCCCTTGAATTAAAAAGATGACCGTTTTCTTGTGTGCGCAACTCCTCCATCAGAATTTGATCAAACTTACCACAATGAATCTCCATGGTGTCTAGTTCTGCCCTCGAATTTAATAAAAAATGCGCATTTCCTCAAAATTACACCTACAGTTTCAACCAGAATTTAATCGAACTAGCCACAATGAATCTTTTTGTGGTCTGGTTGTGCAAAACAAAATTTGATAACATTTCATGTTTGAATTATCTGCCCTTAAATTGAAAAAAAGGCAAATTTTACTGACAAGCCACTCTCGGGCGTATATGCACCGCTCTGCGAAGCTCTTGTTTTGAAGGGCGTCTAAAAGCTTTTTATTGTCGTAAAGCTGTACATACATGTAGTACCCAGGTTAGTTTTTCCCCATTCAAAAATTAAAAAATAATAATGAAAACCCCAGCAATGCAGTTTACTTTGCCCAATTTCGTGAATCACTGTCTTTTTTCGTAATCATGATTTCATATGTTCAGTGTATCATGCAGAACTGATATATTGAAGATGTCTTGACGGATCTACTTCAAAATATTAACAAATATGCTATTTCGGTCCTTTGCGAAACTGGGCAATGAGTTCTGTAGGAATCTGTCCATTTACGAAACTGGTTTATTTCTAGTGTGGGCACTACATGTACATTTGTCTTATCTGCATGTATTTTGTCGCACAACAGCTTTCGAATTGGGACAGCACATAACCTTGCTGTTTGGGAAAGTGTTATTAACGAAGTTGGTTCTAAATTGCACCCGAGGTAACGTCTCCATTTTGGAAAGTCTCTGGCTGTCTCTGATTTTACAGACGCACATTTTTGTGGTCTCAAATAATGTTAGTGTTCGACCTACTTTTACGACCAATGAAATTGCTGTGTATTTTAAAATTCCGCCGCTATATTTCGTATAAACGTGACTAACAGTTAGTTTATGTGACGTCTGTACATAGCCACTTCAATGAACCACTAGCGAACACTAACAAGGTCAGATACCGGTAGATTGTATATTCTGTACAGTGGATTCTACGCCATATTAACATTCAATGCGCTGTGCGCATTTGAATGTTTATCTCGCGCAGAATCTACTGTACAGCCTCTACCCAATACTGGGAGTCCTTTTCAGATACCACATCAAATACACTAAGGTACGTTGTTAGCACTTAAACCCTCAACGATCAAAACATTTTTAGTCTGGCGCAATTTTGCATACGGTAAAATTGATCTTGAAAATTGAACTTACGTATTATAAGTGCAAGAAATATTTGCAAAAGAGTAATATATTTTCATCGCCTTGTTTTTCTTTTGGCTAATTAATTGCAAAACCTTGTCGAAAAGGGATGTCAAAAGTGGATCCTGTTTAGGAAAGTATTACAATCTAAATATAAATCGTCATTAACATATTTTATTAAAACATTTCGTATTTCAAAACGCGCAATCATTTTATCAGTCAAAGCATGAACATTTATCCTTTCCGAAATAATCCGATTTAAACATCCTTGATAATTGGTTTTGACGTCCTCAACGTAATATATAGAGAGAAACAAAGTAAAAGTTCAGGATATTTATACATTATAAATTAACAATATATATTGAAAGTTTACCCAACTGCATTTTGTTTTCATTAATTCTAATGGAATTGGGACCAGTCTGAAATATGTCATCATATAAAGCACTTGAATAGAGTCGATTATAAAACATCCAAATGGATTTGATGTGTTGATTTGGTATATAAGATTTTAAAATGTCAAATTTATTTTTAAAGAAAAGATTTCTACATCCTTACGCACCATGAGTAAGGGTCTGTTAGTAGGCCAAGAAATTATTCATCATACAAAACACAAAAAAATCATGTTGTTTATTGTAGCAGACCAAACCTATAAAAATTGAGCCGACCTTAAACTAGTTTAGCCATCAATGAAAATAACAATAGGAAACCACAACAACGACATTAATTATTTTGAAACAAGGTGTGTTTGTAAAACGAATGTCCTCGAAATGACTATGTTTTCAAGTTAAGGGTTGAAAAGGGTTATTGAGAGACCTTGCATGGAACAGATAGATATCGTTGAAAAATTGTTACATACCATTTGAGCTTTGTATGTTGAATACTTTAGGGAAAAAACAATGTGAAGTTTTCGGATAGACAGACATTATTACAGAAGGAAAGAAGGATAGGCAGACAGACAGACATGCGGACAGATAGACAGACAGACGGACAACAGTAAAACAATATTTCCCCGATTTCTCGATGCGGGGACATAAAAATGAATATTTAGAAAAATGCGACCTCCTTTTTCTTTCCTCATGTAACCCGAACCATACTTTTTTTTAAATTTGGCATAACATAAAAGTTCATAAGTCTACATATAGTTGTATAGTCGTGTCTTTTTATTTTTTCTTCATTTTTTGCTTTGTTCATTTGTGAAAAAAATACCACTCAGACGAACATGTGACGAACATGAATCCATTTGCATATATGTAGGTGCTGTATGTAACTGATAATTAAACTTATTGGTAACTTACAGTTTTGTCAAAGTCCGCTATTTCTGTTACAGATCAGCAGTGACCTCAAAATAATTGAACTTATGCGCATTGTTCCGATCGCAAATCATGTATATTCATTTGATTTGGACATGGGATATTACACACCTAGCTAAGGAACATGTCAGATTCTGTTCCTTCTTGTACAGGCCATAGAAATAAATAAATCTGATCTAAAGGTAAAATGGAGGGTGCATAAATTAACATTTTATTCACTTATATATTATACATTTATAACCAGATTATCGCATCGCCTACAATTATCGCTCGCTCCACGACAGTTCAATAAATTTGATGTTTATGGACAATTCGAATGGATTACAATACAAGTTTCCGACAATACACAAATCCATATACTTTCAAACTGTACCTTATTTTTTAGAAAAGACATAAATACCTGTAGAGTACGGCAGGTTAAATTTGACGTCCAGTTTAGCATTTTTTTCGATAGCTTCAAGCTTGTCATTTTCCTTCCAAGCTGCCCCATACCCAACGGGTGATGGACCGGACATACTAAATGGAAGACAAATAAACTGACTTATGGAAAACAAATATGCTGCTGACATGTTTCCTATGTTATCTTTCAGTTGACCTTCGAATGAAGGGTCTATAATGATTAATTTGCCAGACTCTTTCATGACTCTATTGATACGTGCAAGTACTTCAATAGGGTCTGGGAGATTGTGAAGAAATTCCACACAAATAACAACATCAAACAGTTTGGAAGTATCTAAATCATGAATTGACATTTGACTAAAGCAAATATTACTGAGTCCTGTTTCATTTGTCAGTAACTTTTCCTGTGCTTTCTGAAGACTCCTCTGACTTTGGTCCAACCCGAGAAATTGTGAATTAGGGTATCTCTCAGCAAACTGTAATGTGTAGTCGCCTGTTCCACAACCAACATCCAATACTTGACAACCAGTTTCTGTAAACAGATAGGTCCATGTGTATATTAAACAAGAGTCATATAGCCCTGTTGTTGCAATCTCTCATAGAAAGGGCATGTCAAACCATTTGAAGGAAGAAAAATGCTGATAACAAGCATTTCGACCGTTTGACTCTAATCATTTCCCGTGCTACCGTAAACAGAGTCTATTTTATCATCATCAATACTGTTATCTGCAGCTCGGCTTTCAACTTAGATTTCTACCCTTTATCCGTTTGGGAAAGAGTTTCTCATCATGTATGATAATAATCAAGTTGGCAGACCCTCTGTGGCGCCTAGCGAATGTCCTATTTAATTGGTGTGTTTACAATTAAGGGGAATTTGGTTAATTTCATTCTGTATGGTCCTGTTAAGAATATCCTTACCAAGAAGTTTCGTCAATTCTTCTACAGTGTCTAGTTTAGGAAACACGTATTTCTTCATGGAGGCGGCTGCTGTCTTTTGTCTGTACTCATCAAAGAAATCCCAATCGTCTTCGTTAAACACATTGGCGTCACCTAAAACAGAACATAGCTTGGGCTTGAACTAAATAGCAATATTGCAATACAACAATGTGAAGACACAGTTTAATTCCATATCAATATGTTTCAGTGCTTTACCTACTTTTTGGACCAATGAAATTGCAGTATATTTTAAAGTTGCTATAGCTGTCACGATTGAAGTTTTTTCTGTTACCGAGTTCTTATTATCTGATGATATGAACAAAGCCTATTCCAACTGCATAAAACCAATAAAACAAGTGAAAGAATGGCACATTGGAACATTTTCCCTTTCTTGCAATTTATGTCAGTATGTCATGTTTACAATGTCAAGGGCGAGTCGGAATTATCCGAGTCCTGAGCGGTTATAAGCGAGCGTCTACGGAATCTATTTTTAAATCGAATGGAATGTCAGAGAATAAACAGTAAAGATTTAAAAATTCAAGATGTCTCTTTAAAATGTACCTTTTGGGAAGTGTGTAGCAACCCTAAACAGTCTGCGAAGAAAGCACAGACTGATTAGGGTCGGAACTGTTGACACTAAGTTGATAATCTGGATTTACATGTTTTTCCTATCACACTATATATTACTATCTAAATACGGATATCGTTGGCGCTTGCTAAATGTGACCTGTCTCTCGAAATATGGTCTTCTGTTGACTTCATAGAAGCATGCTTTTAGCATGACGTGTCAAGCAGAATCTGACCCTTTCCCAATTAAAACCTTGTTTTGTTGTCATCATTAGAAGGGAGTTAGAACACATTGAGGTAATAGCAGAAAATCTTGATAACAAGCAATTCCCCCAAGTTGCTTAGATATTTTCTCAGTTTTATTTAATTCAACAAATCCTATCTTCACGTGCATAGTTTGTTGTGTTCAAAACTTTCAAAATAGAATATCAAACTTATTGCCGTTTGGGAAAGAGTGAGGCATGACTATTAAAATAACTTCAGTTGGTTAACCCTTTCCCATACAAGACCTGCTTTGGACTTCCTTTTTGTAAAAACACAGGAAACATTGAGACAAAAGAAAGGAATGCTAATTGTTAGCAGTCTCCCCTATTACCTAAATATTTTCTATGTCATATTGTAAATAATTCACATTTACAATGTCATTGGTTATGCAGTCTTCGAACGATTTTAATTGAGAGAGTTTTATTTTTTGTCATTTACGGAAAGAGTTGTACATTTATTCGTAACCAGGCACGTGCAGAAATCCCGTGAAAATCGGAATGATTCAAACTTCTTACCCGTCGCACTAAAGAGGAACCTTCTGCAAAGTATAAAAGTATAGACAATATCCAGCCTGTGCGGACTGCGCAGACTGACAAGATTCGAGACTCATAACTCGTAGGTAATTTTCTTGGCCTCAAATAATTTCTCTATCTTACTATGTGTTCATTTTCTAAATGCAACATCTAGTTTACGTCTGTTTAGTATGAGTCGTTTCTCGAAATTGTGTTTTATGAACTTCCCGTAAATTCCCTTTTAGCGTGACGTGTCACTTTTATTAGATACCTTTGTATCACATGATCGCCCGACTATAAACGAATATTTACGGCTTTTGCAGGTACCCGAAATATGTAATATATAAATCTATATATAGACACAATTGTAAACACCCAGCAAACTTTTGAGCGCCGTGGAAAGTTAGAATGTCAATATACATACGCTTATTGTGGGTAAACAGCGCATGGTAACTCGCTTGAAATACGATGTTTCTGCATCTTTTTGCTCATACTTTAATACTGTAAACCCATTTTTGGCAAATTGGCAGGTTTTTTGACAGCTATTATGACTTTAAAATTATGCCGCTATATTAAGCATGCACGAGACCGTGACAAGCAATTTCTTCATTTCTCACAATATTTTTTAGCAAGGGAGACCGAAAATGTAAAATTAAATTTACTTAAAATTGCCGTCTGCAACATCTTTGAATTTGGAAGATCCCAATTTTTTGTCAAATGGTTATGGGTTTTAAGGGTTCCGATGCATCTAGGGTCTGATTTTCACAATTTCTCATGGAAAGGCCACACTTGAAAAAAATATGTTGAAGCCCGGGCTTCCAGGCCTCCGCCTAGCTACGTGCCTGTTAACCCTTTCCCAAACAAGACCTGGTTTTGACGTCCCAATTAGATATGTCTTGGAAAAATATTGAGACAAAAGAAGAAACTGCTGATATCCAGCAGTTTCTCCTTTTGCCTCAATAGTTTCTGTGCTATATTATACACAAATTTTATCTTTAACAACATCTATTTCATCCTTTTCAGCAGCTTTCTTATAGGAAAAGTCCATATTTGAGCCATTTGGGAAAGGGTTAAACGACTTGACATGAGAACGCTCGTGCATAATTAAGTACATCTATTCAGTCACTGTCTAGTGCGTTATAATTACATATTTAATGAAATGTAAAATCCTTTTCGTTTACATGTGTGTGTCTATTTCTTTGTCTCATTTCACTTTCTAGGTCATGCGAAATTCATTGTCGCGAATTTGAGAGTTGGGATGAATAGACGTTGAAAATACATTGAACGCAAACTAATAACAAGAGTGCCTGAAAGGCACTGATATCGCTCACCTGAGTTCTTCATGAACTGTTTAATGATTTCTCTAAGTCTGATAAGCCCCGGCATGCCACGCCTACAGTTTTTGACATATCATAAATTCATGAACACACATTGAAAACAGTCACTCAAGAAACAGATCTGCCAAGTTTGGTTCAAATTTGACCAATGGTTGATTTTTAAAGATTTTTTCATGATATTTTTAAGTCTGATAAGCCCCACCCTGCCAAGCCCACATTTTATGACGAATCAAAATTTCATGAACATGCAGTGAAGAAGTCACTCAAGAAACATTCCAGCCAAGATTGGTACAAATTGTATCAATATTTGATTTTTAAAGAATTATTTAACAATTTTTCCAAGTCTGATAAGCCCCGCCCTGCCAAGCCTACATTTTTTGACAAATCAAAAATTTAAAAACAAGTTTAGAAAAGGGTCACCTAAGGAACATTTCTGCCAACTTTGGTAAAAATTGACACAATGGTTAAGGAGAAGAAGATTTTTGAAGAATTATTTAATAATTTCTCTAAGTCTGATAAGCCCCGCCCTGCCACGCCCACATTTTTTGACGAATAAGAAATTTGAAAACAAGTTTAGAAAAGGGTCACCTAAGGAACATTTCTGCCACTTTGGTAAAAATTGACTCAATGGTTAATGAGAAGAAGATTTTTGAAGAATTATTTAACAATTTCTCTAAGTCTGATAAGCCCCGCCCTGCCACGCCATCATTTTTTGACGAATCAAAAATTTGAAAACAAGTTTTGAAAAGGGTCACCCAAGGAACATGCCTGCCAACTTTGGTAAAAATTGACTCAATGGTTAATGAGAAGAAGATTTTTGAAGAATTATTTAATAATTTCCCTAAGTCTGATAAGCCCGCCCTGCCACGCCCACATTTTTTGACGAATCAAAAGTTTGAAAACAAATTTTGGAAAGGGGCACCCAGGAAACATGCCTGTCAAGTTTGGTTAGGATTGGCCCAGTGGTTAAGGAGGAGAAGATGTTTAAAGAAATTGTTGACGACTTCCGACGCACAACGCACGACGCACGACGGACACAGGGTGATCACAAAAGCTCACCTTGAGCATGTTGCTCAGGTGAGCTAAACAATTTGTTATCACAAAATAAAACGTGTATGGGGCCGCTGAATACTGATTTGGTTTTCTGTCATTTAACCTACTTCAAAGACCTAGTATTGACAACCTTTCATACTTTTGATTCATGCCTTGAATGAAATGAACAAAATATTGATAAACACCAGTAGTTTCTTTAACTAAAACGATTTTTATTTCATTGATACTAATTTCCTGTTCTGGATAACTCTTGATTAAACTGTAACCTCCTAAATTTTACCACCTGAAATATTGTTGTTTGACGGAAGTTACCCTGTCATCCTACCTAAAGGTCCGTCCTTCTTAAAGTACCGTTTAGCGACCTCAAGTCGACCATAAGAGAAAAATGCCCCCTTGCCGTAGGTAGCCGTGGATATGACAGTATCATAGCGCTCTCTTGGTAGGTAGTACCTTAAATCTTCATTCTGACCTTCGACAAGGATAATCTGTGCCACTGCCATACAGTTTAGCCATTCTTTTATGTATCTTGAAATGTACAAACATGGTGCTTCCTATCTGTACCTTAAGGTTTACAGACCCTGAAAAATCTACACTTTCTAGCCGTACAAAATGCATCAAATTTCGCACACTTGTAAATACGCTTCATATAAGTTGATTCACCGTGTCAGATTTCGAGATTATGCTTCTAGAAGAAAATAATTTACAGATGCTATTTTAACATATGTTTAACATTTTTGTCAAATATTTCCATAAGTATGCATTAATTCTAAATTCTTAACCGTGCAAAATGCTTATGTTTGTATTTGGAATTGAAATGCAACTCAGTTTAGGAATTATTTGTACTTTTCAAAGTTCACCTCTGTCTCTTTTGTGCTTTTTAGGGGTTGGATACCTAAAATGTTCAGGTTAGCACACTGTCATATTGATTCTAAGCTACGCTTTAAGACTTTTCCCTTCCCAAAACGACAAAAGATTTAGACCAGACCACTTTGCAAGTAACAGCAGGCAACACACTAGATGTTGATGCGGATTTGTTTTGTCTCAAATATGAAAAATGAAAGAATGAGGCAGATCATATTGGTTTTCTGTCAAGGACGTCAAAACCGTGTCTTCTTTGTTATTAATTTTATATTTTCAGTACATCATATAAAAGAAAGTCTACCATGCCCATTTCATTCGTTATTGCTAACTTCCTTTGGCGTGGCTCTTCCTGTGTAACCGTACCCTATAAAAGTTTATTTGATGTATGTAAGACTACTTGCAAAATACGAACATGCTAGTATATCTACCATGTGAAATCAAATCAGCAATACATTTGAGCCGGGATCTGGAAAAACGTCCCTTATAGCATTTGAGACAGCCGGGTTTCAAGATCAGGCTGTGCCTAGATGCAGTCTAGCCAACATACACGTTACTCTCAAATGGTTGCTACAGACCATGGCGAAGCTATTTGAGTACAACATGGTTCCTGGTCAGACTGCGTGTATACGCAGGCTGATCTGGAACCATGTTGTTCTCAAATGCTATAAGGGACGTTTTACCAGATCCTGGCTCATTTACAATTGACACGGTGATACATGTATTGAAAGAATCCTACACATAATTACTTGTTTTCCTTACTACTAACGACTTCCAAATCCACGTTCTGCTTTGTTTCATGTTGTTAACTAGTATTGCTCCTTTTTCCTCAGCGATTTCTAATAGCAACAGTTGTGTCTTCCTTGGAAGCTTTTAAACTGAGCAAGTAAAGTTTCAAGAACGCTGTTTTGTGATTATTACTATATTATTACCACTACTTGTACAACACACTGAATACAGCTCATTTTATGTTCCCATATCATAATAAAACCTAAATTGAAAGTATTTTTTATTCAAAAATAGTGTTTCAAATAACATTTACTGTGAAAACTCGTTTTGCTCTTAAAATATTACAATATTTATATCAATCATTGCGTTGATAAAATCTAAAAAGAATTACCTTGGTTTACAGTCCGATATTTCTGCAAGTTCAGCAGAAGTCAGCCACTTGTCTGAAGATTTAAGATGTTCGAATAACCCCAGTTCATATCCAAGTGTCAAAGAAACAAGCGCATAGCTGTGATTAACAAATTGCTCCATATAAACTTCAAATGATGCTTCTGGCAATCTGTCCCTTACAGACGACATTTTGTTACTATAGCGCAACGTTATGAAAGTTTGTTCTGATTACTTATCCGCAAGATTTGCGACATTTGAAAAGTTACCTTCGCAAAATTCGATATTTAATCAAATCTACAAAAAAGATATCTATTTAAAATTGGATTGATTCTTCTTAAAAAAACGTCCTTAACATCATGCTTAAGAGCTTGAAAATCATTTTATTGCGACTTATGAACCTGATCATGTGTTCTGGTACGTCTTCTGACAATTGACAAAACGCCGGCTGTCAATCAAAAACACCAATAAGCCAATGGACGACCAGGAAAATGAAACAACCCCATTGTTTGTTTTAACGTATGTATACAACTCATCATTTGCACCAAAGAGCCGGAGGCGAGATTTGAAAAGTGTCAGTAATTCCTAAACTGTGTTACATTTCTATTCCAAATACAAACATAAGCATTTTGAACGGTTTAGAATTTTGAATTAAAGATACATATTTACTGTTACTTACTTATTTTCGGGGTAATTTGCTGTAAAAATAACTGTGTATAATTAAAATATGGCCTTTAAATTTTCTCTGTGCAAAATTTCAGCTCTGTCTGATCTGTATTGGCTTAGATTACGACGGATTTAAAACAAATATCACATCATTTCGTAAACACTATCAACCCACTTTGAATACTTTACATACTTTTACACCGCTGCATGATTATCGATTTATGCCATTTACTGTTTGAATCTTGTATTCTGTCTTATAAAGTCTATAAACGGTGCGACTACATGCTAAAGGCCAACTTCTGTGGATCATTAGGGATTTAGGCCTGTGGATACTAATGTCCTTTTAATGCATAATTATGGAAATATTTGACAAAAATTTTATAAATTACCTCCCTTGCATATGAATATAAAGTAAAAAGATATTTGTAAATTATTTTCTTCTTGAAGCAAAATCTAGAAATCCGGCACGTTGAATCAACTTATTTGAAGTGTATTTACAAGTATATTTAATTAATTTGATACATGCCCCATGGCTAGAGAGTGGTGTTTTAATGATGGGTCATATACCTTAAATTCTTCGTTACACGTGATATTTATCGATCTATCGACTGACAATCAAAAAAATCGGCATGCCAATTAACGATTAGGAAAATACATCCTCATTGTTTGTCTTAAATTCTATGTTGGGCAGAGCGATCTATCGATTGGCGTTTGGTCAATTCTGACAACAGTACAAACTAGCTACGTGCTGCTAATCCTGCGAAGGCATATTATTATCCATCTGTAGTAAACACATTTATTGCCTTTAAAAAACTATAACAAGAGCTATAACAAGAGCTATCTACGCTCAACATGTAGCTTGTTTCTAACGGCAAAAGTAAGGTTAAAATCCAAGATCAGAGTCAAAGGTAACGGTCATAATTGACAAGTCGTTGTATGAGGTATCCATGTGCGAAATAGCCTATCTAGGCTCTATCTCTAAAGTGCATACGATAAAAACATGTTAAAGGTTTGTTTTTAAAGTAAGCCAAACTCAAAGGTCAAGAACATTCTTGTAATACTAAATCCAAGTTTTGACTGGATGTTTCAATACTTGTGGTTCTTAGAGCCAAAACAAAGTAAAAAGCAGCAATCAGGTGGTCAAAGCAAAAAGAAATTAAATGACTAATATTGTGGGGATGTTAGAGTGATAAAAAAGTTCGAAACTGTAATTTTGCCAAATTCAATGGCACATAATTCAGTATGTGAGTTTATAATCAAGCTAAAAATTATTCTCATGCAGGATCTTCTATAAATAAACCATGACCTCTGGACAGACGAGTCAAACTGAACAGGTAAACCAGGTATGTAAACGTCGTGGTTTTAAGAAGGTGTTTACCGTTAGATGTAATCACAACACCCCTCTCACACAGGACAGTCAATAGTTAAAAGTACATTTTAGTCTCAATGTTGATGGTACCACTATAGTCCTATCATGCTGTCCAAAATTTGTCAATATAAGGTCTATATTGGTGGCCGCAAGAGCGAAAAAAGTGTGGAAAACTGAAATTGTGTCTATTTCAAAGGCAGATAACTCAGATTGTAACAGTGTGATCAAACTGAAAATTATATATAAGCAAAATCTTGTTTTCAACAAAATTCGCTCCAAGTATTGTTAAACCGAAGATACTGTGCGTTCTGAATATTTATAAACAAACGTAATCGGCCGATTCCGTAAGCCAATATGAGATTTTCCGTATACTTATATAGTTATCCTGTTGTTCTAACGTTCCAATAGGTCGGTTGGTAAAAGAGTAGTTCGCAATGTACGTTATAACCTCCGTCGTATAGGTTCGAACCCTACCATATCCTTATACTTTTTTATAATATTTCTTTAAATTATATTTAAAGGTTTGATATTCCCGAGATAATCGTGATCGAGTAAGTAAGCGAATCTTGTACTGCACGATACTTTTATATACGTATATTCCCGTGTTCAGTTGTTACATAGCATTTTTTTGAGAAGATGAAACAAATCTACGTTCGCGTGAGAAAAAAAAATGATCATGATAAAAAAATAAATAGACTAAGTACTATTAAACAAAAATACAAAAGAAGGATTTCCGTCACAATTTGAAAAAATAGATTTGCAAACCAAATTAATTGCTTAATATGATATAATAATAACATGTGAATAAATATCTAAAAAGAGTTAGGCAGTTGTCGGGAGTCGAGCCCACGACTGCATTTTCTAACAGCACGGGAGTCAGCTGCCTTAACCTCTCGTTCAATACACGGTTATCAAAACTAGGTATTAGAATTAGTTATTGTCCAGCAAGATTAACCCGGGACATCTGCATATGTAATGACCCCATTTCGGCTTTGTTTTGTTAAGAAGCTCAACTAACGGACGTTGCGCACGACAATTAAGTTGTCCCGGGTTAACCTTGCTGGACAATAAATCCTCTAAACCGAGATATGTAAACATGTTATGGAAACAAAATAAGTTTGGATCATCGAAACTCTGCAACCCGATTGGTAAAAAAAATGTCTAAGTAGAATTCGAACCCAGGACCTTCCAGATATAGACATGTGTAAAGAGTACGAGGTAAATGCTCTGCCAAGTGAGCTATCGCGGCTTTCATTTATGTAGCGCGTTGGCTTACATTTTTAATACATTGCTTTGTATCGTCCTTTATAAAATCAACGAAAAGAGTAACTGACGACAATACTCATAGTTAAACCGAAACAAGAAGACAAAATTGCTAATCACATGGCATTATTTGAATTGGGTAATCAAATTAATAGTGATTATTCATAGAGACAAATCAGTTGTCTTGAAACGGCAATCAAATCAATTTGAAGTCTGGCAGTGGGTTTTTGGTAATAAAGCCGACTTCGTATGTCCGAAACCGATCTTATAGAATTAAACGTTAAACGTCTAACAAAAGAATGAATGAAATATCTATCGTTCATGTACAATGCCGCTCAATCAATGAGAGACGTCCAATTACAGTGCTCTCAGCACTTTGACTGTCTTCTGTTCTTCAAACCATATTCAAATTGGTCACTTAACAATAAAATTAGTCTATTGCAGTTGGTCTGCAATTGTTTTCGTTGTATCACGCGATTCCGCACAGTGGAAACAGAAGATACATATTTGTATTACAGGAAATGGTTCCAGCTCGTACTATTGTGACTGTGCAGTGTATGGATCATGTTCGAACCCCTACGGATGCTACTGTAATCAGAACGATTTCACGTGGCGTTATGATGAGGGCTATGTTACTAACAAGGAACACCTTCCAATTACCGCCTTTACGGCCGGGGACACGGGTTTGATTGGTCTGTAATAATTTTATACTCAGTTCCAAAAGAAAGTGTGCACTTTCACCTTTTGCTCTTACCTTAATTTTCAAAAAGTTTATGGGAATCTAGGCAGTAAACCAGAGCCGCGTTCTTTAGAGCGAGATTTTCTAAGATTTCTTAAGATGTTTTGGATAAAGCGTTTTGAAGACCTAGACTTTGACCGAAATGTTCCGAATGATCCATATTTATACAAATGACGTCATAATGACGTCATTTGTATAAAGTATGGAGCATTCGGAACACCGCGGTTTATGAATTATGGGGCGTTCGGAACATCTCGGTCAAGTCTCTTTTATATTGTTTCTATAAAGTTGACCGAGGGATTCCGCATGAGGTATAGGGTAATGGCGCCTCCCATTGAGGGTCTTAAAAATCTTGCTCTAAAGAGCGCTTTATCCTAAAATATCTTAAGAAATCTCAAGATATCTCAAAAAATCTCGCTCTAAAGTAAAGAACGCACCTCTGACTAGAAAGCTGTCGTCAGAACAAATGTCGATAGAATTTCTTATACTACTTTCACACAGTTGATGGTGTTAGAGACCGGTATTCCTTACAACTCCCTTTCTTGAAGGAGCTATACGCGTTTATGCCATTGCAGGGTTTTACCAGGCCTTTAAAGGGCGACGGTAACAGATGGTCTAATTGCAAAAAATGAATTTTTTTGAAAAAATATGCAAAACTTTTGTGTTGACCACCTCGGGATGGTTAATAATATGCGATTCAGACAGAGAATGAGCCGAAGTTACAAGACAGATAGCTGAATTTAGGGAGAATCCTAACCTAAATTCAACCCCGTCTCAGATGGGGTTAGAATTATTTTTGAATTGTTGCGCATGCGCATACAGCGCGGACCAAGATTCAAACGAGATTCATACTTGAATTTCAATATGACGTCATCATGTATGATGTGACGTCATTTAAGAAAGTCGCATGTCCTACTGTTTTGACCTACTTTCGACATCGCTTCATGAATTTGGTATCAAATTGCGAAAAAATGAGTCGTTGCTTCAATAGTCTGTCGTAATCATTTAATCAGGTCATATAAAGCTTAAAAAGTGTACATTTCGCTTGTATTTGACAATTTTGGGTCCAAATCTGGGAAATAGTAGCTTTAAAGCTACCGGTAATTCCGATCAAAAGTGTGACTTTACATGAAGATGTTACGTGTGCGTCAATGTAAATAATTGCTGCGTTATTTGTCAAGTAAATTGTAATCGAACGGTGCAACAACGTCTAGTTCAGGTCTATGCTAATTGTAACACGTTTCACGATTTTGTATTATTTACAAAAGCCGGAATCTGGAAAAACGTCCCTTATAGCATTTCTAACAAGAGCTGTCCGAAGACAGCGCGCTCGACTTTCTAAGTTGCTTAGTATAAAGGGCGCATAACTCAAAATATAGTGGAGCCAGGGCCATGGGCCCTGGTAGTAAGGTAGAAGGTGTGATGGTGAATAAGTATTCCAAGTTTGGGTTGAATCCCTTTGATAGTATGGAAGTTATTGATGTTTGAACAAACTTTAACCTTTGTTGCAACGCCAACGCCGACGCCAACGCCCAGGTGACAGTATAAGCTCTCATTTTCTTCGAAAAGTCGAGCTAAAAATTGAGCTTCAAGACCAACCTGTTCTCAAATACAGTCCAATTTGCATCCATGCTGCTCTCTTTAAGTTACTACAGTTCACAAAGAAGCTTTTAAAGAACAACATGGATTCAGGTCAGACTGTGCGTATGCACATGCTGAACTTGATCTATGTTGGGCTCGAAAGTCTTAAGGGACGATTTTTCAGATTCTTGCTCAGATGTAATGAATATGTGATTTCATGCTAAGATGTGTCGGAAAGGTTTAAGCGAGTTCAATTTCAGATCGACAACTCATCCATCACGTGAGGCACACGTAAAACATTCAAAATTAAAGATCGCAACCGAGCCGAAAATTCTAGCCTGATGTGTGATTTCTATATCAATAGATCGCTTGTGAATACTCTTCGAAACTTCCTGGTGGTAGGCGGTATACCTTCTGAAATATTCAAAATTCATAAGTGCATACTTTCTTTTGAAACTGAGTAAAGTCTTCTCATGACATTAGCCCATTACCAAACGGTAAAAATTTGGACCGTTCCAAATTAAAACATAATGCAGACAACAATTTCAAGTGAATATAATTTCTTAATTTTTGGTATAAAACATTGTTGGAAATGAAGAAATTGCTTGTCACAAGCAATTTCTTCATTTTCCACAATATTTTCTAAAGCCAAAATCTTGTAGGGAGTCAAAAAGAGGCATTGTGTAGTAATAGTTTAAGGCACATGTCTATCAGAATTAACTATGTTAACAACAGAATTTCGAACACCAAAGTACTGTAATTTTACGTGTATGTGATGGTTCGAATCTTGCAGGTGTCTCACACTTGCTTGATTCGAATCAACACATGCAAACTAGTATTGAGACCCTCTTTAACATCCATGAAATTTGTACACAATTTGTAAACAAATGTCTTATAGTGGTCCAAAGTTAATCTGGGGTTTACAAATAAACTTTTGTCCCATAACAACTTATTATTATAGAGGGGCACGTGCAAATAGTCTCGTCAATAGTACATGAAAACTAAGTATCATTGATATGATTTCGTTTTGACCATTTTTATATATAACAAGAGATGCTACGACTGTTTTTTTATGTCTGAAACGTTAGTCTACGTCCATTTTATATTCAAGTGTCCATTTTCCAGCTATTATCAGAAAGTTTTTACCATTTCCGAAACAAGTCCTTCTTTGGCGTCTCCAGTAAATGGAAGTCGAGAAAACTTTGAGGCAAAAGAAAGAATAATGAAAAGCATCATTTTCTTCTTTTGTTTTAAAAATGTTTTCTATGTTTTCTCACACCATTTATAGAGTAAAAGGCGCCATTATATGAACAAGAGTGCCATTGTCACAATACACGCCGCCCCTCCAAGAGACTAAGTTTTAAGGGGACATGACTCAATCAATGAACCATAAAATCCTTCCTTCATGCACATCTACCAATTGAGCTGATAAAATTGACCAAGTTTCAAAAAGATCCAGCCAGAAACTTAGGAGGGATTGTGCTCTCAAGAAAAGTGGACGGACGTACGAATGGACGGGCAGACGGAGAAGATGACGCCAATATACGACCGCCTCCGGCAGTTTATAACAAGAGCCGTCAGTGACGGATAATGCTCCCCGAATAAGTGTTTGTCACAAAATAAAAAATTATCATACATTAAGCCCCCTTTTCCCATGACATTTTTTTTGTACACACATTATCTATTGAATATGGTCTAAGACATCCCATTTATCATATAAGTGCAAAGTTTCATTAAATTTTGCCTTTTAGATGAAGAGAAATTAGAGAAAAACTAATTTTTACATTAAGGCCCCTTTTTCCATGACGAAGCCTCAAATCAAGAAACAGAAAAAAGTCCCTAGGGATTATCCAAGGAAGTTCACATGTGAAGTTTCATTGAATTTGGCCCAAGGGTTGCTGAGATCTGGCTGTGGACGGACGGACAAACGGACGGACGGACAGCATGGCGACTATATGCTCCCCCGAAATTTTTTCGGGGAGCATAAAATGGGGTAACATTAGCGTATTTGTCTGCTGAAGCTTTCAAATTGGAGCAGTCTATTTTAGTGTAGGTTGTTCAAATTGTTTTGCTTGTATAATTCCAGGAGCAGACAGTGAAGAAGGCTATCATACAATCGGTCCCCTGTTATGTTGGTAAACATATGTAACCCATCACGCTAAAAGGGACCTTATGTGAAGTCTACAAAACTCAATTACGAGAAATTGACCAGGCTTTCCGGAGGTCAACCCACAGGTATTTGACACTGTAATGCCTATATTCACTATATGTCTATATAGAACACTATTTAGTATTCTATATAGACATTTAATGAATATAGACATATAGTGTCAAATACCTGTGGGTCAACCAGATGTTGCATTGGAAATTAATAGTATTTTAATATAGAGAAATATTCTAGATTCAGAAAATTACCAAAGAGTGAAAAGTATCGACCCTAGTCAGGTTGCGCGGACTGCGCAGACAGACTACGATCTATACTATTCACACTTTCCATAAGGTCCCTTTTATTGTGACAGGTCACATGCAAATGTGATCGGTCAGCTTTAACAATATGTATAATTGTGACCTGTCATGCTAAAAGGGACCTTATGTGAAGTGTGAAAGGAATCGACCCTAGTCAGTCTGCACAATTCGTGCAGACTGATTAGGGTCGAAACTTTTCACTCTATGCTGTTTTTTCTGGATCCAGATTGTTTTCCCTTAATGTATATTCATTTTTCAAATACGGCGTCTGATTGATCGCTGCTTTGTCTAATCATTTTATTAAAATTTTGATTTTTATTCATTTGTGACAAGGTCAGACGGGGCACGACACAGGTTACAATATATTATGTATGAACATGTTTGGACAGACAGGTGGACGGACGGGGCAATGTGATACCAATATATGTCAACCTTCGTCAGCAAATTCCTTTCCAAAACGACAAAATTTGAGGGTGATCAAGTAAACCATGACATAATTTCAGACAAACAATAGTAGGTGATGTTATAAAATTGCATAACTACCGCTTGATTCAAGCCATTAGTTGGGTCCAATACCCCAATCCCGTGACCATTCTCAAAACAAGAGGACCCTGAGGGCCCTAAATCGCTCACCTGAGTAATGTTTTAATAATGCCAAATAACTTTGCATATGTTACGCATTGTGGTCCCAGAGAAGAATTTGGCCATGTAATTTAGGAGGAGATGTCGTTTACAAAAATTGATGAGTTTTATGACATTTCCCATTTTCTGATGCCACAGCAACCAGAGTTTTTCAAGGATTTCAATTCTTTTAGAAATTTTCATAAGGGGCCACCCAAGGAACATTTCTGCCAAATTTGGTTGATTTTAACCCAGAAGTTAAGGAGGAGATGTCATTTAAAGAAGTTGTTAAGTTTTTGTGAAATTTTCCATTTTCCGATGCCACGGCAACCAGAGTTTTTCATTGATTTCAATTCTTTTAGCAATTCTTATAAGGGACTACCCAAGGAACATTTCTGCCAAGTTTGGTTGATTTTAACCCAGAGGTTAAGGAGGAGATGTTGTTTAAAGAAGTTAAGTTTTTGTGAAATTTACCATTTTCCGATGCCACGGCAACCAGAGTTTTTCATGGATTTCAATTCTTTTAGCAATATTTATAAGGGACCAACCAAGGAACATTTCTGCCAAGTTTGGTTGATTTTAGCCCAGAAGTTAAGGAGGAGATGTCGTTTAAAGAAATAGTTGAATTTTTGTGAAATTCCCCATTTTCCGGTGCCACGGCAACCAGAGTTTTTCATGGATTTCAATTATTTTAGCAATTTCAATAAGGGACTACCCAAGGTGCATTTCTGCCAAATTTGGTTGATTTTGACCCAGAAGTTAAGGAAGAGATGTCGTTTAAAGAAATTGTTGAGCTTTTGTAAAATTTCCCATTTTCCGATGCCATGACAACCAGAGTTTTACATGGATTTCAATTCTTTTAGCAATTCTTATAAGGGACCACCCAAGGAACATTTCTGCCAAGTTTGGTTGATTTTGACCCAGAAGTTCAGGAGGAGATGTCATTTAAAGAAATTTTTGAGCTTTTGTGAAATTTCCCATTTTCAGATGCCACGGCAACCAGAGTTTTTCATGGATTTCAATTCTTTTAGCAATTTTTATAAAGGACCACCCAAGGAACATTTCTGCCAAGTTTGGTTGATTTTGACCCAGTAGTTTAGGAGGAGATGTCGTTTAAAGAAATTGATGAGCTTTTGTGAAATTTCCCATTTACAGATGCCACGGCAACCAGAGTTTTTCATGGATTTCAATTCTTTTAGCAATTTTTATAAAGGACCACCCAAGGAACATTTCTGCCAAGTTTGGTTGATTTTGACTTAGTAGTTTAGGAGGAGATGTCGTTTAAAGAAATTTTTGAGCTTTTGTGAAATTTCCAAATTTTCAGATGCCACGGCAACCAGAGTTTTTCATGGATTTCAATTATTTTAGCAATTTTTAATAAAGGACCACCAAAGGAACATTTCTGCCAAGTTTGGTTGAATTTGACCCAGTAGTTTAGGAGGAGATGTCGTTTAAAGAAATTTTTGAGCTTTTGTGAAATTTCCCATTTTCAGATGCCACGGCAACCAGAGTTTTTCATGGATTTCAATTATTTTAGCAATTTTTATAAAGGACCACCAAAGGAACATTTCTGCCAAGTTTGGTTGATTTTGACCCAGTAGTTTAGGAGGAGATGTCGTTTAAAGAAATTGTTGACGCCGTGACGGACAGACGGACAGACGGACAGACGGACGCCGGACATTGATAGATCACAATACCTCACCTTAGCACTTCGTGCTCAGGTGAGCTAAAAACGCCAGCAAAATCTCGAGGGGTAGGTTTTCTATTTTTTAAAAGGTCTATAGATGTCAAATCAATCGTCAAAACATGTTAGCCAGAAAATGGTCACGGGATTGGGGTATTGAACCCAACTACATAGTCATGAGATTTTATAACAGCACCAACGGTTTATCAATACATTACGGTAAACCTAGTCTATTTATAGCATAAAAGCCAATGCCATTGGAAAGCTGCTGCAGATTACAAAATTGTTTGTTGGTAACGAGAAAATTTGTCACAAATTCACGATGGAAAATATTGAGACAAAAGATGAAAATGCTGATCATCAGCATTTTCTTCTTTTGTCTTGATGTTTTCCCAAGTTTGTTCAGTTTGTGACGTCAAAACCAGGTCTTGTTTGGGAAAGGGATATATAAAAATGAAAGTTCTGATGTCCTCATTCTTCAATCTATGTCAGTAAATGAAAAACACACACAAAAAATATTTTCTCATATTTCTTAAACATCAAATCAACCAAAAATATTGCACAACAAGAGCTGTCCGAAGACAGCGCGCTCGACTTTCTAAGTTGCTTAGTATAAAGGGGGCATAACTCCAAATAGAGTGGTCCCAGGGTCATGGGCCCTGATAGTAAGGTAGAGGGTGTGATGGTGAATAAGTAATCCAAGTTTGGGTTGAATCCCTTTGATAGTATGGAAGTTATTGGTGTTTGAAAAAACTTTAACCTTGGTTGCAACGCCAAAGCCCGGGTGACAGTATAAGCTCTCATTTTCTTCGAAAAGTCGAGCTAAAAATTCAGTTTACCGGTTAAAACAATGTTTGCTTGAATAGGCATGCACATAGACCTTGCTAATAGCTAGAGATGCTCTGCCAAGTCATTTAACACTAATTATACTGGTAGCAAAAAACATTAAAGTGACATTTCACATTTATTTCATTTTTAAAAGTATGTCTTGATGCAAAGATTGTTTATTCTAATGCGTAGAAACGCTATCAGTTTTTTGAAGTTATTATCTATAAGCGAAAAATAAGCCTTCAAAGTTGAGACAGAAATGACAAGTTCTATATAAATCTGAACTGTTGTCCACAACAACTTGTTTAATTTTAGCACAAAATATATGTTTCTCGTAAACGGTTCAATATTTCGGCTTGAAATTTTCAGAATTTTCATAAGAAAGCATGCTCTTTCAGATAGAATAAAGGTAAAATTTATGTTAAAATAATCGTGAAATGTCACTTTAAGGCCAAAGAGGCAATGCTGACATCAGCATTTTTTTCTTTTGTCTAAATGTTTCCTCAAGCTTTCTCTATTAGGTGCATCAAAAGGTTGTATTGTTCGTGAGAGGGTTAAAATTCAAGAATTCTCCTGTCTTAAAATTGCAAGAACAAAATTAATAGATAAACAACGGAGAACAATGTTTGTCTAAAGCAGGCTAAACAAATGCAAATTTATGCTGTTTGTAAAGGCTAATCTAGATCATATATTGATTCAAATTTGTATAATTATCCCTTTCCCAAACAAGACCTGGTTTTGACGTCCCTAATAGAAAAGGCTTGGGAAAACATTGAAACAAAAGAAGAAACTGCTGATACCAGCAGTTTCTCCTTTTGTCTCAATATTTTCTTTGTCATATTTTACACGAATTATATATCTTTAACAACTCCCATTTTGTAATTTGTGGCAGTTTTTGAAGTCGATCACCCTAAAATTGTGTCATTTGGGAAAGGGTTAAATAAGTCATAATAACCATTAACAGCAAATTTGGTCCAAATTCAGAAGCGCTGCTTACAACAATTTCAAGGGAATGAATTTTCACATTGTTTGGTATTTTTTGATAAAAACAATATGGTAGACTTTACAATGAAGAAATTGCTTGTCGAAGGCAGTTTCCCCCTTTTCCACTATGTTTCAAAACCTTTATTTTTATGCTCAAAAAGTATATTTCTCTAGGTATGGGCTAAAGTGAATCGACCAAGTTAAGAAATTAATGAAATAAATCAGAAAGGATCAATTTTATCAAGGAAACAGTGATGTTATTTCGGACAAACATAAGTACAATGTATTTCTTCAGTGTTAGTCTAAAACCTTGCGACTACAGCTTGATTGAAGATCATAACAACGCAGATTATTTATCTACCTGTAAACCCAGTCTATTTTAACATGTGGCATACAATTCATTGCTATTCTAGTACCTATATGAGAATATGGCATTGCGAATAAAAGAATATATGAAACTTTTCTCGTCATCTTTTTGTTGAATCATCCACCATCTGAAAACTTTCCTCCACATTTTTCTTGCAGTAGCGGAAAAATAACTCCTCCGACTTGACTAGAATGTTGTCTAAATCAATCTTTAAACTGCAAAGAAATCATCAAAACAATATGAGCTATGATCTGGAAAATGGCACTTTTTTGTGTAACTTAAGGATTATAAGTATTTATCTATCATGACAAAATTTTTATTTTTTGTCCAATGATTAACAATTTTCGTCAGACACATATTTTTCTTTGTCTGACGAATATCAATCGCAGGAATATCAATTTTGATATTTTAGATTAGCCTATTCGTATTTTAGATAATTTTAGAGACATTTCAATAACCTTATCTCATGTTTTTGCAACGAAGATTGAGTATAAAATAGGCAGTGTAGTCTCAGATCAAACTGCACATCTATACAGCCTGATCTAAGTCTAAGTATCAGTGATTTTTTTACCTGCGCATCCTGCAACTTTAACTCATGATTTGGTCTCTGGGATGCAAAGTTTCAATTCTAGCGAGTCCCAGGATGCAACAATTTTTACAGATTTTCTATTAGAAATAGTGTATTGGACTCACTAAGCTAGAACCTGGACTCATTGATATGGAATCTAGCGAGTCCCCAGGACTCACAGTCTTTAAATTGTAAAAAAATCGCTGAAGTATAAACTGTCTGCCAGGCCGTATGGATGTGCAGACAGTGTCTACCAAAGCTCAAGTAGCAACAGTAATACAACAGATATGAGATAAGAGGGGGTAAAAGCATTCTAAATTTGTTATTTCAATTCCAAACCCTATGTTGTGGGTACTCATTAGAATCGTCTCTTCGATGAGTACCCACAATATAGGGTTTTGTGACTTATGAATGAAATATTGCATTTTGAAAAGCCATATCCCACTCTTATCTGTGGCTCTGGGTCTTACTTGTTTATAATACTGAAGACCATGGCTGCATCTGTACACTGCATAAGTTTTGATTTACACATTTGTAGTAATGCTACACACATAAAAAGTTCAAATGTGTAATTAGCTTCGGATTCCATTGGTGTAGTTCTAGTCATTCCACCTGTAATTTATGTGCAAAATAAATCAATACAATACATAAATTGTGATTTACACATTTACACATTTGTAACGATGCTACACACATAACTAGTTCAAATGTGTAGTTAGCCTCGGATTCCATCGGTGTAGTTCTAGTCATTCCACCTGTAATCCATATGCAAAATTAATCAATACAGTACATAAATTGTGATTTACACATTTACACATTTGTAACGATGCTACACACATAACTAGTTCAAATGTGTAGTTAGCCTCGGATTCCATCGGTGTAGTTCTAGTCATTCCACCTGTAATCCATATGCAAAATTAATCAATACAGTACATAAATTGTGATTTACACATTTACACATTTGTAACGATGCTACACACATAAATAGTTCAAATGTGTAGTTAGCCTCGGATTCCGTTGGTGTAGTTCTAGTCATTCCACCTGTAATTCATGTGCAAAATAAATCAATACAATACATAAATTGTGAATTACATATTTGTATATAATTCAAATGTGTAGTTTGCTTCAGATTGCATAGGAGTAGTTCTTGTCATTCAAACATCAATTTATGTACACAATTTAACAATACAGTACATAAATTGTGCTTTACACATTTGCAGTAATGCGACACACATAAATAGCACAAATGTGTAGTTAGCCTCGGATTCCGTTGGTGTAGTTCTAGTCATTCCACCTGTAATTTATGTGCAAAATAAATCAATACAATACATGAAGTGTGAATTACATATTTGTATATCATTCAAATGTGTAGTTTGCTTCAGATTGCATAGGAGTAGTTCTTGTCATTCAAACAACAATTTATGTACACAATTTATCAATACAGTACATAAATTGTGCTTTACACATTTGTAACGATGCTACACACATAAATAGTACAAATGTGTAGTTAGCCTCGGATTCAGTTGGTGTAGTTCTAGTCATTCCACCTGTAATTCATGAGCAAGATTAATCAATACAATACATGAGTTGTGATTTACACTTATGTATATGTGTAGTTAGCTATAAATTACATAGGATTAGTGTGAAGACAGTATAATACTTACTTTCATTTAAAGTTATATAAATACATGTAAAAGAATGTTTAGACGAGGTTTATGAACATTCTACAAGATAAATCTGGTAAATGATTCATAAACAAGAGGACCCGAGGGCCCTAAATTGCTCACTTGAGTTTTTCAACACAGACCAATAGTTGATTTTTAAAGAATTTTCTCATGGTTTCTCTAAGTCCGATAAGCCCCGCCCTGCCATGCCTACATTTTTGACAAATCAAAAATTGGAAAATAAGTTTTGAAAAGAATAACCCAGCGAACATGCCTGCCAAGTTTGTTTAGGATTGGCCAAGTGGTTAAGGAGGAGAAGATGTTAAAAGAAATTGTTGATGACGCATGACGGACACAGAGTGATAAAAAAGCTCATCTTGAGCATGTTGCTCAGGTGAGCCAATAAGGACATTCTGATCATCCTTTTACATGATATTCCAAACTATTGCGAACAACTTTCTGAAATACTTTCAGTTTAAGACAAATCAAAAGTTCTTGTTTTTTACAAAAGGACTAAACGAAAACCTACCAATTTCAGCAAACTCTTTCATCTGTTGTCGCCATCTGGCTGTTTCAGCCTCCAAAGAGGAGAGCTCCAGATGATGACTAGACAATATTTCAAACACTGTGATAGAGTCCATGAAACTGAATTCTCTTTTGAAGCCCAATAATAACCACCTGAATATAAATACCAGAGCTACGGATAAGAGGTAAAGAAAGCTTTTCAAAATGCAGTATTTAATTTATTGTTCATTGAATCTTATGTTGTCGTACTCATTAGAATCGTCTCGATGAGACGATTCTAATGAGTACTCAAAACATAGGGTTTGAATTTGAAATAACAAAGTTAAAATGTTTTCAACCCCTCTTATCTGTAATTAATGTGAATAAAAGGAAAACAAGGTGTGTTTGTGAAACACTAATGCCCCACTAATGCTGCAGTTAAGTTTTCATGTAAAGTTTTCAAAATGACAGACAGACAGATGAATGGACAGACAGATGGGACACCAGTAAAAACAATATGCCCCAGATCTTTTGATATGAGGGCATCAATTTCTCCCCTTCCATTGATATGCTCCAACCTTCCTAACAGAAATTGTTGATCCGCAGCAGCAATTACACAAAATATTAATTACTAAATTCTATAAAAACCTAGCTATTATCATTTTGGTGAAAAACACAATCAAGCGGACTGCAAAAGAAGTGCTAGACCTTTATCATTTCCAAAGATTCATCAAACATTCACAACCACTGATATCATCTTTTTTGTAAAACGGTAACTGAATCAATCTTTTCATTGCCAAATAATAGCCGCAATAGGCAACAATTTTATCCAGTTAACCGTGATGTAATTTCAGACAAACAAATAGTATTTCTTGTGTTGTTATACAATCTCATAACCATGGCTTGGATCATGCCGTAGTTACCAGATTCTATATCAACAACGACTGTTTATCAAAACATAACGGTAAACCCAGTATATTTTAGCACAGAATTCATTGCCAATTAATGCAATGAACCTGTATATGCTTGACAGTTGTTTTAATTGACAGCTGAAATTCAGCGATTATTTACGGCTTCTGGTAGATTGGATGGAACACTTTACCTATGACAAAATAGCAAGTCTCCCAATTCATGGTTCTCAAAATGTGTCAATAATTCCGGATCCATCTCAAGTAGTAAACGTCTCACTTGTTCTGAAAAGAATTGTTTTCAACATTTCATTATAACTCATTCCCACAGTGACGCTTTTTGACACCATGCCCTACAAGACAAAGGTTTTGGAAAACAAAGTGGACAAGAGCCGTCAGAGACGGACAATGCTCCCCGAATAAGGCATTGTCACAATAAATGTATGCCATGCAGAGCTAACATAAAGCTAACAAATGTTAAGCCCCCTTTTTGCATGACATAATTTTTATACCCAAATTTCACATAGTTTATTGTCAAGGGCATCTGATTTACTACTCAAATATGAAATTTCATCAAATTCTGACCATTAGACTAGGAGAAACTAGAAATCTATCACTGAAGGTGATAAAAATACCCCCGCCACCACCTTTGTTCGGACAAGCGTTTTTGTTGAATCAGGAGCCATACTCAGAAATTGTCTATCTGATTTTCTTGAAATTTGGTCCAATCAGGGGCCATAACTCAGAAAGTATCGGTCTGATTTCTGTGAATTTTGCATCTTGCATATATACAGGTCCTAATGCATACCTGTGCCAAGTATGAAGCAAATAGTTCAGTAACTGTAGGAGGAATTGTGCGGACAAGCATTTTTGTCAAATCAGGGGCCATAACTCAGAAAGTGTCGGTCCGATTTTCGTGAAATGTGTGTCTTGCACATCTACAGAAGTTAATGCACACCTGAGCCAAGTATGAAGCAAATCAGACAGTAACTAAAGGAGGAGTTGTCCGGACAAGCATTTTTGGTCAAATCAAGGGCCATAACTGAGAAAGGATCGGTCTGATTTCCGTGAAATTTGCGTCATGCACATCTACAGGTCCTAATGCACACCTATGCCAAGTATGAAGCAAATCGGACAGTAAGTGTAGGAGGAGTTATCCGGACAAGCATTTTTTGGTCAAATCAGGGGCCATAACTCAAAAAGTAATGGTCCGATTTTCATGAAATGTGTGTCTTGCAGATCTACAGGTCCTAATGCACACCTGTGCCTAGTATGAAGCAAATCAGACAGTAACTGTAGGAGGAGTTGGCCGGACAAGCATTTTTGGGTCAAATCAGGGGCCATAACTCAAAAAGTATTGGTCCGATTTCCGTGAAATTTGCGTCATGCACATCTACAGGTCACAATGAACACTTGTCCCAAGTATGAACTAAATCGGTCCACAAGTGTAGGAGGAGTTATCCGGACAAGCATTTTTTGGTCAAATCAGGGGCCATAACTCAAAAAGTATCGGTCCGATTTTCGTGAAATTTGCGTCTTGCACTTCTACAGGTCCTAATGCACACCTGTGCCAAGTATGAAGCAAATCGGACAGTAACTGTAGGAGGAGTTGGCCGGACAAGCATTTTTGGGTCAAATCAGGGGCCATAACTCAAAAAGTATTGGTCCGATTTCCGTGAAATTTGCGTCTTGCACATCTACAGGTCACAATGAACACTTGTGCCAAGTATGAAATAAATCGGTCCACAAGTGTAGGAGGAGTTATCCGGACAAGCATTTTTTGGTCAAATCAGGGGCCATAACTCAGAACGTATCAGTCCGATTTTTGTGAAATTTGCGTCTTGCACATCTACAGGTCACAATGAACACTTGTGCCAAGTATGAACTAAATCGGTCAACAAGTGTAGGAGGAGTTGTCCGGACAAAGTTTTGGAGACAGACCAACAAACAAATAAACCAACCATCCAACCAACCAACCAACCAACCAACCAACCACTGGACCGACAGGCTGATTCCAGTATACCCCCTTCAAACTTCGTTTGCGGGGGTATAATTAGAGAAAAACTGTATTTGACCTTAAGTCCCCTTTTCCCATGACGAGGCCTCAAATCCAAAAACCGGGAAAAGTAAATCGGCATTATGTCATAGGGAGTTCACATGGTAAGTTTCATTTGATTTGGCCCCAGGGTTATGGAGAAATCACTTCGGACGGACGGAATGACGGACGGACCGGACGGACGGACAGACAAAGCGGCGACTATATGCTCTCCCTTCGGGAAGCATAAAAATGAAGAAATTGCTTGTGACAAGAAATTTCTTCATTTTCTACAATGTTTTCTAACAAGAAATACCAAAAATATAAAATATCATACATTTGAAATTGTAGTCTGCAAAACCTTTTGAGTTGGAACAGTTTTCTTGTCTGGTAATGGATCAAATATTGATTGATTGGGTCTAAATCTTCAATGTCATGGGTTGTATCGATAAGACGCCTACATTGTACAATAAATTTTCAACCATTCAAATATATCTACTTATAACAACAAATTAGGCCTTAGAAAATTTTTATCATTCTATGAATGTTTTGAATATTTTGAGTGATCTGACATTGAACTGAGTGATTGAATGTGGTTTAAATCCTCTTTCAACTGCTATTGTAATATTTCAGCCACTGGGGCACCTACTCATGGATTCTTGGCATTTGTGTCACTAGTACCACCACAATATCGAATCCGAATCTCCAGCTGCTCTCTCTTATAGATGATATAGATCCATTGGCGAGGGACATTATTGTTAAATGTAACACAGGAATTTTAATTGAGCCAGGGTTCAAACTTGCGACCCAAAAATTGATAGTCTCTGATGTTAGCCATTGAGCTGTCTGGGATCGGAAAAATAAATTATAAATGGGTTGGAACTTGAATGGAATGATACATAAATGAACGAATAAATTTAAACTATTCTGACAGGAATGAATATCATAGACAATATTTTTCAACTGAATGTATTTAACCCTTTCCCAAACGGCAAGATTTTAGGGTGATCCTCTTCAAAAACTGCCACAAATGACAAAATGGAAGATATAATAATAAAATATGACATAGAAAATATTGAGACAAAAGGAGAAACTGCTGGTTATCAGCAGTTTCTTCTTTTGTTTCTATGTTTTCCCAAGCATTTTCTATTAGGGACGTCAAAACCAGGTCTTGTTTGGGAAAGGGTTAACAGAATGTAAAGGAAAATGATTTGCAAATTACCAATTTTTTGGACCATTCCATGTTCTGTAAAATCTTCCTTTATTTTTTCTAAATAATTTGTAAAACACCAATATGCTTCAACCTGAAAAACACGTTGGAAAAAGAAGTAAATAAATGTTTCATTCAACTCATAAAAAGATCAATTAAAGTACATAAAATGTACATCAATAAACTCAAAAAGATTTTTTTAAATACCTACACAGAGCTACAGATAAGAGGGAGTGAAGGCTTTTCAAAATGCAATATTTCATTAATTGTTAATCAAACCCTATGTCATGTGTACTCATTGGAATCGTCTCATCGAGACGATTCAAATGAGTACCCACAACATAGGGTTTGGATTTGAAATAACACTTATCTGTAGCTCTGCCTACAGGTATTAACCCATTACCACACATTGACGCTTTTTGACACCCCTCAAGAAAAAAGCTTTGGAAAACATTGTGGAAAATAAAGAAATTGCTTGTAACAAGCAATTCCTTCATTTTTCACAATGTTTTTTACCAAAAAATCAGGAGTTCATCTCTTTGGCTCTTGGGAATCATTGTGAAAATCAGCAACAATTCAGGTAAAATTAAAAACATGACCAATAGCTGGATAAAATGCTGTGAATATATGGACCAATCAAGTCCTAAGTAATATTTGTAGCCACTTCAAAGTAGTCCACCCCTAATGAGATTTGTGCGACGTCGAAATTATGCGGGCAACGTCAATAACACTTGTCTATAGATCTTTCCATCGCTGGATGTCTAAGATCATGCCAGAATAGGTTCGGATACATAAAGACACTCGAAAAAAAAATCTGATGTTCTATGAATCTCAAAATGGCCAAATTACAGGCATTCTACCTTAAACCTTTCAAAAATAAGACCTGCTTTTGAAACGCTGGGTTTTGACATGCCTAATAAAACGAGATTTGTTGAATATTGATACATAAGAAAATGCTGATTCCTCAATATTGCCTGTTCTAAGTATGTATAAATTTCTTTTTTTTTAACAACAACCATTTTGCCATCTGTAGGAGCTTTTTATAGGAACAATCCAAAATTTTGTCATGGGAAATGGTCAAAATGTAATATTTCTTTATCATCAAAATATCACTGCATTTCAACAAAAACCTCGTAACTGCAGCTTAGTACTTTTTTGTTGAAAAAGCAACAATATCCTAAATTACCTCTGAGTCAAACACCACCAAGAACCTGGCTAGAATGTCGTTCATACCCTGTGCATAGTTGATATCTGGGTGGAATGTGGCATAAGTTATCAGAATATCTCGTAAATTTGAGAGGTGAGTGTTTTTTGGCCCGCTGAAATGCAGATATTTATGTTAATCAGTTATGTCTACAGTAAAATTTATATTCCCTTTAACAAGTGAACCCATTTCAGAACTATAAATCATTTGAAAACCATAAGGCAATTCATCAGTCAGCGATAGCATCTGTGAATGGTAGGAGTCCTGCCAAAAAATTGTGCATACAAGTTGTGGAAAGGGGTCTCTTGACCTCCTATGACAAGAAATCTATCACTAAAGGTGATAAAATACCCCTGCCACTACATTAGTACAGAAAGCATTTTAGTTGAACACAAAGGGCAATAACTCACAAATCAGCAAGGTAGAGTTATGCTCCTTGTACACTGCACTTCTCCTTAGTAAGACCTGTCTATCCATACAGTTTCATGATCATAGCTACTGTACTTTCAGAGATTACTACAAACAAGTATTCTTTATGTGGACAGACAGACAGACAGACAGACCCGCTGATTCCAGCATATCCCCTAAAACATTAATTTTGCATGGGTACAATAAAACATTCATTTTGCAGAGGTATATAGTCCAGTCAATAAACCCGAAAAATGGGCCAAACCTCAAACTAATTGCAACAGAAATGTTTCTTGCATTTTTATAATGTTAAATATCTGTAGAATCACTGTTTAAAAATCTACCAAAATCTATCGGGCGGAAATTGGTGAAAATTTGCTTCAAAAAGGGTGACCCAAAAATTTTGCTTGTCTAATTTTTGTTGCAGGCTGGACACAAAATAACATAAATTCACTCAATAAACCCATCTATTCCACCTTTTCTCATTGTTTTGTTGAAATGAACATATATTAGAGTACAAGAAATACAATGAAACACTTTTTTCATTGTCTCTCACGATTTTATGATTTATTTACTATTAGATTTTCGTGAAGGATTACCCCACCCACCACATTTACATGTATTGAAATGCCACAAAAAATAAAATTTGCAGTTATACATATTATTTTGCTATTTTTATTATGCTAAATATATGTAGAATTACTGATTAAAAATCTACCAAAATCAAAGCGACAGAAATTGGTAAAAGTGTGGTCTAAAAAGGGAGACCCAAAATTTTTGCATGTCTGATTATCTAGGCAGGCTGGACACGAAATGCCATAAAATCCCAAAATAAAACTTTCTTTTTCACCCTATCTCATTGTTTTGTTGAAGGGAACAAACATTAGAGTCTAGAAATGCAATGAGTCTCCATTTTCATCATCTCCGACGATTTTATGATTTGCTTAATAGTAGGTTTCCGTGCAGGATTACCCCACCCACCACATTTACATGTATAGAAATGTGACAAAAAATTAACTTTGCAGTTAAACATAATATTTTGCTATTTTTATATTTATCATGATCTGTAAAATCACCATTTAAAAATCTACAAAAATCAGCTAGAAGGAAATTGGTGCAAATATATGGTTCATAAAGAGAGACCCAAAATTTGTGCATGTCTAATTTTCATGACAGGCTGGACGAAAAATATCATGATAATCAACCAATCGATTTCACCTTTGCTCACTGTTTTGTTGATTAGAACACAGATAAGAGTTTCTTCTTTTCTTCATAACATGCAATAGAACACAATTTTCATTGTCTTTCACGATTTTATGATTTGCTTATTATCAAGTTTCCGTGAAAGATTACCCTACCCACCATGTTTACATGTATCAAAATGACGAAGAAAAATAATTTTGCAGTTTATCATAATGTTTTGCTATTTATTTTTTTCTAGAAAAAAATCTATATTTACTCATTATTTCAATAACAGTTTCTTCAAGATTGATTAGTAGAAATTGTTTTATAGTCAGAATATTAGTTTGCGTGTTTGCAGCAAGACATATTTTGAACAAACATGCCAGTATCAAATTTTGCACATTAAGAACATTTCAATATTTGCATATTAAGAGCATGTCTGTTGGTATTTTAGATAATGCAGATATCTCTTAAGTAAGAAATAGTGCAAAGTTGATTAAGAGATCTTATGGCCTTTCATTTAACTTAATACCTCGAGAAATTACAGAAATAGTAGGTAAAACGAGATACCCTTTGGGCCATGCTATGCTCTTCTGTGTAGATGATTATCATATCGGGTCATTGTTTTTGTATGTGTTCCATTTTCCTTTACATGAGATGAACTTGCACAAATTATTGCCCATGCTATGATTGATATCTGTGAATTGGTGAAGGCCTACTTGAGCAGGTGATCTATGAAACCAGAAGGGAGTAATTTGGTCAAATGAATCATACTTGCAAGAGTACCCGCTATATTATTACATTTGAAATTCTGACAGCCTTGGGGCTAGTATCATGCAGGTGACGTTATAATCATACAATAAATGTGTAATTTCATTTTGCAATTTTCTATTGAATAGATGCTTTCACATTAATAGGTTAGATGATATTTAAATATCATTTGAAAATGACCATACCGGGAACATCAACAGTGTCTGAAATGACATTGTGGTATTGGGAAAGAACAGGCATAACATGGCTCTTTTAAAATGAACAGTATGGTATTGCAGTCTTATGGTCGTGATTCAATTTGTCTTATGTCCATAAATGATACAAAATGCTTCCTATTACTCATATAATCTTGGCCGATCAACTTCTATAGACTTTGTTAATTGGATTTAAAAAAAATCTTGCAACAAAGTATCTATGTAATGTTCCTAATCTGTTTTGTTTCGATGGTTTCAATGCTTTCTAAATACAATTATATATATAAAGTATCCATTCATTCTAAAATTAGCAAGCAAGCAAGTTTTCACTGACATGCTAATTCTGGGGTATAAAATTGCCCCGTAACACATTAGTAATTTTTCACCCAAGCGCTCATATCTGACTTCATTCAAGGAAACAGGTCATGCCAATTGACACCCCATACTATAACACGTGTATGATACGGACAAAAATATCATTTTATAGTTTAATCTGATCAAATAGTTAGATTTGTAAGCCTTGAGATTGAACATACAACTTTGAGATCTTATGTTCTGTTCTTTAGTACTGAGCTTACAGATCTATGTAAGCATCTAATAACTTTATGGACACGCACAAATACATTTGTGATCTGTCTCGCATAAAAAAAGATCATGTTGGAAGTGTGATAGTGTAGCCGGTTACAGGTATTTGGTGATATTTATATTGTATGGCAATGTCGACATGTGGTTTGGTAGCTCAGTGGTTAGAGTGTAGGAACGGTATTCCTGAGGCCCTGGGTTCGAATCCCGGTCGAGCCACGATATTTTTCACCACCTGTTACATTTGGCGCCCACCGAGGGACGGTGGTTATGTATATGGCTACTGCTTTAGGCACATTGAGAGCCACAGTCAGTCAGAGCACTCAGGCTAGGGTTGAAACATTTTGCTCAGCGATAATTTTTCTGAATCTAGATGTTGTCGTCTGTATTTTACTTTTTTCATTTTAGAAATGCATTGTCTGGTCACTGTTATCTGTTCGATGCTATTTTTCGTTTATTGGCTATATAGCAGACTTCCAGCAAGCTCATTACAACTTGGGCGGATAGGGCTCAGTCCCTTATCCCAATGATTTTCCAGCTTCAGTGATTTTACCACATTATTCGAGAGATTAGATGAAATAAATCTATATATGTTCACAGAGGCTCTCTATCTGCAGCCTTAACCTTCATCCTACCAACATATTTTACATACACATCCTACCAACTGGGGTCCATTTGGACCCCACTCGTAATTTTGAATTTCATGACAAAAATATGTTTCACAAAAAACATATTCTTTGGTTAAATGTTATATTGGTTACTAATAAATGAAAATAGCACAAAAACATGCGGAAATGAAAAACTAAAAGGCCCTAAAGGGCTTGAATCGCTCCATAGGCCTGTATTCATTTTACTATTTTATGCAATTTTTGCATAAAATTCAAGGGCACATAACTCATGATCTAAGATTTCAATCAAGCTGAAAATTTAACTCGGGCAAGATATCAAAGTCACCAACATTCTGTTCACGTTTTGTTTTGATTAGTCAGAATTTGTTGATGTGAGAGTAAAAATAGTAAAAAAAAATAGTCTAAACCGCAATTTGGGGCAATCAAGGGCAGATAAGTCGGGTATTTTTTATCAAATCAAAATTCCTTGAAGGAATCTCAGAGAGGGTTGCCCAAGAATTATTCCTGTGAAGTTTGGTTGAAATGCATTCAGTGGTTCTTTAGATGGAGATTTTTTAACAAAAAAGTTTAAATAAGTTTAAATAGTTGTAATAAAGAGTAATAATAGTGGGGTCCAAACGGACCCCAGCAAAAAAATCAATATTACAAACTCAAATTTTGCTAAAATCTGAAAATGTTGCTGGACATAAAGAAGGTTGTGGTAGACCAACAAACTCCTAAAATTTGGACACCAGAGTGCATGCGGTAAAAATATGACATGCAAAAAATGACGCGTGGGGTCAGATTGACCCCAGTTGGTAGGATGAGGATTAAAGTAACATGCATGATGCCGTCCATACTTTGACTCCAGAAATTTAACCTAATGAATCAATTGGTGCGAGAAAAATATGGAATCCTTCATTATGTTCTTCAGCTGTCGTGAAATTAGGGAGATACTCTGTAAAGAGGAGTAAAACACCACCCGATCAATCAAATTCTGCCATACATCTTTCTATCTTACTGTCTAGTTAATTCTAAATCAAATTTTGAGAACTGATTTATTTTATCCTTCTTTCGTCCACAGCAAGTTACTATTAGGCCTATATCATCATTTCTTCAAGAAAGATAATAGGGAAGGCTTATACTGTATTTCATAAAAAAATGCACGAGTTTGGGTGTGGATAAGTTAAACCGTAGTTTTGCTCAACAAAAGTTTACTCTTTAATGTGATTGCAATATGTGTGATATGTGCTTCTATTTAAACAAGAAACATGTAGGAAAGGGGATGGCATCTGATATAGGTCACCCCGGATTCTTGTCTTCTTAACATGACCAGCGCTAGTTAAAAGATAAAGAAATGTGAAGTGTTTGGTAAGGGTTTATCTTTAAAAAATTATCTCTTTGAAATAAACACAGCTAATTAAAAAAGCTTTATGTTAAAAAAGAGCAAATGTTCTGCAGAGCAACAGATCAGGAGTGGTAAAGACGTTCTAAATTTGTTCATTTTAATGAAAGTCCTATGGCGTTGATACTCATTTGAATGGCAAAGAATTTTGTGCTAAAATATACTCGGTTCACCGTTAGGCTATATTTTGATAAACCGTCGGTGTTGTTGCAAAATCTCGTAACTACGGCTTGAATCAAGCTAACCGTAGTTACGAAATTTTATAACAACACCTACGAAATAGGGCCTACTATTGTTTGTCCGAAATAACGTCATGTTTAATTAGTTAAAATCGTCCTCTATTGTCAGGTCATAAATGGTTACTTGACAAAATTTCCCCTTTTTAGAACATAATATTACCTCTTTTACATGTAGCTCTGGTTAGTCTGGTATAACTGGAAAGATACAAATCCCAAAAGACCCCCGCTCTCTACCTTCACTCTTTATCTCTTTCCCTGAACCCTATCCCAAACAAGTCCTGGTTTTGACGTCCCTATTAGAAAAGACTTGTGAAAACATTGAAACAAAAGAAAAATCTGCTGATAACCAGCAGTTTCTCCTTTTGTCTCAATAATTCCTATGCCATATTTTACACAAATTCTATCTTTGATAACTTCATTTTTGTCATTTGTGGCAGTTTTTGAAATAGATCAAGCTAAAATTTTGCCGTTTGGAAAAGGGTTATCAATGGAAATATACATTATAAATTTTCTATTTTGGCAACCATTTCCATGCATATATTTATAAATATTTGTGTATTGTCCCCTTGTTAAAAAAGAAGGAGATTTGCCAAGAGGGGTGGGGATTTACAGTCATATTCATTGAGAAGCTTGACGCGATCAAAGTACTGATCACATCATCAATGTTTTTGATGCTGAAAAGGTTGTTATAGAATTTATATTGACATGTTCATGAAGTGAATGATCAATCTTAGCTGATAAACATTCTTTTTGCTAAAAAACACAGGATGTTTCATGAAATATTGGAAAATAATACTAGGTAATCATGATCAGTGGAAAGCTTGCTGAAAATAATCAAAGTACACAGAGTACCCAAAACTCTGTCTTACTTGTCCTTTTTTAACGATCTGGAACCATAATAGACACTTTTGAAAATACAAAAAGTATTGTTATATGTTATTTCTATGATATAAGACGGAGGTAAAATGAAACTTAAAACAATTTTTACCGATATGTTGGAATTTTATATATTTTTTTAGTTATTGACCCCCTTTTACAAAAAAGGCGGGAAAAGGGGAAGCACCAACTCCGTAAATCTCATATTTTTTTCCCAGAAGATGATAATATCTGACATTTTTCAGCTTGTATGCTACAACAGATATGTATGTAACATAAATAAGCTAAATACAAAACTATGAAAAACAAAATCGAGAAAAAAAAAAAAAAAACGCTTGATTATAAATAAGGTTTATGATTTTGCGACTGAATTTTTTCCATGTTTAAGAAAAATGAACCTTTTTCTTTGATCTGTAATTTTTGTAATATTGATTGGCAGGGTATGAGACTTACACCAAAATTATCTCTAATTTATACTTGTGCAAATAAAACAAGAATGGGAAAAAGTTACCGTTAAATTTTGGTTTTTTATCAATTCAAACTTAGTAGGGGTGCATAAAACAAGCACAAAATTATCCAAATAGGTCATTCAATTCCATCAAATATTCATTGTAAGGTCAAATGTAACAACACATTATTTTTTATAGTAACTTATATAAAGAACTTATTTTTATCAAATATTTATTGCCAGATTTCCCTGTAGTTACTACATAAACTATTGTTAACAAAACAAAGGCATTATATACATCGATGGGGAATCATGTGACACTAAATTTCAGAAAATCGTCAATAATTTTGTAAATACTTGACCAATTTGAAGTCGGTTTGAAAAAGAAAAAAAGTGTAAAACGCCCGATATCAGATGGGTGGTAACTCTTTTACAAATCAAGTGATAAAAACGTTATTGACGACCAGATTAAGTTTTGGTTGGTCGTCAATAACTTTCATATCAGCTGATTTTTCAAAGATTATCCTTGGCATTCAGCAAAGTCATGGAGTAATCCCGCTGTCTCTGCTTAAATTCTTCTCTTCAAATCGGTCATCTTTTGACAGAATTGTTGGAAAATATCGAAAATATTATGTCAGGTGATTCCCCGCCGTGATATAAGATTCGTGGGGTGGAAGAGGGTTGAAATTGGTGTCATGTACTACTGTATAAGAACGCCTTTTTAAATCAAATTAAGCTAATCTTACACGAACATGTATCTTTGATTACCGGGTCTTTACATACCTATAGTCCTTTAATTAACGATATTGTGGCACATGTTTACAAAATTTACCCTTGCAAAAAACGCAATAGCAAAGTCATAACTACTGTAAATTTGCATGTGATGGTTCGAATCTTGCAGGTCCCTTACACTTTCAAGATTTGAACCAAGACATGCAACGTTGAACTGAAAATTAACAAGGATTACCTTTTGTTTATTACTGTAAAATTTGTAAACATGTGTCATTATATTGTGACTAGACTATAATAAAAAAATCAAGGCAGAAGACGCAATATTGATACTATATCAAATCCTGGTCTTAAGCATTTATTCGTATAGATCTTGAATCAATCAAGTGTATTGGTGGGTACATACATAACATGCGCGGATCCAGAGGGGGGATAGGGGGGGTCATGATCCCCCTGGAATTTGGCGAAAAAGGGGGTTATCAAAAAGATTACTGGTTATGTCCCAAATAAACTGCGTATTTTGTCCCAGTGTGCCACGATAAACCGTTGTTATATCTAGTCCTTCATGGTATGACATATATCTGCATGCGGATCAAGACGGATGGGGGTCAGGAGGCCTGACCCCCCTGACCCCCCCACTGAAATTTGGCGAAAAAAGGGGTTAAAGATCGGATGACACCCCCCCCCCCCCCCCCTGGGAAAATACCTGGATCCGCGCCTGCATAACCCATTCCCCCCCCCCCCCCCCCCCCCCACACAAAAAAAAGAAAAAAAAACTGTACCAGTCCAAAAGAGCAGAAAACACTGAGGAAAAGGGACATATTGATGATAACACATTGATGATAATCAACAAACTCTTCTTTTCTCTCAATGTTTTCTCAAATTATTTCTACAATGGACGTCAAAACCAGACTTGTTAAGAGAAGGATATATCAGTGCTTTGCTCTTTATGACCAAATCAGTAAATTCATAACAAGTGTAGCCCTATTGAAACAGTTATTTCTTCATTTCTCTTGGTGTTTTTCTGTTATTTGTACCAGTGATCTGGGTCCCGTTTTATCAACGAAATTACGCACATTATTTTCGTAGATTTGAACGGAAGTTCACATTTTTTGCGTAAGTGCGTTTTACAAAACATGTTCGCAGCTAAGATTAGAATTTCCTATTTTTTCCCGTAACTTTACGATCAAAAATAGTTGACGTAAATCTGTTCGTCACCACTGTCGATGCCTAAATTTACCGTTTTAAGCCTTGATAACCCCAAAATTACTGAAAATATCAAAATATCTATGAAAGGAAATGTTGAAATTGAACAAACCACGGAAAATTCATGTGAATAGCAATGGATTTTGTGCGAACAATAGACTGGGTTTAAAGTTATGTTTTGATAAACCGTCAGTGTTGTCATAAAATATCGTAACTACGGCCTGATTTAAGCCGTAGCTACGAGATTTCATAACAGCTCCAACGAATTACTATTGTATGTCCGAAATAACGTCACGATTAACTGGATAAAATTGTTCCCTATTTCGCTGTACTTTCACTTTCTTTTTTGTTGCTATTTATAGAATACAACATGAAAAAGTATTTTTCATGTATTTCCTATTCTAATGGAATGAATGTACGTTTAATATACGTTTAATCGCCAGAGTGTTCAGAACGATAATATTTAAGCATTTTTCATGCTACTAACAACGAGAAATACGAGAATTATCTCTATCTATGCAGAAAAATACACCTTAAATAGCTTACACGGCCGATATATATTAATATTTACGAGAAAGTAAACCGAGGTGAGAACAAAATCGAATCTTTCCGAAGTGCGTTTCACGGAAATAACCGAGTGCCGTAAATACCCGATCATCGGCGATAATAACCGAAATCCATTATGGTTCCAGATCGTTAAACACGTTTTATACAATAACGGCTCGATAGATTTTGGTAGATTTTTAGCACATTGTTCAGTAATGATATAGGTTCATTTTAGTAAAGAAATAATTTCTGTTGCAATTAGTTTGATGTTCAACCCTTTATTGACTGGACTAATAACATCATCCCTTTCCCAAACAAGACCCCGGCCCTTGTTTTGACATAATATATGTCTAAACTAAAAGTCTCTGGAAAACATTGAGGCAAGAGAAGAAAATGCTGAAAATTAGCATTTTTAGCTCACCTGAGCACGAAGTGCTCAAGGTGAGCTATTGTGGTCGCTTTTTGTCCGTCGGCGTCCGTCTGTCTGTCCGTCCGTCCGTCTGTCTGTTCACATTTTGTTGTTACCACTCTAGCACCCACAAATATGGACCAATTTTAACCAAACTTGGTCAAAACATGTATGATCATGAGTTCTCGGATGAGATTAATTTTGAGTCAGATCGGAACAGGAAGTTTAGAGTTATGTGCCCTTGAACGTCAAAAATGGCTAGTTTTGACTCTGTTACCACTCTAGTATCTACAAATATTGACCAATCTTAAGCAAACTTGGTCATAACATGTATGACCTTAAGTTCTCGTATGAGTTTGATTTTGGGTAAGATCGGATCTGGAAGTCCGGAATTATGCCCCCTTGAATATAAAAAATCGCTAGTTTCGACTTTGTTACCACTCTAGCATCTACAAAAATTGACCAATCTTGACCAAACTTGGCCAAAACATGTATGGCAATAAGCTCTTGAACGAGTTTGATTTTGGGTCAGATCAGATCAGGAAGTCCGGAGTTATGCGCCCTTGAATACCAGGAATAGCTAGTTTTGACTTTGTTACCACTCTAGCATCTACAAATATTGATAAATCTAGACAAAACTTGGCTAGAATGTTGGTAACCATACAATAATGAATGAGTTCTATTTTCAGTGTCATCGAAGTAGGAAGTCTGGAGTTATGTGCCCTTCAATTTGACAAATTTGCTGTTTTCGACTTTGTTTACACTTTAGCATCTACACTTTATTGACCAATCAAGACAAAACTTGGCAACAATGTTGGTAACCATAAGATGCTGAATTAGTTAAATTTTCAGCTTGATCGGACCAGAAAACCCAGAGTTATTGGCCCTTGAATTTCACAAAATTGCCATTTTCGACTTTATTTTCACTCTAAAAAACACAAATATTGACCAATCAAGACACAACTTGGTCACTCTTAATGTTGGTGACCATGAGATCTTATATGATTTCTTTTTTCATATTGATCGGACTAGAAAAACCAGAGTTGTGTGCCCTTGATGGTGACAAAATTGCCGATTCCGTTTTTAATTTCACTCGAACAGCAATAAATATTGACCAATCAAAGAAACAACTTGGACATATTAAGTTGATGAGAATATCTTTATCAGAACAGAATTATGTGCCCTGGATTATGACAAAATTGATGGTTTTTTTTATCAAATTGGTTTTCACTTCAACAGCCACAAATATTGATCATTAAAGATTAAGAATGCTGTTTTTAGCTGGATCATAATCTCGCATCTTAAGTTTCTTGTTCTTGTCTTAGAGATACCTAGGTCATGTAAAAGGTGGGTCTTGTTCTGCATGGAGAAAGTTTCAGGTGAGCGATCCAGGGCCATCTTGGCCCTCTTGTTTCCTTTAGTCTCAATATTTTCTTGGCTATTTTGTATACATGATTTTCTTAAACAACATCCACTTTGTTGTTTGCAGCATATTTCAAATTGGAACAACAGTTGTTACTGAAAAGTGTTAAATTACTCACTTGAAATAATCAAAATCCCTGTCAGTCCTCGGAACATCTTTGTCAATGATCCGTAAAAAACTTTTTGTGTCTCGAATGTTGATTTTGTGTCTATTTACATATACCTGTAGGAAAAGATTTCAATTTTTTGTCATTTGTATCATGCATATTATCTTTCTAAAATGGTTTTAAACATAGATAGTTTGGGAAGAGATTGAGGGAAAAGAAGAGAATCGGTGGTGTAAATGCAAAACCTTGTATGTCGATTTTTGCAATTTTCAAAGTAAAACCTTGTGTGTTCAGTGAAGACAATTCTAGCAGGTTTTGAGATATTTTACTGATCAGTATTAATGACACATTATTTGTGAAAAATATATCTAAATTTCAAGTAAAACCTTTCAATTTATTGCACATTTTTCCTCCCCATTTAAAATTTTCCAAAACCGAGATACGAGGTTTTGCATTTACAATGACAGAATGGTGATAATCAGCAATTTTCTCCTTATCCATCAATATTTCATTGCTGAAAATCAAAAAAGCGAACCACCAATCAATCCATCCATTTATCCACAATTCTAAAATAATTGTTTATTGGCCTTTTTTGCCCATATAACACTTGTTGGAAAAACACTGGTAGAAGGTTAACCCTTTCCCAAACGATAAAATTTTAGGGCGATTCTCTTCAAAAACTGCCACAAATGACAAAATGGATGTCATCAAAGATCGGATATGTGTAAAATATGGCACAGTAAATATTGAGACAAAAGCAGAAACTGCTGGTTATCAGCAGTTTCTTCTTTTGTCTCAATACTTTCCCAAGTCATTTATATCGGGGATGTCAAAAGCAGGTCTTGTTTGGGAAAGGGTTAATTTCCATCAGTTCCATTTTGAAGGCTGTTGCAGATGACAAAATAGATTTTAATACAACAGGGCTGTCTGATTTCTTTTTTTAACCCTTTCCCAAACAAGACCTGGTTTTGACGTCCCTAATAGAAAAGGCTTGGGAAAACATTGAAACAAAAGAAGAAACTGCTGATAACCAGCAGTTTCTCCTTTTGTCTCAATATTTTCTACGCCATATTTTACACAAATCCTATCTTTAATAACATCCATTTTGTCATTTGTGGCAGTTTTTGAAGTGGATCACTGTAAAATTTTGTCGTTTGGGAAAGGGTTAAACATAATGGCACAATTCTAGGTTGATCTGATTAAAAAGCTGCTAAAGTTCACAAAGAGGGTGTTAATAAAGTGTGAATTTGTGTAAGATATAGTCAAGAAAATATTGGGGCAAAAGGAGAAAATGCTGATTATCAGCATTTTCTTCTTTTGCCTCAATATTTCCCTAAGGCTTCTTCAATCAATCCTAGGTTGTTAGCCAGAGGCTGTGTTCTTTAGAGCGAGATATTTTAAGATTTCTTAAGATGTTTTAAATAAAGCGTTTTTAAGACCTGAATTCTGACCGAGCTATTCCAAATGCTCCATACCTCATACAAATGATGTCATGATGACATCATTTGTATGAAGTATGGACCAATACTATGGTACGACAGAGAATTAGGAACTATAATAACTCGGTTAATTCTCTCTTATATTGTTTCTACAGAGATGACCGTGAGTTCTGCAAGTAGTATTATATAAATATCACACGCCTCTCAGGGTAATAGTACATATTGTCTACCCGAGACTGGTAATGTTGACCGAGGCGTTAGCCGAGGTCAACATAACCTGTTCGAGGGTAGACGATATGTACTATTACCTTGAGAGGCATGTGATATTCATTTTATTATACCGAACAAAGCAATTATAATCTGGATCTAGTAGATTTTAGATAGGGAAAAAAAAAAAAAAATCCCCAACAAAAAACACCTCGCTTAGAGTGAAAAGCTTTGATCATGATCAGTCTATAGTGCAGTCCAAGCTGACTAATTTCCTAGAAAGTCCCTATTTGCGTGACAGGTCATGTAACATTTCTTTTAATTAAGCCATATATATACTATGATTCAGCAAAATTTCTCTTAGACATAACATGACGTCATTAATGACATCATAAAAGAGTGTATTACTATTTACAGAACACGCGGCGGTAGACATTACATAATGTCAACCGGGTGACATTACGTAATGTCACCCTCTCAGATCTCTGAGCGGTTAATAGTACGAAATATATAGTTAATTATTATTGAATAGAAAGTCACTTGAGGTATAATAAAGTGTAATGGCACCTCCCATTCAGCAGATAAAATATCGTGTTTTAAAGGAAACTGTGACTTAAAATATCTTAAGAAATCTCAAGATATCTCAAGAAATCTCACTCTAAAAGAACCGGTCTCTGGTCTTGTTTGGGTAAAGGTTAATCACTTACTTGTGCCTGTATTTTCAGGAACTCAATATTCTGCCTGGTCTCTTCACTATCCAAATCCAAGCTGTTACTATTTTTAGACAGAGCTGAGAAGTCTGGTTCCCCATTTTGAATCTGCTGATTCCCTGTATCAAATGCCTGCAGGGCCACAGCATCAGCTATTGGATCTTTCACATCTAGATCTGGACTTTTGATGTCTTTCTCTGATTCTTCTAGCTGATATCTGGCAATAAGGCCCTGTTCATACTCACTGGCTGGGGATAGAATAAAAGATGTGTTTGTAAAACACAAATGCCCCCCAAAAGGCCAATTTTAAGTTTTCAAACAAACAGACGGAGGGACAAATGGACAGGAGTGAAATAATATGCCCTAGATCCTAAAATTCTTTCAATATTGGAGCCTTAAAATTAACCAAGCCACAAATTTGCAGGGTGGTCCAAATTGAAGTTGATGCAGATGGCAATTTAATGTAATTTAATGCTTTCGCCAGTAGGGGACTAATAATGTACCTACCCCCAGGTTTTGCGCTGAGCACCAACAAAGTTTTCCATCTGGATTTCATTTCATGATACTTCAAAATATAATCTAGTAATAACGCTTCTCTCTCCCTGCAATACAGACAAAAAATGATGGATCTAGAATTGCATTGTTTTGTAACATAATCTCACTTCTTTCCCAATTGTGTTAGCCTTCTCTTCCTGACCGTATAGTGGATTTTATATAAAACAAACAACTCCTTTGTAGACAACACAATGTTTAATCTATCCCATCTATATTTCAAATCTCAATATCCACCTCCATGATGACATAACTATATCTTATTAAAACTCTATCAAATCTCAAGCTGCTCTTGTTCTATCTCTTTTCTATATCCACAATTGTCTATTCTGATCTTAATCAATCTCTCAATAACATCTCTCCGTTCTAGAGCTAATTGCTCAGAACTCATTCCCTAATACATCCTTCTACGTTTCATTCTAAGCTCGTCCCGCGCTCCTCTCTCTCATGTTACCCGAGAACACTCTATTTTATATCACAAACAACAACGAATCAAAACACTAAGCTAGCATGGTACAAGAGTATTGGTCAGTCGTAATATCTCTTACTTCACTCATCAAAACTCTATGACAGCAGGGCATCCCCGGACTGCCTAGAATCTTGTATATTGATTAATCAATATCTTATGCTATGATATTCTCTTCCTACATAACAAGGAGTTTTGCCCCATTATATTACAGTTTCATCAAGAAGGGAAACAGTCAACTTAAATAAGTTCAGAGGCCATTTGACACACCTATAGAAAAGGCTGGAAAAACAATAAGAGAAAAGAAGAAAATGCTGTCTTGTCCTGGTAATCAGCATTTTCTCCTTTTGCCTAAATATTTTCTGTCCTATATTGTATACAAATCCTATCTTTATCCACATCTATGCAATATTTAATTAACTGTTCTTCAAACCCCATGTTTTGACAACATAGGATTTGGAATTGAAATACTGTAACAAAATTAGAATCTCTTTACCGCCTTCAGTGATGGATCCAGAGGGTTTATTGGTGTGTGTGTGTGTGTGGGGGGGGGGGGGGGCTCCAACGAACCACTCCCTGTTGCCTGGTTATTTCATTTTCATATCTCATTACCAGACTGCAAAATATTAGCTTTGTCCAAATTGAAAGATCTTGAAAGACAACAATTTTTTGTCTTTTGGTATAAGAAAACATTTCGGGAAATGAAGAAATTGCTTACCAAAAGCAATTTCTTCATTTTCAATAATGTTTTCCAAATCATTTATATTGAGGAGTGTCATAAGGGTCTATGTGTGGGAATGGGAAATAGAAATTCAGTAATAATTGTGCAATAAAAGAAGACAAGAGGCCCAGAGGGCCTTATCGGTCACCTGAATCAAATGAGCAGAAACAGTTAAGGAAAATGTTAAAAGTTAACTAATAGCGCAACACCCCAGCACCACCATTTCTTGACAGTCTTTTTTTCTCTTGTACAAACTTATTTAAAGACTCAAATACCAAATGTGAATTCAATCCAACAATAGAACATTTCTTAATATGTACCCTATTTACCCCCTTTTAGCCCCTTTTGGGGCCCCAAAGGCAGATAACTCCATGATTTGTAAAAATCTAAAGCGGCTTCCCATTGGGATGCTTCCTGCCAAGTTTGGTAGAAATCTGTCAAGTGGTTATCAAAAAGAAATAGAAAATGTTCAAAGTTAAGTAATAACGTAAACCCCTCCCATCCCCCATCCCCAGCATGGCCATTTATTGACAATTCTTTTTCTCTTGTACAAACTTTGTTGTCCTTGCCCTAAAGACTCTAATTACCAAATGTGAATCCAATCCAACAGCCGGTTCATGAGAAGAAGATTTTTTAAGATGTACCCTATTTACCCCCTTTTTGGCCCCTTATAGGGGCCCCAAAGGGAGATAACTCCATGATTCGTAGAAATCTGAAGCGGCTTCCCATTGGGATGCTCCCTGCCAAGTTTGGTTGTAATCCGTCCAATGGTTCTCAAGAAGAAGTCGATAATGTTAAGTTAACTAATAACGCGACCCCCCCTCCAATCCTCCATCCCCAGCACGGCCATTTATAGACAGATTTTTTTCTCTTGTACAAACTTTGTTGTCCTTGCCCTAAAGACTCTAATTGCCAAATGTGAATCCAATCCAACAGCCAGTTCATGAGAAGAAGATTTTTTAAGATGTACCCTATTTACCCCCTTTTTGGCCCCTTATAGGGGCCCCAAAGGGAGATAACTCCATGATTTGTAAAAATCTGAAGCGGCTTCCTGTTGGGATGCTCCCTGCCAAGTTTGGGTGTAATCCGTCCAATGGTTCTCAAGAAGAAGTAGAAAATGTTAAGTTAACTAATAACGCAACCCCCCCTCCCATCCCCCCCTCCCCAGCACGGCCATTTCTGGACCGATTTTTTTCTCTTGTACAAACTTTGTTGTCCTTGCCCTAAAGACTCTAATTACTAAATGTGAATCCAATCCAACAGCCAGTTCATGAGAAGAAGATTTTTTAAGATGTACCCTATTTACACCCTTTTTGGCCCCTTATGGGGCCCCAAAGGGAGATAACTCCATGATTTGTAAAAATCTAAAGCAGCTTCCCATGGGGATGCTTTCTGCCAAGTTTAGTTGAAATCCGTCCAATGGTTCTCAAGAAGAAGTCGAAAATGTTAAAAGTTAACGCACGGCGCACGACGCACGACGACGCACGACGACGGACGAAACACGGTCGCAATAGGTCACCATGACCTTCGGTTAGGTGACTTAAAAATGGCCATGATGGCCCTGTTATTGCTCCACTGAATTTTAGACTTTAAACATTTAGACCATGAATTTCTTCGAGGAGTATAATAGAACTCTATCCAAAGAAGATCCATGCTTTACCACAATGAAATCCAATAAGTGGTTATGGAGGAGAAATGTTTTTTTTAAATTTTCTTAAAATTATGTTATGTTTCATATAGCAATAAATAAGCCCAGCCAACAGTGGGCATTTTTTTTTTTCAAAGAATCTTATGGGGAACTGTACATTGAACATATTTAGACTAAAATACATGAAAATCCAATCAGGTGTTTTGGAGAAACCCTTATCAATTTTATAGTTTTGGGTTTCCAATACTTACCTTTTTGTAGATGAACATGGATATAAACCAAACAAAAACTGCCACACATCCTTTCTTGCACTGTGTTCAACACCACCTAATTAATACAAAAAATTCAGATTTACCTATTGACAGAGCTCCAGATAAGATGGCTTTTCAAAATGAAAATTTTCTTTTATTGTTCACCAAACCCTATGTTGAGGGAGCTCATTTAAATATTCTCGTAGAGACGATTCAAATGAGTACCCACAAGATAGGGTTTGGAATTGAAATAACAATAACAAATTTCAATGTCTTCAGCCCTTTGATCAGGTTGCTCTGACACAATGACACATTTGACACTCTACACCATGACAGCTTTGAATAACATAGAAAATAAACAAATTGCATGTAACAAGCAATTTCTTCATTTCCCACAAGGTTTGATAACCAGGAGGACAAATGTTTAAGGACAGATCCTCCATTTATTTCCTACGGTAAGATTTTTTTTATTTTTTCTGTACTGATATTTAAATATATGAGCAGTAAAAAAATGACTTAAAAACTATAGGTCACCAAGCGAATTAAAAAGTTATTGGATTTCAAGGGAGGCTACTCTTGCCTAAAATTGCAAAAATGAGGTGTCACTTAAATACCCACAAAAAAGGTGTTCGAAATGACTAGGATTACATAAATAAGTCTTTTTTGTGTTCGATATGTTTTTTATCTGTCTAAATGAGTATCAATTTTGGAAAATTTAGTGATGATCTTGAAATTTTTAGTAAAACATTCTTTCAAAAGTAGCTGAAATTGCTCTTTTTTCGCGACGTTTCTGATAATAAAAAAAAATCCAGCGGTAAGATTTTTTTCTTTTTTGGTATAGAAATAGTGCTTGGTCATACCTTCAAAAACAAAAAAAGAAAAATATATCAAACCAAGCGTTTTTCTTAGTTATTAGTAAAAAATTGGTTTACTTTTTGCAGCTCTGTCCAAAATTGTTTCACTACTTTTATCCATTTTCTTCCTTATTACCAGCTTTAGATAATAACAAGAGCTGTCACTGTAAGATGACAATGCCCCCGACACCGCTTTGATTTCAAATTATGGCCAATCTATGTTCAAGGTCAAGGTCATCCAGGGGTCAAGGTCACCAAAGTATGTGCCTACAGAAAGGTAATGTACCAAGGAATGTTGTGGTAAAGTATGAAGCGAATATGTTAAGTAATAAGGAAGTTATGGCCAATGTTAAAGTTTTTGGACGGAATGACGGACGGACGGACAGACAGACGGACGGACAGACGGACGGACGGACAAGTCAAATTTATGATGCCTCCCTATCGGGGGCATAAAAAGTGTCATCTTTTGTGTCCATCTGAAGCGGACTAGCTCATAAAGACACCACTTTGCTTTTGTTGCTCCGTTTCCTATCGCTTACGCCACATGTTGAACGCGTAACAGAAAGCGAAATGTACCATCCGAGTACTATTACACTTTAATTGACCAAAAAGAGAAAATTGACATAACCGAAAGGGTCTTGTCATTTATCAACCAATCATTAACTAAATGTTAAACAAGATGTGTTTGTGAAACACAAATGCCCCCGAAATGGCAATTCTTCTAAAATGTTAACTTTTCGTGGAGTAAAGGGTTATTAAGGGTAAAGGGATGACCTTGAGGACGATCAAATTGCATGGAACAGATAGATATCATTAAAAGGAAGTTGCATACCAAATTTGAGCTTTGTATGCCAAATACTTTTGGAGAAAAGGCAAAGGTTAAGTTTTCGGAAAAGAAGGTTAAGTTTTCGTAGAGTAAAGGGTTGATAAGGGTTAAGGGATGACCTTGAGGAAGGTCAAATTGCATGGAACAGATAGATATCATTGAAAGGAAGTTGCATACCATATTTGAGCTTTGTATGTCAAATACTTTTGGAGAAAAGGCAAAGGTTAAGTTTTCGGAATAGAAGGTTAAGTTTTCGTAGAGTAAAGGGTTGATAAGGGTTAAGGGATGACCTTGAGGAAGGTCAAATTGCATGGAACAGATAGATATCATTGAAAGGAAGTTGCATACCAAATTTGAGCTTTGTATGCCAAATACCTTTGGAGAAAAGGCAAAGGTTAAGTTTTCGGAATAGAAGGTTAAGTTTTCGTAGAGCAAAGGGTTGATAAGGGTTAAGGGATGACCTTGAGGAAGGTCAAATTGCATGGAACAGATAGATATCATTGAAAGGAAGTTGCATACCATATTTGAGCTTTGTATGTCAAATACTTTTGGAGAAAAGGCAAAGGTTAAGTTTTCGGAAAAGAAGGTTTTAAAAGTTTTCGTAGAGTAAAGGGTTGATAAGGGTTAAGGGATGACCTTGAGGAAGGTCAAATTGCATGGAACAGATAGATATCATTGAAAGGAAGTTGCATACCAAATTTGAGCTTTGTATGCCAAATACTTTTGGAGAAAAGGCGAAGGTTAAGTTTTCGGAATAGAAGGTTAAGTTTTCGTAGAGTAAAGGGTTGATAAGGGTTAAGGGATGACCTTGAGGAAAGTCAAATTGCATGAAACAGAGAGATATCATTGAAAGGAAGTTGCATACCAAATTTGAGCTTTGTATGTCAAATACTTTTGGAGAAAAGGCCAAGGTTAAGTTTTCGGACAGACGGACGGACGGACGGACAGACGGACAGACGGACGGACGGACGGACAGACAGACAGACAGACACGAGTAAAACAATATGCCCCCGATCTCTCGATACCGGGGCATAAAAATACATTTGCTGAAAAGACCAATTACTGAAACGGCTTTATTTCGTTATTAAGGATATGCGCAGTAAGTTGCGCAGTAACAACTAGAGGATCTGTCCTTAAATTGACTTCATTTGAAATTTTCATCTGCTACATCTTTGAATTTCTACCAGTCTAAAATTGATCTGATAATTGCTTAAGGACAGATCCTCCATTTATTTCCCACGGTAAGATTTTTTTTATTTTTTCTGTACTGATATTTAATTATATAAGAAGTAAAAAAATGACTTAAAAACTATAGGTCACCAAGCGAATTAAAAAGTTATTGGATTTCAAGGGAGACTACTCTTGCCTAAAATTGCAAAAATGAGGTGTCACTTAAATACCCACAAAAAGGTGTTCGAAATGACTAGCATTACATAAATAAGTCTTTATTGTGTTCAATATGTTTTATTCTGTATAAATGAGTATCAATTTGGGAAAATCTATTGATGATTTTGAAATTTTTAGTAAATCATTCTTTCAAAAGAAGCTAAAATTGCTCTTTTTTCGCAACGTTTCTGACAATAAAAAATATTCCAGCGGTAAGATTTTTTTCTTTTTTGGTATAGACATAGTGCTTGGTCATACCTACAAAAACAAACAAAGAAAAATATATCAAACCAAGCGTTTTTCTTAGTTATAAGTAAAATTTGGTTTACTTTTTGCAGCTCTGTCCGAAATTGTTTCACTACTTTTATCCATTTTCTTCCTTATTACCAGCTTTAGATAATAAAAAGTGTCATCTTTTGTGTCCATCTGAAGCGGACTAGCTCATAAAAACACCACTTGGCTTTTGTTGCCCCGTTTCCTATCGCTAACGCCACATGTTGAACGCGTAACAGAAAGCGAAATGTACCATCCGAGTACTATTACACTTTAATTGATCAAACAGAGAAAATTGAAATAACCGAAAAGGGTCTTGTCATTTATCAACCAAACATTAACTATATGTAAAAAATACATTTGCTGAAAAGGCCAATTACTGAAACAGCTTTATTTTCGTTATTTAGGATATGCGCAGTAAGTTGCGCAGTAACAACTGGAGGATCTGTCCTTAATGTAGTCAACTTCTAATGAGATTCATCCAACACAAGAATTTTTTGCCCTATGTCATAAACAGTGGTAACATATCTGGTCTATGCCGACATCAGTGTTCTCTCCAGCCCAATAAGTTACAGCTTTAAATAGATAACTGGACATTGCCCCTACAGCTTCAAATGTATCCCATACTTTAATTTTATCAAAACGGTAATCATATAGAGGGATTTTGTGTTATTTCATATCAAAAACTGACAAAAAGAGCACTTTTGTAATATCAATTTGTTTTTTGTGACTTTTAATTGGAACCATCTTAACTTTTGTTGTTTGGGAAAGGGTTAAATCTGTTGCTCTGATACATACCTAGAAAAACCGCTTTCCTCAACGCAGATTCATCTACAAGCCTTCCATCTGAATCTATAAACTGTTTAAACCTGTCTAGGGTCAGTGCTTCTGTCCTCTTACATTTAGGTGATGACATCTGTAATTGAAAAAACCTATTACCAAACTGCAAATCCAGTGTTAGAGACAAGGCGAAAATCCTAAAATCTGTCAGACTGCATAAAGTTTTGTTATACCGAAATAATATTTGCTATCTTAAAGGTCAACTATGAGAAAATTAAAGATTTTGCTGATTTATTCATAATGGGTTTAGGTATAATGTGTAGATGGTCATTTCATAATCGAAAGTGTTTATGCGTTGAACACAGCAATCAAACTACTGGATTTTTCTTAATGCGATAAAAATTAACATAATTTGTTTATGTGATGATGTATACGGTGTCCTGAACCTGACAATAGATTGGTTTATCAACAATGAAGATTCAAGTTTTCCTTATGAATACGGTAATTTGTTTTCATAAATCCTCGTGGATGCCTAATGTCGCACGAGATACATGTTTCAGTGGGCGGGTGTTGAGCGTCACATGCCTATCATAATCTGTGCAGTACACCGTTGCATATGACCAAAATTGTATATCAACATAGGTCAACCATGTGTTCCTTACCACTCAGACTTTGTTTAACCCTATCATTATTGTTTGCATTCAAATCAAACACTTTTATTTCATTTTCTCAATAATTCTTTATTGGATTGATTCTATCATTTTGAACAGATCTTGATGAGTTTATTTAGTATTTTTCAAGTTTAAAAGGGTAACATATAAGGGATAATCGTTTGTTTCAGTGTAAGATCTATTTGTATTTCATTGAAAATGTAGCTTTTGTTGTTCTCGAAATGAAATATAAAAAGCGATCTTACTCGAAAAACAAACAATCATTCTATTTCTTTAATGCAAAAATTAGACAAAATGCAAAAATTTCATGACATATTTTCTTGAAGCGCGTCATTTTGCATGTGACTGCTATGCAACAGCACCTTCAACGTCACTTATTTCGCCTGGCTTAGATAACGTCAGATAGGGTGAAATGAACGAAAGCGGGGTACAAAATTTTGAAATCACTGGATAGGCGGTGAGTTTATCAAAATGATAATCTACCATTATTTCCCAATAATGCACCGAAAAGCATTAGAAGAAAATGTTTTCTCAAGCATTTCCTTGTGAGGGAATCAAAAGACGTCACTGTACAATAATAGGTTAACCATTTCCCATATGAAAACACATAGACTGTTAAAAAGCTGCTGCAACAAAATGGAAGTTGATGAGAAAAAGATTTGTGTACAATACAGTATAGAAACAAGATGTGTTTGTGAAACACAAATGCCCCCGAAATGGCCATTTTTCTAAAATGTTAAGTTTTCGTAGAGTAAAGGGTTATTAAGGGTAAAGGGATGACCTTGAGGAAGGTCAAATTGCATGGAAAAGATAGACATCGTTGAAAGGACGTAGCATACCAAATTTGAGCATTGTATGTCAAATATTTTTGGAGAAAAGGCAAAGGTTAAGTTTTCGGAGTAAAAGGTTAAGTTTTCGTAGAGAAAAGGGTTGATAAGGGTTAACCGATGACCTTGAGGAAGGTCAAATTGCATGGAACAGATAAATATCATTGAAAGGAAGTTGCATATCAAATTTGAGCTTTGTTGGTCAAATGCTTTTGGAGAAAAGGCAAAGGTTAAGTTTTCGGACAGACAGACAGACAGACAGACACGAGTAAAACAATATGCCCCCGATCTCTCAATACGGGGGCATAATAATTGAGGCAAAAGGAGAAAATACTGATCATTTTCTTCTTTTCTCATTGTTTTCCCATGCCTTTTCTAGGCAGGACATCAACATTCAGTCTTATTTGTTTTTAAGGTATAGTGGGGCCCAAACTTCTTATAATTGGCCTGGGGAGAACATTTAATATTTACCCAGGGCTCCAATTTCAACAATGAGCCTGATTCTTCTGCAACTTTTTTCGCAAGTAAAATAAATCAAAACAGTAAATAACATGTAGCCACATGATGCAAATTCCTTTGTGACAGGTTATTTTGTGATAGAATTCACCATTTTGCAAGTGGTTTCAAAAGTCACTTGCAAAATATTGCAGATTCAAGGAAAATTCTAACCTGTTGTTGAAGTTTCTGATTGGTAATCTCTGGATTTGTGCCGTCTATAAGCTTCAGTTGCAGCAGATCTGTCTCCTCAATAAATTCAAAATGGTCATCACTCTCCGTTCTCCTGAAAATCAGTTTAACCCATTACCAGACATCGAAATTTTGGACTCTTCCATTTTGAAAGGTGTTGCAGACGACAATTTCAAGTTGATGATAATTCAGTATTTCTGCATCTGCTCTTTGGCTGTTTATCATATTTTTGCATTACTTACAGGACTACTTTCTGCAGATACTTCCCTAAAATGTGCATGTTACTTATGATGTAGTTGGGCGAAAGACAGCCATTCTAAAGTGAAAGTGAATGTTGGATTTCATGTGAACCTCAGTTCCACTGTATACAATCATGTGATTCAGAATTTCTGATAATCTTCAGTATCTTTTTTAATTCTTGACCAATTTGAATTTGGTTTGAAGCAGCAAAGGTGGGAAAATGCCAGGAATAAGCATGTTGGATTTTTGAAAGTTTTTGGTTTATCTTCAATTACTTTTTTATCAGTTGATTTTTCAAAAATCCAACACATCCATCTAATGTGTAACGTCTGTCCATATTCTTTGCTTCAAACCAAATTCAAATCGGTCCAGTATTTACAAAATTATTGAAGATTTTCTGAACATATTGTATCACGTGATTATCCACCGTTCTGTTCTGTGTTGGATCTACTTATACCAAAACAACCATGAAAAAGAAGTACAGAGGCTGCAGTTCAAGCAACCCAAGCCATGAGTATCTGTGAAAGTTGTGCAGGGGGTTCCCAAAAAAAACGCACCCACAAAATTTAATCTTGCACCCCCAATTTTTGCAGGCAGCCTTCTATGGTCATATAGAGGGGGTGCAAGTATGCTGTAAAATGACTGTTAAATTCACCACCAGATTTAAAAGTCAGTGGGAACCCTGTTGTGGAAGGTGCTGTGACAGTGGTAAGTTGGTCATTTTTACATACTAAAGTAAATATGAGGAGACAAGAGTGCCATGGTCACAATATACGATGCCCCAAAGACTAAAATTTAAGGAGGCATAACACAGGCAAAAATCAAAGAACCATAAAATCCTTCCTTCATGCACTTAGATCTACCAATTGAGGTGACCAAGTTCCAAAAAGATCCAGCAAGAAACATAGGAGTTGCGTTGACAAGAAAAGTGGACATACATAAGGACGGATGTACAGCTGATATACAGATGGAGAAGATGGCCACCTCAGGCGGCGTGTAAAAATATGAACCTGACGTGGGACTAGAACCCACTATCCCAGGATTAGTTAAGTCAGATGATCTAATCCACTGAGCTAGCCAGGTACATGTTTGTGATTCTACCCAATGTCACTATGTTACGCTAAAGAAGGGACGATTTACAAACCAGACCAGACTGACCAGTACTACCATAGCCTTATTTATTCCAAACAAGAGATGTTTGTAAAACATATACCGTAATTATTCTAATAAACGCCCGGGCGTTTATTAGAAAAACGCTCGATAGAAAAGTTAGGGGTGGGCGTTTATTAGAGGTTTTCTTATTTTGTTAGTCAAAACATGCAAATCAAATGTCAATTCATGGACTGAAACTTAATCAAGTAAAAGTTTGCAAAGTTTTGGTACAAGGACTTTATAATACAATTTTTTGATGAAATTTCTTCAATATAATCAGATTGGGGAACAGGAAACCTTCTCTTTCATTGCTTTTGGAAGTGATCTTTGTTTATGACTTACATTATTCTAATCCGGGATCGGGGGATGGGCGTTTATTAGAATCACCCGTTCTTGCATAAATTGTGCTTGAAATATGCATTGTTTCGGCAGAGATTTGGGGGATGGGCGTTTATTAGAATATGGGCGTTTATTAGAATAATTACGGTATGCCCCCTCAAGGGCCTACATTTTATGTAGGTGAAAATCCAAGGTCAAGTTAACAAGGTCCAAGGTCATGGTCAAATATGAAAGGTCTTGGTAGGAGGTGTATATGTGTGAAATATCAAGGCTGTATATGTAAAAGTAAAATGAAATATAGGCCAGGTTAAAGTTTTTAAAAGTAGGCCAAATGCCAAGGTCATGGTCAAATGTGAAAGGTCTTGGTTGGAGGTGTCCATGTGTGAAATATCAAGGCTGTAGGTGTAAAAGGACATGATATATATGCCTGGTTTAAGTCGTTTTAAAAGTAGGTCAAACTCCAAGGTCAAGGTTGCAATATTCAAGGTCAGGGTGAAATGTGAAAGGTCTTGGTAGGAGGTGTCCATGTGTAAAATATCGAGACTGTATAGGTAACAGGACATGAGATATAGGCCTAGTTTAAGTTTTTTAAAAGTAGGTCAAACTTCAAGGTCAAGGTCCAAGGTCATGGTCAAAAGTGAAATGTCTTGGTTGGAAGTGACCATGTGTGAAATATCAATGCTGTATGTGTAAAATGACATTAAATATAGGCCAGGTTAATGTATTATAAAAGTAGGTCAAACACCAAGGTCAAGGTCACAAGGTCCAAGGTCATGGTCAAATGTGAAAGGTCTTGGTCGTAGGTGTCCATGTGTCAAATATCAAGGCTGTATGTATAAAAGGACATGATATATCAGCTATGTTAAAGTTTTTATAAAAGTAGATTAAAGTCCAAGGTCAAGGTCACAAGGTCCAGGGTCATTGTCAAATGTGAAAGGTCTTGGTAGGATGTGTCCACATGTGAAATATCAAGGCTGCATGTGTAATAGCACATGAGATATAGGCGCAGTTTATTTTTTTTAAAGTAGGTCAAACTCTAAGGTCAGGGTCACAAGATCAAAGGTCATAGTCATATGTGATAGGTCTTGGTCGGATGTTTCCATGTGTCAAATATCAAGGCTGTATGTGTAAAAGGACATGATATATCAGCCAGGTTAAAGTTTTTAAAAAGTAGGTCAAACTCCAATGTCAAGGTCACAAGGTCATGGTCAATTGTGAAAGGTCTTGGTAGGAGGAGTCCATGTGTGAAATATCAAGGCTGTATGTGTAATAGGTCATGAGATATATGCCCGGTTTATTTTTTTTAAAGTAGGTCAAACTCCAAGGTCAAGGTCACAAGGTCCAAGATCATAATCAATTGTGAATGATGTTGATAGGAGGTATCTATGTGTGAGATATCAAGGCTGTATGTGTAAAAATACATGAGAGATAGGCATTGTTAAGAATTAAGTGTAAAAATCAACAAAGGGCAATAACTCCAAAAAGTTGATCGGCAAGGTTATGGTTCTTGTGCACTGCACCTCTCCATAATCAGATCTATCCACCTGTAAAGTTTCATGATTCTACCTTACATACTTTTTGAGTTGTGCTCTGGACAAGAATCAAGTTATAAAATCAACAAAGGGCAATAACTCAAAAAATTTGATCGGCAGTGTTACAGTTCTTGTGCACTGCACCTCTTCATAATGAGAGCTATCCACCTGTGAAGTTTCATGATTCTACCTTACATACTTTTCGAGTTATGCTCCGGACAAAAATCAAGTTTGAAAATCAACAAAGGGCAATAACTCCAAAAATTTGATCGGCAGAGTTACGGTTCTTGTGCACTGCACCTCTCCATTGATTCGGTCGGCACAATCCCTTCAGCCAATCAAAAACGTCGTCAGTCATACAGCGCGCACATGCACTCATTCGGTGGAGGTGAAAGCTTCGGTCTTTTTCCTTAAAGCATTACCAACTTTCAGCATTAATATCTCGAGGACTACGCCCGATTATTAAAAATGCATTGGTAGTTAGAAAGTTTAAATCACATTCTTTAAAAAAAGAGTTTTGTTTTTTAATTTTAACGATGGGTTTTTGAAATATTCTGCCTCAAAAATGGTGTCCCGTAACGATAAAGACCGAGGTAGTACCCTCGATGAAAAAATGAAAGTGAGGCTATGACGTCATGCCGACTGATTCTATAATGAGATCTATCCAGGGTCTGTGAAGTTTCATGATTCTACCTTTAATACTTTTCGAGTTATGCTCCGGACAAGGTTTGGTCTACAGACAGACCGACCAACCTACGGACCGACCGACCGACCTTCCCACCGACCGACCGACCTTCCGACCGACCGACCTTCCGACCGACCGACACTTGCAAAACAATATACCCCCATTTTCTTCGAAAGGGGGCATAAATATATATTCTACGAGTCATGTGAAATGGTAAAGGGTAAAAATGCTGATCATTTAAGGAATGAATGCAATTTTATTTTTTTCATGCAGGTATGAAAAATAAAATCTAATCACACTGTATGAATCCGCGAAGCGGTTCATACAAAAGTGTGATTAGATTTTATTTTTCATACCTGCATGAAAAAAATAAAATTGCATTCATTCCTTATAATTTAATAATATGTTTTATTACCGTAAATAGTAATATTTGCGACTAGAAAAACGAGATATCGTCCGGACTATGTTTAAAGAAGCGGACAGATGTGCGATATCTGGTCGCTGCCAAGGTATTCAGATCTTACGCACGTGCCTTTCCGTGACGAAAACTACAAATGACGTCATAAAAAGCGCGCGTAACCACAACATTGTTTACAGCGAATTCAGTCGTCGTAACGTTATTTTCCATCCTCTCAAGTGCGTTTTAAGCAATATGTCTTTGAAATTGAGTTTATTTCAATTAAAATATATATTTACAGACATGGCGAAGACCTAGAAATTTTTGTCAGACATTCGGACTGACAATTCTAAATAATCTGTCAGATCGAATGAAACTCTGTCAGACCGAGAGGTCAGAATGAAAATAAGGCACATTTTCAATCTTCAAATTATTCAAATGAATACCCACAACATAGGGCATGGATTTGAAATAACCAATTTGGAATGCTTTTAACCTCCCCCTTTCCCCCAGTTTTTAGTTTTTCTACCATTTTGTATATCAAAATTACATAGAGTAATGAGTATTTTAAAAATGTTTTGCTATATGGTAGCAAACTGACTGCTGCTGATAGCTTTTTTTCATAATTAGTAAGCAAGTTTTTTTTAGAAATGCAGACTATGACAGAGCCACGAATATATTGAATAAAGAAAAGACAAGTGTAAAGGGATACATCTATGTTTTATCCAAAATAGAAAAGGGTCAACTCACAACATGTTTTTGGCCCGGTGCCAACACTTCCCAACACTTCCGCGGTATGGTCTTTTGATGTCTGATTCTACCCACGCTTTGTAATTGACTGGCCCATTTTTGGGTGACTCATGTTAGTTTAGCGATGGAAATTCACTTGTTTTATAGCATGGATTATTGAAAAAAAGGGTACTTATCTTTTAATGCATTTATATTCTTAGTTCTTGTTGAGTAAATTGTCAATCTTTGCATACTGACAAACCTCAAAATTAGCGTCGGACAGTTGGACTGATAGAAAGGCAAAAAATATCGGACCGAGTGTAATTTCATCGGACAGGTCCGCAGGTCCGACGGTCTTCGCCATGACTAGAGCTGGGACGGGTACAAATTTTGTACCCGGGTACCCGTGGTCGTATTACCCGCGGGTACTCGAGTACCCGATGATGATTAAAAACACCAAGTTATCTATAAATATTTCTTTCTTCTTGGCACTTGTTAGCTATACATGGCTTCAAACAACCACACTTGGTCGACGTCTTCTTTAAAAAGCGAAAATTGGCAATTCTTTAGTCTTCTTCAAGACAACGAGAAAACCAAATGCAATATTGGAATACGCTTTTTTATGTTTTTTTGTACTATTCTGCGACAAAAAAGACTGGTCAAACTTTCGCAGACACACAACTTACTGACAAAACACTGGTGAAATGTTAATACCTCGCATCTACAGCTTGAATAAGCTGGCATTAAGAGATTTCGATCCCTAACGTGAATTTTAATTAATGCTCATGACACTTGCTAAATATTAGGATTGCTTCAGGCCCGTAGGAACAGGGCCTGGGGCGCCAAAAAATACCAAATTTTACTTATTTTACGCTGAAAATTTATGGAAAATCAAATTTACCCCCCCCCCCCTAATATTCAGACACAGGGGCCTCAGCCACCCCAATATGAAATTGCTTTCTACGGGCCTGTGCTTACAGAACGAAAAGATACTCCAGTCTGAAAATTCTATCATTTCCAGGGACATAGCCTGGAATTTTGTAATGTTGAAGCCAAGTGCGTTTTATCGAGACCTTTTCACGCATTTTGACGCCCCCTAAACAGAAAAGCTCTTGAAAATCTTTCGGAAAACGAAGATATTGCTTGTGACAAGCAATTTCTGCATTTTTCACAATGTTTTCCAGACAGAGAGATCAAAATGTAAAATTACATTCACTGGTTCAAACTGTCGTCTGCAACATCTAAACTAAACACTCTAAAGTATCCCAAATAGATAGGGGTGTAACCATTTCAAACTGTTCGGATGGTCTTCTTCCGGCTCATAATTAAGTAAAATGTTGACGCACGGTCAAAAATGTATGAATATTATGAACTTGTTAAATAAAGCTTTACCTTTAGTTAGGTCATTTAAGAAACCGGGTACCGGGTAATGATTTAGTACCCGGGTACTGGTGTAACCCGACCCGATACCCGGGTACTCGAGTACTCGTCCCAGCCCTAGCCATGACTGTATTTAATGGTAAGATTTAATGATAAAACTTGCAGTTTACTACCAAAAACAAACGTAATATGCCGATTTGTATAGGGCAAATCCATTTACCCATATTGTTGACTCCGAAAGAAGTTCCGGCAATGTCAATTTTTTTTTCATGGAGTTATGAAAAAATATTTTTAGCCAATCAAAACGCTCGGATTTTAATTAAATCAACCAATATTAAATTATTAACTTAAAAGGTCAAAAAGAGCAAACAATGACCAAGCATAGTCGATCGATAGTTAGAGAATTATCAAAATTTAACGCGAAAATACATAATCCGAGTCTTCTCTGACGTAAATACGCTCTTTGATATTATGATTTTTCGCTATTTACATCAGAGATAATTGCATATCGAAAACAGCGGAAAGTTTGGTACAAGTAGCGAAGCTTTGTTTTTGTGTATCATATCCAATCACTCGGCAAAACACTGTAGGGTATAGATCAATAAATCATTTTTTGTCATACCTGACCAAAAATTTCATTTCAAATCGGCCTGCTGGAAGAGTATAACCTTTCGAAACTCAACAACCCCCTATTTCCACTCCATTTCGTCGCCATTGTTATTGCAGATCACGTGACTAGGTCTCGTTCAAAAATAGAGCGGAATTTACCGCCACGTGACTATCACGTGCAGGGTTTTCCCTGAGCATGAGAATTTGGGGGTCATTGTGACCCCCTTGCCTTCAAAGTTAGGGGTCATTTCTACTATTTTGTGGGTCAAATGCCATTGTACTCAAGTATCAAACGAAAATCTTGATCTTAAAATTGCGTCATTTATGTCCCTCAAATAAATTTCTAGGGGGTCATTTGTTTCGAAATCGCGACAATGACGCATGATTTGTGCGTCATGGAAAACCCTGCACGTGATCGCCTTTGATTACGAATTTTTCTCAAGTCACGTGACCGCCTTTGTTCAGAAATTATGGAGTGTTCTTGTTGTGGAAATCAATTTATGTCGATCTGTTCAGCTTGCAACTTGAGTGGTATTGCTTTTCCTGAGAAATTCCGTTTATTTCGTTCTCCATGCTCATAAGTTATGGAATTGACCCAACATAGTAGCAAACATTATTGGTGCGAATACTAGCTTTAAAACGTTTGCCGGACGTTTCTGATATATTTCATTTATTTATTTATTCATGTTATCAGTTTTTTAAACTCGTTATTGTTATATTATTTCAGAAGGGCCGTCAATTTGAAAAATAAAATAATCTTATTTCTTTTTTTCTTTCAAATTCTACCGTTACGTCATAATCTGGGAAAACCCGCATTCCATGTGCGAGATTTCGCGTTGATCACATGGTTTTAAATGGAAGGTCATGGTAAACAAAGGCTGCTCAGGTGAGGGTTGTTGCAAAACATTGCCTATAAACCTTTTGGAAATACTTTTTGGTCGTATTTTTTTCAGCAGCCATGACAATAAATGGTTCATTGATCGATATCATCAGGCCTTTTACGGATAGCGTTTAAGATCGGACGGTGAACGATGCGCAACATCGAGTTGCGAACTTCTTGATGTTTTCGATATGCAATTATCTCTGATGTAAATAGCGAAAAATCATAATATCAAAGAGCGTATTTACGTCAGAGAAGACTCGGATTAGAAAATACATTGCATTTCAAATTTTTAGAATAATGTTCCCAGTTGAATTCATTGAAATATAACTGTAGGAAAATATATACTATTTCCTTCATAACAACATCAAATATAGTATCTATTTATCACTTAAATTAAAGAAATCACAATAAATGTAACCCGGAAGTAAAGTTTACCTGAACTTTGCTGCCATGTTGCAGTTCTGCAGAAATTACATGAAATAATTATCAAATTAAAGTAGTCTAACTAAAAATCAATAAATTTATAATTCTGTTATCACTTTTATTCATTTTATAATTGTATTAGGAAATACGAAAAAACTTTTTTGTCCTAAATTTTCATTTCATCCAATCAGATTGCAGTGTTCTAGATTTTTATGGTCAACGAACCAAAACAAACTGACAGCCAAAATGAACAAAAGTGGTAAGAAAAATAAATAGCTTTATCTATTTAATCGTTTACTGTCATTCTAAAAAACATAGGAAATGTAGTTAGGTAATGTTTAGACAATATGAATGTGTTTGATTTGTTGACAATTAAGTCGTTGGAAGCTCAAAATGAACTAGACTCTAGTCTAGAGTCTTGAGTCCACTAAAATGCCAAATATTCTATAGGAGGAAGTACAATATAGTTGATAAAACAGAATTTATTTATCATTTTTTATGTAATTCTGCCTATGAACGATGCATATGATGGCTGTCAGACCTACAGCATTGCAACAAGAATAATAATGCCAAATCAAACATGTGGATAATGTCACCAAGAAGTAAAAATGTACAGCCTCGATTGATTCGGTCGGCACAATCCCTTCAGCCAATCAAAAACGTCGTCAGTCATACAGCGCGCACCTGCACTCATTCGGTGGAGGTGAAAGCTTCGGTCTTTTTCCTTTAAGCATTACCAACTTTCAGCATTAATATCTCGAGGACTACGCCCGATTATTAAAAATGCATTGGTAGTTAGAAAGTTCAAATCACATTCTTTAAAAAGAGTTTTGTTTATGAATTTTAACGATGGATTTTTGAAATATTCTGCCTCAAAATTGGTGTCCCGTAACGATAAAGACCGAGGTAGTACCCTCGATGAAAAAATGAAAGTGAGGCTATGACGTCATACCGACTGATTCTATAGCCGAGTGGTGAGAGCACTCGACTTGTAACCCACCCGGAGGACCCGGGTTCGAGTCCCACTCGGGGAGGTGTGTCCTTGGGCAAGACACTTAATTGTCAATGCCCCAGTCTACCCAGCTGTATAAATTGGTAGCAGTGAGATACTTGTAATCAAGGTTCCCACTGCCTCTCTTCTCGAAAAGTGTTACTGTAGATGCATTTGTAAATATGGTGGTGGGTTGATGTATCTGCAGTAACGGTGATAGGATTTATATCGGTGTAGGGTCTTATATGTACTGTGGTGTAGGGTATGTTGTACCTAGAGATTTCTAGGGTTCGCCATTAATGGCGGTAAGATATAGAATAGAATAGAATAGAATAGAAGGCAAACAGCTCTCTCACATTTCTAAGAAGGAACATATCCAGGTGCTCACAAGATGTGAAAGCCCAATGCTATCAGACGCTGGTTCGCCCAATCCTGGAATATGCTGCACCAGTGTGGATCCATACACCGCATCAAACATTGCCCCAACTTGAAGCAGTGCAGAGACATGCAGCTAGGTTTGTCCACAGAGAATATGGACAATGAGTAGTACAAGTCAAATGATTGCCACTCTAGGCTGGCCCTCACTTCAACAGAGACGTTCTGATGCCAGACTTGTACTGATGTACAGGATTGTCCACCACAAGATTGACATACCAGTGGACCAGTATCTCCATCCAGCCACTGTCTCACTACAACGAGGAAGAAATATCAGCTACCTGATACCCTTCTGCCACACTGATCCCTACAGATTCTGCTTCTTCCCAGTAGCCATCCGCCTGTAGAATCAACTTCCAGCCCAGACCATCGCAGCCGAGATCCTGGAACTGTTCAAGGCTGGCCTGGCATCCCCCACTAACTGTACAGACACTGTTTTAATCAGTTTTTAGCTGCACTTTGTTTTCGTGTCATGCCAACCTTGTCAGTCACAGTGCGTTGATGCTCAAGAGGAGCCCTGCACGTATTTGGAGGAAGAAGAAGAAGAAGAAGAAGAAGAAGAAGAAGAAGAAGAAGAAGAAGAAGAAGAAGAAGAAGAAGAAGAAGAAAAGAAGAAGAAAGAAGAAGAAGAAGAAGAAGAAATCAGTATAATCAAAATCTGGTGTATATTCTTTTTTTCAGGATCTTTACATTGAATACTCATACAAGGTTGTACTTGATTGGACTTACTCTGTCCACTTCGTTTTCAGAGTAAACTATATAGTCCAATCAAGTGTTTTGGGGTATAAACCCAGACAGTTATTGCATTTCATAATAATTTCCCTGTCAAAAAATCACCAAAGAACTCATGGTGTTTGTTTAGTTTCTTCAGTAAAATTTGATGTCGTTTCAGTTGTAATTTTGTCTTTCATGTCTGTTAGATTGATTGAGAGAAAATTATACCAATCTATCTTTATTATCATCAAACAATTTTTTATCATCATCGTCTATCAGAAGCTATGTTCATGACGTCACATTCCCAAACGCCCCTGCTCGTTAGGTGGAGTATTTGGAGTAGATCCGAGAGTAGATTTTCGGCAATTGATTGGGTTTTAGAGTAAAAGGAGTACTCCGAATAAAACAGAGTGGCCCAATCAAGTCCGCCCCCAAAATAGAATTTATGTACAAGATACATAACATTATTTTCTGGTGAGAATCTGTATATAACCCCAGATAAAAGGGAACTTATTGTTGTAGCATAACTCCACTACGCACAAGAATTTCCATCAGCTGTGGTAGTAACTGTATCCAAAATATATATCGATTAATTTTTCAGTCACTTTCTGTGACAATGGACATTACTTATTCAATCCTCTAACACAGCTCCAAAAAGCCACAGAAAAAATTAGTAGGAAAAGCCCCTCCCTTCAAATCAGGAAATAACAGATCAAGATTTTTTGTCTGCAACACCTCTGAATTTGGACCAGTCAATAATTTTGCCATTTGGGAAAGGGTTAACCCGTTATCTCACAATGACTCTTTTTACAACCTACAAGATTATTGCTGCAGAACATTGTGTAAAATGAAGAAATTGCTTATGACAAGCAGTTTCTTCATTTTCCACAATGTTTTCTACACAGGACGACCCAAAACTGTTAAATTTCATTCACTTTAAATTTTTGTATACAAAATCATTGAATTTGATTAAGTCCTATATTTTATTGTCTGGTAATGGTTAATGATTCTCTTCTAATATTTTCAGCTGTTCTTGTGGTCTTGGTGTCCGTCTGTTTGCTGGTTTCAACAGACGACTCCGACAAACGTAAACATGAATGTAAATTCTGGAACCAGCAAGCGCACGCTTTGTCTATGATTCATCAAACTCCTATGGCGTTTGGCACTAAGATATACATGCAGTGTAAAGGTGGATGTTCAAACATGACCTGCAGTGGGAACCTTAAACAGCCAGTAAGTTGAAGAATTTATCACAAGTTTGTCAAACGCTTAACCCTATCCCAAACAAGACCGGGTTTTGACGCCCCTAGTAGAAATGGTTTGGGAAAACATTGAAACAAAAGAAGAAACTGCTGATAACCAGCAGTTTCTCCTTTTGTCTCAATATTTTCTGTGCCATATTTTACACAAATTCTATCTTTAGTAACATCCATTTTGTCATTTTTTACAGTTTTTATACGCCCGAAGGGTCGTATTATGTTATCGCGTGCATCGTCTGTCTGTCCGTCTGTCTGTCCGTCTGTCCGTTAGCAAATTCGTGTCCGGTCCATAACTTTCAAACTATAAGGCCTATGGTCTTGAAACTTCACAGGTGTATAGATCTCATAGCTAGGGTGTGAAGAGCGCAAGAACCACAACTCTACCATTTGTAATTTTTGAGTTATTGCCCTTTGTTTGATTCAGTTAGCAAAGGATGAGTGTCAATAAGGCCCTTTCCGTGACCCAACCCGATTTTCTTCATTTTCGCCACACATAACCACTAACATATTGACCTTATGTATGCAAAGTATCAACTTGAACGGAGCCTTGGTTTGGAAGATATATTAAATCAAAGTGGGTGGGGTAAGTCACCCACTATGCCATTAGATGGTAATCATTTTCTTGTACAGTTTTACTAACAATTTATAACTTGAAAATTGCTGATACAGTGAAATATATGTGTATTGCACCTTAAATACATGTTGTTGTTTATTCCATTGGATGCCATGTACAGGAGAAAATGGGCATTAAACATGTTTATGAATTTTTAGGATTTTTGCATGGGCCAACTTTACGAAAAACCACAACAGGCTTTTATTTCTTATTGTATTTGATTTATCTTCTTGGTGGTGAATGAAGATATATTACTGTAATTTGTAATATGAAAATTTTCAAAATAGCTTTTATAATTTCTGGATTACTTACCCTTGGTTCCTTGATGAAAATGCCAAAAAATATCAGAAGTACTCTTTCGTTTCTGAACCACACATTTCTGTATGAATCACCAAAAAAATACCACCAGGAGGACGATATGAGCCTTATGGACCCAAAAACATCAGATAAAGAGGTTGCAATTGTTATCTTAGCAGAGTGGGTGGGGTAATATACTCCAAAATTAGGCGTGAAACAGACAGGAATTTTTCATAGTCAGAATTGCTTGTATAGCATCTTAAATGGATTGTAGCGTTGTTATTAGCTCATCTGAGCACAAAATGCCTAAGTTGAGCTATTTCAATCGCCTTTTGTTCGTCGTCTGTCTGTCTATTTGCCCATCTGTCTATTCTTGATTTGGTTTTTACACTCTAGCATCCGCAAATATTGGCCAATCTTGACCAAAATTTATCAAAACAAGCATGGCCATAAGTTCTCTTAGGAATTCGTATATGGGCCGGATCGAAATGAAAACTAGAGTTATCTGCCCTTGCACGTCAAAAATAGTTAGTTTTGACATTGTTTCCTCTCTATCAACTACATTTATCGACCAATCAAGATGAAAATTAGAAATAAAGTTGGTTTCTATATGAGCTATAACAAGTTGGAATTTCTGTCTGATCGAATTTCAAAGTCGCGAGTTATGTGCCCTTGAATTCGGAAAAAAATGCTGTTTTCAACTTTTTTTACTCTAACAAACACAAATACGGACCAATCAAGACAAACCTTCGACACAATGTTGGTCACTACAAGATCTTGAATGAGTTCAAATTTCAGCACATTCGGACAACAATTTGCGAAGTTACCTGCCCTTGAATTTGACAAATAGCCGTTTTCGACTTTGTTTCATCCTTAAAAACCACAAATATAGACCAATCAAAATGAATTTCTTACACAGTGATTGTGACTATAAGAACTTTGAGAAGTGTGAATTTCAACACAATTAGGTAAGACTTGCTCAGTTATCTGCCCCTGTATCAGACAAAATTAGAGTGAAAACAAAGTCAAAAATGGTAACTTTCTCATCCGATTAGACTGAAAATCGATGTCATTCGAGCACATATGGTACCCAATACTGTGACTGATTTTCATCTTGATTGGACAATAAATGTAGAGGCTATAGTAGAAACAATGTCAAAACTAGCTATTTTCAACCTGCAAATGCAGACAACTCTGTACCTTTTTGTTTGATCCGGCCCATAATCAAACTCCTAAGAGAACTTATGACTATACTTATTTTGATAAAGTTTGGTCAAGATTGCCTTATATTTGCGGATTCTAGAGTGTAAAGACCAAATTAAGAACAGATAGATGGGCAGATAGACAGACAGACAACAAACAAAAAGCGATTGAAATAGCTCAACTTGATAATTTTGTGCTCAGATGAGCTAATAACAACGTTACCTTACATTTAGGATACAATACAAGCACTTCTAACTATGAAAAACTCCTGTCTGTTTCATGCCTAATTTTGGAGTATATTACCCCACCCACTCTGCTAAGATAACTATTGCAACCTCTTTATCTGATGTTTTTGTGTACATAAGGCTCATATCGTCCTCATATTGGTATTTCATGGTGATTCATACAGAAATGTTTGGTTCAGAAACGAAAAAGTACTTCTTATATTTTTTGGCATTTTTATCAAGAAATCAAGGGCAATTAATACAGAAATTAAAAAAGCTATTTTGAAAATTTTCATGTTACAAATTATGGTAGTATATCTTCATTCACCAACAAACAAATAAATCAAATAAAATGAGAAATAAAAGCCTGTTGTGGTTTTTCGTAAAGTTGGCCCATCCAAAAATCCTAAAAATTCATAAACATGTTTAATGCCCATTTTCTCCTGTACATGGCATCCAATGGAATAAACAACAACATGTATTCAAAGGGCAATACACATATATTTCACTGCATCAGCAATTTTCAAATTATAAATTGTTAGTAAAACTGTATAAGAGATTGATTATCATCTAATGGGATAGTGGGTAACTTACCCCACCCACTTTGATTTAATATATCTTCCAAACCAAGGCTCCGTTCAAGTTGATACTTTGCCTACATAAGGTCAATATGTTAGTGTTTATGTGTGGCGAAAATGAAGAAAATCGGGTTGGGTCACGGAAAGGGCCTTATTGACACTCATCCTTTGTGTCCGGTCCATAACTTTGAAACTATAAGGCCTATGGTCTTGAAACTTCACAGGTGTATAGATCTCATAACTAGGGTGTGCAGAGCGCAAGAACCACAACTCTACCATTTGTAACTTTTGAGTTATTGCCCTTTGTTTGATTTTGTTTGATTCAGTAAGCAAATTCGTGTCCGGCCCATAACTTTGAAACTATAAGGCCTATGGTCTTGAAACTTCACAGGTGTATAGATCTCATAGCTAGGGTGTGCAGAGTGCAAGAACCACAACTCTACCATTTGTAATTTTTGAGTTATTGCCCTTTGTTTGATTTTGCTTGATTGAGTTAGCAAATTCGTGTCCGGTCCATAACTTTAAAACTATAAGGCCTATGGTCTTGAAACTTCACAGGTGTATAGATCTCATAGCTAGAATGTGCAGAGCGCAATAACCCTAACTCTACCATAATTTTTGACTTATTGCCCATTGTTTCAATCAGTTTGCAAATTCGTGTCCGGTCCATAACTTTCAAAATACAAGGCATACATTGTTCAAACTTCACATGTGTGTAGAACTCATAGCTAGGGTGTTTGATTACATTATCTCAATCTGATTAAATTTGTGAATATTTTAGTAGTACTCGGGTACTTGCAACACTTAGTGAATATTTTAGTAGTCGGTGAATTTTGTTTTATCGGATACTTGCAAAATACTTTTTATACGCCGCCGGAGGCGGACGTATATTGGCGTCATCTTCTCCGTCTGTCCGTCCGTCCGTCCATCCGTCCATCCGTCCATCCGTCCATCCGTCCGTCCGTACGTACGTATGTCCACTTTTCTTGTCAACGCAACTCCTCCTAAGTTTCTGGCTGGATCTTCTTGAAACTTGGTCAATGTTATCACCTCAATTGGTAGATGTGCATGAAGGAAGGATTTCATGGTTCGTTGATTTTTGCCTGAGTTATGCCCCTTAAAAACTTAGTCTCTGGGGCTTATTGAAATTGCAGCCTTGTCAACACAACTCCTCCTAAGTTTCTGGCTGGATCTTCTTGAAACTTGGTCAATGTTATCACCTCAATTGGTAGATGTGCATGAAGGAAGGATTTTATGGTTCGTCGATTTTTGCCTGAGTTACGCCCCTTAAAAACTTAGTCTCTGGGGCTTATTGAAATTGCAGGCTTGTCAACGCAACTCCTCCTAAGTTTCTGACTGGATCTTCTTGAAACTTGGTCAATGTTATCACCTCAATTGGTAGATGTGCATGAAGGAAGGATTTTATGGTTCGTCGATTTTTGCCTGAGTTACGCCCCTTAAAAACTTAGTCTCTGGGGCTTATTGAAATTGCAGGCTTGTCAACGCAACTCCTCCTAAGTTTCTGGCTGGATCTTCTTGAAACTTGGTCAATGTTATTACCTCAATTGGTAGATGTGCATGAAGGAAGGATTTTATGGTTCGTCGATTTTTGCCTGAGTTACGCCCCTTAAAAACTTAGTCTCTGGGGCTTATTGAAATTGCAGGCTTGTCAACACAACTCCTCCTAAGTTTCTGACTGGATCTTAATGAAACTTGGTCAATGTTATCACCTCAATTGGTAGATGTGCATGAAGGAAGGATTTTATGGTTCGTTGATTTTTGCCCGAGTTATGCCCCTTAAAAACTTAGTCTCTGGGGCTTATTGAAATTGCAGCCTTGTCAACACAACTCCTCCTAAGTTTCTGGCTGGATCTTAATGAAACTTGGTGGATGTTATCACCTCAATTGGTAGATGTGCATGAAGGAAGGATTTCATGGTTCATTGATTTTTGCCAGAATTATGCCCCCTTCAATCTTAGTCTCTGGGGCTTAATGATATTTCAGCCTCGTGAATGCAATTCCTTCCAGGTTTTTCACTGGATATTTATAAAAACCTTTTTGTGAACACAATTTTTTAAAGGTTTTTCAGTGAATATTTATAAATCCTTGTCAATGTCATTTTTTTGTCTCAAGTTTTATAAGTGGCGGCGTATATTGTGACGATGGCACTCTTGTTAAAAAAAGCAAGGTATCAACAAATAGCACACACCCATTTATTTCTGAGCTTCGGGCGTATAATGCCACGCCCAGCGTTGCTCTTGTTGAATTCTATCACCCTAAAACTTTCTCGTTTAGGAAAGGGTTAAATATTAAACTGATCCAATTTGAAAGGAGTTGAAGATGACCAATTTGTGACTACAGCTGATGTGACATGAAAGCGCTGCAGGAGGAGAGAAAATGCTGAAACTCTTTGCCCATAAAAATTCACATGGAAACAGACTAATTTTAACACAGGACACTTCAGTCTAAACCCTTACCCGAACCAGACCTGGTTTTGACGTCCCTAAAAGAAATGGCATGGAAAAACATTGAAACAAAATAAGAAACTGCTGATAACCAGCAGTTTCTCCTTTTGTCTCAATATTTAATTTTCTTTACCATATTTTACACAACTTCTACCTTTAATAACTTCAATTTTGTCATTTGGGGAAGTTTTTGAAGTGGATCACCCTAGAATTTTGTCATTTGGGAAATGGTTAAAGACTGCATCCTACTACTAGACCACAATGTTATTGTTGCCAGACTGTTATATTCTACTTTTTTGCCAATTGAATGTTATATTTTTGTAATGACTGAATTAGAAACAAATCTTATATTTTCCAGGGCCTTTTTGGTATGGATGGCATTGACATGGATTTTTGTTTCGGAATTCAGCTGAATCACTGTGAGGACCCGGTCAGAATGCAGTACTATTTGCAGCTGCCAATGGTTCAAAACACTTCTTTTGTTGGAAATATAACACATAACAGTACATATGAAATCCCAGGTAAAACAGTTTGTTACAATAAGACTGCTTTCAGTTACTGCTTTCCCAAACAAGACCTCTATGCCCCATTTTACTAAAAAATTTACAACAATGTTTTTGTGTAAACTGTGTAACATGATTTCTGATTGCACAATAAAACAGATTGAGCCAATCAGGTTTGTTGTTACATGTAATTACACATAAAAAATAATCTCATGTTTGTTAGTAAAACATGACCCTGGTTTTTCTAATAGAATAGGCTTTGGAAAGCATTGTTGTTCATATATCTGGAATTTTGAAATATTAATTTTGTATTGTGCCCACAACACCTTTTAACTTTGTCTAATGTCTCAAAATATGGAGAGTTTAGATATTAAGGTAATTACTGGGATGAAAAATGTCAGGGAATGTTCAAACTTTGTCAGGGGGCGGAGGTGGTGCAGTGGTAACACGCTGGACTTGAAACACAGGGGTCGCTGGTTCGATCCCCAGCCTCACCAGTCTTTCGGATGAGACTTTAAACCAAGGTCCCTTCTCCATATGACCTTAGCTGTTGAGTGGGACGTAAAACTCCATTCAATCCAATCAAACTTTGTTAGGGTAATATCAGGGAATTTTATTTTTGCTGACAAATGGCAAATCTGTGTTTCCCAGACAAGACAGAGTTTTCACATCTCTATTAGAAATGGCTTTGTCATCTGCAGTAGCTTTTGAATTGGATCATCTTAGAAGTTCACTGTTTGGGAAAGAATTATACCTTTCCCAAATGACGTAATTTTAGGATGATCCACTTCAAAAACTGCCACAAATGACAAAATGGATGTTATTAAAGATAGGATTTGTGTAAAATATGACACAGAAAATATTGAAACAAAAGGAGAAACTGCTTGTTATCAGCAGTTTCTTCTTTTGATTCAATGTTTTCCCAAGCCTTTTCTATTAGGGACATCAAAACCAGTGGGGCATTTTACTAACAAACTTTTCAAAACAACAACAAATCTGATTGGCCGAATAATTACTGTTATTATTTCTCTTTCAATCAGATGTGTTGTTACAAGGTTTTTGCAATATTCAATGTTAGTAAAACGCGGTCCAGGTCTTGTTTGGGAAAGAATTAACCCTTTCACATTTTTGCCCATTTATTTCAGTGCCAGCACTGGCTGACTTACCCATGGGGGACAATGTTAAGCTGATAGTGTTTGTTGAAATGGTGAAAGACGGTCACTTCATCAGGTTTAAGGTAACACAGTTTTAGCATTAACCCTTTGTTGTTGATAGAGTCAGTGAAAATGAGTAATTTTGACACTTTAGGACAAGCAAGTGAAATTTCAAACCATATTGAGCAGGCTGATGTTTAGTCCACCCATTTTCACACAATGACCCTCTTTTGCACCCCACAAAATAAGGGGGTTTAGAAAGCATTGTTGAAAATGAAGAGATTGCTTGTGACAAGCAATTTCTACATTTCCCTCAATGTTTTCTTTTCAAAAAGACAAAAAATGTTAAACTTCATTCACTTGAAATTGTTGTCTGCAATATTTTTGCTCTGTCTGACTTATGCATGACAGACAGTGTTAAGTTGATTGTGTTTGTGAAAATGGTGAAGCAGGGTCATTTTATCAGAGGTGCATTCTTTAGAGCGGGATTTCTTGAGATATCTTGAGATTTCTTAAGATGTTTTTGGATAAAAAGCGTTCTTTAGAGCAAGACTTTTAAGACGCTCAATGGGAGGCGCCATTACCCTATACTTGGTGCGGAACCGCTCGGTCAACTATGTACAAACTGATTTGACCGAGTTGTTCAGAGCACTCTATAATTCATAAACCGTGGTGTTCTGAATGCTCCATACTTTATACAAATGACGTCATGATGACGTCATTTGTATAGATATGGAGCATTCAGAACCGCTAGGTCAAAGTCTCGGTCTTAAAAACGCTTTATACAAAACTCTTCTTTTGTCTCAATGTTTTCCCAGGCCGTTTCTTTCAGGGACGTCCAAACCAGATCTTGTTTGGGAAAGAGTTAATGACATTTTGCAATTGTGAAATCCCTTCACTCCCTCTTACCTGTAGCTCTTAACCCTTTCCCAAACAACAAAATTTTAGGATGATCCAATTTGAAAGCTGTTGAAGACGACAAAAATGATGATGATAAAGACATGATTTGTGTAAAATATGGCATAGAAAATATTGAGACAAAAGGAGAAACTGCTGGTTATCAGCAGTTTCTTCTTTTGTTTCAATGTTTTCCCAAAGGACGTCAAAACCAGGCCTTGTTTGGGAAAGGGTTAAATATGATTTCTACAGATGTCTGGTAAAGTCCGAGTCATGGAGGGGAATAACCCAGTCTTTCCGTTCCAAAAGACGATATTCCCGGAGACCCTCATTGATATCCCAGACTGCCCGAGAGACAGAACCACGCTAAACGATTTCAAACCACCAAAAGAATGTAAAGCGCCCCCACCCCCATCTGATGTCAGTACTACTCCTGTACCGAAAACTGAAATAAAATCCAGTAAGTTTACCCATTCTCACACAGTGACGCTTTTTTATGCCCCTCAAGGCAAAGGCTGTGGAAAATATTGGTTATCAGCCCTGCGTTCAGTAAGACAAAACGTTTACTCCTACCGGATTTTTCACTAAATAGTCTTACTGAACGCTCTGCTAACGTTAACTGAATAAATATGGCCGCCCCCATAGTCTGGGTTCCCTCCTTCTTTTCGCAATATGGAAAGTAGGGAACCAAACTAGCCGCCATTTTTGTTTGCTTTAGCACACCACCTTCAAATCTGTTAGCTAAATGGTGCGAACGTTAAAAGTAAACAGGTCGTTCAGTAGAAAACTGTTACGTATCGGTAGCTCTGTGAGCTAACGTTTTGTCTTACTGAACGCAGGGCTGCATTTTACCTTTATGTCCCAATAATTTATAGCTATGTTGTGCAAAAAGCCAGTCCATTATGTTTCCATTACATTGGTTTACCAAATATGTTTGTACATATTTTATCGTTCAATGAATCCAAAATGCAAAACATTGTGGAAAAATGAAATTGCTCGTCAAAATCACACATAGCTTACAAAATGGTTATTTGGTCAGAATATTGCTACTCCCATACACTTAAAAAGAAATTGCTTTAGTTAAATAAATGCCTTATAATTTTACACAAAGTATGTTCACTTGAATTGTGCAACAGTAAAGTGTGCTAAAATAGATATATCAAGACTAGTATGCTTGTACGTTTTAAACATTACTCATGTTGCATTGAACTGAGAATTGAAGTTTTAACTCATTCCCAAACAAGACCTGGTTTTGATGTCCATATTAGAAAGTTCTTGGGAAAACATTGATACAAAACAAGAAATTGCTGAAAAGCAGCAATTAAGGGGGAATGCTCCAGATTTTCGGAACACTCGGTCTTTACTGTAGTGAATTAAATGTTTCGTACCAATATGTTTCGCTACCATATTTTCAATAATATAATACATCATTACAATTTGCCATTTTCGACGGTAAAGATGTATTTATTATGCGAAACTGATTTCCTCAAGATGGAAATCGATTATTTAGAGCTAGACAGTCGTAAGGGTGCATGCAGTTACCACTGTTTTGCGTCATTTTATTCATGTGTAGCATATAAAAAGTCCTGTAATTCACTAATAAGTGCGCTAACCTATACATTTTCTTTTTGGATTATTACCAGGACATGTTGCTTAATACAATGAGGGAGTTTCGTCAAATTCTATTATGTAGAACTTGAAATATTTCCAAAAATATGCAAATTTTGACATAAAACACTCCAGCTTCGTTGATCTATAGGAACACGTGAGCATGCTGTTTTATACATTTACGCGTTTCTGGAAGCACATATTTGGAGGTTTCTGTTCTTATTTAATGTAAGACGTTACTTAAAATCCATTTTCCGGACTAAACGATGAATATACAGCATTTTATTAGCATTTTAGTGACCTTGGACATGTGCAAGAAATTGTGCATTTTTTCGATGTAGGGGTATGTGATACGAATGCCTATAAAATTCAAACAAGATTGCTGACCATCCATTTTTATTAGCTCACCTGAGCACGAAGTGCTCAAGGTGAGGTATTGTGATCGATCAATGTCCGGCGTCCGTCTGTCCGTCTGTCCGTCACGGCGTCAACAATTTCTTTAAACGACATCTCCTCCTAAACTACTGGGTCAAAATCAACCAAACTTGGCAGAAATGTTCCTTGGGTGGTCCCTTATAAAAATTGCTAAAAGAATTGAAATCCATGAAAAACTCTGGTTGCCGTGGCATCGGAAAATGGGAAATTTCACAAAAGCTCAACAATTTCTTTAAATGACATCTCCTCCTAAACTACTGGGTCAAAATCAACCAAACTTGGCAGAAATGTTCCTTGGGAGGTCCCTTATAAAGATTGCTAAAAGAATTGAAATCCATGAAAAACTCTGGTTGCCGTGGCATCGGAAAATGGGAAAATTTCACAAAAGCTCAAAAATTTCTTTAAACGACATCTCCTCCTTAACTTCTGGGTCAAAATCAACCAAACTTGGCAGAAATGTTCCTTGGGTGGTCCCTCATAAAAATTGCTAAAAGAGTTGAAATCCATGAAAAACTCTGGTTGCCGTGGCATCAGAAAATGGGAAATTTCACAAAAGCTCAAAAAATTCTTTAAACGACATCTCCTCCTAAACTACTGGGTCAAAGTCAACCAAACTTGGCAGAAATGTTCCTTGGGTGGTCCCTTATAAAAATTGCTAAAAGAATTGAAATCCATGAAAAACTCTTGTTGCCGTGGCATCGGAAAATGGGAAATTTCACAAAAGCTCAAAAATTTCTTTAAACGACATCTCCTCCTTAACTTCTGGGTCAAAATCAACCAAACTTGGCAGAAGTGTTCCTTGGGTGGTCCCTTATAAAAATTGCTAAAAGAACATGAAAAGCTCCTGTTGCCGTGGCATCGGAAAATGGGAAATTTCACAAAAATTGAACAATTTCTTTAAACAACATCTCCTCCCTAACTACAGTGTCAAAATCAACCAAACTTGGCAGAAATGTTCCTTGGGTAGTCCCTTATAAAAACTGCTAAAAGAATTGAAATCCATGAAAAACTCTGGTTGCCGTGGCATCGAAAAATGGGAAATTTAAAAAAAATTCAACTATTTCTTTAAATGACATCTCCTCCTTAACTTCTGGGTTAAAATCAACCAAACTTGGCAGAAATGTTCCTTGGGTGGTCCCTTATAAAAATTGCTAAAAGAATTGAAATTCATGAAAAAGTCTGGTTGCCGTGGCAGTGGAAAATGGGAAAATTTCACAAAAGCTCAAAAATTTCTTTAAACGACATCTCCTCCTTAACCTCTGGGTTAAAATCAACCAAACTTGGCAGAAATGTTCCTATGGTGGTCCCTTATTAAAATTGCTAAAAGAATTGAAATCCATGAAAAACTCTGGTTGCCGTGGCATCGGAAAATGGGAAATTTCACAAAAGCTAAAAAATTTCTTTAAAATCAACCAAACTTGGCAGAAATGTACCTTAGGTGGTCCCTTATAAAAATTGCTAAAAGAATTGAAATCCATGAAAAACTCTTGTTGCCGTGGCATCGGAAAATGGAAAATTTCACAAAAACTTAACAACTTCTTTAAACGACATCTCCTCCTTAACTTCTGGGTTAAAATCAACCAAACTTGGCAGAAATGTTCTTTGGGTGGTCCCTTATGACAATTGCTAAAAGAATTGAAATCCATGAAAAACTCTGGTTGCTGTGGCATCAGAAAATGGGAAATGTCATAAAGCTCATCAATTACTGTAAACAACATCTCCTCTTAAACTACATGGCCAAATTCTTCTCTGGGACCACAATGCTTAACATATGCAAAGTTATTTGGCATTATTAAAACATTACTCAGGTGAGCGATTTAGGGCCCTCAGGGTCCTCTTGTTTCATTTTTCAATTGGTAATAACATGTTATTTCAACATACAAAATATAAATAAATTCTATTATTGGGAAAAAATTTAGGAAACTGGAGCATTCCCCCTTAATTTCTTCTTTTGTCTCAATATTTTCTGTGCTATATTTTACACAAATCCTGCCTTTATCAACATTCATTTTGACATCTGCAGTGCCTTTCTTAGTGAAAAAGTAAAATTTTTCTTCGTTTTGGAAAGGGTTTTCCAAGCCTGATTTCGTAGAATCAATGGTGTCAGATTGTCATTATTGCTGCAGGATTTTATTCCATGATATCGGGCCTATTGTTTTGAAAGCCCTGTCACCATATGTTTTGCATTTGCTGGAGGGATTTTGTAACAGCCTGCATTAGAGTTAGTGAATTTCAACGTTTGTTTTTGCGGCAGTTGTTTGATAAACAAGTCAGTCAAATAAGAAGTAGTGTGACCAGAGCAAGACCTAGAGAACTTTTGAACATGACAGTCAGAATTTTGAATCCAAAAATTTGATGGACAGCGCAACAGTCCTTGAGCACTGAGATGAGATTTATCCACCACCTATGAAATTTCATAATGACCATTATCCAGATCCTGGCTCACATTGTTCTTTATCATCAGAAACCTACCATAAGACATGTGAGATTGGTCTAGCTAAGTGCAATAGTACCCTAAATGAGATGTGTGTTGACTAGGCCTAGTGTTGACCCTTTCCCCAACGGTAAATTTCAGGGTGATTTAATTATACCCCCATAAACGAAGTTTGAAGGGGGTATACTAGAATCAGCCTGTCGGTCCAGTGGTTGGGTGGTTTGTCTGTTTGTCTGTTTGTCTGTTTCCAAATCTTTGTCCGGTCAATTTCTCCTACACTTGTGGACCGATTTAGTTCATACTTGGCACAAGTGTTCATTGTGACCTGTAGATGTGCAAGACGCAAATTTCACGAAAATCGGACCGATACTTTCTGAGTTATGGCCCCTGATTTGACCAAAAAATGCTTGTCCGGATAACTCCTCCTACACTTGTGGACCGATTTAGTTCATACTTGGCACAAGTGTTCATTGTCACCTGTAGATGTGCAAGACACAAATTTCACGGAAATCGGACCGATACTTTTTGAGTTATGGCCCCTGATTTGACCCAAAAATGCTTGTCCGGCCAACTCCTCCTACAGTTACTGTCCGATTTGCTTCATACTTGGCACAGGTGTGCATTAGGACCTGTAGATTTGCAAGACGCAAATTTCTTGGAAATGGGACCGATACTTTTTGAGTTATGGCCCCTGATTTGACCAAAAAATGCTTGTCCAGCCAACTTCTCCTACAGTTACTGTCCGATTTGCTTCATATTTGGCACAGGTGTGCATTAGGACCTGTAGATTTGCAAGACGTAAATTTCACGAAAATCGGAATGATACTTACTGAGTTATGGCCCCTGATTTGACCAAAAAATGCTTGTCCGGATAACTCCTCCCATACTTGTGGACCGATTTAGTTCATACTTGGCACAAGTGTTCAGTGTCACCTGTAGATGTGCAAGACGCAAATTTTACGGAAATCGGACTGATACTTTTTGAGTTATAGCCCCTGATTTGACCCAAAAATGCTTGTCCGGCCAACTCCTCCTACAGTTACTGTCCGATTTGCTTCATACTTGGCACAGGTGTGCATTAGGACCTGTAGATTTGCAAGACGCAAATTTCACGAAAATCGGAATGATACTTTCTGAGTTATGGCCCCTGATTTGACCAAAAAATGCTTGTCCGGATAACTCCTCCTACACTTGTGGACCGATTTAGTTCATACTTGGCACAAGTGTTCATTGTCACCTGTAGATGTGCAAGACGCAAATTTTACGGAAATCAGACTGATACTTTTTGAGTTATGGCCCCTGATTTGACCCAAAAATGCTCGTCTGGCCAACTCCTCCTACAGTTACTTTCCGATTTGCTTCATACTTGGCACAGGTGTGCATTAGGACCTGTAGATTTGCAAGACGCAAATTTCTTGAAAATCGGACCGATACTTTCTGAGTTATGGCCCCTGATTTGACCAAAAAATGCTTGTCCGGATAACTCCTCCTACACTTACTGTCCGATTTGCTTCATACTTTGCATAGGTGTGCATTAGGACCTGTAGATGTGCATGATGCAAATTTCAGGGAAATCTGACATTTACTTTCTCAGTTTTGGCCCTTGATTTTACCAAAAAATGCTTGTCCGGACAACTCCTCCTTTAGTTACTGTCCGATTTGCTTCATACTTGGCACAGGTGTGCATTAACTTCTGTAGATGTGCAAGACACACATTTCATGAAAATCAGACCAACACTCTCTGATTTTTTGCCCCTGATTTGACAAAAATGCTTGTCCGGACAATTCCTCCTATAGTTACTGAACGATTTGTTTCATACTTGGCACAGGTATGCATTAGGACCTGTATATATGCAAGATGCAAAATTCATGGAAATCACACCGATACTTTATGAGTTATGGCCCCTGATTGGACCAAATTTCAAGAAAATCGGATTGACAATTTCTGAGCATGGCTCCTCATTCAACAAAAACGCTTGTCCGAACAAAGGTGGTGGCGGGGGTATTTTTATCACCTTCAGTGATAGATTTCTAGTTATACCCCCGCAAACGAAGTTTGGAGGGGGTATACTGGAATCAGCCTGTCGGTCCAGTGGTTGGTTGGTTGGATGGTTAGTTTGTTTGTTTGTTTGTTGGTCTGTCTCCAAAACTTTGTCCAGACAACTCCTCCTACACTTGTAGACCGATTTAGTTCATACTTGGCACAATTGTTCATTGTGACCTGTAGATGTGCAAGACGTAAATTTCACGAAAATCGGACCGATACTTTCTGAGTTATGGCCCCTGATTTGACCAAAAAATGCTTGTCCGGATAACTCCTCCTACACTTGTGGACCGATTTAGTTCATACTTGGCACAAGTGTTCATCGTGACCTGTAGATGTGCAAGACGCAAATTTCATGGAAATCAGACCGAGACTTTTTGAGTTATGGCCCCTGATTTGACCCAAAAATGCTTGTTCGGCCAACTCCTCCTACAACTTCATACTTGGCACGGGTGTGCATTAGGACCTGTAGATTTGCAAGACACAAATTTCACGGAAATCGGACCAATACTTTCTGAGTTATGGCCCCTGATTTGACCAAAAACTGCTTGTCCGGATAACTCCTCCTACACTTGTGGACCGATTTGCTTCATACTTGGCACAAGTGTTTATTGTGACCTGTAGATGTGCAAGACGCAAATTTCACGGAAATCGGACTGATACTTTTTGAGTTATGGCCCCTGATTTGACAAAAATGCTTGTCCGGCCAAATCCTCCTACAGTAACTGTCCGATTTGCTTCATACTTGGCACAGGTGTGCATTAGGACCTGTAGATTTGCAAGACGCAAATTTCACAAAAATCGGATTAATACTTTCTGAGTTATGGCCCCTGATTTTACCAAAAAAATACTTGTCCGGATAAGTCCTCCTACACTTGTGGACCGATTTAGTTCATACTTGGCACAAGTGTTCATTGTGACCTGTAGATGTGCAAGACGCAAATTTCAGGGAAATCGGACCGATACTTTTTGAGTTATGGCCCCTAATTTGACAAAAAAATGTTTGTCTGGATAACTCCTCCTACACTTGTGGACCGATTTAGTTATACCCCCGCAAACGAAGTTTGGAGGGGGTATACTGGAATCAGCCTGTCGGTCCAGTGGTTGGTTGGAAGGTTGGATGGTTGGATGGTTGGATGGTTGGTCTGTCTCCAAAACTTTGTCCGGACAACTCCTCCTACACTTGTGGACCGATTTAGTTTATACTTGGCACAAATGTTCATTGTGACCTGTAGATGTGCAAGACGCAAATTTCACAGAAATCCGACCGATACTTTTTGAGTTATGGCCCCTGATTTGACCCAAAAATGCTTGTCCGGCCAACTCCTCCTACAGTTACCGTCCGATTTGCTTCATACTTGGCACAGGTGTGCATTAGGATGTGCAGATGTGCAAGACGCAAATTTCATGAAAATCCGACCGTTACTTTCTGAGTTATGGCCCTTGATTTGACCCAAAAATGCTTGTCCGGCCAACTCCTCCTACAGTTACTGTCCGATTTAGTTCATACTTGGCACAAGTGTTCATTGTCACCTGTAGATGTGCAAGACGCAAATTTCACGGAAATCGGACCAATACTTTTTGAGTTATGGCCCCTGATTTGACCCAAAAATGCTTGTCCGGCCAACTCCTCCTACAGTTACTGTCCGATTTAGTTCATACTTGGCACAAGTGTTCATTGTGACCTGTAGATGTGCAAGACGCAAATTTCATGGAAATCGGACCGATTCTTTTTGAGTTATGGCCCCTGATTAGACCCAAAAATGCTTGTCCGGCCAACTCCTCCTACAGTTACCGTCCGATTTGCTTCATACTTGGCACAGGTGTGCATTAGGATGTGCAGATGTGCAAGACGCAAATTTCATGAAAATCCGAACGTTACTTTCTGAGTTATGGCCCTTGATTTGACCCAAAAATGCTTGTCCGGCCAAATCCTCCTACAGTTACTGTCCAATTTAGCTCATACTTGGCACAAGTGTTCATTGTGACCTGTAGATGTGCAAGACGCAAATTTCATAGAAATCGGACCGATACTTTTTGAGTTATGGCCCCTGATTTGACCCAAAAATGCTTGTCTGGCCAACTTCTCCTACAGTTTCTGTCGGATTTGCTTCCTACTTGGCACAGGTGTGCATTAGAACCTGTAAATGTGCAAGACGCAAATTTCACGAAAATCTGACCATTACTTTCTCAATTATGGTCCTTCATTATGCTCCCCGAAGGGAGAGCATATAGTCGCCGCTTTGTCTGTCCGTCCGTCCGTCCTGTCCGTCCGTCATTCCGTCCGTCCGTCCGTCCGAAGCGATTTCTCCATAACCCTTGGGCCAAATCAAATGAAACTTACCATGTGAACTCCCTATGACAAAATGCCGATGTACTTTTCCCAGTTTTTGGATTTGAGGCCTCGTCATGGGAAAAGGGGACTTAAGGTTAAATACAGTTTTTCTCTAATTTCTCCTAGTCTAATGGTCAGAATTTGATGAAATTTCATATTTGAGTAGCAAATCAGATGCCCTTGACAATAAACTATTTAAAATTTGCGTATGCAAAATATGTCATGCAAAAAGGGGGCTCAAGATTTGTTAGCTTTATATTAGCTCTGTATGGCATATATTTATTGTGACAATGCCTTATTCGGGGAGCATTGTCCGTCTCTGACGGCTCTTGTTTTACCAAAAAATGCTTGTCCGGACAAATCCTTTAGTTACTGTCCGATTTGCTTCATTCTTGGCACAGGTGTGAATTAACTTCAGTAGATGTGCAAGACGCACATTTCTTGAAAATCAGACCGACAATTTCTGAGTTATGGCCCCTGATTTGACAAAAATGCTTGTCCGGACAATTCCTCCTACAGTTACTGAATGATTTGCTTCATACTTAGCACAGGTATGCATTAGGACCTGTATATATGCAAGATGCAAAATTCACGGAAATCAGACCGATACTTTCTGAGTTATGACCCCTGATTGGATCAAATTTCAAGAAAATCGGATTGACAATTTCTGAGTATGGCTCCTGATTCAACAAAAACACTTGTCCGAACAAATGTGGTGGCGGGGGTATTTTTATCACCTTCAGTGATAGATTTCTAGTTAGCTCCACTGGCCTTTCAGGCCAGCGGGCTATTGTCATGGTGATGTGTCCGTCGTGCGTCAGTGCGTCCGTGCGTCCGTAAACTTTTTCTTTAAAAATCTTCTCCTCAGAAACTACTGGATGGATTTCAACCAAACTTCACAGGAATGATCCTTGGGTGACCCTCTCTCAGATTCCTTCAAAGAATTTTGATCAAACCAGAATAACCTGAGTTATCTGCCCTTGAATGTCAAAAATAGCTGGTTTTGACTTTATTTTTACTCTAAAATCTACAAATATCATCCAATCAAGACAAAACTTGGACAGATTATATATAAGCATAATATCCTGCCTGGGTGTAATTTTTAGCTTGATCGGAATTTTATATCATGAGTTATGTGCCCTTGAATTTGACAAAATTGCTATTTTCGACTCTATTTTGACTTTGATTTCACTCTAGCAACTACAAATATTGACTAATCAAGACAAAACTTGTACAGAATCTTGTTGACTATAAGATCTTGCCTTGGTGTAATTTTCAGATTGATCTGAATTTTACATCATGAGTTATGTGCCCTTGAAATTGACAAAATTGCTATTTTCGACTCTATTTATACCCCCCACAACAAAGTTATGGGGGGGTATACTGGAATCAGGTTGTCCGTCCGTCTGTCCGTCTGTCCGTCCGTCCGTCCGTCCGTCCGTCCGTGGACATAATCTTGTGTCCTCTTCTCCTCCCACAGTTTTTGACCAATTTTTCTGAAATTTTATCAGGATGTTTCCTATCATATGAAGTTGTGCACCTGCAATTTTCATCCTGATCCAGTCATTAGTTTCAGAGTTACGCCACTTTGAAGTTTTTAAGGGGGGGGAGGGTGGACATAATCTTGTGTCCTCTTCTCCTCCCTCAGTTTTTGACCAATTTTTCGGAAATTTTATCAGGATGTTTCCTATCATATGAAGTTGTGCACCTGCAATTTTCATCTTGATCCAGTCATTAGTTTCAGAGTTATGCCACTTTGAAGTTTTTATTATGGGGGGGGGGGGGGGGGGGGGGGAGTAGTCAAAATTTACAATTTCGTTTCCGTGTTCTAACTTGAGAACCGGTTGACCTAGGATCATGAAACTTTACACAGTTGTTGCCCATGACCAATGGAGGTGCCCTACTGTTTTGGGGTCACCAAGGTCAAAGGTCAAGGTCACAGTTGGACTTTGTTTAAAATCCGTTTCCATGCTCTAAGTCAAGAACATTTTGACCGATAGCACTTTTTCAGTGACAAGGCCCTAGTGGGGGGGTATTCGTCCGCTTTGCGACAGTTCTAGTTTGACATGTTTTCACTCTAACAACTACAAATATTGACAAATCTAGACAAAACTTTGACAAATGTTGGTGACTATAAGATCTTGCCTTGGTGTAATTTTCAGCTTGACCTTAATTTTACATCATGAGTTATGTGCCCTTGAAATTGACAAAATTACTATTTTCGGCTCTATTTTTACTTTGTTTTCACTCTAGCAACTACAAATATTGATTATTCAAGACAAAACTTGTACAGAATATTGGTGACCATAAGATCTTGCCTTGGTATAATTTTCAGCTTGATCTGAATTTTATTTCATGAGTTATGTGCCCTTGAAATTGACAAAATTGCCATTTTCGGCTCTATTTTGACTTTGATTTCACTCTAGCATCTACAAATATGGACTAATCAAGACAAAACTAGAACAGAATGTTGGTGACGATAAGATATTGCCTTTGTGTAATTTTCAGCTTGATCCATAAGAAATTCAGGCCTGTAGAGCGACTCAAGACCTTCAGGTCTTTCTAGTCTTTCAAAGGTTATGCAAATGACAAAATTTAAGGTCAGGAATGTCGAATTTGTGTATAATAAAGACTGTATTATATAGCCCAGAAAATATTGAGGCGAAAGAAGAAAATGCTGGTCATCAGCATTTTCTTCTTTTGTCTCGATGTTTTCCCAATGATTTCAAAACCAGGTCTTGTTTTGGAAAAGGTTATATAATGATTACCATTTATCTTCAGAAACATAGCATCAGACCTGTGAGTTTGGTCTAGCCAAGAACAACATGAGTTTTGATCAGACTGCATATGCACAAGATCATTAACCAAATTCTGACTGACATGTTTGTTTTTTTTCTTGTCTTCAGAAACCTACCATAAGACATGCGAGATTGGTCTAGCTAAGTGCAATAGTACCCTAAATGAGATGTGTGTTGCGGTAGGGGAGAATACCCACTCTAGGAACGGTAGATGTGAATGCAATCCTGCGGCCACGTTTAACCCAGATGCGGGATATTGTACGCCTAACTCTGTCACAAGTAAGAATTTCAGCATGACTTTTAATAGAATAGGGGGGCTATTGGTATTCTAGTCACTTGGGTGTCGGTGTAATGCTTTGGTTAAGTTTTCATGTGCAAGTTTCTCAAATCTCTGTTTCTGCTAATGATATTGCTCTGAAACTTTGCACATGCCTCTGTGACCATGATATTAGCCTCTAGGCAAACATTGGTTTCCCAGGCATTTGATTTAATGTAATTCTAACCCTTTTGGACTTTCGAATTTTTCACTTTCCAGCACTTGATAGTTGTGCTTTGCTGTCCTGAGACGGCTTTTATTATACCCCCCACAACAAAGTTATGAGGGGGTATACTGGAATCAGGTTGTCCGTCTGTCTGTCCGTTCGTCCGTCTGTCCGTCCGTTTGTCCGTGGACATAATCTTGTGTCCTCTTCTTCTCCCATAGTTTTTGACCAATTTTTCTGAAATTTTATCAGGATGTTCCCTATCATATGAAGTTGTGCACCTGCAATTTTCATCTTGATCCAGTCATTAGTTTCAGAAAAAAAAAAACTGTTATGCCATTTTGAAGTTTTTAAAGGGGGGGGGGGGGTGTTGGACATAATCTTGTGTCCTCTTCTCCTCCCACAGTTTTTGACCAATTTTTCTGAAATTTTATCAGGATGTTTCCTATCATATGAAGTTGTGCACCTGCAATTTTCATTTTGATCCAGTCATTAGTTTTAGAGTTATGCCACTTTGAAGTTTTTATTATGGGGGGGGGGAGTAGTCAAAATTTACAATTTCGTTTCCGTGTTCTAACTTGAGAACCGGTTGACCTAGGATCATGAAACTTTACACAGTTGTTGCCCATGACCAATGGAGGTGCTTTACTGTTTTGGGGTCACCAAGGTCAAAGGTCAAGGTCACAGTTGGACTTTGTTTAAAATATGTTTCCATGCTCTAAGTCAAGAACATTTTGACCGATAGCACTTTTTCAGTGACAAGGCCCTAGTGGGGGATATTCGTCCGCTTTACGACAGTTCTAGTTTGTTATGCTTTAACCCTTTCCCAACCATGGATATTTTAAACTCATTCCATTTGAGAGCTGCTGCTACAACAAAGGTTTAGCCTTTTCCCAAAATTGTAGGGTGGTCCAATTTGGAAGCTGCTGCAGACAACAAAATGGGTTCTTTTAAAAATGATTTTTTTTTGTAAAATATAGCCCAGAAAACAGGTGCATAGCTGGGCCTTTTTAATGACTATGCACTATTATGGTACATAATGTTGTGTGTATTTTTAACTTCCATTCATTTCTGACAAAAAAACCCTGAAAATTTGAAAATGTTCGCACCATACTTGTACTTGAGGCGCCAATTTATTTGTACATGTGTTTATGCGTAAAGGTAGCTACACCCCTAGAAAATACTGAGACAAAAGAAGAAACTGCTAATATTCAGCAGTTTCTTCTTTTGTCTTGAAGTTTTTTAAAGATTTTATATTTGGGACATTAAAACTTGGTCTTGTGTGGGAAATGGTAAAAAGGGACCTTCAATACAATCAAATAACACAAATGACAATCACTGTCATGTTTAAAGCTGTGAATCTTCTGAATAAGAACTTAAGCCTTTCCCAAACAAGACATGCTTTTTTTGTCCCCATTTAAAACTCGTGGGATAACATTGAGACAAAAGAAGAAAATGATGATAATTAGCATTTTCTCCTTTTGCTTCAATATTTTCTAGGTACAAATCCTCTATGTATTACCATATATTTTGTTGTCTGCAGCATCTTTAAAATTGGACCATCCTAAAATTATGCTGTTTTGGAAAGGGTTGAATTCGCTAGACAATGATACTTTACAAGTCAGTTGATGAGCTGAAAATGAATTTTCTCTGTGACTTCCAGGTTTTGACCAGAATGTTCCAAAGCTTATGATTTTCTATACTCTACATAAATATGAAAAATTTATATGAAAGAAAGGACAGAGTGGGACAAACATTTATCAGATATGGACATTGGGATAAATCCAGGACTTCTATAGAGGAGGTTCAAACAAACAATTATAACCGAATAAGGACAAATTATTTTTATGCCCCCGATAGGTCCGTCCGTCTGTCCGTCTGTCTGTCTGTCCGTCATTCCTTCCAAAAACTTTAACATTGGCCATAACTTCCTTATTACTTAACATATTCGCTTCATACCACAACATTCCTTGGTACATTACCTTTCTGTAGGCACATACTTTGGTGACCTTGACCCCTGGATGACCTTGACCTTGAACATAGATTGGCCATAATTTAAAATCAAAGCGGTGTCGGGGGCATTGTCATCTTACAGTGACAGCTCTTGTTGTCTATAATATATACGGCATGTAAGGGTTGGGTCATTTTAACCCCTCGAACCCCCCTCTGGATCCACCACTGGGATAAGTTTTGATGGTATAAGAAGAAAAATCCATTTTGAGATAATTTTGTTATGCCCCTGTATCAAAAGATTGGGGGCATATTGTTTAATTTTGTCCATCTGTCTGTCCATCTGTCTTTCCGAAAACTTAACGTGGGAATTTAACATTTGCATTTTCAGGGGCATAGATATTTCCCAAACACATCTTGTTTCACAATTACTTCTTGTTGTTTCAGGCATAATTACTACAATACATTCCATTGCTTCAACACCAAAACCAGGGCCTGGCGTAACACAAGCCACAACAAAAGATGGTGGAAAAAAGAAAATGAACTGTAAGGTTCTTTATCTTATACGCTTGGATTATAATTGCAGAGGTTCAAATAAAACACGAAAAAATGTATTTTACCTTTTAGGTATAGAAGTCCGAGTGTAACCCATCAACAAAAAAAATGAAGCTTTTTTATGCCCTATAAGATAAAAACTTCAGGAAAACATTCTGAAAAATGTAGAAATTACTAATGACAAGCTATTTATTGAGATTTCTAAATGTTTTCTAACCTGAAAGGCCAATAAAAGTTGGAATAATGGAATATTGCAAAAGTCTGGAAATTTTGAATAAGTCAAGGGCATTTTCTGATTTTGTCTCAATATTCTCTGTGCTATATTGTATGTCAATTTTTCAATCCATTAATGTAATAATTTTTGTTCAAAAATTTCAAATGTTTTATTGGATTTATTTCATGCTGTATGTAAATTCTCTCTACAACCCATTGTGCGTCCCTATGAATAATGTGTTCTATAAATCTTCACAGATGCATGATTTATTAAGAAGCAAAACGGGTTGTAAGAGAGGCTTAAAACATGTACATTCAAAGAAATTTGAGGAACACGCACGTCTGTTGTAAGTGCTCAGTATTTCTGTCTTGCGTGTTCCTGGCGTTCTAACAGACGCAGAATGATCTTAGTAAAGAATTATCCAATCGATTCTTTCCTAAGTGCAGTCATTTGTCGTGGGTGCGTCCACCAAAATTGTAAGTTGCATGTGCATGCATTGCTGGACTATGCCTAAGTTTTGGACACAGACAGGAGCTAGTAGCACAGGTTGTAAGAGAGGCTTTACTTCTTTTCACAATTAATTTTAAAAATTTTTGTTCTTTTACAGTGGTTCCAATAATTGTTGGCAGTGTGGCTGGATTTGTTGCTCTTTTGGTTGTGGGTATTCTCGTGATTGTTTTTATCGGACGACGTAAGCGCGTAGCGAGGTATCGTGATCAACAACAGCTGCTTTCTGACGACATGATGGATGAGGAAGATGACACCGTCGGGCCGATCTGATGACAACAACAACAACACTACAACAATGACGACAATGACGACAACAACAACAAATACTACAACAAAAATGACAACAACAATGATAAAACATCACAATTTACAAATGAACAGCTGTCTTTTACCTTGGAATAACAGGTCTTAACCAATTACCTGATGGCTAAATTTTAGGCTGGTCCAAAATGAAAGATTAACCCTTTACTGCACAGTGACACTTTTTGACTCACTCACAAGAAAAGGCTTAGATAAACTTTTTGGAAAATGAAGAAATTTCTTCATTTCACACAATGTTTTATACACAAATAAACCAAAAAATGTAAAATTTCAAACACTTGAAATTGTAGTCTGCAACATCTTTGAATTTTGACAAGCTTAAAATTTTGCTGTCTGGTAATGAGTTAACCAATTACAAGATGGCTAAAATTAGGCTGGTCCTAATTGAAAGATTAACTGTTATCTGACATATCAAAAAGGCCTTATTCTTCTTATTTCTGCATATATGTTCATAAGCATTTGAAAATCTGCAAGTCAAAAATACTCAAAAATCATATTGAAAGAAATGTATGAAAGGGGCTATCAACTACCAAATGAACAAACTGACACAAAAATCTCAACTGTTACTAAATTTGAAATCCAAGAATAAATGAAAAAATTAAGGCATACCAATAAAATTATTATCATCTCTGTTTCGTATAATAATATGTAAGTGCAAAACTATTGTTAAGACATGTATGCATGCTTTTGCTATAGTTTTGTACATCTTTAATGTGCATTGTATAAAGCCATATTTTTGTACTTTTCATTATGTATTATCAAGGACCAAATTATGTAACGTCTTATTTTTCTACAACGTTTTCATAATCTTAATTAACCAGGACCTTTTAAAGTAATCATTTCTCTGATAAATGGCTTAACCCTTTCCCGAACAAGATCTGGTTTTGACGTCCCAGGAAGAATAGGCTTGGGAAAACATTGAAACAAAAGAAGAAACTGCTGATAATCAGCAGTTTCTCCTTTTGTCTCAATATTTTCTTTGCTATATTGTGCACAAATTCTATCTCAAACAAGGTTCATTTGTCGTCTGCAGCAGCTTTTGAAATGAAAATTTTGAAAATTTGTTGTTTGGGAAAGGGTTAAGATATATACTCCTTACAAAAAGTTAAGCAACAAAGATGCTTTTCTTTCTCAAATGTGTTTTATCACATCTAATGATCTAGGTTTTATACAATACAAAGTTGGGGTCTTATTACACAAATTACGTTAAATGATTAGGAAAATCACCAAACAATAACAAAGATACAGATCCTCAAAAACCGTCCGGACGAAACAATGGTGCAAAACGTCACTCGCCAGCAGTTCAGAATGTGTAAAAAATTGTTTTCCGGCCACTTCAGGCCTTGATCGAGCATCGAGTACCTGGTATGACCCCTACGATGTTCAACACATGTCCGGACACACCTTGGCATCAAGCAGATTTGTCTGTCGAATGTCCGTTGTGGATTGATCCTCCATTCTGTCTTCAAGACCTGTTGCAGTTCATCCAGAGTCTGTGGGCGAAGATGCTGACCATAGACACGCCCTAAAAGAATGTCCCATGCATGTTCTATCGAATTAAGGTATAGAGACGTAGCAGGCCAGTCTAAATGTCTGATATTGTTGGTCCACAGAACTTCAGTCACAATTCCAGAACGATAGGGACGGGCATTACCATCCATTAACATAACAGTTGGATCTGTTCACTGTGCCAGAAGGATGATAACAGGCGTGATGATTACGTAAATGCACCTTACACCAGTCATTGAACCTCGTCTGATGACAACCAGCTCTGTTCTGTGGCATACACTGATACCTCTCCAGACCATCAAATTCCCACGTCCATATTGGTCGTGTTCAGCGATGTTACAGTCGGCAAACCGTTCATTACCGTTTCTCCACACACGTGTCATGCCATCATTAGAAACAAGGCAGAATCTTGACGAGTCAGTTAAGAGTTTGTGACGCCAACGAGTGACCCTCAGTTTTGATGTTGATGTTCCAATATTAATCTTTGCCGTCGATGTTTTGGGGGAAGTTGGATCCATTGAAGTGGTATCCTGGACCTTAGACCTTCTGTGTGAAACATGTTCCTCACGGTTTGGATGGAAAGTCTGTTTCTTGACACCCTCTGAAGGTCATTTTCCAGCGATCTGGCCGTTTTAAGCCAGTTCAAACGGACTAAGGTTGCAACATAACGGTCTTCACAAGGTGTTGTTACTCTTAGACGACCTGAACGTGGTCTCTCTGACATCTGTCCAGTTTGATTGTATCGGGTTATTGCTCTTCAGTCAATACTGCGATGAAATTTAAAGTGAATGGCAGCAGCAGTCTTGGTTGCCCCACCCTGTAGCATTCCAACAATTTGAGCCACTTCAATTGGAGTCAAGTAACGTATTGGCATGATTCAAATGTTGATGACATCAAAGTTGTCAAATTGACGCATTTTAAGCACATACGGAGCTAATGCCAAGATTGAAATCCGTATATGCGACACATTTTGCATGCATGTTTTGGGGGTGAGTGTGTTCTAATCACGTGATAGCTGTTTTTGGAGACAATAACATTCAGTATTCTTTTAAGTGTGTTTAAGCATAGATATGGCTTTCCAAATAACAAATCTGTGCAAAAATTCCCGCGTGTATAAAAAGAATATTGAGAGAATTACTTTTGTTGCTTAACTTTTTGTGAGGAGTATATTTTGGCAATTTGGCAAAAAAATTTAAAAAATAAGCACTTTTAGTTTTGATGATGAGAACGCTTTGTGAGGAATTTTCACTTACCATTTCCACATAATGATGCTCTTTTGCCCCAAAAGATAAAGACTTTGGAAAACATTGTTGAAAATGAAGACATTGCGTGTGACAAGCAATTTCTTCATTTTCTACAATGTTTTCTGCCCGAAAGATGAAGAAAGGTCAAACTTAATTCTCTTAAAATTGCCGCCTGCAATATCTTTGTGTTTGGACCGATCTCAAATTTGGCTATTAATGGTTTTAACCCTTTCCCAAACAAGATCTTGTTTTGACATCCCTAATTGAAAGGGTTTGAGAAAACATTGAGGCAAAAGAAGAAACTCTTTTTACCAGCAGTTTCTCCTTTTGCCTCAATATTTTCTGTGGTACTTTGTACACAAATCCAATCTTTATCAACACCCATTTTGTCATTTCCAGCAGCTTTTGAAATGGACTACCTTCATTTTTTGCCGTTTGAGAAAGGGTTAAGTAAAAATCATTTGTAAATAGAGCAGCAGATAAGAGGGCGTAAAGACATTCTAATAGATATATTTGAATCGCCATACCTGTTTTGTTGGTAGTCATTTGAATTATCTCAAGGAGATGATTCTAATGAGTACCAATAATGTAGTGTTTGATATCCAATTGATCATATCATGGCTTTTTAATAGGGATGGGAACAAGTACTCGATTAATCGAGTACTCGATCGGACGTCCGAGTATCGATTACCAATATCACTAATCGAGTAATCGGAAAGAATAAATAATATCAGCAGAAAAATTAAATTCGTTTCCAAACTCAAGTTTTTGAAAATATCGATTGCTCTTTTCCATCACTGTACCGTGCAAAGGGTAGAGTATGTAACACCTAGTCGTCCGCCTATTATCTAATTCCTCGATTTTGTCCTAATTTGCAATCAAGTGCCAACAGCTATTGTTCTCGCTGTAATAAATTTTCGCACCTTTGCCGCTATTTACTCTTATTTCGGGCGATGCATTTTAACTGGACGTCCGTAAGATTTACCTTAGAGTTAATTGGTTAATGCAATATTCGATCAGCCGATTATTGGATTATTGTTAAGATTTCATTCTATTGCTATTTGTTTCTCGAAAAAGAAGCACATCATTCTCAATTACACGCAAATAAATTAAAGAAAGTCTAACAATGCCTCCCTCTAAGTCTATAGTGACTTGTGTATATCTCACAACATGCGTGAATATTACGAACGCTTTTGAGATAAATACAACAACAAACTTGCAGATTTTTTTTATTTTTCGTGAGTTTAATGGAAAGATTTTGACACTTTCTGTAATTCTCATCACATATCTAACATTGTCCATTTTTCTCAAATAAAGTACATATCAAATGTCATCTAAAGAGATATTTATACCAAAGATATGCTGCATAAATCGCTTATGAACATGGTGGAAAACACCGATACAAGCAAAAGACGACGTTTCTATCCGAGTACTCGATCGGAAGGGTGACCGAGTACTCGATTAGTAAAATTGGTACTCGTTACCTTCCCTACTTTTTAATGAAAACCTCGTAACTGCAGCTTAAAACAAGCTGCAGTTATGAGGTTTTCTTTGAAAAGCCATGATATGTTGTGTTGTAAATAGCTGTTTTCCCTCTTTTATTGGTAGCTCTGGTAAAGAAAAAGAGAAAGTATTTTTTTAGATTCATTGAAATCCACAAGTTATATAGCAATCTCATGTATTATATTAATCTGTGTATATGTGTCAACCTTTGCTGTACATTTGCTAGTTCAGATACATGTACTTTTCATTATGGCTTATTAGATGGTATATGAACTTCTTAAAAAAAATGTGATTAAAAAGGCAATGAATTTTGTGCTGAAAATATACTTGGTTTACCATTAGGTTTGATAAACTGTCGGTGTTGTTACAAAGTCTTGGCTTGAATCAAGCTATCACTCTTTACAAATTGATATATTAATTCATGTATAGGATCTATCCTTTACATATATGACCTGTCACATTATAAGGGACCTTCTAGAAAGTCCATTTAACCAAAAGTTCAGAAACCAATCTGACTTAGCGGACGGTAACCAGACGTTGCATTTGGAAAATGAATAGATAGTAATGTAGGAAAAAACAATGTAGGTCCATTAAATTACCTTGGGATAAAAAGTTTTGGGCCAAGTCAGTCTGTGCTAATGCAATACTTTTCATTGTTCACCCAAGGTCCCTTTTAGCCTGATTGATATCATATCGCTGCCTTTCAACAACAAAAACCTCATAACTTCAGCTTGTTTTAAGCTGCAGTTACGAGGTTTTCATTGAAAAGCAATGATTATTAAGTAAAATGTGCTTTGTTTGTTTATGCCTTTGTGTTATTGTACTCAAGAATCTCATATTTAGCTCTCCTGTGCATGAAATGCAAGATGAGCCTTTCTGATTGCAAAACAGATTTGAGGGGATATTAAAAATGTGTTAGATATGTTATTCCATTTCCAAACTTTCCACAATTTTGTGGGTACTCATTTTAATAGTCTCAACAAGACGATTCCATTGAGTACCCACATTAATAAAGAATTGAAAATATTTTGCTTTTTAACCCTTAACAAGACCTGGTTTTGACATCCCTAATAAAATGGCTTGGGAAAACATTGAGACAAAAAAAGAAACAACTGATAACCATCAGTTTCACCTTTTGCCTCAATATTTTCTGTGCTATATAATACACAAATCTTATCTTTAACAATAACTGTCGTTATCAGCAGCTTTAATATAGGAAAAGTCCAAATTTTTGTCTGTTTGGGAAAGAGTTAAAAAGCCTCCGACCCTTCTTTTCTCTAGCTCTGATGATATGTTGCAGATTGTATGTCCAAAGTTTCATGCAAATCTCCAAAACCATTTAAATTTCATAGATTATGAATGGAATGATCCTTTGGTTAATATATTTCAAAGTTTAGATTGTTTTAAATGGCAGAAACTCTATTACCAAGCAGAGAACTGATTAATCTATAAAAGAAAAGAAAAATGTTTGCATGCTCAAAGATTATTAATAATGTTGATTGAAATATTGTTTTGACAAAATGATATTGAGTAAAAAGGAAAATAACATGTTATGAAAACAACGCTGATTAAAAGGATTAGATCCCTGTTTTACTAAAATGCCTTAAAATGTACCCTTTCTCTGTTGTGCAAAATCTCGTCATAATTTGCTTGTTAATGGGTTAGTAAGCATCTCATGTTGTGCTTAAATATCGACTCTTTTCAACAAAAACCTTGTAACTGCAGATTGTCTTAAGCTGCAGCTACGAGGTTTGTGTTAAAAAGTGATGATATGTTATTTGTTTGCTTTTGTTCTTTCATGTTTTATGTAAACTACTCACAATTTATTTACTTATTTTGGAATAAATGGTTGTTTTCTATTTGAATCATTTCCTTGTCACTGTCCACAGTTGTGTTAACATGCATTCATTAGCCCTTTTCTTAGAAAGGCCCCAGCTAGATAGTTTAAAGTGACATTTCAGAACTTATTGTAATAAATTTTACTTTTATTTTTATCTGAAAGATCATATTTCCTTATAAAAATTCTGAACATTTCAAGCCAAAATATTGTACCGTTTACGAGAAATATATATTTTTGTGTTAAAAGTTAACAAATTGTTGTGGACATCAGTTCGGATTTATATGGAATTTGTTGATTCTGTCTCAACTTTGAATGTGCGTTTATCACTTATCAGCAACAACTTCAAAAAACTAATAGCATTTATACTCATTAGAATAACAAATCTTGGCATCAAGACAAACTTTTAAAATTCGAAATGGGAATGAAATGTCCCTTTAACTTATTACTAGATGGCATCCTTTTACACAGTTCAAAATCCAATGATGTTGCGGAAGACATTTTTAAGTGAATGAAAGAAACTATTTGTCTGTTTTTTTTCTGCGAGGAAAAAGCTGTGTGAAATTAAGAGATTAATCTTGAAAGCAATTGCTTCTTTTCCCATACACTTTTCTGAAACTTTCTATCCTCTGAGGCATATATAAAAAGTGTCATTATATGGGTATGAATGGAGGTATGCAACCCATCACTATAGCACCAAAGAGCCAGAGGCGAAATTTGAAAAGTGCCAGTAATTCCTAAATTATGTTACATTTCCATTCCAAATACAAACAGAACAGTTTTGAACGGTTTAGAATTTTGAATTATTGCATACTTATGGAAATATTTGACAAAATGTTCAAAATTACCTCCCTTTCACATAAATACATCTATAGAGTAAAATAATATTTGTAGATTATTTTCTTCTTGAAGCATAATCTTGAACTCCGGCACGGTGAATCAACTTATGTGAAGTGTATTTACCAGTGTGTGTAATTTGATGCATTTCGTATGACTAGAAATAGTCTAAAAGTGATGTTTTTATTGATGGATTGTATACCTTAACCCTTTCCCAAACAAGACCTTGTTTTGACGTCTTTATTAGATAGGGCTTGGGAAAACATTGAGGCAAAAGAAGAAAGTGCTGATAATCAGCACTTTCTCCTTTTGCCTCGATATTTTCGGGGGTTTCATTATACACAAATCCTATCTTTATAAGCATGAATTTTGTCGTCGGCAGCTCCTTTCAAATTGGACAAGTCAAAAATTTGCCGTTTGGGAAAGGGTTAAGCTTCAGGACAACATGTTCAGCGAGTATGGATTGTGCACAACATCACCTCTTGTTAAAAGTATAGAAAGCATAGCATAGGGTAGCATACGTATCAAGTTAATCACTTTTTTATCGAGAACAAGTAACAAAAAGTCCCAAGTTAATGCAGGCAGGTACTTCAAGTACACGGTGATTAATCACGTGACTCAGAGGATCGTCAATACTTTTGTTATTATCTGACTAATTTGAAGTCGGTTTGAAGCAGAGGAGGTGGGTAAATGCCAGGATTATTCTGGACGTGGTAGATTTTTGAAAAATCAACTGATAAAAAAGATATTGAAGATCAACCAAAATTTGGGTGATCTTCAATAACTTTTTATCAGCTGATTTTAAAGAATCCATCACGTCCATCTAATGCGTGACGTCTGTCCACTTTCACGGGACAAAAAACGATTTACCCGTACGGTACGATATACTTATTTTCAGGAGACAAATGATTTACCCGTACGATATACTTATTTTCAGGAGACAAATGATTTACCCGTACGGTATATCAATTTTCACGAGACAGAAATGATTTTCCAGTACGATATATCAATTTTCACGAGACAAAAATGATTTTCCAGTACGATATATCAATTTTCACGAGACAAAAATGATTTTCCAGTACGATATATCAATTTTCACGAGACAGAAATGATTTGCCCGTACGGTATACCAATTTTCTCGAAAACGAAATGATTTGCCTGAACGGTATACCAATTTTCACGAGTCAGAAATGATTTGCCTGTACGATATACTAATTTTCACGGGACGGAAATGATTTGCCCGTATGGTATATCAATTTTCTCGAGACCGAAATGATGTGCCCGTACGGTATATCAATTTTCTCGAGACCGAAATGATGTGCCCGTACGGTATATCAATTTTCAGGAGACAGAAATAATTTGCCCGTACGGCTTACCAATTTTCAGGAGACAGAAATGATTCGCCCGTACGATATACCAATTTACGAGACAAATGATTTGCCCGAACGGTATACCAATTTTCTCGAAAACGAAATGAATTGCCCGTACCGTTTATCAATTTTCTCGAGACCGAAATGATTCGCCCGTACGGTATACCAATTTTAATGACACAGAAATGATTTGCACGTACGATATACCAATTTACGAGACAAATGATATGCCCGAACGGTATACTAATTTTCATGGGACCGGAATGATTTGCCCGTACGATATACTTAGTTTCACGAGACAGAAAAGATTTTCCAGTACGGTATACCAATTTTAATGAGACAGAAATGATTCGACCGTACGATATACCAATTTACGAGACAAATGATTTGCCCGTACGGTATATCAATTTTCACGAGACAGAAATGATTTGCGCGTATGGTACGAGACTGAAATGTTTTGCCCGATCGTAAGACAATTTCAGGATTATGATTTCCTATCTAACTTGGTGATAAGATACGGGGCCTCGGTCTTATTTGTGAAAAAGGTTGAATATCACATCAATCTGTCCAATCGGACGAGACATACGTCCCTTGTTGTTATAGAAAATACATAACCGAGTATGTTAGGATGTCGGAAAACATTATAGCAATTGATGAAATTAATAGTTTACTAGTTAAAAGTTCAACTTGTACAATGATAGTTTTAAAAAGCGCAATGGTATCGTCTAAAACAAGGGAAATGGTTTCATTTTAATTTTTTTTATAAATTTTATAAAAAAAATCTTTAGATCTATTCTTCTACATTTATTTTACTTTCTTTCCACTTTACTGTGAACGTATAACGCTGCTTTTCAACAAAAACCTCGTAATTGCCGCTTAAAACAAGCTGCATGTACGAGGTTTTCGTTGAAAAGCAACGATAATTCAAAGAGCGCGTGAAATACCGTTTGATAAAGAAAGATAACTCAAATAATTTGGATGTATAAATCTTAGGCAGTTGTTTCCCTTTTACCACCAAAATTACCAAAGTATTAATCAATGTATTCATAGGGCCTACTCTTCGATTGGTTTTGAACTTCGTTGTCTAAACTGAGAATATTCTCAGCTTTGACAAGAAATTGAAAGGGGGCATTTGGCGTTGTCATCAAAATAAATCCGACCGAGAAAAAGGTGGGTACTCTGAAATGGCTTCCCAAATTGGGAATATGAGGTAAGAGGACTAAATGAAATTTTAGAAATGCATGTTGTTTATAAAAGTAGGCCTACAAGAGAATATATCCAAACAAATCACGGGATTACCGACCGTGGATACAAAAAACCCCAGAGAAATGCTCCATTTTTGTATATCATGTTTTGTGCCGTCTGCAACACATCAAAGGAGACTTGTGCAATATTCTGTTGTGCGAGAAAAATAATTATGACATTTTCCCGTTCATATAAAATTATCGTCGCTTTTCTTCAAAAACCTCGAAACTGCAGCTTTCTTCAAGCTGCAGTTACGTGGTTGTCGGAGAAAAACGACGATATGTAAGATTTCTGATAAAAATCGGTCTTTTGCCTCCTTCCTCGATGTCCTTTAACCCATTCCGAAACGTCAAAATGTTAGACTGGTCCAAAGATGTTGCAGTCTTTTTACTGAATGAAATTTCGAATTTTTTGGTCTCTGTGTAGAAAATATTGTGAGAAATGTAGAAATTGCTTGTCACGACAATTTTCAACAATATTTTCAAATGCCTTTATCTTCAGGGGCGTAAAAAGCGCCAATGTTCGAGAATAATTTTGGTTAAGTTCGAAAAAATTGTTGTTTGGAAATTGCTTAAAGCCAGAACGACTACAGCGCCTACTAGAAAATGGCAATGATCGATTTGGCGCCAAAATATTCTCGTGTTCTCTTTTGTTATTTTTTTTTTTCTATTTCATAAATACTTCAGATCTATTTTCAAAATATCGGTCACACGACCTGTTTTAAAAACGTCTTTTGTTATTTGCCAATTTTTGAAACTGTTTGAAATATGCACGCGGAGAGCAGAAAATTGCATTTGTAAGCGTGCACGCCTGTATGATCAAATACAAAGCAGCAATACATCGGTTTTGTTAAAAACCGGCGCTTAAAGGGACATTTCATTCCAATTTCATTTTTTTAAAGTAGGCCTATGTCTTGATGCCAAGATTGGTTATTCTAGTGAGTATAAATACTATTGGTTTTTTGTAGTTGCTGCCAATAAGCGAGAAACACGCATTTAAGGACAGATCCTCCAGTTGTTTCTGCGCAACTTACTGCGCATATCCTAAATAACGAAAAAATAGCTGTTTCAGTAATTGGCCTTTTCAGCAAATGTATTTATTACATTTAGTTAATGTCTGGTTGATAAATGACAAGACCCTTTTCGGTTATTTCCATTTTCTCTGTTTGGTCAATTAAAGTGTAATAGTACTCGGATGGTACATTTCGCTTTCTGTTACACGTTGAACATGAGGCGTTAGCGATCAGAAAACGGAGCAACAAAAGCAAAGTGGCGTCTTTATGAGCTAGTCTACTTCAGATGGACACAAAAGACGACACTTTTTATTATCTAAAGCTGGTTATAAGGAAGAAAATGGATAAAAATAGTGAAGCAATTTCGGACAAAGTTGCAAAAAGTAAACCAAAATTTACTTATAACTAAGAAAAACGCTTGGTTAGATATATTTTTCTTTTTTTGCTTTTGTAGGTATGACCAAGCACTATGTCTATACCAAAAAAGAAAAAATTCTTACCGCTGGAATATTCTTTATTATCGGAAACGTTGCGAAAAAAGAGCAATTTCAGCTACTTTTGAAAGAATGTTTTACTAAAAAATTTAAAATCGTCAATAAATTTCCCCAAATTGATACTCATTTAGACAGAATAAAACATAATGAACACAATAAAGACTTATTTATGAAATCCTAGTCATTTCGAACACCATTTTGTGGGTATTTAAGTGACACCTCATTTTTGCAATTTTAGACAAGAGTAGTTTCCCTTGAAAACCAATAACTTTTTAATTTGCTTGGTGACCTAAAATTTTTTAAGTCATTTTTTTTTACTTCTCATATATTTAAATATCAGTACAGAAAAAATAAAAAAAATCTTACCGTAGGAAATAAATGGAGGATCTGTCCTTAAAGGTGAGAAATAATCGATAAATTGCATATAAAGCCGAACTGTTGTCCACAACAATTGGTTCAATTTTCACACAAAAATATATAAATTTCTCGTTAACGGCGCAATATTTTGGCTCCAAATTTTCAGAATTTTCATAAGGAAATATGCTCTTTCAGATAAAAATAAAAGTAAAATTTATGACAATAAATTCTGAAATGTCACTTTAATTCTAATACCTTGTAATTACAGATTGATTTCAACTATTGATATGTAAAGAAATTTTGTAACAGCCCAAACATTTCAATCAACATTTCGGATCAAACGATCAAGAACTGGTTGCGTCGTAGGCATAGGGATGATTAGAAGCTCAGTAGCAGTCGAAATTTACTATCCCACTACCAAACGACAAACTTTTAGACTTATGTCACTTATCCAAGACAACAATTTAAATTTCACGAAGCTTTAAACTCTGGTCTTTTTATATAGAAAATATTGTGGTAAATGAAGAAATTGCTTGTCATCAGCAATTTCTTCATTTTCCAAAATATATTCCAAAGCCATCATTTTGTAGGGAGTCAAAAAGAGTAATTGTGTGGTAATGGGTTATAAGGACATACAGTCGCTTTTCGGCAAAAATCCGTAACCACAGCTTGATCAATATAATTTAGTTGCAGATACGAGGGCTTTGTGGAACGGCGTCAATGATACAATAGGGAACAATTTTATCAAGTAACCCGTGGCGCAATTTCGGACAAATAATAGTATTTTCGTGGGTGTTGTTATAAAATCTCGTAACTACGGCTTGATTCAAGCCGTAGTTACGAGATTTTATAACAACGCTGACGGTTTATCAAAACATAACAGTAAACCCAATCTATATTTAGCACAAAATTTATTGCCATTCATTATGCACAAGGTTACTTCACTTTTGTGCACTAGACTAATCACGCACATTATGCCACATGAATACATTTTTGTAGGCCAAAAACATCCTACCTAAAGCCGCGTTCCCATTGCCGACCAAATCAACTCGACTGCCTAAATTGCCCGATCAAACCCGATTAAACTCGATCAAATTGTATTTACACGACTTCTTCTTTATTTCTTGTCGATTAATTCCTGATCATTTTTGCCGACCACGCTTGATCGTCCCGATCACTCTTGCCGACGACCAAGCTCGATTAGTACTCGATCGCTTGATCGAGATTGATCGAGTTGATTTGGTCGGCAATGGGAACGCGCCTTAAAATCGATATCAAAACTTAAGCCAAAGTCATGACATTCTTGTTTAAAATAAATAAATACAATTGAATACAGTAAAGTATGATCGACACAGAAAATCGATTTTGTAAAAAAATAAAATAAACTTTTGAAATAACAAGTTATCTAACCAACCATGCGCCGCTCTAAGGCATTGGAACGACAAAAAAAACAACAACAACAAAAAACAAAAAAAAAACAAAACAAAAAAAAAAAAAAAAACCACACCGAAACAAATCGCTGCTTTTCAGCAAAAACCTCGCAATCTGCAGTAACTGTTACTAGTAGGTTACTGGCGAAAGGCGACGAAATTCAGTTTCCAGTTTATTGTAGATAGTCTGCGACATCATGATCCAAAAAAGACAAAAGAAGCCCCCAAAACGATGCGTGATTAATTTGGGACAAGGTTATGTGGAAATCGCTGATTTTCAACAAAAAACCTCGTAACTACAGCTTAAAACAAGCTGCAGTTACGAGGTTTGTGTTGAAAAGCGACGAAATATGTGTCTGTAAATATAGGGCAGTATGTCAGCAGTCTAAGTCTGATTTACACACGTCTTTTCTACAGTGACGCAACCGTAACATGGCAGCTACTTACAACGATTCTGAAATTTATTATTTGAATATTTTTTTTTATAATTATGTAACCATTTTGAATAAAAATATGGCCTTTGCCCTGGTTAAAACTTTCAACCTTCGTTTCCCCTTATGTTTTAATTAATGTAATTCTTTAAAATGTTGAATATTTTTGAATAGGGAACGATTCTATCGAGTTAACTATGACGTAATTTCGGACAAACAAATAATATTTCGTGACTGTTTATCAAAACTTAGCGTAAAAGAAAGTCTATTTTTAGCACAAAAATCTTTGCCATTGCATTTGTCCCTTCTTGCACCAAAATATGTTTCAGCCAATATACATTACTGGTAGGCCTACACGTACGTGCTCGTATGTGCGTTTTACTGAGTAAATAAAGTCATTCAACCGTTTTCCAATTTAACTAAGAAATAATTTTATGTCGCTGTCAATTTGTCAAATAGTTTCGGAAAGTAATTGATAGAAAATGAAGAAAAATGTTGTCTGCAACCCCTTTCAACACTGCGGGAAAACACGTTAACCCTTTCCCAAACGACAAAATTTTAGGGCAGTCCTATAAAAGCTGCTGTAGACGACAAAATTGATGTTAAAAACGAAGGTATTTGTGTATGATATAGCACAGAAAATATTGAGACAAAAGAAGAAACTGCTGGTTATCAGCAGTTTCTTCTTTTGTCTCAATGTTTTCCCAATCCCCATCTAATAAAGACGTGAAAACCAGGTCTTGTTTGGGAAAGGGTTAAACAATAATCTCAGAAGATCGTCCCTAATTTTGTTAACATTTGACTTATTTGAATTCGATTTGATGCAGTTTAGATGGAAAAACACAAGGAATTAGCTGGATGTGTATCTTTTAACAAAACAAAAATCAGCTGATGAAAAAGTCATTGACGATCAACCATTATTTTGGTTGGTCGTCAATGACTTTTTTATTAGGTGAATTTTTACAAAAGTCCTTTTCATTCAGCAGATCCATGGCGATCTACCGCCTCCTCAATTTCACACTTTTTCAAGGCATAAATTTATAAAAATAATTGAGCCAGGATCTGGAAAAACGTCCCTTAAGGCCTTCGAGTCCAACATAGATCCAGATCAGCCTGTGCATACGCACAGTCTGATCAGGATCCATGTTGTTCTCTTATAGCTTCTTCATGATCAGTAATAACTTAAAGAGAGCAGCGTAGATGCATATTGGACTACATCTGACAACAGACTGATCTTGAGACTCAATTTTTAAAAATGCTATAAGGGACGTTTTCCAGATCCTCGCTCATTTATATATCAACAGAATGTATCGAAAGTATTGTGTCGCATGATTCCCTATCATATTCAGATCGTGCGGGTCTTGTTATCGTTAAAGGCGCGTTCCCATTGCCGACCAAATCAACTCGATCAAGTTCGATCAAGCGATCGAGTACTGATCGAGCTTGGTCGGCAAGAGTGATTGGAACGATCGAGCGTGGTCGGCAAAAATGATCGGGAATTAATCGACAAGAAATAAAGAAGAAGTAATGTAAATACATTTGATCGAGTATAATCGGGTTTGATCGGGAAATTAGGGCGATCGAGTTGAGTTGATCGAGTTGATTTGGTCGGCAATGGGAACGCGGCTTTAGGAAGCTGATAATTAAGGTGCGAGTATTATATAAATACGAGTCGCGCCATTATATAAATCACATGCCTTAAACACGTGTCGTAAAAATTCAATTCCCTCACAAAAAAAATCATAATAACAAACCAAAGACTAGACTATAATATTGCTTTACTCTTTTACAATCAACACACGTGTTGCCATTTCCAAAATGAGATTTGGATGTAATTCTTGAGATCCAACTTGCACTTATTTTATATAGATCTAATTTAACTTTTGAAAAAATACTAACCAATATCATCATCTCTCGATTTTCAATTACGTTTTCACCTGATTCTATTAGCTATATGAGAATTTCTTTCAAGTGATGTTTCTCTTTCCCGCAAGTCATGAGGAACTAAGAATTTGGCATCGCATCAGTAGCTGATTAACTAATTGTGAAAAGGGTAAGGAAAATCCCTTATTATGATCAAATACTTGTTCCTCATTTATCACAGATTTGAAAAAAAATGCGAAATCGTAATAGTGATCGACTCTTGGTATGTTTATAACGCTGCTTTTCAACAAAAACCTGCAGCTGAAAACAAGTTAGTTAGCGAGGTTTGTGTTGAAAAGCGACGATATGCTTTTTTGGATAGTGCTACTTTTTGGAATTACGCGCTGACTTGCTTGAAAAGAATTCAATCATTATGCGATGACCTCTTGCATCAGCCGAATTTGGTACCAGGGAGGGACTATAAACCACCGTATATTGTTATGATTGACCTCGTCACTTATCATTCACGTGATTGACAAATATCTCGTGATTGTTTGTGTGTTATTGCATAATGAATGAACGATACGACCCATAATATAATATTTTTGATCGAACATTTGAATATGTGTGTACATTTATTGTAACTACACCAAAATTTCGTGTAACTCTGTAAAACTTTGTTTTAGCCGGCCTAGTCCAATATTTGAGGTCCTTTAGGAGATATCGCTAATGTGGGGTTATTACATAATTATGCAAATGTCCCGGGTTAAACTGGGAGAACTATACGGTCGTTATCCTGTTAGGCTTACAACAGCTTTAAAGTGTCATTTCAGAATTTTTTGTCATAAATTTTTCTTTTATTTTTATCTGAAAGAACATATTTCCTTATGAAAATTCTGAAAATTTCAAGCCAAAATATTGCGCCGTTTACGAGATATTTATATTTTTGTGTTAAAATTTAACAACTTGTTGTGGACAACAGTTCGGATTTATATGCAATTGATCGATTATGTCTCAACTTGAAATGCGTGTTTCTCGCTTATTGGCAACAACTTCAAAAAACTAATAGTATTTATACTCATTAGAATAACCAATCTTGGCATCAAGACATACTTTAAAAAATTGAAATTGGAATGAAATGTCCCTTTAAGGGGGAATGCTCAAGTTTCCTATTTTTTCCCCAATAATAGAATTTATTTCACACCCGAAAGTAGTAAACCAATCAAATCACCCCATTCGCACCACGTGAGTATACAATACCCAGAGCCGTATTGCACGCACGAGATAATTGCGTGGACGCACGGGATTCTCGATATTCTAAAGCGGCTAGATCGATATTGTACGATGCACCGGTTGAACCGTCCAAATATGCATTGCACTCATTTGAACCCTACAAATATCGATTGAACCGTACAAATATGGATTTTTTCCCAAATCGAGGCTGCGATACAAAATATCCATATTCGCATCGAAGAGTAATCTCCCTTTGTAGAGTTCTCGTCTGCAAAAGCAAAATTGTGCATTAGAGCTGAATGTTTGTTTCAACATGATATTTTAAATTCACTGTCCTAAACAAGACATATCTTTGATTCTGTGATTGAAAAACACATTGGGAATACATTAAGGCTAAAGGAGAAAATAATTTTAAACATCATGAAAGAGATTATTTTCATTTCAAAACATTTATGAATTGTAGCGCATTTAATTTGCAGCAATGATACAAATCACACTTAACCCTTTCCCAAACAAGACCTGGATTTGATATCCATTAAAAGGCTTGGCAAAAAAATCTAAGAGAAAAGGAGATTTGCCGTTTATCAGCAATTTCTCCTTTTCTGTCAATGTTTTCATTGTTGATTTACGCATGACATGATAGATAATTTATATGACAAATTTCATGTACATTTCACACTATCATATGACGGTCTTTTCAATCTTTTGAGACAAACATAAATCGATAAAAATAGATTAAATGTCAGATGCCATGTATATTTCACAGTGTTAGAAATGTACATGTAGCCTACATTTTTTTCATGACATAGGCCTATGTCGTTTTTCTTCCTTTTTTGTTTCACGTTGGAATTCTATTTAAAAGTAAATAGATCTAGATCTTAATTTTTTATACAAAATTAATCTTTGTCATGTTTTGTGTGAAAAAAAAAAAATGATGTGAAATAAAGAGGTCATTTAACATGTCTTTGTACAATACCGAATTCTATTGGATTCATACTTTGCAGAACAAGTCTATATTTAGACTCGCCTATCGGCTCGTCCAAATATAGCCTCGTTCTGCAAAGTATTCATCCAATAGAATTCAGTATTGTACAAAGACATGTTAAATAACCTCATATTATCTATATTTTGTATGTTGAAATAACATGTTATTACCAATTGAAAAATAAAATAAAAATGGATGGTCAGCGATCTTGTTTGAATTTTATAGGCATTCGTATCACATAACTCTACATCGAAAAATTGCACAATTTCTTGCACCTGTCCAAGGTCACTAAAATGCTAATAAAATGCTGTATATTCATCGTTTAGTCCCGAAAACGGATTTAAAGTAACGTCTTACATTTTATAAGAACAGAAACCCCAAATATGTGCCATTACAAACGCGTAATTGTATAAAACAGCATGCTCGCTTGTTCGGTTAGATCAACGAAGCTTGAGTGTTTTATGTCAAAATTTGCATATTTTTGGAAATATTTCAAGTTCTACATAACAGAATTTGATAAAGCAACATGTCCTGATAATAATTCAAAAATAAAATGTATAGGTCAGCGCACTTATTAGTGAATTACAGCAATTCTTATCAGCTACACACGAATAAAATGACGCAAAACAGTGGTAATTGCATGCACACTTACGACTGTCTTGCTCTAAAAAATCGATTTCCATCTTGGGGAAATCAGTTTTGCATAATAAATACACTTTTACCGTCGAAAATGGTAAATTGTAATAATGTGATATATTAATGAAAATATTGTAGCGAAACATATTGGTGCGAAACATTTAATTTACTACAGTAATGACCGAGTGTTCCGAAAAACTGGAGCATTCCCCCTTGAACATTTTTTGAAGAACTGTGAGCCTTTGAATCATGGTCCGCGCTGTATGCGCATGCGCAACAATTTCAAAATAATTCTAACCCCATCTGAGACGGGGTTGAATTTAGGTTTGGATTCTCCCTAAATTCAGCTATCTGTCTTGTAATTTCGGCTCATTCTCTGTCTTAATCGCATATTATTAACCATCCCGAGGTTGTCAACACAAAAGTTTTGCATATTTTTTCAAAAAAATTCATTTTTTTTGCAATTAGACCATCTGTTACCGTCGCCCTTTAAAAATCAGCTGATTAAAAAAGTTGTTTTGGTTGGTCGTCATTAACGATTTTATCAGATGATTTTTAAAGAACTGTCCCACACAGCTAATTCCTGTAGTCCGGCAGAAAAATGGCATTTTTTGACCGAACCTGGATTTGAATACCATAGAAAATGTTTTTGTTGTTTCTGAAAGCTAACATGTTGTAGTTTTGAAAAATGGCGGGTATTAACCGGGTACCCTTGAGCAATTCTCAAAAATCAAGATGGCGTCCAAGATGGCGGATTATGAAGTTTTAGGTTTAGAAAAACATCAAAAGTGTTCTAAAATCGTCTTTGAAATGGCAATAACTTATTTCATTTCATTCATGTGAAGTGCTAAGAGCGTCTTAGATCTTAAGTTTATATAATTTAGTGAAATTTGTACCAGAATATAGCGTTTTTGCACTATCTTACCCCACCCACTACATTTAGCATAGGAAAAAATCTTCAAAAATGTACAACAATTGACTATTCATTCAATTTTGTAAAAAACACTCAAGAAAATAAAACAGCACAAAAAACTAAAATTTTAAATGATATAGTGTTTTTGAGAACTTGAAATGACTTCCAGAATGGCCGCCTTTTCAAAATACTTTGTAAGACTTGTACATCTTTTTTACACATTTTCTAACGGTTTGTAAACAATTTATACAGGGCTACAGATTACAGGTTGTATTGGCTTTTTACAATGCAAGATATCTCTTAATATTCATAAAACCCTATTGTGTGGGTACTCATTGTTTTCTACAGACAAATGAAATGAGTACCCACAACATAGGCTTTGGATTTGAAATTGAAAAAAAAATAATGTCTTTGCGCTCTCTTATCTGTTTACAATATCCATGAAAAAGTAATTTCGTGCTTCATAAAAGAATGATTTTTTTAAAAAACGCGTCAATTCCAAACGACCAGGCCGGTAAGAAAATGGGGGATGGGGGGGGGGGGGCTAAGCCCCCTAAGTTGGCCAAAATGCCGAAATTTCCTTATTGTAAACTGACAAGTTAAGGAAAATGCATTCAAGCCTCTCCAGTATTCAGATACTGGCCTGCATGGACAGGGGCTTAGCCCATCCCCCCCATATGAATTTGCTTCTTATGGGCTTAAAGCTGCAAGGTTATATCAACTTACCATCTTATCTTCTACACCCATTGGAAAAAACTAATTGAAAGCATTACTGTCCTTGATACAATTTCATTAAATGGTCTTAAGACATCTTATAACAATATGTGCTCTGCAAACAGAATGATATGAAAAATAATTTGTGACCCGTAATGCTAAAGGGACCCTGTGGAAAGTCAATAAAACAAAATTCAGAATAAGCAGACAACAACCAGTGTTAAATTTGGGAAATGTATGTATATAATAAGGTCTAGATCCAGAAAATTACCTTTCGGCGAAAAGCTTAGATGCTAGCCAGTCTACGCGGAGTGCGTGGTCTGACCAAATTTTATATTTTTCACACTTCCCAGATGATCTCTTTTGTGACATGTCACAACTTTGCCTCTTAATGTATATATTGACAGTAACTGCTCGATGTATATTTAGTGCACAAATAAATTTAACGTCTTAGTGATCACAATTTAGTTATTTTAAGTACTTGTTTGGCTTTCATTCTTAAGCCATTGTAAATTGATTGAATGTTTAAGTAGCCATATCAATTGCGTTGATTTTCAGGAGGTAAGGTAAAGGTGCCTGAAACACTACTTAAGGTTACACAGAACTGGTTCTCTTTGAAATCGAATTAATTTAATCTTATACCTAAAATTTATCCTAGATACATAACGTTTTCATGCATCTTTATACGTAAATTTTATCTCATAATTGTAACAGCTATGACGACATTGTCTATTTTGTGAATCATTTAAAGTTGCTTGTTGCAGTCTATTACCAGCAACGACTTATATGTTGGACCAGTACAAGCACGGTTTGATAGATGTCGGTATAATACTCGTGATCAGCCGTCACCTTAAATGAACCAGCTAGAGCAGACTGAAATCAAGTCAATCTAGGCAACGATTCAAGGTCTACTCTGCAGAAAACAAATTATTGGAAACAGCATACACGTGTTGTGTACGCAATAAGGAAAGTGGTTAAGGATGCTTCTTGGCGGGAAAACGATCCCTGACTTCTCATCATACCGAGAAAATACACAGTAAATGTCTTGTGTGATGACTTTATCCTAAACTTGTGTTTGTTTCAAAGTGAACGAATGCCTCGGTATGCAACCATTCAGTTACAATTGACATAATTCTATAGAAAATGTTTGGGTGCACTAAAATTTGCTTTGTGGTCTTTGAAAGAAACAGCATTTGAATTTACAGGAATTTAACCCGAATGATGAAGATCGTCTTACAATGTGTTCAAAAGTAGCCTATCAGAGTTGACAAAGAGTTTATTTTCAGTCGTGGATATTTATCAAGCGATCATAAACCTTTATTGTCAGGATTGTTATTGTCATAAAATTCGAAATATCCATGCTTCTTATCAGAGGTGGTTTAAAAAAGAGTTATTTACTATGAATGACAGACGTCGCATCTAGTATGCAGCAAAACCATGGGTTGTTTTGCAAAGAGATTAGAGAGGGAAAGACACGTTCTTCTGTCTGATATTATGGTAAAACATATCAAATTTGTATTAAGCTCTGCTAAATGGATGTTGAATATCGTCGGTGGGGGAGTCAAAACCTCGTAACTCCAGCTTATTCAAGCTGTAGTTACGAGGTTTTGACTCCCCACCAGCGATATGATTTGCTTAAGTCTATTAGTTGCGGTTCTATTAAGATTGAGATGAGTTTCATATACTGAAAATTGGAGTGGGTGGGGTAAAATATAGGATCTCTTCTTTTTTCTGTATGTAAATAAGGAATGCATTAAGCTGCTGGTACTAGTGCATTAACATGTATTCACATATATGTACGTCGTATATGTTTTTATATATTATTCTAAAAAAGTAATATACAACCAAAATACAATACACTGTACTTGTTTTTTGTAAGAAATCACATTTTTCGCCATTTTTGGGTGCCAATTTGAATTCTTAGAGACGCAATTTTGCCTGACTTATCATTGCGAATATTTAATTTCATAATTTTGATAAAAATCAGAGTATTTATTTCAATAGATTAAAGCAAATGTTAACAGAATTATGCGAAACTTTATTTTTCAATGTTAAATGAGGTGGGTGGGGTAAGATTTTACAAATTTACCAGATTTTTGTAGAAATACCACTTAATATTGGAACTTTCACTGTTTATTTGCATTACAGGTACTTTCTTAACATTTCTGGACATGTCCTAACAATTTTATGTCATAAATGTATCCATTTTCATCAGATATATGATCGTGTTCCATGGCATTCGGCCATCTTGGACGCCATCTTGATTTCTAAGAATTGCTCAAGGGTACCCGGTTAATACCCGCCATTTTTCATAACTACACCATGTCAGCTTTCAGAAACAACAAAAACATTTTCTATGGTATTTAAATCCAGGTCAAGTGCTCTTTCTGCCGGACTACTGGTGCCTTTTCACCTTATGCCTATCTACTGCAGACCAAATGCATAATGGCCAAGCTTTAACAAAACTATTTACGATAATTGTCTGAATTGTATGTGACGTCATTGCCCATGTACCTTGCCTACTTTAGCATTCGGGATCAGCATGTCAAGGGTTAAAATAAGTTGATTTATAGATAATCTAGTGTCAGGTTCGTTTGTCCTTAAATGACCTCGTCACTTATCAGTCTCGTGACCCGATGATATCACGTGATTCTAAACTATTTGTTTTAGCGAATGAATAGCTTAATTAATTAAACCCTTTCCGCCCAAACAAATCTCTGTTCGACATCTTAAGTAATGTATCCTGAAATAGGCCTTCTACCGCATTTGAAAGCAATATGCAACAAAACTCAGCATGTAGGCCTACACATGCCTGACTGTTCTTAATACACCTTTCTTGCTTAACACTCATTAAAGAATTTATATACAAAATCAATTAACCCTTTCAAAAAAAAGACATAGTTTTGACGTGCCTAATAGAAAGGGCCTGGGAAAACATTGAAACAAAAGAAGAAACTGCTGATAACCAGCAGTTTCTCCTTTTGTCTCAATATTTTCTATGCCATATTTTACACAAAATTTATCCTTTCTTTAATGACATCTATTTTGCCATTTTTACAGCTTTTGAAGTGGTTCACCCTAAAATGTTGTCGTTTGGGAAAGGGTTAACACTCATTAAAGAATTTATATACAAAATCAATAAAAATAAAAAAAAATTGAATTTGAAGTAATCGGCTACTCCACCATCAGCCATTATTTTCACCAGGAAAATGGCCACAATTCTTTCATTATGATTACATTGGATTGTTTACGTGTTTATATGAGCTTTTCAATCAATTTGCATGAAAATGATAACATTTAACTAATTTAAAAGCAAAATCAACACCTTCCTGATTTTTTTTTTTTTTTTTTTTTTTTTTTTTTTTGACAAGACACCACAGAAAATGGTTATATTAAGAGTTTTTTTTTGTAATTAACAGAAAGGTTAACCAATTGTTTATCTAAAACTAGGTCACTAGTCATGTAGGTCAATGCTCGCCAAATGTTCGGATTGTGCCTTGAATAGAAAATAGAACTGGGTTAACGATGGTGACTTGTACACGGCGGGGAGTCACGTGACGTCACCACTACAACCAGCTGCAGACCACTATCTATCCATATTGGTTCCCATTTAATTGTATGTTAACCCTTTACCAAACAACAAAATTTTAGGGCGGTCCAAATTGAAAGATCCTGCAGACGACAATTTCAAGTAAATGGAATTTTTTAATCTTTAGGTCTTTTTGGATGGGAAACATTATGGGAAATAAAGAAATTGCTTGTCACAAGCAATTTCTTCATTTTCCACGATGTTTTCCATGACTATTATTTTGTGGGGAGTCAAAAAGAGTGATTGTGTGGTAATGTTCCACACATTGTCACACCATCCACAACTTGAGCTGAGCCAAACTGCCCCTTAACTGGTAGGCCTACAGATTAAGATCCATCATTAACCTGTGGAATTTCCTGGAAATGGACCAAACAACAAGGAGTGGATTCTTTAAACTTTCAGTTTAACATACGTGCCGAGTATTTTTCCGCGCCTAATTACAGACAGAGACACCGGAAATGGAAATAGTGGCAATATGTACCCATCCACCCAGAGATGTCAAATAGTCCTGGAAAGAATCATGGATTCTGGCTCAAAAATGACCCCCCTCCCCCACGGCCCCAAACATGTCATTCAAAGGCATCCAATGGAAATCTTAGCATAGAATCATTCTTGCAGAGAGCAAGGCATCACCAGAAAAGAGGCATTTCTTTCAAAGAACAAGATCTATTTGAACCCTCTGGTACCTGGATGACTTTATTCCAACAACCACCCCCACAGCAACAGTGATAAATGAGCCAGGATCTGGAAAAAAATGTCCTTTAAGGCTTTTGAGCCCAACGTGGTTCCAGATCAGCCTGCGTGTTCACGCAGTCTGATCAGGAACCATATTGGTCTCTTACATGGCTTCTTCATGGCCTGTAGCAACAATATGGGAGTAGCATGGATCACGGCCAGACTTCACATAGGCACAGAATGATCTTGAAATATGGTTGTCTCAAATGCTTTAACCCTTTCCCAAACGACAAAACTTTAGGGTAGTCCACTTCAAAAACTGTCACAGAAGACAAAATGGATGTTATTAAAGATGCGATTTGTATAAAATATGGAACAGAAAATATTGAGACAAAAGGAGAAACTGCTGGTTATCAGCAGTTTCTTCTTTTGTTTCAATATTTTCCCAAGCCTTTTCTACTAGGGACGTCAAAACTAGGTTTTGTTTGGGAAAGGGTTAAGGGACGTTTTTCCAGATCCTGGCTCAAATGTATTGTGGGACAAACGGGGTGACCACCCAGCAACTCTGTGTCCACTTCCATTCCATATCACTTACAAAAATATGCTGCGCGGTTGACAATTGCAGGACGTGTTGTGGACGTGAAGTGGACAAAACTTCTACTTTTCTACTTTTCTAGGTAAATATTTTGCTAGAAAAGTGGAAGTTTGTCATTCTTACTTCGACTTTTCTAACAAAATTGAGACATAAAAAGTAAGTCATTCTAATTTCTGACATTTGTCAGAGACAAAACGTCAACTTTTCTGGGTAAATATTTTGCTAGAAAAGTGGAAGTATGTCACATTTACTTCGATTTTCCTAACAAAACTGAGACATAGTAATGTAGAGAAGTTAGTCATACTAATTTCTGACAATTGTCAGGGACAAAACTTCAATTTGTCTACTTTTCCGTAGGTAGCTATATGAAGTTTGCTAGAAAATTGAAAGTAACACTAATTTCACAGAATTTCCGCGTTGTATGCAGGTAGAAAAGTGGATGGCTTAAACAGGATTTCGTACAATTGTATAGCATATTTTTAACAAATGCTGCACATAGGCGACTAGGAAGACAGCCAAGCACACTTATGTAAGTAATCTGTGTCAACCCTAGAGAAATGCAATGACACTTATTCACATGCTGCACGTCGCATGATCTAGCGCGGACTAAATGTGTGAATAGGACAACTATTACACCCCTGCTTAAAACGAGCTGCAGTTTACAAGGACTTTGTTGAAAATCAACGATAAATCACATCGCTGATTTTCCTCATTGTAGGCCCTATGTCTCCAAAAATCACAAATACATGCAGCAAAACCCAGTAGATCAACTGGCAAAATCACAATTCACCATCTCAAAGAATATGGCCCGGGTTGGAATTCCGGCATAGCCAACTAGCCCTATCCTTTCTTACATTTGATATTTTGTCTAACTTAAGTATTTTTTTGTTCCCCCATGAATGATGAATTGATTTAGTATAGTGTTCGTGGGATGCGCTGCTGTTTGCTTGGATTTGACAAAGTGTTTCGCAGTCTCAACATCGTAATGAATGTAGGGTATGTAATGCTACGGTCACAAATCACCAAATATGAAACTGCCACCGCGCGATTTTTTTACTTCGGCGAATTCCTAAACTCGAATGCCACCGGGCGATTTTTTTACGAATCGCTGCGAGTGGTCATAAATAACTGCCACTAAAATGCCGCCTGACGGGGCCCGCGCGGCGGCAGGCGGTTTCAAAGGTACAAGGTGCGCGTGTCGTCATCAGGAAAGTGGCCGGTAGCAGTCAGGTGGCAGTAAGGTGGCAGGCCTGCCACTGTCAGCTTTAAACTGCCACCGCCGGGCGACCTTCAATATTTCACGTGCCACCGGCCGGCAATTGTGCGTTCTAACTGCCACCGCCCGGCGCCCGCCCGATAATCTGACGGCGGCAGGCTAGTTTCCGAGGAATTTTAAATCTTGACTGCTCTCAAAAGTTAACATTGTTCTCAAATAGCTAAAACCTACAGTAGGAATTGTGAAAATGCCGCCTAATAGCGTTCGGCACGTTGTTCTTCTTCCAGCAGCAGGAAAGTCAACAGCAACAGTTGTCTGCGCTCGATTCTCCCGAGTCGCCATCTTGATTCGGCGAGACGAAGGTATCTAAGTCTTGGAGCTACTACAACCGCTATGACTGTAATACTGTGTATCGGATGAATGTTTCCTAATTCATATTCAGGGTCCGAGTCTGCACTCGGTAGATCGCCGTCCTGCCACCTTCCAATACCAACGGCCGCCTCCCTGCTGCCTTTCGATCTCCGCCCTGCCACCGGCAGATATTCAGAAATCGGACATTGGCATGTCAATGGCATAACGGCGGCAGGCCGGGTGAAGGAAAGTGGCGGTTACGATTTTCGGAGACCTTCAAGCACCAAGACCGAGTGAAAATCGCGCTGCGGCCCGCCTGCCACTTGACAGCCACCGCGCGACTTCGAAATGCACCCGACCGGTGGCAGGGCGACTTGCAAAATTGAAAAAAAATCGGGCGGTGGCAGTTAGAATTTTAACTTTTTATTAAAATTGTAACTGCCACCTAGCGGCGTCCTAAATGCCAACTGCCGCCTGCCTATGTTGCTTGCCGCAGGGCGGCCGCAGTGCTGCCACCGGCCGAATTTATACAAAAACTGGCAGTTATAACGCCGGGCGGTGGCATTTAGTGATTTGTGACCGTAGCATAACGGTTGTACATATCGCTGCTCGTCAGCAGAAAATCGTATTTGCAGCTTAAAATAAGCTGCAATTACGAGGTTTTTGTTGAAAAGCCACGATATTAATTGTCTGTAATGCTGATACATACACGTGTCATTTCTCACATAGACTTCAATCGGAGTCCCAGTTAACGTGACCTTGATTTTGCCGCACGTGACTTCCGGTTTGGAGTAGTCTGGGATATGTTTTTATCAGTCTTGTAAAGAATGATACTTTACCTATATTTCTCAAGGACGATACCCACATTATTTTAACCCTTTCCCAAACAAGACCTGGTTTTGACGTCCCTAATAGAAAGATCTTGGGAAAACATTGAAACAAAAGAAGAAACTGCTGATAACCAGCAGTTTCTCCTTTTGTCTCAATATTTTCTGTGCCATATTTTACACAAATCCTATCTTTAATAACATCCGTTTTGTCATTTGTGGCAGTTTTTGAAGTGGATCACCCTAAAATTTTGTCGTTTGGGAGAGTGTTAATGACTTCCCCTTTGAAAGTTTACCTACAATTAAAACTTTAATTACATTCCATGTTTACCTATCTGTTTTGTGTATGTTTTTTTTTTCGGAAATCGTTTGATCGCATTTAGAATGTTCCTGTAAAAACAGATAAAGAAAGAAAGAAATTCGAACTAAACGAATCCGTCAAAGTTGGAGTGCAAGTTTTCTATTGTCTTATTTCAAAGATCACTCACACACATTTTGGTTCGGTTCCTAAGACGGGTTCGTATCCAACTTCGTATCAGGCCACACACCAAATACTCTCTTAAGAACAGAGCACATTATCTCTACATTCCATTTCGATAGAATGAGCTCTGTTCTCGCGGGGTCATTTCACGTCTAATCTCGGGGCCTTGGTGGGATTTCAGTATCCAATCGTTGGCTATACACAACAAAACAATTTAAAAAGCTGATACAAACTTTCATTGGCTGACGCTTCAAATTACCGGTTTCAGCCAAAAATAGAAGCGACGTAATGTATACGTAATCAAACAAGATCAAACTGAATGATTTTGATTCGATAATTCAAATGTTACCGGCTTCAGCCAAAAATAGAAGCGACGTAATGTATACGTAATGATCATGCAAGATAAAACTGAATGATTTTGATTCGATAATTCAAATGATGTGCTATAATTAGATTATGACGACCAAATAGGCTGTTGGCGTACCGAAAACTGTAGAGGTAATATTTGATTGTTTAATCAATATAGACCTCGGCTTTGGAGAGTACACAGCAAAAAACTTTTCTTTTGTGGAAAAAATTGTATTCCGAAAATACTCATTCTTGTTAAAAAGCACAGTATACCATGTTTCCATCAATATTGTCTGCCAGATAACTGCCCACAAATCCTCTTTATCATCCTTTCTTATCCACGATGGATAATCACGTGATACAATATTTTCAGAAAATCTTCAATAATTTTGTAAATACTGGGCCAATTTGAATTCGGTTTGAAGCAGAGAATGTGGACAGACGTCACGCATTAGATGGACGTGGTTGACTTTAGAAAAATCAACCGATAAAAAAGTTATTGAAGATAAACCAAAATTTTGGTTTATCTTCAATAACTTTTTTATCAGTTGATTTTTCAAAAACCAACCACGTGTAGGTTATACCTGACATTTTTCCACATTCTCTGCTTCAAACCGAATTCAAATTGGTCAAGTATTGACAAAGTTATTGAAGATTATCGGAAATTCTAAGTCACGTGATTATACACCGTGTTATCTACCGTCTGCAGTGCTCAGCTTTCAAAATTGATCAGTCTTTTTCATTTTGAAAAAGAAAACTTTGTCAGAAATGAAGGATTTGCTTGTCACAAGCAAATTCTTCATTTTTCACGAATGTTTTTCCAAGCATTTTCTTGTGATTAAAGAAAAAGTTTTCACTGCACAGGGTTGGGTTAAGCTTTTCTAAAAGGGTTATATAACTCACGTGTTTAAGCATGTTTTTAAAACGTACTTTAAAATGTACCCAAAACTCGTAGCTCGTTGACTTGAATGATTGCACACACGCACTGATTTTATCCTTTACCCCAAATGTTTACTTTTCGATTTTGAAAGAGGCCACAGACGATAAGTCTGTCATGACCATATACGGGCTGGGAAGTTAATATTTAGTATTGAGACATTAGTGTAAAATTCTTGTTATCAGCAATTTCTTGTATTTTCTTGTTGTATTGCCTTATCCTTCCTAGGCATATAAACCGAGTAAATGTTTGGAAAGGATAAATAGAAGAATACCGAGTAAGTTCATAAATGATAACATCGTAAACGTGCTATTTCTAACCGTTTTATGAGATATGCGATTTTGTATTTTGTTTCGTCATTTAACCCTTTACCGTCTCTAAGAGACCATTTAATAGACCCATTCATGCTATATTTTTACGGTACCATTTTACATCAACAAGCATTTCAGCGCATGCCCGAGCTTTGACTGGCTACCATCCCTAATAGGCTACTTCGTGTCTCACTAAACACAACTGTTTCAGCTCTCTTTTTTGTTTTAGAATACCCATAATAAAAAAAAAACAACAAAAAAAACTACACAAAAAAAAACAACAATAAAACAAATTATTGCCTAAAATGTGTGTTTTCAGTCTGTTATTGGCATTGGATAACAAGCAAAAATCAGTCTGATATTGTCAAAAACGGTCGTTATTCAGTAAATTCACGTGCATTATCGGACCGATTTTGCATTCACATATCCTCGATCGGGGATTTGTTGTGAGTGCTTCAGAAAATTGAAAATAAAGCCGAAATTTTGTCATTTCCCTTTTCCGCGATGTAAATTCTTATAAGACCCCATTTCCAGTTTATACCCCAATTAAACTAGGTCTCCCAGTGTAACCATATCTGATGACGTAATATGGTGACGTAGGTTTAATTCTTGGAATCAAAAGGTAAACAAACGGGCAGCTGACAGATTTTGAACTAAAAGTGGATTTCGTGGACATGGAAGAATATAAATTAGAATTGAGTGGTTGTGGTCTAGGTCAAATGTGATGGTAAGCCTATGTGTTTCTTGTTCTTCTTTTAGTTACTGCAATTTTTCCTTTACAACTTTGTTTTTTATCGAAATGAACGAATGTCTGAAACGAACCAGAGATCTACCTCGGAAGTTCCGACCTTTTGTTTTATTACTGTACCCGCACTGAAATGAACGTTAGAATATCCAGAGTATGTTTCCAAAAGAAAACTTAGTCGAATATTGTTACGATTTCGCCAACCCAAATGAAGATTATGTCAGTAAAAATGCGATGAAACTTGACTACATAGCTACACGATGAAAATCTAACGGCCCGTCTAGTGGATATCGGACTTACTCGATATATGTCGAGTCGAATGCCGGAAAACTCTGGTGTCTGTCGGTGAAAATGTGGCTAAATTTTCACAAAGCTTTTCAGTTATTCGTCTTATTTCATTACATTTCTTTGCAAATTCTTCATATTTTATGCAATAATAGCGTCAATTCACGTTTTTTCGGTCGTTAACATTCTCAGAGGCCCACAAAATGGGTTATCGCCCTCGACCTTCGGTCTCAGGCGATAACGCATTTTTTGGGCCTCTGAGAATGTTAACGACCTCAAAAACGTGAATTAACCCTATAAAAGACCACTTTCTAGCCATACCAAATGCATCAAATTACACACACTTGTAAATTCACTTCACATAAGTTAATTCACCTTGCCGGATTTCAAAATTATGCTTCAAAAAGAAAATAATTTACAAATATCATTTTACTCTACATTCATACACAGGGGAGGTAATTTTAAACATTTTTGTCAACTATTTTCTTAAGTATGCATGAATTCAAAATTCTTAACCGTACAAAGTGCTTATGTTTATATTTGGAATGGAAATGTAACACAGTTTAGGAATTACTGGCATTTTTCAAATTTCGCTGCTGTTACGAGGTATTTGTTGAAAAGCAGCGATATAGTAATCTGCATTTTTCACACAATTTCCTATATTGCTAGACACAGAATGTTGCCTTTCACGATAAGTACAAGTATACTTTCATAAGTACACGTTGTTCTCACTAGTCTACATACTTAGGTCTAGGCCTTGTTCTATTTTAAAACAAAAACATATGACATTCTGTTGCAAAACCTGTATTTTTGTGGTTAGATGAATAAATGTCGCACCAATTCAAAAAGGGATGTAAAATTGTTAATACAATTCATTTTGGGTTTTTCATGCCAACCGTTTCCGAATAGAAGCAACGCCTGAGTGAGTCCTCCATAGTCATTGTATGACCAAAAAGTCCGTTCTGTGGTTACACCAGTCGCCATATATGACAATATAGACAATATATGACAAAAAGAATACATGGCAAAAGAGACCGCAATGTATCAAGATCATTTTTTATTAGCAAAGTGTTTTATTTTTTACTTAAACGAGAATCAATTCAGCTCATTCGAGCTCGCGATGAGACATGGGCGTTACTGAAAGCCTTTATTAACACCCATTGGTCTAGCCACATTACAAACGATGAAATATATAAGGAAGACGCTCAAGAATGAGTGCCAAGGTTGCAGCTAGTCGGTCACTGCCATAACCATCAGGAATTTAGAACACACTCATCGGGAGCCAAACCATGGTCAGAGAGGCCGCGGCAGACAGAAAAAATTGCGTAGACACATGGTTGGTCGCCTTTAGACGACTAAGTAAGTAAGTAAAGCGGCAGCCTATGACCCTCTTCCAGACCCCGGCACAATCTGGTGTTATTGAAAGCGGCTTTCAATTCAATCTTCGATTCCAACTGTATGCTATATAAAGTGGCAATATCGTACAAATCACATTTTCGTGTGTCGCGTGACACAATTTTGTCAGCAACAGCATAACGTGCAACGTTGGTATGTCACTTTTCTAGTTTCCAAAAATAGAAACAGTGTTACTATATTTAGATTTTAATTTGTCCTTGGTTACGTGATCTCGATACCCGTGACGTACTTTACAATAATTATGTTTCATTACCTATCCCACGTATCTATTTCTTTTACCTAGGTTAAACCCTGTCCCAAACAGCATAATGATTAGGCTGTTCTAATTTCAAAACTGCTGTAGACAAAATACTAAGATTTATACTGCGGTTCAGATGTAAATGGAATTTGTCATTTCTATCTCAACTTTAAAGTCGTGTTTTTCGCGTATCAGCAAAAACTTCAAAAAATGATAGCATTTATACCATTAGAATAACCAATTTTGGCATCAAGACATGCTTTAAAAATGAAATGGGATTGTGATGTCTCTTTAAAGGAATTACGTCTAATTTTCTTAATTTAGAAACGGTTTATCTCTTTTAAAATTCTGGAAAAAACTTTCGTCTCAAATTTCGCATGCTTTGCAAGTTCACGTGCTTGCTTTGTTTGAAGATTATTGCTCAGTGGCACGAAATGATCCTAAATATAGCCTAGATAATCAAGACGAACAGTGCAATTTGAATTAACTCTTTACCAAAGAAGCCCTGGTTTTGACGTCCCTAATTCGAATAGGCTTTAAAAACACTGAGGCAAAAGCAGAAAATGCTGATAATTAGCATTTTCTGCTTTTGCCTCAATGTTTTCTGTGTCATCACAAGTTTTGCCTGTAACCAGTACACGTCCATTTTGTTGTATGCAGCAGCTTTCAATGTGGACTAGATCTACCATACAAAAGTTGTTTTGGAAAGGATTAGGCCTACCTATTTCCTAAATAAGAGCTGTACTGGTTTTGACTTCCTTAAGAGAAAAAAAGATTGGAGTAATTATGCGACAAAAGAAGAAAATGCTGATAACCAGCATAATTATTCTCCTTCTTTTTCCATAGACATGCATTAAATTTTATGATGTCTTGTAGACATCTTATTTCTTTACCGACATAATTAACCTATGTTTAATTATTATTATTATTATTATTATTATTATTATTATTATTATTATTATTATTATTATTATTATTATTATTATTATTATCATTATTATTATTATTATTATTATTATTATTATTATTATTATTATTATTATTATCATTATTATTTTTTTATTTTTTTATTTTTTTTTATTTATTTATTTTATTTTATTTTTTTTTTTTTTTTGCTGCTCTCAAAATAATTTGACAATCCTTAATAGTTTTCGTTTCAGAAGGGTTAATGTCTATAAAGAGGTACAATGCAATTAAATTCTATAAATGGAAGAAGAAATAAACTGCGTCGGCATTGTCTGTATTTATCATCACACGTGATGACGTGCATAAACCCTTCCCCAAAACGACACAATGAAATTTTAAAACTTCTCCGATTGGAAAAAAAAAATGTTGATAAACATTGAGACAAATCAGCAATTTAAAGAAAAATATTCTTACGCTCAGCGAATCTTTGTCGTTTTCCTGCCGTAATTTCGAACAAACTATAGTGTTTCGCAGGTGTTGTTAAAATCTCGAAACTACGGCTTGATTCAAGCCGTAGTTACGAGATTATATAACAACACCGACGATTTATCAAAATGTAACTGCAAAACAAGTCTATTTTTAGCACAAAATTCGTTGCTTTTATTGAGAAATATCGAAAAGTCACATGATGACGTTTAGTGTGTTTCTTGGTTTTGTTATATTATGCCACTCAGACAAGGACGTGCAAAAATGATACTATAGTCTTTGGGAAATTGGTTTTATATTCTTTTCTATAATAATTCTATCCAGGCCCCGGTTTCTCGAAAAAACTTAAGTATATTCTCATGAGAACATGCCCAACTTCAAAGGGATACTCACCAACGTTGAAGGGTATTCGATTGAAGTTCACGTGGATTTCGTGCGATTTGAGCACGGTGCTCAGATTTGAGCATAAGAACGTACTTAAGATTTTTCGAGAAACCGGGGCCTGATCTAGCATATTATCGAATAGCAACGATTTTTTGCTAAAAATATACAAGGTTTACTCTTATGTATTGATAAACCATCGGTGTTGTTAAAGAATCTCGTAACTACGGCTTGAATCAAGACGTAGTTACGAGATTTTACAACAACACCTACGCAATACTATTGTTTGTCCGAAACTACATCACAGTTAACTGGATAAAATCGTTCCCTATTGGACCAACCTATAATGTTGATGTTGTTCTGACGCGTGAATTATGATTATCTGGCATGGGTCATTTTTATGAAGGAGTGTAATAAAGTAATGATTAGCATTTTATTACTATTTTCATTGATGGTTTAGGTCACCTGTCGCATAAATATAATGAATGGGGACCTAACTGAGACCTGAATTCTAGCACCTTGTCTCGTATATGTAGAGCAATGTCAGGATACCAAAAACGTTGTATCTGGTTGTAGGTTTAGGTTTAAAGTTTATTTTAAAAAGTCTCATTCATATAGAAAGCATATATACAATACAAACAGTTAAAGGGACATTTCATTCCAATTTCAATTTTTTAAAGTATGTCTTGATACCAAGATTGGTTATTCTAATGAGTATAAATACTATTAGATTTTTAAGTTGTTGCCAATTAGCGAGAAACACGCATTTAAAGGTGAGACATAATCGATAAATTGCATATAAATCCGAACTGTTGTCCACAACAATTTGTTCAATTTTAACACAATTCGTAAACGGCGCAATGTTTTGGCTTGAAATTTTCAGAATTTCCATAAGGAAATATGCTCTTTCAGATAAGAATAAAAGTTAAATTTATGACAAAAAATTCTGAAATGTCACTTTAAAACATAGGCTATAAACATAGTATATGACCATTCTCAGTAAGAGTTATAAGAGACTAAAACGTAATTACAGAACCATGCACATATGTACAATCACATACACATGATACACACACAAGCAAGCACACGAACATACAAAAACATACATACATACACGCAAACATTCATCATATTACCACATTCGTTTAATATATGTCGAAATTCCACATACAATGTACATGAAAATTATGCAAAACTACTGTAACTGCATATTTTTCAGAAATTCACTTTTTTTTGCCTTTTCTGAATCTTTAGGTAGGAATGCATCATGTGTTCAAATATTATGTTTCAATTCTTTATACTTAAAATAATATTTAGAATTTTAAAAACAGTTTTCCTCTTTAGCTTTGAGAAAGTCAATTAGTTTTTCCCCTCTCCTGTAAAGTTTTATAAAATGGAGTTACAATAGTTTTGCACCAAGCCCTCGATATGTACCTAAGAGAATAAAATGCATATGCAGTATATAAAAAAACACAAAAGAAGCACTATGAGTGAAAATCCAAACGCTCATTTTTGGAGCTAAAAGTCCTGCGTTTTAAAATATCGTTGTATGTTGTATTTGGTTTAAGTGTTACAACCCATCATTATTTACAAATTTCGGACGTCATCCTTGGCAATGGAAATTGACGAGGGATACCCTCGTCAATTTCCTTTGCCCTGGATGACATCCGAAGATGCAAAAGCGTTTGATGACAAATTTAATTTATCATGCGGCTTGAAGCCTGAACAAACCTGGAGTTACGAGGGTTTGGTCTCCCTCATACGCCAAAATGTCTGAGAACTAGGCTTCAGACTTCGGTGGCATGCCCTAATAAAAAGTCACTTTTTGACCTAAATGTGTCAGGAGCTAAGGTACTGAACCCTTTCCCAAGAGTTGTTTGATTTATTTGTCAGAAATCACAGGATCCATGGAAAGCAAGATTAAGGCATATGGCAACGTTATTTGGAAAACTGAACAAATAATTTAGAAAGGTGAAAAAGGGAAAAACATGTTTCACTATCTTCATTTTTGCATTTCTTTAATGTTTCTCAGGCTTGTTTTTGTTCTAGAGATGTCAACTAGAGATGTGAAAACCACGTCTGGTATCTTTAGAGAAGGTAATAATGTGGGATGTGTGGGCTGGGATGGAATCGTCATTGTCCGGTCAAGATGCAATAATTATGTCATTTGATCAAAGTCATTCATCTTTTGTTGACAAGGGGCGTGATATGTTTTCAAAGGCAACACTCTCTTTCACAGATGCTCTTTCATTTCGCTTCTATAATGGGAGCGGGAAAATGTGAAAATAGTCCCATTTTGATTATGAAGAATATGAAAATAGTCCCATTCCAATTATGAAAAATATGACAATAGTCCCATTTTAATTAGTCAATACTTAAATTAGAGGACTTCTAATGCAAACAGAATACTTTTTTCTTTCTCTAATGTATGATACAAATATTAAAACAGTTACAAAGTAACTTAAGACGTTATACGTCGGTAGACCACGGTTCGTGGACTGTTGCCGAGGTAGCCATTTGCAGAGATGATATGTGAAGACCAACGAACGATCACTCCGCGATAAGAATGCAAAGGCAGGTCAATTCCAGGGGTGGTATTCAACAACCGTTCTAAATATTAGAAAACCTTTAAAATGACACACCAATCCATCCGATTGGCCGACACATACATCTCGTCCAATCAGATGGCGTGTTATGTAATTTTGTAATAGACTATTGATTTAAAAATAATGGTGAATATTATGATCCCTGATCCTCTATATCCAGTTTAAATAACCTCCCTGATTTCCGACGAGATTCGGGTTAACCCTTTCCCAAATGACAAAGTTGTAGAGTTGTATTACTTGAAAGCTGCTGTAGACGAAAACATGAATGTTACTGAAAGTAAAATGTGTAAGTTTTACACATGTACCTCAGAAAACATTGAGGCAAAAGGAGAAAATGCTGATTGTCAGCATTTTCTTATAATGCCTTAATGTTTTCCCAGTCTAATTCTATAAAGGACGTCAAAACAATGTCTCGTTTGGAAGAAGGTTAATGCAATGTATAAAACATAGGCCTACAATAGTTATTCGCATGTCGACGGGTTAGTCAAAACTGTCGAACTTTCCTTATTTCACACTGAAAATATAGAGAAAATCCAATTCAGCCTCTCTTATATTCAGACAAATGGCTCGGACTGAGGATTTAGCCCCAAATATGAAATTGCTTTCCACAGGCCTGCTACAGACACAGACCATTTTGCAACAAAACGAGGGAATCTATTTTTGACGGAACTTATTTCGTGTACTACGACCCCGAAACAAATTTGAAGAATTCGTTCTTTATCTACGCCCGAATTTGCTTGTTTTCGGGAGCAATTCTGACCTTAACTGTTCTTTTATGCCTCGGCCGGAAGTATGCAGCAATAATACTAATTATTAGTATATTCTATGACGTTTATATTGGTCACAGAGGGAACAATGACCGGCACATTGGGTCAGGTCAACTCTTGTATAATTGTCATAATTACGGACAAATCATCACAAAAATGGCCAAAAGACCAAGGTCAAATGTATAGAACTGGGTTTGCAATAAGTTATAGCTCGATCGGGATAAAATGGCACGGGTTATCAAAATAGGGAACGATTTTATGAAGTAAACAGTGAAGTAATTTCGGACAAACAATGGTATAACATATGTGTTGTTATAGAAGCTCGTACCTACTGCTTCGTGCAGGGCGTAGTTACGAGATTTCACCGACGGTTAGAGAAAACATAACGGTTTACCCCGTCTAATTTTAGCAAAAAATTCATCGCTATTTGCCCATGTACTTAACATAATATTGAACTCAAAACTACTGTTTCTTGCATGTGATAGTTCGAATATTGCAGGTGTAATATACCTGCAAGATTCGAAACAACAAATCAAATTGAGAATAGGTAAAAATTGTAAACATGTGTCATGACATCGTGACTGGACTGGTGATCAGCAATATAGCTTTTGCTATGTCTTAAAAGCTTTGCAAAACCTACCTTCCCAGGGCTGGCGAATATCGTACCCCCCCTTTGACCCAGCTTCCCATTGACATTATGGTGTTTAACTTGATCATAGGCTTCCTTTGTAAAAAGGATTTCCTGTGTCACGGGGGGGGGGGGGGGGGTGGACATACTTTTATACTATTGCCTCAGTACCGGTATGTTACTGTCTCTGTACTATATTATTCACGAATTCTATCTTCAGCAAGATATATTAATTTTTGTCTTCTGTAGCAGCTTTCAAATCGGAGTGGTCTGAATTTTGGCCGTTTGGGAAAGTAAAACCAGATCTTATTTGGCACATGGTTAAATATTTCGTGGCTAGCGGCTAGCACAGGTTTTGTGGTGACGCCCTAAATCGATGATTTTTCAACAAAAACCTCGTAACTGCAGCTTAAAACAAGCTGCAGTTATGAAGTTTTTGTCGAAAAGCGACGATAGAGTGACTACATGTGGGCCTATATTTGTAGATATCGACCGATTGTTGTTTCATAACCGACCAAGAGTTCCATTTAGGAATTTCAATCAACACGTGACTGTCCAAGAGGTCATTTGAACTTGCAACAGGACATATGCCCACATAACAGACCGTTGCCTTGTTTTAATGAAAAGTTGCACACTTTTAGTCTTTTATGGAGTAAATTTGAACCCAATTTGTAGGAAAACAATGGATGAATAAACTTACGAAATAAAAATGTAGGGTAATACGCTTTAGAAAACAACAACAACAACAACAACAACAACAACAACAACAACAAAAACAGACTCAAACAGAACATCGTCTGTGACCGAGATCTTTAATCTTAAATGTATATCCACCTGCCGGGTAAGAACTACTCTCTTAAGGTTTACAGACCCTGTAAAAAATCACCACTTTCTAGCCATACGAAATGCATCAAATTACACACACTTGTAAATACACGTCAAATAAGTTGATTCATGAGATTTCATGATTATGCTTCAGGAAGAAAATAATTTACAAATATTATTTTACTCTAAATTCATATGCAAGGGAGGTAATTTTGAACATTTTTGTCCATTTTTTCCATAACTATGAATTAATTCAAAATTTTAAACCGTACAAAATGCTTATGTTTGTATTTGGAAAAAAATAATTTCAGAAACAAAATATTTTGAATATACTTTTTAACGGCTCGCCCGTTCGTCGCTACTCGGCCGGGTCCGTGAGCACGGCAACACCTATAGACTGGGTTACTGCCCTTAGATCTATCAATTGCGACCCTCGAGACTGTTTGCGCCCTCTTGCCGTTTGGAACGTGGTTGCAACATGATCTCGAGCGTAATACAGTGACCACCATATTGAACGTGAAAGTAGACGCGCGTAAATGACTTCATCAAAACAAATCAATCCTTTAGCTAACGTTATAATTCAAGTGAAATATACTGTCAATAATCGGTAAATCACATCAATTATTATATCTGGTAAAATTTTGTCACATTTATCAGGATACAATCGACTTTTGAACGCTGTTTGTTCAAATATTTTTCTGGCGTAGATTTAAATAGTTGTTTGGTCTGCTTCCGTTGTTATAGACCAGACTACCGTTGTTATGCTTGCGGAGAGATATGGGCAGGATCGGCTCTTGGCGGCTACTGTAATACGTTCGAGCCGATCTTGAGTCACGATAAGATCCGAGAATATTCGAATGACAGAGAGACGACGGGGTACCAGTTTACAACACCTGAAGCCAAATATCACGTGATCATACCATCAATAAGTGATTTTTGCTTTGGCAGGGATTACGTACCTCTGGCGTCATCATTGTTTTTAGGTTGACTTCCTTACAGTTGGTGCAAGTCTTGAATAAGCTATTTGAAAGCAACATGGGGGCCGTGCAATAAATTATCAAATTATTTACAATATCTTGAGATTAGAAAAAAAACGCCACAAACACGATTATATTAACAGTTTTTTCTTTAATTCATTTCCGACGTTTCGCCCTTATGGGCTTCTTCAGGGAGAATGATTTAAGAACGGATATGACGTCACGCGCCGGAAAACGTAACGTTAAAAAGCGCGCAACGTCATATACGTTAAAGCAAATTAGCGGAATATACATGTATACAGTAACAAGGACATATTTTAGCATGTAAGATCATGGTCTGGAAAGAGGCTGTAAAAGCCACTCAGGACAATACTTCATAGATCTGGATCAGACTGCGCACACACACAGTATGATCAAGATCTATACTACATCATATACATGTAGATAAATCTTACCAAAACAAAACATAGTTATAAAGCAGATACAAAGATCATCGTGGATCTCGATCAGACTGCACATAGGTACAATCTGATCCAGGTCCACGTTGGTCTCAAAACGCATCAAAGGTCTGCAAACAAGACCACGAACCATAGAAATTACAATATCTTGCGAAGTCTTGCAGTTTTCTTTACGACATCATATCATTATACTTTTCTTTAACAACTCGGAACATCAGCTTTAAAGAGTTGCAATGTTTTTGGGAAGGTTTAAAGTCACTCTTTCCCCCTTTTAGTTCCAATTTACTTTTGGAAAAACGTGCAAATGCCAAACTAGCAACGTGGCGTTGTGTCAGAATTAAGCTCAACGCTGCTTTTCAATAAAAAAACCTCGTAACTGCAGATTGAAACAAGCTGCAGTTACGAGGTTTTCGTTGAAAAGCGACGTCAATCAATAGCGGTCAAGACCTAGCCCATCAACCCTTTCCACGACGACACAAATTTGGGCTGTCCCAAATTGATAGCTGCTTCAGACAACAAAACTGATATTGATAATGATGAGATTTATGTAAATTACAGAAAAAATAGTGTAGCATTAGTGTACATGCACCAATGTTTTCCCAGGCATTTTCCCAAGCATTTTCTCAAATATTAGAGACGCCATAGTCATGCCTTAGTTAGGGAAAGGGACTGCGGCCAATACCTGACCCATTTCCAAACTTGTCAAAACCTTGAGTCCGGTCACTGACCATTGTCCTAGCAAAATTCGTCCGCTCTGGTCAAACGTTTATCGTCGCTTTTCAACAAAAATCTCGTAACTGCATCTTGTTCTAAGCTGTGGTTACAAGGTTTTTGTAGAAAAGCAACGATATGACCTTTGTATGTATTACTTATTACATTTGTCAATAAAACGCTTAGTGTTAGACAATTGTAAGTGGACGTAGATCTTATTATCGATGTTTTTCAATGAAAACCTCGTATCTGCAGCTTAAAACAAGCTGCAGTTACGAGGTTTTCGTTGAAAAAGTGACGGTATGCTCTTACCACAGTTTTGTTGGGGATATGCCCACAATATATCGGTCTGCGGATTATTGGGTAAGCAATTGTGACCCGCCATGCTGAAACAGATTATTCCGAAAAGTGCGGAAAGTAACGATCATAGTCTCCGAGCAGCAGTTTTTACTCTCGATTTTATGATGTTTTTCAATGACTGTATCCAAAACCCTGCATACAACACCGTACATTCTTGTGCATAACAAATAAATCGGTAATTAGTGCCTATTCCCATCACTTTCAAGGAGACACCATGCAGAAACTTTTTGAATTATTGCTGGCCAAAAGATTCTGGGCTACTTTGGATGCTATGCATCAAAATTTTGTCTTGTTATTGTCTGTAATGCTGATACATAGGCCTACACGTGTCATTCCTCACATAGACTTCAATCGGAGACCCAGTTAACGTGACCTTGATTTTGCCACACGTGACTTCCGGTTTGGAGTAGTATGGGATATGTTTTTATCAGTCTTGTGATGAATGATACTTTACCTATATTTCTCAAGGACGATACCCACATTATTTTAACCCTTTCCCAAACAAAACCTGGTTTTGACGTCCCTAATAGAAAGGTCTTGGGAAAACATTGAAACAAAAGAAGAAACTGCTGATAACCAGCAGTTTCTCCTTTTGTCTCAATATTTTCTATGCCATATTTTGCACAAATCCTGTCTTTAATAACACCCGTTTTGTCATTTGTGGCAGTTTTTGAAGTGGATCACCCTAAAATTTTGTCGTTTGGGAAAGGGTTAATGACTTGCCCTTTGAAAGGTTACCTACAATTAAAACTTTTATTACTTTCCATGTGTACCCATCTTTTTTTGTGTATTTTTTTTCGGAAATCGTTTGATCGCATTTAGAATGTTCCTGTAAAAAAGATAAAGAAAGAAAGAAATTCGAATTAAACGAATCCGTCAAAGTGCAAGTTTTCTATTGTCTTTATTTCAAAGATCACTAATAGCCTACACATTTTTGGTTCGGTTCCTTAAGACGGGTTCTTATCCAACTTCGTATCAGGCCACACAACAAAAACTTTTCTTGTGTGGAAAAATTGTTTTCCGAAAATAATCATTCTTGATAATAAGCGCAGTATAACATGTTTCCATCAATCTGCCCTATAACTGTCCACAAATCCTTTCTTTATCATCCTTTCTTATCGGCCGTCAGCTCAGCTTTCAAAATTGACCAGTCTTTTTTTCATTTTGAGAAAGAAAACAATGTCAGAAATGAAGGATTTGCTTGTCACAAGCAATTTCTTCATTTTTCACGAAAGTTTTTCAAAGCATTTTCTTGTGATGAAGGCAAAAATTTTCACTGTACAGGATTGGGTTAAGCTTTTCTATAAGGGTTATATAACTCACGTGTTTAAGCATGTTTTTAAAAGGTACTTTAAAATGTACCCAAAACTCGTTGACTTGAATGATTGCACACACGCACTGATTTTATCCTTTACCCCAAATGTTTACTTTTCGATTTTGAAAGAGGCCACAGTCGAGAATTCTGTCATGACACAGATATGAGCTGTGCAGTTAATATTTAGTATTGAGACAAAAGTGTAAAATTCTGGTTATCAGCAATTTCTTGTATTGTCTTGTTGTATTGACACATGCTTCCTAGGCATATAAACCCCAGTAAATGTTTGGAAAGGATAAACAGAAGAATACCGAGTAAGTTCATAAATGGTAACATCGTAAACGCGCTATTTCTAACCGTTTTATGAGATATGCGATTTTGTATTTTGTTTCGTCATTTAAACCATTTCCCAGACGAAGACCTGGCCCCAGTTTCTCGAAAAAACAAGTATATTCTCATGAGAACATGCTCAACTTCAAAGGGATACTCTCCAACGTTGAAGGGTATTCGATTGAAGTTCACGATTACGTGCGATTTGAGCACGGTGCTCAGATTTGAGCATGAGAACGTACTTAAGTTTTTTTTTCGAGAAACCGGGGCCTGGTTTTACCGTCTCTAAGAGAGCTGAAACAATTGACCAAACACCGACTGTCAATCAAAAACATCGATTAGCCAATGGACGATCAGAAAAATGTCATGCCCCAATTGTTCTTCGTTGCACGTGTTATTGTATCGATTATCGAATGACTATACCTCACGATAAATGACCTGGCAGAGCAGCCCGTGCTAATCGAATGGAAAGCTCTGCCAGGTCAATTCTCGTCCGCTATATCAAAACAATCGACATGTCAATGGCAAAGAATTTTGTGCTAAGTTTAACGTTATGTTTTGATAAACCGTCGGTGTTGTTATAAAATCTCGTAACTACGGCTTAAATCAAGCCGTAGTTACGAGATTTTATAGCAACACCTACGAAATACTATTTTGTTTGTCCGAATTTACGTCACGATTAACTGGATAAAATCGTTCCCTATTAACGATCACATCCCCGTTGTTTGTCTTAAATTCTATGTTGGGCGGAGCGATCTGTCGATTGGCGTTTGGTCAATTGTGTTTAGTAAGAAGACACGAAGTAGCCCACTTAAGAATAAGGGATGGTAACCAGTCTAAGCTCGGCATGCGCTAAAAGGTTCTCGAAGACTCTCCACAACGGGAAATGTTTCCGGGTGTTAGAATACAAACATAGTTCCGCCAAAAATAGATTCGCTCCTTTTGTTGCATTGATTCTGTGTCGAAAGAATAGATAGATGCATGAAATGTGGTTCTGTATACTGGCAGACCATCAGTGTACTGCTAGGATATGTTGTAATGAATTTGTCGGGAACTAGTTTCTTTCGCGGTCGTGTCCTTTCTTAGGGGTGTGTCACATACAGATCCCGAAAGAGATGGCAAACTGCAAGGGTGGCTATGTTTACGGGAGCGTGATTAAGCTGATGGTACTATTGATACCACTTTCTTGATGGTAAATTAAAGGCCAATGAATGATATATTAGGCAAACTAAGTAAAAGGTACCACGGAGACTTCTGAGAGAAGCTTGAACCTGCCAAATTGACCCATTTCACATGTATTTAATAGACCCGTTTCGTTGAGGAGTGACATCTCTTGGTGTAAAATGTTAGGTAAAAATATAACGCGAATGGGTCTAATGGCCTCGATTCTGGATTTGACAGTCTGCTTATGATAAGCTGCTTTTCAACAAACACATCGAAACTGCAGCTTATCTTAAGCTGCAGTTACGATGTATTTGTTGAAAAGCAGCGATATAATAATCTGCATGTTTCACACAGTTTCCAATATTGCTAGACACAGAATGTTGCCTTTCACAATAAGCACAAGTATACTTTCATAGGTGCACATTGTTCTCACTAGTCTACATACTTAGGTCTAGGCCTTGTTATATTTTAAAGCAAAAACATAAGACATTCTTTTGCAAAACCTGTATTTTAGATTATAAATAAATGTCGCACCAACTTAAAAAGGGATGTAAAATTGTTAATAAAACTCATTTTGGCTTTTTCATGCCAACCGTTTCCGAATAGAAGCAACGCCTGTGTGAGTCCTCCTTAGTCATTGTATGACCAAAAAGTCCGTTCTGCGGTTACACCAGTCGCCATATATGACAATATAGACAATATATGACAAAAAGAATACATGTCAAATGAGACCGAAATGTAGGTAAGGTGGGGCAAAACGCCCCTCGGGGTAAAACGCCCCCCATCGATTTCTAGGAAATGCCAATATAAATGACAAACATATGACATTAATATGATTGTAAAAATTGTGTAGATTATGTGACAGAAAAGTTTTAGCTCTGACATTAGTCCATTAGAAAATATTTTTCAAAAATCATTTTGGGCCATTTCTTATTATTTCCTGCTGCCATTTATTTCGTGTTACATCTGGCACGGATATATTTTATCTGACAAACAATACATATATCTATAGCACATTACATTGTTGTTTTATTGAAAAAGAAACATTTTGTGAAACATTTGTTGTATTTGGAATATTTTGATAAATGGTGAAATTGTCACTTTGGGGCAAAACGCCCCCAGTCTCATGGGGCAAAACGCCCCCTGGTTCGGAATTTTCCGGACGTGATCGTAGACGTTCGGCGGTTTCCGATCTATACGGAAACGTTACGAATGAGAAAATCTGCCGCCGGATGATTACGGCAACGCCCGAAAAATGCCGACGTCTTGTAAATTCCTATTTCGGGTATTCTTTTAAATCTTTTAACGCTGATACACATTTACATGCCTTCTACTTTCTATGTGTGTTCATTATCTTTGTTTATTAAGGGAATAACATCAAAAGAGTGTTAGTCATTTGATCAAAAGGTTCAGGGTCAGAATCTTTGTTATCCAACGTACTCGACCGGACAATTTGGAATTGGCCTCGAAGGACACCCCATAGATATTGATTTCAAGCGTAAGCACTTTTTTCAGTCAGCTTAAGATGAATAAATTTGAAGCATGGGGCAAAACGCCACCGGGGGCGTTTTACCCCACCGGGAGGGGCGTTTTGCCCCAAGTGTGGGGCAAAACGCCCCTTTTGAAAAAATATTGTTTTTGCCTATAAAATGCATATTTCAATTCGCAGAGCCAAAATCACAAGTCATGATGTTCAGCTGACTTAAAGCTTTGTAACACTGCAAAAAATACTTCTATATCGCCATTCGTTTTAAAGATAATGACCAAAAACAATTTGGGGGGGGGGGGGCGTTTTGCCCCACCTTACCATATTAAGAACATTTTTTTTATTAGCAAAGTGTTTTATTTTTTTACTTAAACGAGAATCAATTCAGCTCAAACGAGCTCGCGATGAGACATGGAAGTTATTGAAAGCCTTTATTACATGTAACACCCATTGGTCTAGCCACATTACAAACGGTAACCTTATACGGAAGACGCTCGAGAATGGGTGCCAAGGTTGCAGCTTGCTGGTCACTGCTATCGCAATCTTAGTGCACATTCACTAGTAGGGTCTATGCCTACTGTGGGGCCAAGCCATGGGCACAGGGGCCGCGGGAGACCAAAGGGAACATGTATGCTTGCACTGAAGACAGACAGAAGTGAGAAGAGAGTAGAATGAATGACATAATAATATTGCGTAGGTCTACACGTTTGGTTGGTCGCCTTCGGACGACTTACTAAGTCAGACCCTCTTACAGACCTCGGCACAATCTGAAGTTATTGAAAGCGGTTTCAATTCAATTTTCGTTTCCAACTGTACGCCATAAAAGTAGCAATATCGTACAAATCACATTTTCGAGTGTCGCGTGATACAATTTTGTCAGCCACAGCGTAACGTGCAACGATGGTATGTCGCTTTCCTAGTTTCCAAAAATAGAAACAGTGTTACTATATTTAGATTTAATTTGTCCTTGGTTACGTGATCTCGATACCCGTGACGTACTTTACAATAATTATGTTTCAATGCCTATCCCACCTATCCATTTCTTTTACCTACCCATGTTAACCCTTTCCCAAACAAGACCTGGTTTTCACGTCCCTGATAGAAATGGATAGGGAAAACATTGAAACAAAAGAAGAAATTGCTGATAATCAGCAATTTCTTCTTTTGTCTCAATGTTTTCTATGCTATAATTTACACAAATCCAGTCATGTTTACATCTATTTTGATGGCTGAATTAGTTTTTAAAATGGATCACCCTATCATTTAGCCGTTTGGGAAAGGGTTAAACCCTGTCCCAAACAGAATATGATTAGGCTGTTCTAATTTCAAACTGCTGTAGACAAAATACACCAACTTAGCTAAATTGACGTAATACAGCGATTCAGATGTAAATGGAATTTGTCATCTCTATCTCAACTTTAAAAGTATCAGCGATATAACTTCAAAATGATAGCATTTATACGCATTAGAATAACCAATTTTGGCATCAAGACATGCTTTAAAAAATGAAATGGGATTGTGATGTCTCTTTAAAGGAATTACGTCTAATTTTCTTAATTTAGAAACAGTTTATCTCCTTTAAAATTCTGGAAAAAAAGTTTCGTCTCAAATTTTGCATGCTTTGCAAGTTCACGTGCAAGCTTTGTTTGACGATTATTGCCTAGTGGCACGAAATGATCCTAAATATAGCCTGGATAATCAAGACGAACAGTGCAATTTGAATTAACTCTTTACCAAAGAAGCCCTGGTTTTGACGTCCCTAATTCGAATAGGCTTTTAAAACACTGAGACAAAAGCAGAAAATGCTGGTAATCAGCATTTTCTGCTTTTGCCTCAATGTTTTCTGTATCATCACAAATGTTGCCTGTAACCAGTAAACGTCCATTTTGTTGTTTGCAGCAGCGTTCAATGTGGAATACCACACAAAAGTTGTTTTGGAAAGGATTACCTATTTCCTAAATAAAAGCTGTACTGGTTTTTACTTCCTTAAGAAAAAAATGGAGAAATTATGCGACAAAAGAAGAAAATGCTGATAACCAGCATATTCTCCTTCTTTTTCTATAGACATGCATTAAATTTTATGATGTCTTGTAGACATCTTATTTCTTTACCGACATAATTAACCTATGTTTTATTATTATTATTATTATTATTATTATTATTATTATTATTATTATTATTATTATTATTATTATTATTATTATTATTATTATTATTATTATTATTATTATTATTATTATTATTATTATTATTTGTTTGTTTTTGTTTTTGTTTCGTTTTTGTTTTTGTTTTTGTTTTTTTGTTGTTTTTTTTTGCTGCTCTCAAATTTGACAATTCTAAATGGTTTTCGTTTGAGAAGGGTTAATGTCTATAAAGAGGTACTATGCAATTAAAGTCTATAAATGGAAGAAGGAATAAACTGCGTCGGTATTGTCTGTATTTAACATCACACGTGATGACGTGCATAAACCCTTCTCAAAACGACACAATGAAATTTTAAAACTTTTTCGATTTGAAAAACATTGAGACAAATCAGCAGTTTGTAAAAAATTCTTACACTCAGCAAGTCACTGGCGTTTTTCCACCTTCTCTGCTTCAATTCTTTTTTTGTTTTTCAAATCAATGTTATATTTACGGAATAGGGAACGATTTTATCCAGTTGACCGCGACGTAATTTCGAACAAACTATAGTGTTTCGCAGGTGTTGTTAAAAAATATCGAAACTGCGGCTTGATTCAAGCCGTAGTTACAATTGTACGAGACTTTAAAACAACACCGACGGTTTATCAAAATACAACTGTAAAACAAGTCTATTTTTAGCACAAAAATCGTTGCTATTATTGAGAAAATATCGCAAAGTCACACGATTCACGTTTAATGTGCGTCTTGGTTTTGTTATATTAATATGTCACTCAGACAAGGACGTGCAAAAATGATACTATGTCTTTGGGAAATTGGTTTTATATTCTTTTCTATAATAATTCTATCCAGGCCCCGGTTTCTCGAAAAAAACTTAAGTATATTCTCATGAGAACATGCTCAACTTCAAAGGGATACTCTCCAACGTTGAAGGGTATTCGATTGAAGTTCACGTGGATTTCGTGCGATTTGAGCACTGTGCTCAGATTTGAGCATGAGAACGTACTTAAGTTTTTTCGAGAAACCGGGGCCTGATCTAGCATATTATCGAATAGCAACGATTTTTTGCTAAAAATAGACTGGGTTTCCCTTATGTATTGATAAACCATCGATGTTGTTTAAAATCTCGTACCTACGGCTTGAATCAAGACGTAGTTACGAGATTTTACAACAACACCTACGCAATACTATTGTTTGTCCGAAACTACATCACAGTTAACTGGATAAAATCGTTCCCTATTGGACCAACCATAATGATTTGTTTGGTCATTGGAAAATAATGTCAACACTCGTGACAGTTGAACGCAAATGTACAATAATTCCGTCAATTTGTGGCATTATTGTGATCTTTTATTACGGTCTAATGGCATGGTCACATACTATTCCATGTCCAACTCACGTCCGCATCGTTTCCAAAAAATATGCTGCGCCAGGTCAGAATCGGCGAATGATTTTGGGCCAAGGACATTGGACAACGGCTTCGACAGTTTTGTGAGAATATGATCGTCTATTTTATTCGAAATCCTCGTAAATACCGTGTTTGTCGTTACGAGATTCTTGTAGAAAATCAGCGCTATTCTGTCACAATTAACGATGCCGTCTAATAAATAGCACTCTGTCACTCTAAGATGATGTTTATCAGGACTTTTTCTTACGTCTCGGTGTTTTCCCACGACAATTCTATAAGGTAAGTCTGAACCATGAATTCTTTGGCACAAAATATTGCTGGAGAAGTCAGATTGTACTAGTTTCAAAGTCGCACATTTTAGCCGACTTGGCCGGTACTATGCAACGGCTTTAGAACCGGAAGATTTATCTTTCTTGCTTATTCCAGCAAATTGCATCATCTAAACTTTGCGTAGCTAGCCGAAAATAAAGTCTACGCAAAACGTATGTCAAATGCATTAGGGGAGGCTGGGAGGTGGGTATCCCCATACTGGTCGGATAGGTCTTGACGGCATTTCTTGAGGAAAACTTTTGAAATGTAGAATGCATATAAAATACATACCAAATACCCACATGGAGCCACGAATGACCTTAGTATTTGGTATGTATTTTAATGTCGATTTAGGTGTTTATATCGAGGAAAACAAAAACAAAAATTCCATTTCTTTAAAATGTTATTTGCAATATGTACGCTGCGATGTGTACGCAATTGCGTTTTTGCGCACGGGCTTCTACGCCTATCCAATCAAAATCTTTGTTGTCGTTGACTCTGATTGGTCCACCAGTCTCATCCGGGTACTACTTTCCAGTTACTTGGTCATTGGTGTGGTCCTACCTTTGTCCATGTTGTAAAGCGTTCAAAAGGCGCAGCCAATGAAAACATACGCTTCTACTGTCATTCTTCAAACCACGCCTCCAACCGGAGCTACTATCGAGCGGATCTTACTGGAATTACATCATTTTCCCAAAAATTACATAATTTTCCCAAAAATAACACCATTTTTCATAACTGCACAGGAAACGGGGGCGTAGCTATGTATATCCGTGACATAATCTGACCGGCAGTGCGTTTATGTGAAATATAGCGCCGAAATTTTCAAATATACTGCAATTTCATTGGTAAAAAAACTAGGACGAACACTAAGGACCATTGTTTATTCTATACCATTTAATCTTGACATTTATCGAAAAAAAACATTGCTTCTTTTTACCCAAAATATCGTAATTGACTCTTCAAGCAAGCAGTTACGAGTTTTTTTTGTGTAGAAAAGTAACGGTATGTGATTATTCTTGCCACATTAGCGAATAGAACTGTTTTGATACATTGCGGTAAAAGACAAACGTGTTGTAAGTCACTATTTTCCGATTTTTCCTTCAATAATTAGAAATAAAAAGAATACATTTACCGCATTTAATCTGTTACTCTGGTCTTTGCGAATCTACATGGTCGTCTCTTGCGCCTAAAGTAACCAAATTGGGACAACTTTGACTTGTGTGAAGGAGTTAGCTCATAAACACCATAAATCCGGTCTGGACCAAAGCCAAAGAAATTGCAGAAAACAATATTAAATAAATGGAATTTTACATTTTTGGTCTCTTCGGGTAAAAAGCAATGTGCGAAATGAAGAACGTGATTGTCACAAGCAAATTCTTCATTTCACAAATGGTTTTCTAACGTATTTACCTTATAGTATCTCAAAAGATGTCATTTTAAAATATATTGGAAAGGGTGGAGTGGTAAGTAAACTATTAATGATCGAAGGTCACAGAAAGTGTTTGACCGTTCGACCATACCTGTGCAGCATATTTGTGTATCGTATGGTCACGTCCGCAATATTATTGACCTATATCAATGGTACAATAGTCATCGTGAGGTTCATTTAAACTTATTTAGGTACAGAAGTTACCCGATACTCCTAGACTTGTAACAGTCTGATAAATAGATGTTTTGAAGTCAAACAATGACATTAAACGAAATTACAAGTCTCTGATTCTCTTATCAATATTCAGACAAAGGAAAGACAATTTACTATAATTCTGAAGGTTGTTCACGGTTGCGTGCCTTGATTGTTTAGACATAACATAAATATCCAGTCTGACTCCAGACTATTCCATCTGCCATTTCTCGTACATTAACCTTTTCCCAAACAAGACATGGTTTTGACATCTCTAATAGATATGGCTTGGGAAAGCATTAAGACAAAAGAAGAAACTGCTGATAACCAGCAGTTTCTCCTTTTGCCTCAATGTTTTTCTGAGCTGTATTATGCACAAATTTTACCTTTAGAAATACCCACTTTGTCATCTGCAGCAGGTTTCAAATTGGATTCCCCAAAATTTGTCGTTTTGGAAAGGGTTAAAATATTTCGACTAAATTCGGTGTTATCCGTGGTTACGGACATAGGCGAGGCTCCTGATTTCTTCGTTTTCAATTCTCACGAATAACGCGGAAGAAGGAAGCGGAATAGTACGAAGTGTTTGGTATCTAATGTTTGGCGGAATAATATCCTATGCCTCCTGGCATTGGCCGAAAATTGAATTTTGACTATATAAATTTAGTGTAACATAGTGTTATATATTTACTACATTTTAAGCCATAGGCTTGGAACACCAAACCCCTCCCCCCCCCCCCCCCCCCTGGAAAAAAATCCTGGATCCGCCCTTGCACTTTAGTCATATCTTCTGATTTATTCATGAAAAAGACGACATATTTACAAGAAATATCTCTTGAATGTATCGTTAAAATATGCTAAATAACAAAATACCGTATGCCACCAACTGCTCATGCACGGACGATCGGCGGTAACGCGCAATTTGTTTGAGTGTTTTGTTGCGCTGCGTTATTCCTAAATGAGCTTAAGTGAGGCTGAACTTTGTTGTTGGGAAATAGGCAGTAATCAGCCAATAATGTGATACAATATGTTATTCAAGACACCTATCGATGCTTTTAAACAAACTACTCGTAACTGCAGCTTAAAACAAGCAAGCTACAGTTACCAGGTTTTTGTTGAAACGCGACGTTATTTTCAATGTGGCTTTTATAAGAGACATGTCCCAAATTGTTCACCACTTGACGACAAACTGAGATCATCAAAAGCATATAGCTCACGATAATTGACCTGGCAGAGCAGCCCTAGCCAATAAGCTGTCAAGCTTTGCCAGGTCATTTATCGTAGGCTATAATTATTCAAGTTACAGTACGACATGTGAATATGTTTATATCACTTAAGGTAGAATACCTCTCATTAGATTAGCACAGCGTCGGAATTATTCGGGCGTGGTCGAAAACATTCGGCGGTGGAACTTTTCCACCGCCGAATGTTTACGACCGCACCCGAATAAGTTCGGATACGTAACGACGACCCTCGAAATAATCCGATGTTTAATGATTCTCAAAATGACGACATTACGGGTATTCTACCTTAATCTATCTATATTTTGGTATCTGTCGTTAAAATATTTAAATGATGTTAATATAGATTAATAATTATAATTAAAATATTACAGAGAAAACATGTCAAATTAAAGAGATGGTAATTTACATTAACCCTTTCCCAAACAAGACCTGGTTTTGACGTCCCTAATAGAAAAGGCTTGGGAAAACATTGAAACAAAAGAAGAAACTGCTGATAACCAGCAGTTTTTCCTTTTGTCTCAATATTTTCTGTGCCATATTTTTTCACAAATCTTATCGTTTATAACATCCATTTAGTCATTTTTTACAGTTTTTGAAGTGGATTACTCTATAATTTTGCCGTTTGGGAAAGGGTTAAAAAAGGAAATTATTTCATGAAAAAGCAACAATTCTTGATTCTAGCATATCATATTTCGTCCATCTGTACTGTTCATCGTTTTATCTTTAAAGGTCATCAAAACCAGGTATTTTGGTAAAGTAAGCGTGTGCCCTTGGTCTAGTCTTATCACACGAACCCTACTTTTGTTTTGTGGTACACACAAATCGTTATGTACGCAATAACATAGGAAGATTTGTAGTAGGTACAGTGGGGGATTTGGCCCCTCGAAGTTGGCCAAAAATGCCGAATTATCATTATTTACAAAATGTAAAGAAAATGCCGAATGAACTCGGAAAGCATGCGTAGCCGGAAGAGCTTGATCTGCATCATTTAGGCTTCCTTCTCGATCTTTTTACGTGTCAAAATACTCGTAACATGCATTTACGCTTAAACGAATGAGTAGATAATTGATCTTGAAGCAATCGAGTATTGATCGGGTAGAAGATCGACCTGATCGAGAATCAATCGTGTCCCGATGTAGAGGTCGTGTTTGGTCGACCAGAGATCTAGAAGATGCCGTTTGATCGAGATATTTAATCCATCGAGTTAATCGAGTTAATGTGATCGGTAGTGGGGACCTAGCATGAGAAGTATTTATAAATATACAACCGAGCTTTCTGTGCAAATGAAAATAATTTTACGTTTTCTTTAGAAAATTGATTACAACTCTTTTTGCGAATAATTTTCAACATGTTTAAGGCAAATTATGAGAAAACAGTTCTTTTTTGTTTGAAAAAAGTATAGTGAAAGGCCGAATATGTCGATAGAAACATTTATTTTCAAAATCAATTGAAGGACGACTTTTATCAGCGGCCAGGTCAGATAAGGCCAAATTACAGTACAGAGTCACGGCCATATCGTCACGTATCAACAAAAAAAACGTAACTGCTACTTAAAACAAGCTGCAGTTACTTGGTTTTTGTTGAAAACCAACGATATGCACTCTCTAATATCAAATTATTGAATGGACTTACGTAAAATATTGACCCATTTCATTTTGCACACATATTTTTCCAAATTTACTAGCCTCGGACTAACAGCGACCTTAATGGCAGATTTGCACCTCCTTCCAAATTCTACCAAAATAAGATTAACAAACTTATCTTTTTCTAGCAATGTGAGCATGCATCTTAGATTTGATTTAATTTAACTCTATCCGAAACGACAAAATTTTAGGAAGGTCAAAATTAAAACCTGTTAGAGACGGCAAAAGAAAGGAAAGGATTTGTGTGTAAAAAAGCACAGAAAATATTGAGACAAAAGGAGAATATGCTGATTATCAGCATTATCCTCTGTTGCCTCATTATTTCTAGAGACTTTTTCTAATAGGGACGTCAAAACAAGGTATTTCTTTCCCTTTATGTTTTCTCATTTATTATTACACACAAGTTCTTAATTTTTAAGTTACCTTTTTATCTGGAGAAACTTGTAGAATATAATACTGTTGTTGGAGAAAAGGAATGAAGGCCCACTTCTAGATCCCATGTCAACAATAAATGGGTGCTTTTTAACAAAAACCTCGTAACTGTAGCCTAAAACAAGCTGCAGTTACGAGGTTTCTGTTGAAAAGCGATAAAAAACAGCATGTGCTTTGTCACCCCGCCGTCATCAAGTACCCGGCCTTGACCAAATATAGACGTCTCTTATCGGGGAGGTCACATTTTTCGAATTTTCGGGACTTGGGTTTAAACAAGTAAACGCCTTTTAAGTTCATGTGATTGGTTAGGGTGATAATGCATTTCTATTTAGGAAGTAGGCCTACCCATAATGTGTCACGTTCTAAATATTACAAAATAGGGAACGATTTTATTCAGTTATCCGTGACGTAATTTCGGACAAACAAATAGTATTTCGTGAGTGTTGTTATAAAATCTCGTAACTACGGCTTGTGTCAAGCCGTAGTTACGAGATTTTGTAACACCACTGACGGTTTATCAAAACATAACGGTAAACCCAGCCTATTTTAGCACAAAATTATTTGCTATTCATTCCGTCAGCAATGGGTAGATAAAAAAATTTGAATGACAAGAAGTAGGACTCATTGGTTTGAGATAATGTGAGCATACAAATGCTTCATAGAATAACAAGAATAAGGTTTGGAGTGATCCTCTAATTTTATACATCTAGACTCATCTACCTTTTGCTTTATCATTGTGTCCTTTCCAAATGCCTCTTTGCTTAGTTCGTGGTCTTATTTTCCGCATGACACCCACTGAACTTTAATTGCGAACATTCGACAAATGGTTCCCTAACAAGCATACACTTTCATGATGCGAATTTCGAAAAAAATAGATATCTAAGGCTAGGGAGCTGAGACAGATATATATTTCGATTTCAACCATTGAGGCAGCTCTTAAGGTTTACAGACCCTGAAAAAATCTACACTTTCTAGTCATACGTAATGCATCAAATTACACACACATGTAAATACACTTCAAATAAGTTGATTCACCATGCCGGATTTCAAGATTATGCTTCAAGAAGAAAATAATTTACCATTATTATTTTACTCTTTATTCATATTCAAGGGAGGTAATTTTTAACATTTTTGTCAAATATTTTCATAAGTATGCATTAATTCAAAATTCTAAACCGTGCAAAATGCTTATGTTTGTATTTGGAATGGAAATGTAACACTATTTAGGAATTATTTGCACTTTTTAAATTTTGCCTCTGGCTCTTTGGTGCTTTTGAGGGGTCGGATACCTTAAGTGCGGGATTGGAACCTCGTAATTATTGATTGAAAAAAGTCGATTGACGAGGTTTTGGTTGGCCTCTAACTTTACTTCAGTCACGATATTATGGTTCATGTTTACACATTTTACCGATATAAATATGGGAAAACGTTCTTAACTTTCGATGCAATTTTGAACGAGTTGTTTCGCATCTTGAAGGTGTGGGACAGTTGCAAGATTCGAGCCATAACATGCAAATTTAAATTATTGTGTTGTGAACATTGGTAAATATTGTTAATATGAGCCATTTTATCATACAGGGATTATAATAGGTCAAAGGCGATCTTTCAATGTTATGTTAAGGACAGTTCATATGTTCTGAATTGCTGACCTTGAGACAACGCCAAGCCCCAAGAAAGGATTGACGATTACTTAAAGGGACATAACATTCCAATTTCATTTTTTAAAGAATGCCTTGATGCAAAGATTGGTTATTCTAATGCGTTTAAATACCAGGCCCGCAGGAACAGGGTTGGCTAGGGGGCTTAGCCCCCTTCCAAAGTTGGCAAAAATATAAATATAATTGCTATTACTTTATTATTGATTTATTAATTATTATTGATTTATTATTAACTGTATGCTCTTTCAGACTAAATTAAAACTAAACTGTCGTATTCATTTGTACACCAATTCGTTGAATTCGGAGGAAAAAAGAAATAAACTTCTCGTAAACGGCGCAACACTTTGTTTGAAATTTTCAGATTTGATAATAAAAGAATAAGCTCTTTCACCCCCCCCCCCCCCCCCCCCACTAAAACCCTGAAAATATGAGAAAATACATATGAATTGTCCCTTTATTTAAAGCCCACATTTTTATAACTATGTCGCGTTTGACTTAAATTATCTTGGGTCATGGTATACTAGACGACAATGTTTTGTGTTGGTCCAACATTTAGAGCATTGTCAGCATTAAGACAAAACCATTATAACGAACGATCTGATTGGACAATCTTGCACGCGCCATGACGGGACAGGCCTACTTTCGCTTCTAACTGTGACGATTTTAGATGACCTTTATCTAAGGTCATGCTGTACTTACTGATTAATCACATGATTTGTACCGAAAACCTATAAAACCCTTAACAAAACAACAACAATTTAGACAAATTAAATTTAAAGTTAGCATATTGAATATTATGTAATGTAATAAAGGTCTACTGAGGGCCGAATGTCTGGTGTTTTTTTTTTACTTTTATTTGATTATTTTATTTTATTTATTTATTTGTGTTGAGGATAGGGGTCTGGGTTTTTTTTTATAAATCGTCATCGTTAATTCTTTCTCAATGGGCAGACAATGTAGCATGTTCCAATGTGAACGTTTTTTGGGGGGCAGCAAAATGGTTGGTTGTTGGTAAAGGTAGGACTTATGTATATAGGCCTACAACAGAAAATTTCAAAAGTGTCTTATTCTATGTAAATGTTTACCATTTATATCAGAAACGCAAAAACAACAAGTCTTGTTTTGGAAAGTGTTGAAGGACGTTAACCCATTACAAGACGGCATTTTTTTTACGGTTTCAATTTGAAAGGTGTTGCAGACGACAATATTAAGTAGATGAAATTTGAAAATAAATTGTCTTTTTTGGTTAGAAAACATTGTGGAAAGTGGAAAAATTGCTTGTCACAAGCAATTTCTTCATTTTCCACAATCCTTTCCCAAACTCTTTTTGGAAGGAAGTAAATAGGCGTCAATATATGGTAATGGGCTAAACAAAGTTTCGTTTAGGAAAAGATTATTAAATGATTAAGGAGTGATTGCGAGGTCATGGTAGTTTTGACTGGCAGATCCTGTATGTCTACCTTGAACAATCTACAACAACAACAACAAGAACAACAACAACAACAACAACAACAACAACAACAGCAGCAGCAGCAGCAACAGAAGCAGCTGCAGTAGTAGCAGCAGTAACAACAACAACAAGAACAACAACAACAACAACAACAACAATTCGTTATGTTACGCGAGGTTGTTTATCAAGACAGACCAATCACTCTAAGGAACAAAATAGTCTTCCCCAGAAATACTCCCTAATACAACCATTGGTAGTGAACTCGGCCAAAGCGAGGGACGGTTTTTCGCGATCAATGTATTCCGTCGGTGTTGTTATAAAATATCGTAACTACGGCTTTATCGAAGCCGCAGTTACGAGACTTTATAACAACACCGACAGTTTGTCAATACAAAACGGTAAACCCGGTCTGTTTTTAGAAAAAGTTCATTGTCAGTAGAAAAAAAAATCTATAAACTCACATTTAAACGCAAAATATCTATACCTTGTTGTAGCGAAAATTGTTTGTTAGTTCACCACCAGTGACAACTAGACATAGAGGTTACCTGTGTGGCTCATACCACAACAGAAACTGAATTGATTATGAGCATCGAACGACTTTCGAATTGTCCGCGACTTTGAAATTCGTCGTACAATTCTTTGGTGATCATGTGCAGACACGAAAAGTTCTAATATTTTTTTTTAGAAAAAAAAAATAGTTTTTAACAATTTAACATCAAGTAGTGTCAGGTTACTATGCCACCTTGAGGTTTGAACTCAAAAAGAATCGTAACTGCAGCTTGAAAAAGCAGGAGATATGAGTTTTTGACCTGCTACCGACAACATATTAATGCTTTTCAACAAAAAACTCGTAACTGCAGCTTATGTTAAGCTGCAGTTACGTGTTTTTGTTGAAAAGCGGCGATATGTTTGCCTTTATAAAATTTTGCGAAGGTCGTTTACGAAATTGATCTGAATGTACTTTAAAAGGTTGACCTTGTTTTATTTTTTTCTTTACATAAATGACCAATAAATACCATTTATGTAAAATAATGTTCAAGGATTTTCATTCACGTTTTTGTGTTTTGTTTTATAATTTTGTTCTGTCAGGCGGAAAAGGAACGTCTGGTGATTTAAATCTTTCCCGAACAAGACCTGAATACATTCTGTCCCCAAAATCGCAACCTACCACATCGCCGTTTTTTAACGAACACCTCGTAACTGCAACTTGTTTTAAGCTGTAGTTACGTGGTTTTCGTTGAAAAGCAGCGATATGTAGTATCCCTTTAATCTCATAATCTTTACCGTAAAATCATATTTCCTGAATTCTAAGATCGACGTAAAGTTTAAATATTGTTTGTAAGATGTAATTTACATAGATCTATAATTCTTGTATAATACACAATCATTTAGGACCATTCTCACAGACGCACATCATATTAGTCGAAATCGTCGGTGTAAATGCAAAACCTCGTATGTCGATTACGATTTCCAGAGTACAAACTTGTGTGCCCAGTTTATACAATTCTCGCAAGTTTTGAGATATTTTTGCTGATCAGTATTAATGACACATTATTTGTGAACAATATGTCAAAATTTCAATTTAAACAATTCAGTTTGGGAAAAGTTATTACACTTTTTTCCCTCCCCTTCGAAATTTTCCAAAAACGAGATACTACAACGACGAAAAGTCATTATTTTGGCTACCCCTTGCTCTTGGGGAAAATAAATTTACGCCCAATCACTGGAAATCTGGCTTTGGATGGGAATCACATGTATGTAAAAATAGAAAAAGGACTGCAGCACGTTCTCCGACTTCTGATTTTTAGACTAAAAAAAGATACCCCCCACACATACACATACGACTTAATGATGGCATAGACCTCTCGCCGCCTTATTTTTGCTTCCGCTCATCTGCAATCGGAAGATCCCCTCAGCTGTGATATAGGAGATAAGAGACAGTAAACACATGGACAAATTAAAATATTGTAAGAAAAGGGCGAATTTAAAAGATCGAATAGTAGTCCAGTCAAACTAAGACTGAAACAGGGGCAACCTGGACAAAATTAGAACAGAAATGAAACCTATGCCATTGTACTCAGGGAGTACCCACCTTTCCACAGAAAAAAATACAAAACAATCCCTCCGTTGCGATTTGAGTAATTTTGGGTCAAAAAATGGATATTTTGCTAAAAATGGGGAAAATTGGAATTTTCTATTTTTGAAAACTTGTTGATTTTTATGAAGTTTTCATGTGCAGAAATGTAAGCAAATATAAAGTAGATGGATATAAAAACAAAATTCAGCAAAACTCAACAAAAAACAGATTTTTTATGATTTCTTTAAAAGATGGGGGAGGGGGGGGGGGGGGCATTTTAGAGGCAGCGGGGATATTTTACCAATATAGCATGCATAACTTTATTTGATAAATTCTAATTTAGATCATAAGTTCAATTAATATTATTATAGATTAGTTTGAGTAATAGAATGTGATAAGAGTTCACAGAAAAATGATGAAGAATCTCTTTTATGCGATGTATGTAATTTTTGGGCAAGAATATGGAATTTTGCTGAAAAATGGTATTTTCCGTTTTTTTGAAAAAGAGAATTATTGTTTTGAACTTTTTAGACGCGATATGAATTAGAAAATGTTAGTTTACTGAATATAAAATTAAATTGAACATAAAAATATGGAACTTACTTTTTTGTGATGTTTATATCTTTTTATACACAAATGTATAAATATTTATTTTGTCGAAAGGTATGTGGGGTGGGGTCCTCTAGTCGGGATTTATATAGGAATATCGGTACTAACAAACAATTTCTAAAAATATTGTTTGGATAATGTTCATTTAATATTATTTTATTGACTGAATGGGATTGAATATTATACATGAATACATATTCCTGGTATTGGTTCACCTATTCATGTTGTCCTGTTTTTTACGCTGCCGGAGGCAGTCGTTTATTGGCATAATCTTCTCCGTCTGTCCATCCGTCCGTCCGTCCACTTTTCTTGTGAGCGCAACTCCTCCTAAGTTTCTGGCTAGATCCTTTTGAAACATGGTCAATATTATCATATCAATTGGTAGATGTGCATGAAGGAAGGATTTTATGATTCGTTGATTTATGCCTGAGTTATGCCCCCTTAAAACTTAGTCTCTAGGGAGGGGCGGAGTATACAATGTACGCCACAATGACCATGACACTCTTGTTTTTTTTGTATCAGCACAGACAGAACATCCATTCCAAACCATCCGATGCACTTCCGATATTGATCATTCATAAATATTTTTCCATTTTTTTTTACACAAACGTTTTGTCTATGACAGAAAGACTTCGATGCCGTGATCATGATTGAAAGTCTATATCTCTACCCATTTTACCCACTTCAAGGAAAGAAATGTGACAATGCAACAGTTTGTCATTATTGGCTGTGGGGTCTGCTTTTTGTGTAAAATTTCAACAAGTATACGATTTGGGCAATATTTTTAGTTGAATAAAAAGACTTACATTGCATAATATAGACAATTTACTTATAAATATTTCTATAAACAATCTGTGTTGAAATATTAAAATTAATTATGTTTTTAGCGAATAAATGGATGTACTTCTACAATTAATATCACCAAGCGCACTGTACACATGGTAGACAAAATAGACCAAAAATGAAATTAAATGAAAATAATAAAACATGGAATTCCTTTTGAAAATTACCGAAAATTTTCCGCAAAGAAAGTATTTGAAAAAGAACCATGGTTTAGCCATGACAATAATAAATATATCCATATTCTATCTATATAAACATCTTCAACTGTTTCTGTAAAGGTTGAAAAAAATCCTTTATAGCGTCTAACCTGTCCGAAATCAATCTGTTGACAAAAAGACATGGATTTTTTCTAAATATTGTGAGTTTTATATAGTGCCAATAATTTATTGGATAAATCAGGATCTCAGAACAGAATTCTAGTAAGTTAAAATTTCAACATCATATTATACGTTAGTTAATTTGAAAAAGACCTGTAGGGTCCGGATTTTATTTTATTTTTATTTATTTTTTTTTTTTTGGGGGGGGGGGGGGGAGGGGGTTGTTAGCTATGGTTTTCTTTTGTTCTACATGTACACTGTGCCTTGAATTCCCCCTGGTATGTTGTCCAGAATATGTGGTAAACCTCTGCCTTCCTTAAATTTTGTAACTCATAGCATTACAGCAGTCAATATGTGGTTCTTGCTTTGAATCTTAACCATTTTAACCTTAATTTGAATTGATAGTTGTTGCATAACACAGGATGGTAAATATATGCATGCCTGCTTCAAATCTACCTGATGATGACGAAGTCAACCGATAAAGACAAACGTCATAATCAACCAAAATTGGGAGACAAATGGTATACAAAGTCTAGACTTTTTGTCTTTTAAAGTTTTCTTTAGATTTGCTGATTTTTGAAGGTTCGTTCACCTGAGGTCTACGAATTCTCCAACCCAGCTACACACTCCCAATAATGATCATTATACTCCTATACTTTCTCATTTTCAGCTACAGATCATTTTTGTTAACAAATTATTCATGTTTGTAACATTTCATATTTAAAATTCACATAAGTAAAAAACATTCTCTATATAATAGAAATTGATAACTATCACATGACCAATTGCAGCAAATGGTTCATTATGACCGAGATCGAATTTGCTGAAAAGAGCATTTGATCGTATCATATCATTGACTTAAAATAATTTGAAAGCTTTTGTGTGTGTGTGTGTATGTGTGTTTTCCCCGAAAATAAAGAATGTTATTATTACGTAATTGTGAATACCACTGCTTCCTATCTACCCCACTTTTCTTAATAAAAAACAGGAAAAAAATTTAAATGTTTTTTTTTTATCTGAATTTCGCTAATTATATCCATGTAACTCATGTCATAACATGCTCTTACCTAAAAAACATCAAAAATACAAATTTTTGCCTACAAAAATACAGAAACCGGTACAGAGGGAATCATTTATACTTTTTTCGCTTTAATATGTCCCATTTGGTTAATTTAAATAATCTAAATAGGATTTATCCAATATAGAATTAAATGCTGAATTGCATCAGTATCCCATCATCAGCCTAATTGCCCCCTCCCCAACTTTGACTTAAATATTCATAGAAACCCATTTTTTATGATTTTTTATTTCTAAATATTAATTCTGTATCACCAAAATACCAATGTTTGCCCCAAAAATTACAGAAATTGCGGCAGAGAGATTTTTTCTAATATTTTTTCTTTTAATCCTATCCCATTCGATTAATTGAAATAATATAAAATAGGACTTATCCAATAGAGAATTCATTGCTGAATATTATCAATATCCGCCCTGCTAGCCTTCGTTGCCCCCGCCTTTTACATAAAAAAATCATAAAAAATCAGTTTTTATGGATTTTTGCTAAAATTAATTTTATATCCATCTAATTCATATTTACTAACATTTTTGTGCATGAAAACTTTATGAAAATAAACGCTTTCTCAAGAAATATAATATTCCATTTTTTTTCATATTTTTCACCAAATACCAATTTTTCTCCAAAATTACAGAAATCGCAAGAGAGGTATTTATTCATACGGTTTCTTTAAATCCTATCCCATTCTGTTGATTAAAATTATCTAGAATATGATTTATCCAATAGAGAATGTAATGTTGAGTGGTATTAATATCCCACCAACGGCCTAGTTGACACACCCCCGCCTTTAATTAAGAAAAATCATAAAAAAATCATTTTTTATGCTTTTCTGCTAAATTTTAATTTTGTATCCATCTACTTCATATTTACTAACATTACCTCACCTGAAAACTTCATAAAATTCAAGACATTTTCAAATATTACAAAATTCCAATTTTCCCCATTTTTCACCAAAATAGCCATTTTTTGACCCAAAATAACTCAAATCGCAACGGAGGGATCCTTTTATATTTTTTTCTGTGAAAAGGTAGATACTTCCTGAGTAGAATGGCATAACTTTCAATTCTGTTCTAATTTTGTCCAGGTCAAAGTCTATTTTGACTGGACTATAGGGAACGATTTAATCAAGTACAACGTGATGTAATTTCGGACAAATAGAATTTCGTGGGTGTTGTTATAAGTTCTCGTAACTACGGCTTGATTCAAGCCGTAGTAACTAGATTTATAAGAACACCGACGGTTTATCAAAACATAACGGTAAACCCATTCTATTTTTAGCACAAAATCCATTGCCTTGGTGTGATATCAGAGTAACAAATAATATAGAGAAAAAGCTATTCAAAATAGAATATTTCACTAGCTATTCATCAAACCTATATAGTTGGTACTCATTAGAATCGTCTCATCGAGACGATTCCAATAAGTACCCACGACATAGGGTTTGGTTTTGAAATAATAATTTTAGAACGCTTTTACCTATCTTATTTATTACTCTGTAATGGGTTCAGATGTAATTTCTTGCATGACTCCTATTAGAGAATAGTGGGGATGGATGACATCCAATCTTGTCCCAAATGGCAAAATTTCGCTGAGTTCTAATTTGAAACCAATCGCGGGCGAGTAAAATTTTTGGTTTTAATACAGGCAGGATAAGTATACAATGGAGCAAGAAAATATTGAGACAAGAAGAGATGATGACGATGATGATGATGATGATGATGATGATTATCTCAAAACTTTCGAAAGCCCCGTTTAATGGTGGAAATACCAGTCCTATTTCTTGCTTTGGATAAAAATTAACGTTTAGTAGATAAGGTCCCTTATAGTATTTGAGAACAAATTGATCCAATATTATTTTGTGCTTAAGTCCAGTTCTGTCTAAGGATAATCATCAACATGTCTAAATCCACGAATACCTTAAAAATCACATAATAATCCATCCAGATGGCTTGCAATATAATTTTGCTTTAGACCAGCAATTAACCGTTTCCCAAACAAGACCTGGTTTTGACGTCCCTATTAGTATTGGCTTGGGAAAACATTGAGACAAAAGAAGAAACTGCTGATAACCAGCAGTTTCTCCTTTTGCCTCAATATTTTCTGGGCTACAACACAAACATTTTGGCTTTTTGTGATCATTTATGTTGTCGTCTGCAGCAGCTTTCAAATTGGACCGCCTTAAAATTGGGTCGTTTGGGAAATGTTGGTGAATACGGTCCCATGGTTCATACAGTCCAAAAATTAAGACGTAGACGCGACTTTTTCCACTGACAACACGTGACCTAAAATCTTCGGAGACCCAGTTAACTTTCTCTGTGTCGTCCCCTTGGAAAAAAAGCTAAAATTTGCAGACGAAAATAGATAAGAAACGCCATATCGAACGGTCAAATCAGACAAGCGCTCTCTTGTACGGTCTGGTCCTATTGGACTAATCTTCTCTCACAAAACGATGAGGAACCTAATTAAATGACATCATTTGATAAGGTGTAATGAAAAAAAAAAAAAAAAAAAAAACAATATAATGTCACACGACTTAAAACAACGAAGCATGTGCAAGAAAATGGACAGTACCGTGTCTCTTCAATCTGATTAAAATCCAGTGTTTAATGGGGCCAGTTAGGATTCATCCCCTATGACACCGGGAAAACCAAAATCGATTATCTACTCTAACCAAACGAATCTCTTGTTATGAATAATTTTCGATGACAAGCACATGCAAACACATGGTTTGCACTGAAATGTGATGTCTTCGTGGCATAGTTTACGATTTAAGTGCGTTTAGAATCTCAAAAGCGTTTATATGGTTGGTGAAAAGAAAAGATAGTTGACGATAACCTCTTTCTGGTGCCTGAGAAATGGTACTGTTTGTTAACACCGAACTTTAATCAGATTGTGACCACAGAGGACATACACGTGTCCAAATGTGAATAAAGTATTTAAGGTCTTATAGATAGGACTAGGATTAATAATGCTCTCCGATCACTCTTACACTTGCTATAGAAGTGTTATTGCAAAACCTCGTAACTCCAGCTTGATTAAAGCTGGAGTTACGAGGTTATGTAATAACACCGACGATATGTCACTAAGATTTGATTTATTGGGGTTTTACGCCGTTTTCAACTTCTATGGTCATATCGCGGCGGCTGGAGCACCTAACCGTGGATTCCTGGTATTTCTCGCACCAGTACAACCACAATATCCAAAACGAGACTCCAGCTGCTCTCTCGCATAGATGATTCACACCCATTGGTGAGAGACAAATGACTTTTTTCAAATGCCAGAATGGATACTCGCCGAGCCGGGGTTCGAACTAGAGACCCCTGGATTGACAGACTCCGACATAACCGACTGAGATATCCGGGCTCGGCTATGCCACTAAGAAGCTATCATGAAACAATAATGGATCTTAATCAGACAATGTTTAGCCGGATTCAAGATAGTTTGAAATAACATAAGCAACTTTTTGCTAGATCTCACTTAAAATAGAAATTACACAATTGAATGGATGAGCTGATGGATAGGGTCTATTTTCGGACCAGCCAATGATAAATTATGCAGTGGCCTTGCCCTAAATTTAGCAATTTTACGTATAAACCCTTTCTCAAACAACTTTAAGACTGGTAAAATTGTAGGCTGTCGTAGAAGACAAGAAAACGTGTGGAAAAAGATGATACCCTTTACTTATAGATTAGAAAAACGTTGAGGGAAAAGAAATAAATCAAAATAATAATGGTCGGTATTTCTTCTATTTTCACATTTTCACGACTTTTTCATACACCAGAAAACATAAAGGCTTATCTGGGAAAGCGTAAAAGAATTAGGCCGAACGATAACGAAATTACCTTCGCACGTAACAGAAATGACCCAATTTCATTGGCTTATCAACGTGTTACTATTAATAATAACAAGAAAGTTCATTTCGGGATATCCGGTGTTGTGCTGCCTTTATACTTCTTACCATTGGTTTTCAACACAAAAAACGTAACTGCAGCTTAGAACAAACTGCAGTTACGAGGTTTTCGTTGAAAAGCGACGTTATCCTTCACCAGAATTGTAATCACTGATTTCGACACCCAGAAAAATATCAAACTAAGGCATGGGTGGGCATCAGGGGAGCTACCTCGATAATGTGTTAACGTAAATTTGTTCCCACGCCACATCCGGGAGTGTCGAGGTAGTGGAAATCCCCGTATTTTGACAAACGGACAAAGGTGAGCTCTCGCTTTTATTTGTTTTTTTTTTTTCTTTCAAAAGGCGCATTACTTAAAAATCTGGCGATGCAGTGCAATGCTACTAATTTATGTTTTAGCAATGCATGAAGACCGAAAACCCCATTAAATAGTGGAAAACACGAGCAGGACGACATTAATTCCAGGACTGGTGGATTGCATTTTCGCCCTGTGTTGACATATCAACAGGCATCTCGAGGCATATAGTGTACTTTACTTTTAGTTTCTGACCACTAGCACATGTTTTGATGCAACACGTAGTCAAATTGACTACAATGACACAAAAAAATCAGATGATCTGATCTCCTGAACAGATTACCTACCCAAAAACTCATTCGTGTTGTTCCCAGACCATCGAGGTAGCGGTAATCTATTGAGATAGTTCCCATGCGTCCCAAATATCTAGCCTTCTGATATATTGATGTGTTGATACACTTTAATGATTCTGGACAGCGACCTAATGGCTAGTTGGCAAAAATCAGTTCCGCTAGTCACATAACCGTGATGCACGTGCAATATCTAATTATAGCAGATTTTTTGATAACTTATATAAATGAAACAATGAGCAGGAACTGCTACAATCACAACATAAATCCCAACCTGAAACCCAAGTGGGAAACAACAAAAATACATTTAAGTACCAATACAAAGAGAACATATTAACATATTGTAAGCCGCGTTAGCATCCCTTTCCCAAGAGTTTGTCACTCAGTCATCAGAACTTAACTGAAAGTGTTAGGACACATAAAATGACCGAAAAACATAAAAATCCACAATTTAACTTATTCAATTTTTCAGGAACATCTACATCAAAATAAAACGCAGTACTACTACTTACCCTCAGCCAGAGACCTACACCTTAAAATCAAGTTATAGTACTGATTCCGCCAAACCCAAATGCACCTGCAGAAAAGGTGGGTTTGTAGGCTATCTACGTGGGACTTAATTCAAGATAGGCACTTCCGGCATTCTGGGAATTAAGATAAATAGTTGTCTCTGTTCTTCATGAATGCTAATATGATTAAGGAACGTTGCGTCGCATTTACAGCGCAACTTCCGAGTTACTGAGATTTTGCTTTATTAAAAGTGCAGTCACTCTAACCCACCTTTGTATTGTCCTTGATTACTTTGGAATATACATTATTCTTGTTTGTGCCTAAAAGAGTATTTATATATACTAGGACAAAACAGATACGCAACTTCCTTTTCAATTCCATCTTACACATATCGGATTTAAACGAAATGTAATACATTTCAAGCAATAACATTTCTCCTTCTAAATTTTACAAAATCTTGTTTGTAGTAAATTGAATTAATTTGAAAACATCCAGTTTACACCGGACGTCAACACAACTTGACAAAAATATGTATGTAGGTCGAAAAACACTATCTGTTTCGTTAAGTTTGGTCTAATATTCGAATATTGTGAAGTCCATGAGTTTTATTAGCGGCCTCCGTTGCAATCCTAAACCTATCGCATGGATGGGGTTAACGTAATGGTACGACCCTGCCTTGACGTTATAGCTCTTGCACGTACACTCCGTACTCGATCGATTGTGGTCCATTTTAGAGCCAACAGCGTATACAGTCAAAATGTTGTCGGAAGGCATTGTTTGGGCAACAAATCGACAAATTCTGGACTGTATACGCTGTTGGCTCTTTTTGTCAAGTCAGAAGGCTAGATGTTCGGGACGCGTGGGTACTATCTCGATAGATAACCGCTATCTCGATGGCCTGGGAACAACACGAATGAGTTTTTGGGCAGGTAATCTGTCCAGGAGACCAGATCATCTGATTTTTGGCGTCATTGTAGTCAATTTGACTACGTGTTGCATCAAAACATGTCCTAGTGGTCAGAAACTGAAAATAAATTACAACATATGCCTCGAGATGCCTGCCGATATGTCAACACAGGGTGAAAATGCAATCCACCAGTCCTGGAATAAATGTCATCCTGCTCGTATTTCCACTATTTATTGGGGTTTTCGGTCTTCATGCATTGGTAAAACATAGAAGCATTGCACTGCATCGCCAGATTTTTAAGTATTGCGCCTTTTGAAAGAAAAAAACAAATAAAAGCGAGAGCTCACCTTTGTCCGTTTGTCAAAATACGGGGATTTCCACTACCTCGACATTTCCGGATGTGGCGTGGAAATTTACGTCAACACATTTTCGAGGTAGCTCCCCTGATGCCCACCTGTGTAAGACAGAAACAGGCATACACAGACAATTTTCTTCGAATGATTTCTAGAGCTCTGCTCGTCGTCGTCGTCATCATCATCATCATCATCATCATCATCATCATCATCATCATCATCATCATCATCATCATCATCATCATCATCATCATCATCATCATCATCATCATCATCATCATCATCATCATCATCATCATCATCGTCATCATCATCATCATCATCATCATCATCATCATCATCATCATCGTCATCATCATCATCATCATCATCATCATCATCGTCGTCGTCGTCGTCCCCAGCAGTAACAGAAACAGCTAACCTAACCACACTTTACATGGATTTTGCTGGTTGTGTAACTGTTTCGCCGGCTAGCTCAGTCGGTTGCGCGTCAGATTGGCACACAGGCGGCCTGGGTTCGATTCCCGGGCGTGCCAGATACTTTCGTTGAGATTTCTACGGTCATTCTTCCCCTACCGCTGTTTCAAGTAGGGCAGTTGTCAGTTATTGGCGAATGTATATCTGATGGATGATGATGATGGTGATGGTACCATATTCGTTTTTGTACCAAATACGGTCCGACAGACGTCTCTACAATTCAATTCAAACAATTTAACAGATTGACAGAATGATGTTGATTGAATGTCTTCGCTTTTCAACGAAACTCCGTAGCTACAGCTTGTTTTAAGCTGCAGTTACGAGGTTTTCGTTGAAAGGCCGCGATGTGGTAAACATTAGTAAAAGCTACATATTTTAACATAGGTCCAATTCCATTCCAATGTTACATAATTTAATCTCTAGAGTCACGGATTGAAGTCCTTATTCTTGTTCCAATGTCATGGTGGATAATCACGTGATACAATATTTTCAGAAAATATTCAATAATTTTGTAAATACGTACTGGACCGATTTGAATTCGGTTTGAAGCAGAGAATGTGGACAGACGTCACGCATAAGATGGACGTAGTTGATTTGAAAAAATCAACAGATAAAAAAGTTATTGAAGATAAACCAAAATTTTGGTCGATCTTCAATAATTTCTTTATCAGCTGATTTTTCAAAAATCTACCAGGTCCATCTAATGCGTGTCGTCTGTCCACCTTCTCCGTTTCATACCGAATGTAAATCGATCCAGTATTTACAAAATTATTGAACATTTTCTGAAATTGATGTATCACGTGATTATCCATCGTGTAGGTCTACTAGGAAGAATTGAATAACAACAGTGGCGCAGAAAATAATGTCACAATATTCCGAAAATTCTGGAAATTGAAGTTCATAGGAACATAAGGAGTAGGCCTACAACCAATCACTTGATACCAAACAGTTCGTGCATATTCGGATGTCATCCGTGGTGAAACGGACATTGACGAAATGTTGTCTTCGACATTTCCGTTTGTCATCGGCGACAACGGAAATTGACGCCCGAAGTTGCACCATGCAATTGTTTGGTATCTGATGATGAATGCTATTTTAGCCTAAATTTATCAATTTAATATCGACAGAGTTTGAATCGATCAATATTTGAGCGATCGAGTCTGTGAAGAGAGCAGTTCCAATGAAAAATGTTTTAGCCTTTCCCAAAGCGGGGAATCACTTGGCAACAGCATCAACAATCGTGGCCGTTTCTCTTCTCATTTTCCCCTAGCCCCCCCCCCCCTCCCCCCTCCATATGTTCCTGCGGACCTGGCCCTCGTATTACTAAACATCTTACGATCAAGTTTTTGTGTAAACTGTGTAACAAGACATCTGATTGCACGAGAAATCTGTCTGAGCCAATCAGGACTGACGTTACAAGTAATTATGCAAAAATCAAACGTACGATCGTTAGTAATACGGGCCCCTGGTCTATAAACAACGATTGAAACACATTGATAGAGACTGAGGTGTTATTTTTTCCAAGTATCGTTATTTAGGATTCCAATATTAGTATCATTTTCAGATAATTTCATCTTCGTTGTAAAATTCCTCGTTATTTTCGTTATAATGGGACCAAGGCCAATGTTGTAAACAAGTATTGCGCAATAAAAATCACGTGTCTTTGTTTTGAACACTTGACCTTCAAACTCGAGGAGTTTATGGTTTCACTTTGAATCTACATCCTTAATCCTTTCAATTTAAAGCTGATCCTCAAGACATGAACGTGTAGGACAAAGATAGTCATAATGAAAATTTGCCGCGGGGGGATGTCACGTGACATATTCTGTTTGCCCGTCAAAATTTTTTCTCATCTACCACATGTAGAGAGTCCCTAAGTTTCGTTTTCTCGTCTGCTCTCTCTCAAACCAGACTAGATTTTGTCAGATATTTAAATATTTATTGACGATTTTCTGCCACTGCTGTTGTTGCTGAGGCACGTGATTCTCCCCGTGTCATACACATACACATGTATGTCACAGACATTAGTAAATGGCATTTTCACATAAAACAATATAAATTATCTAGTTATCCCGGCTGAAAATCACGCGTTTAAACAATTTCAGTTGTTCTTCAATTATTCTATTGTTAGGCATACGTGACCTATTTGCAAACATTTTGAAGCAGAGAAGGCGGAAATATGGAAAATATCGAAAATATTTCACGCGGTTACCCACCGCGAAAACAATAGTTACCGTATGAGATAAATATTTCGTCTGTTTTGTACTTAATAACCTTGACGTCATTATCAATAATCGAAGGTCACGGTTTGTTTTCGTCTCTGAAAAATTCGTTCAGTGTATGTAAACATCCCGTGTGTAACTCTTCCTGAATGAATTCCTATTATCCCATTACGGTATAGGGCAGCGGCTACGGCCATATAGCCTTTGGAAGCGCATCTGCCTCTCTCTCGAGGGTTGATAGCGTATCTGCCTCTCATTCGAGAGGTCCCGGGTTCGATCCCCGGTCGTGGCAAATATCCTTTCTGAAAATATGTCACATACCAATGGTTTGATGATTATAGACATATGTGGGCGAGCAGCTGGGGGCTCTGTTAGGATGTTGTGGAATCACTATGTCTCGACCAATCGGATGGACTGTTATGTAATTTAAAATGTATACTGTTGATCGGACTGGTTGCTAAATATCACGAAAGGGCACTAGCAGTACGAAGAATCACGTGACAAAACAGTTGTAGGTCAATAATGTTATTTCGAAGTGACTAAATTGAAAATGATTTGAAGCAGAGAAGGCGGAAACACTTCAGTGATTTTCTGGATTGGTAAACCGTTTAAAAAAGATGTTTAGAAAGTTATTGGCAACCATTTTTTCTGATAATGTTGTCTCATGCCATACCCCGCCGTGACTAGTTTAAGTAAAACCGTACTAGAGATTTGAAATAAGAGTTGGAACTACCGCGTTCAAGCAAAAAACATGCCTCGTTTTGATGGACGGATGTGCACTCCTGTAAGCACTGATGCAACAATAATTCGCATTTCACCATTCTTAAGTGATTTCAACTTAAAGTTCAAACCACTAACGCACTTGTGCCTTCTACCATGTCATTCTTAAAAAAATAATTGGTCATAAAGTGACATGCGTGATGCATGAAAGTGATGAAATAGTTCCATGATTGCACTAATGTTCACTCGACAAAACAGTTCCAAATTTCGCGACATTGATGAGAACAATAACCCAGCAAACATGCTTATATGGGTCCTATATGGGATGTGTATGGGTAAGCCCATGTGGGTAGGCCCATATTGGACCCAAATAGGACCTACGTAGGTAAGCCCATGTGGGTTTGATCATAAGGGACCCAGATTGGTCCCATATTCCCAGCATATGGGCTGTGTATGGGCAAGCCCATATGGGTATGCCCATATAGGACCTATGTAGGATAGCCCATGTTGTTTTGACTATGGGGGTCCCAGTTACAATAATCGGCTTGTGCCCATTCAAGTACAACAGAATAATTATGTATACATGAGCATATCTAAAATATCCATAATCTGAATCATGTAGCCTATAGAATTATAAGTTTTCAATTTGAATGACGATCTTATTTATATCCATCAAAATTAATGACCATCAAATCAATATAAATTGAAAAAACAACAACATTAGATTCAGCAAGACAAGTAGCCTAAGGCAACATCAATAAGACATGTCTAATCCTTTCTCGAACAAAACCTGGTATTGACTTCTCTAATAGAATGGTAGGCCTAAATTGCCAAGAAAACATAGGCCTAGAGATATTAAATAGCAAAAGTTGATAATCGGCATTTTCTTCTTTTGCATACGTTTTTTCTGCGCTATATTGTACAGAAGTACATTCTTTGTCAATATCGTTTTTTAAACATGGGCTTCATGTTGGATCATCCCAATTATTTTGTCGTTTTAACGGTGTTTAGACTGTAATTAGTCTGTTCAAATCACTAACATAATCTTATCAATTAATGTGTTACAAGGAGTTTTATGTATATTAAAGGGAAATAATTTAAAATCTTGACAATAAATCATGTTTTTACAAAGCGTTTATGTAAAGAAAGCATTTGGCTTGATAATCCTATATGATTCTGTTAAAAGAAATTAAATTGTGTACACATTTTCAAAAAAAGATAGAAATAAATCTAGACATAAAAATATATCAAAAAACATATAGATAGTTATAGAAAGCCTCGAAAATGTTATGACAGTTAAGACCAAATTCCCAGGTATCAAACCTTAGAAAATGTGTCAAGGTCGTCAGACATACCTGGCGAGACCTTAATCCTCTATGATGGGGAATAATTACCCCTTCTGAGCGAGAAGCTCTGGAAGGTTTTCATCAGCGATCAACACCAAACGAAAGCCAATAGAAATGGGTTAGATCAGGACTGTCTATATGGGTCTGCCCATTTGGGACCCATATGGGTCCCAGATTGCATGTATATGGGCTGCCCAGATAGGACCCATATGGCCCCCGGTTGCACATCCTAAATGGGTCCCATATGGGTTACCCTTATGGGACCCATAAAGGTGCCCATAAGGGACCCAAATGGGACCCATACAAATTGCTTGCTGGGAAAAGAATACTTTGACAGAAAAACAAAACAAATTCAAATTGCTAGCCCTTTAACTGGATGACCAACTCATGTGGTAGTTTTAAATAGCCAGATAGGCCTATTTCTTGCATTTCTGTTTGTATGTCCGGCGTAAAAGAACGGGTCGCTTCTAAGTATATCAGTCATTATTACGTCGCTGGACCTCACTTCGTCGATTCCTGTAGGCTGGTCACAGACATTGAGAATATGTACTTGAACTCCATACCCCAGATTACCTCCCTTCTAGATAGAAACTCACGACCCACATTTACAACGAGCATGACAGTATGGAAAATAATTATGAGAAGTGAAATATTTACAGATTATTTTTTATTAAAAGGCAGATACGCCAGACAGGACTCAGTCTATGAATCCTGTTTTGGTATTCACCAACCAATCTTACCTCTAGTTTACCTTTAAAATTACACAAAAACCCACCCAATTGGTCGAGATGGTATACCTCTCGTCCAATCCGATGGCTTGTAATGTAATTCGTTTAGACAATCAATTTAGACAACGATGAAAATGGTCCTATGGTGTTTTGCTCAATAGTTCTTTGTTTTTTGTTCCTATGTACTATGTACACGATTATCAACCCATTGGTGGATGACAGTTCTCGCAAAGAACATTTGCCTTGACCAACGATCAAACATACAAAGTCTCATGCGCTACGCCTTGGATCCAGAAAAAGCAGATGAAAGGGGATGAAGATATCCTATATTTGTAATCTCGAATCCAATCCCGTATTATAGGTACAAATTTGAATCGATTCCAATGAGTACCCACCACATGGGTTTATTGAAGAATTAATGAATTTTATATATTGTATTTTTAAAAGCCATCACCCCATTTTCCTGTACTTTTTGCGGTGGATTGTACGGTTTCCTGCTGTCAACAAATTGTTAATATTGGAACAATAGAGAAGGACAAAGCTTAACGATGCTTTTCAACGAAAACTTCGTAACTGCAGTTTGTTTTAAGCTGCAGTTACGAGGTTTTCGTTGAAAAGCAGCGTTATAATAATTCGTTCAAGGTCACACGTTTCCCAAATAAACAACGGGGCAAAAACATTCACTGTTGATTCATAAATATTGGCCTCTTGATTCATAAAAATGGACTTCTGCACGTACTAGTTTCTGCACTAGATTCCAGTATCACGGTGGGGATTGTGCATGATGGGGTGGATAACGAATACGGAGTATACGGACAAATTTGCCTCGCTTCAGGTAAGAAATTGTGCAATAATTTTCTTATTTATGCTCCAATTTTCAAGCGGTTTGTTGCATGTACCCCGCATAAGTGAGCGCTTTCCTCGGATATATGAATTGTTTGTAGAATCTTTGTTCTTTGTCCAAAAATTGATCCCAACCGACCAGAAAAACGACAAAAAATTCAGGCCTTTTTTCTAGTTGGTTTGGATCGGTTTTTGAGAAAAGTACAGGGAAGTTCCAGATAAATAATACATCTGAGAAAAGGGCTCAGTAAGACGGAGTACATGCAACAAACCACATGAAAATTGACGCAGAAATAAGAAAGTTATTGCACAAATTCTTACCTGACGCGTGGTTAATTTGGCCGTAGTCGTTACCATTTCGCTTTCTGGTCGGTTGGGACATTATTTCGGAAAAAGTATCATGAGTTATCTCATATGTTGTACATCCGATGAAAGAGCTCGATAAGGCGGGGTACATGCAGAAAACCGCTTGAAAATTGATACAGAAATAATAGAGTTATTGCAAAATGTCTTACCTGAAGCGAGGCGAGTTGGCATCAATTTTTGTGCAAAGAAAAGACTGAGTTTACCGTTATGTTTTGATAAACAGTCGGTGTTGTTATAACATCTCGTAACTACGGTTTGATTCAAGCCGTAGTTATTATCCAGCAAGATTAACCTGGGACATCTGCATATGTAATGACCCCACTTCGGTAATGTTTTGTTAAGACACTCAACTAACGGACTTTGCACACGAAAATTAATCAGTATCAGTTTAATGTGGTCAGACAATACGAGATTTTATAACAACACCAACGAAATACTATTTATTTGTCCGAAATTACGTCACGGTTTACTTGATAAAATCGTTCCCTATTGTCGGTAGTCGTTATCCATCCCATCATGCACAATCCCCACCGTGAGTATGATTGTCTGAAATATAAGCAGTTGTCAAGTGTGCGATCCCGCGATATCTTATTCCTTCCTTCTAATTTTCTTTTAAGACTTATGGTAGTATACCCCTACTGAGATTAGCGCGACGTCGGAATTATTCAGGCGACGTCGAAAACATTCGGCGGTGGAAAGTTCCACCGCCAAATGTTTACGACCACGCCCGAAAAGGCTCGGATACGTAACTTAATACGAAATAGTACTCGAAATTAATGTATTTTAAAACTGGTAAAAACTGGTATTTACAAGACTTATTTTCAAAATGGAATAGAATTGTATCTTCTTTTTTTCCTGATTGCCCGATAGTTTTGTTTCCGCCATTTTAAGAAGTAATCTTTTTTATATTTTTTTATATTTCAAGGTTAAAACATCGCAAATAATATTTGTGGCAAGATAATGCTATAATCTCAGTGGATAGCAAGTACACATGGCTTGAATTTGGGTTTATCTGTCAGTCTGAAACCCTTTCCCGGACGCCACACACAAATGGACAAAAATAGATGTTTTTAATCAATACAAAGACACTGTCCAAGAAATTTTAGAATTAGGGAGGGCGATTTTTTCATTTTCAACATAGTTTTTTCCTTCAGATTTTATCGTAAACAATAACTGGCGTCGAAACTTTGCGGAAGTGTTCAAAAGGAAAAAAGAATTAGGTCGATATTTTCGGTTTCTGACGGGTTTCTTGTTATTTGATTTTTTCAATGAAACAGTGGATAGGGATAGGATTTTTAGCTCCACTGGCCTTTAAGCCTGCGAGCTATCATCACAGCAGTGTGTTTGTCGTGCGTGCGTCCTTGTGGTCGGTTGTCAATTTTTACTTTGAAAATCTTCTGAACAACTAGATCTAAAACTAGATCTACTGGACGTGTTCATATTTAAAAAAAAAAGATCATTGGGTGATTCTTTCTCAGATTGCTTCTAAGAAGTTTGAATTGAATTTGACAAAATGGCTTTTTTAGTTTCAGTTTCATTGTGTTTTCACTCTCTCATCCACAAATATTGACTTATCAAGGCAAATTTTAGGTAGAATGTTGGTGATCATAAGGTTGGTTTTGTATTCGGGACCCCACATTTAACCAAATTTGAGGAAGATGATCGAAATTGTACACAAAAAACCGCAACCTCGAAAGTACTTGTAAACAATGTTGGCCAAAAATAAGTCCTCTTGGCATTGACCGATTTTCTGTGTCCCAAAATTGCCGAAATACCCGAAATACAGTAACTATCTGAGGCGCGTTCTATAGAGTGAGCATATTTGAGATGTTTTGAGATTTCATACGATATTTCAAGTTAAATCATTCTTTAAGGCGAAATTTTAAAGCCCTTCGATGGGCAGCGTCATTGCTATATTTCTTGCGGAACCCATCGGCCATTTCTTTAAAAACAATATAATAGAGAATTGACCGAGTCGTTCCGAATGCTCCATAATTCATAAAAACCGTGGTTTTGACGTCATGATGAGAATAATGGCATAAAGTATGGAGTATTCGGAACACCGTGATCAGGATCTTGGTAACAAAAACGCTGTATCTAAAAACATCTTTAGAAATCTTAAAAAAAAAAATCACCAGAAAAACGCACCGCTGTTCTCTAGACGTATAGTCAAGTCACGGCATGGCACATGATTTAAGGGGGAATGCTCCAGTTTTTGGGAACACTCGGTCATTACTGTAGTAAATTAAATGTTTCGTACCAATATGTTTCGCTACCATATTTTCAATAATATAACACATCATTACAATTTACCATTTTCGAGGGTAAAAGTGTATTTGTTATGCGAAACTGATTTCCTCATGATGGAAATCGATTATTTAGAGCAAGACAGTCGTAAGTGTGTATGCAGTTACCACTGTTTTGCGTCATTTCATTCATGTGTAGCTGATAAAAAAATGCTGTAATTCACTAATTAGTGCGCTGACCCATACATTTTCTTTTTGAATTATTACCAGGACATGTTGCTTAATACAACGAGGGAGTTTTATCAAATTCTATTATGTAGAACTTGAAATATTTCCAAAAATATGCAATTTTTTACATAAAACACTCCAGCTTCGTTGATCTAACCGAACACGTGAGCATGGTGTTTTATACATTTACGCGTTTACAATAGCACATATTTTGATTTTTCTGTTCTTATTAAATGTAAGACGTTACTTTAAATCCGTTTTCGGTACTAAATTTTGAATATACAGCATTTTATTAGCATTTTAGTGACCTTGGACAGGTGCAAGAAATTGTGCATTTTTTCGATGTAGGGGTATGTGATACGAATGCCTATAAAATTCAAACAAGATCGCTGACCACCCAATTTTAATTTATTTTTCAATTGGTAATAACATGTAATTTCAACATACAAAATATAAATAAATTCTATTATTGGGAAAAAATTCAGGAAACTGGAGCATTCCCCCTTAAGGTAGTCTACCCATAATGAGATTCGGGCGACGTCGGAATTATTCGGGCGCGGTCGAAAACATTCGGCGGTGGAACTTTCCACCACCGAATGTTTACGACCGCGCCCGAATATGTTCGAACACGTAAGGACGAAGCTCGAATAAATCCGATATTTTATGAATCTCAAAATGGCCGCATTACGGCTTAAAAACTTTACTTATATGAACAAGGGAAAAGTTCTTAATATTCAAAACAACTTTGCACGCGTTGGTTCACTTAAAAATAATTTTGCACTTTTGACAACCTAGATATACATTTATATTTGACATACAAAAACTATTTTACGTGAGGTCGTTGGCTAAAATACACACGTGTATTAATTAAGAGGACAATTTTAACAAACGAAAATTGTAAATTCGGACAGAACTGGTAAAAATCTGATATTGTGAATGGCGTTTAATGTCATATCGCACATCTTAAGCAATTTAAAGGGACATTTCATTCTAATTTCAATTTTTAAAGTATTTCTTGATGCCAAGATTGGTTATTCTAATGAGTATAAATACTATTAGTTTTTTAAGTCGTTGCCAATAAGCGAGAAACACGCATTTAAAGTTGAGACATAATCGATAAATTGCATATAAATCCGAACTGTTGTCCGAAACAATTTGTTCAATTTTAACACAAAAATAGAAATTTCTCGCAAACGGCGCAATATTTTGGCTTGAAATTTTCAGAATTTTCATAAGGAAATAATTATGCTCTTTCAGATAAAGATAAAAGAATAATTTATGACAAAAAATTCTGAAATGTCACTTTAACCATGCTGATATTTCTCTCACAAACGCTACCACAACGTCCAATCTGAGCCTCTTAACCCTTTCCCAAACAAGACCTGGTTTTTACGCCCCTCATTGAATAGGCTTTGGAAAACATTGAAACAAAAGAAGAAACTACTGATAACCAGCAGTTTCTCCTTTTGTCTCAATATTTTCTAAGCAATATTTTACACAAATCATATCTTAAATAACATCCATTTTGTCATTTGTGGCAGTTTTTGAAGAGGATCACCTTGGAATTTTGTCGTTTTGGAAAGGGTTAAGGCCTAGGGGTCTGTTGTTCTGAGTATTTCTTGGAACTGCACTGGACAGACTTGAAAACGATTATGCTGCAGCCCGCGTTTTCGGGCATCCGTCTAGATACACGCCTGGTTAGCAAGTGTCTTAACCCTTTCCCAAACAGCAAATTTTAGGGTGATCCCATGAAAAAACTGCCACTAATGACAACATGGAAGTTATTACAGATAGAATTTGTGTAAAATATGGCATAGAAAATATTGAGACAAAAGGAGAAACTGCTGGTTATCAGCAGTTTCTTCTTTTGTTTCAATGTTTTCCCAAGCCTTTTCTATTAGGGACGTTAAAACCAGGTCTTGTTTGGGAAAGGGTTAAACATAGCATTGAAAGAGTTGAGAGAAAGCTTGGAAATGCTTTCACAAATGCTTACCATAACATTTCGATTGGTCACGTTAAACCATTCCCAAACAAGACCTGGTTTTGACGTCCCTAGAAAAGGATAGGAAAACATACAGGCAAAAGAAGAAACTGCTGATAACCAGCAGTTTCTCCTTTTGTCTCTGTTTTCAGAGCTATTATGTACACAAACTGTATCTCTATGAACAACAATTTTGTAGTCTGCAGGAGCTTTTAAATAGGACGACCCAATATTTCGTCATTTAGGAAAGGGTTAAAAACTGGTCTTATCATTAAGAAAGCCTTAACCCTTTCCCAAACGACAAAATTTTAGACTGTTCCAATTTGAAATGTGTTGCAGACGACAATTTCAAGTGAATGAAATTTTACATTATTTGGTCTTTTTACATAGAAAACATTGTGGGAAATGAAAAAATTGCTTGTCACAAGCAATTTTTTTCATTTTCCACAATGTTTTCCCAAGCCATTATCTTGTGGGGAGTCAAAAAGAGTCACTGTGTGGTAATGGGTTAATAACCTCACTGGTGTGAAAAAAGTAGAAAAAAAGGTAAGAGACAGAGCTTTCAAGGTTTCTCACAACGAACCATTACACAATGTGTGTCGTCCTTGAGAATTATATAAAAATACATCTTCTCACGTGTTTAAATACCATCCTTTCCCCAAATACCGGAAACTATCTTTTATGTTAAGGATTGCAACTACATTTTTTAACACTTCGTGCATCCTCGGGCGTCATCCATTTTAGCGAAAATTGACGAGAGTATTCCTCGTCAATTTCCGTTGTCGCGAATGAAGCCCGGAAATAGACGATGGTATCTCTCATGTTTTTACATTGTCACGGTTAACGCCCAAAGATACACGAATTAGTGTTAGTTATTTAATCTAATGATGGGTTTTAATCCTTACACTTGGCAAATTTTACTTTAAAGTGCCATTTCACATTTTATTGTCATTGCTTTTCATCTGAAAGACCAAAATTTATTATGAAAACTCTGATTTTTTTTGCTAGAAATATGTATTTGTGTGCCTTTTTTGGGGGGGGTTGGGGTTGGGCTAAAGCATCAGTGTCTGAATATTGGGGAGGGGCTAAATTGAACTTTCCCAAAATTTTCAGTGTGAAATAAGGAAAATTCGGCATTTTTGGCCAACTCCTAGCCGCCCCCCCCCCCCCCACCCCCCTCCTGTTCCTACGAGCCTTCAGAAAGTTGTGCACAAGTAACCGTTAGAAAACAAAAACAAGGACAATAAAAATAGGACCGACGTTATTTATTGACTCGGATTTTTATACACAATAGAGCCCGATGCCTCCTTTGGCTGGACATAAATGATCTTCCCATTGAGGTTGGTAAATTCATACGTTATTTCTTGTTTGTAATATTTGTGCTATTTGCATTTTCGACAGCCTAGCACATTCTCCTTAAACGAGGTCTTTGTTGAAAAGCGACGACTAAATGAAATATTGGTCAAAGGCCGACCTTGAGAAGTCTATTTTAAAAATCCCAACTTGAAACTACTCACGTGTTTCAATTTTAATCCTTTCCCCCTCAAAATACATTTTATTTAATGTTTACCAAACCCTTTATTCGGGGGTAATCTTCGGAATCATCTCATCGAGTACCAACAGCATATTGCTGCTTTTTAATAAACGAAAACCTCGTAACTGCAGCTTATAACAAGCTGCAATCGCGAGGTTTTCGTTGTAAAAGGACAATATATGATTTGGATCGGAAATTAACAGAATTATAATTATCTTTATCGGCGATGAACTCTTGCTCTGCTTGAAGTTTTTCTCCTTTTCTATGAATGATTTTTTTTCTTCAATCTATTGATATAACATGATTCTAAGTAAAAACAATTAATTTACAGTAAGTGATTCCATTATAGTATGTCCATATAATGATGGGTTTTGACGTCAAAGAAGAAAAAGATATGATTAACATCATGAAAAATAAATCTACAAGATCTTTGAATTTTTAATATAGGCTTACCTCTAAAATTATGCTGAAAATTTCAATGTGTCGTCGCTTTTCAACAATAACCTCGTACCTGCAGCTTAAAGGGGGACGAGCTAGGCTGTCGAAAATGCAAATGGCACAATAATTACAAACCAGAAATAATGTATGAAATTACCAACCTGAAGGGGTAGATCACTTTTCACCATTCTTAGCACTCGCCAAGCTTTATTAAGTTTTAAAATCCAAGTCAATGAATAACATGCTGTCAGTTTTGTTTAGTCCTTGTTTTTGTTTTGTAACGGTTAAATATGCACAACCTTCAAAAATCAATTACGTCAGAGGTACGTCATCTGTGCTCAGCGAGATTTAACACACCGTACAACCGGTTGCGTCGAAAGTCATCGAAGACAGATTCGGCATCTGATGTCATGTGCATGTTAGGCCAAATGAATTTACTTTTATAAATAAACGAAAGGATCTTTGGTATTCTATAGTTGACAAATACGCGTAATAATGTTCAGTGTTTGTACAAAATAAACCTTTTCACGTATCCCTCGCAAATAAGGTCACAGTCATCGACACAGCCGGTTGTACGGTGTATTAATACCACGGAGGTGTGTCTCGTTGACCTTGACCTTGTCTCGTTTTGAAGTGAAAATAGAATGTGTATACACGCTTGCAAAGGATTGATCTATAGCAAAGGAAAGATGGTTATTCGCCGTGATTGAGGTTTTTATGCATTGCAAATTGTTTTTCCATGAACAAATATGAGTTCCCGAACAGTTCAGAAGCATAAAAACCTAGCATGGGCCCCTTTAAAACAAGCTGCAGTTACGAGTTTTTTGTTGCAAAGCATAGATTTGGTTAAGGTCCGACCTTGACTATATTTATAAAATATCGGTCTCGAGACTTCTCACGTGTAGAAATATTGTTCTGGGAAGCGTAACCTTAAACAGACATTTCATTGTCATTTCAATTTCTTAAAGTATGTCTTGATGCCAAGATTGGTTATTCTAATGAGGATAAATGCAATCAGTTTTTTTTTAAAAAATGTTGCTGATAAGCGAAAACACACCTTTAAAGTTGAGATAGATATGACAAATTCCATAAAAATCTGAAGTGTTGTCCACAACAATTTGTTTAATTTTAGCACAAAAATATATACTTCTCGTAAACGGTGCAATATTTTGGCTTGAAATTTTCAGAATTTTCCCAAGAAAATGTGCTCTCTCAGGTAGAGATAAAAATGAAATTTATGAAGAAGTAATGTGAAATGTCTTTTTAATGCTTATTCCGAACAGTAAAATGCAGAGAGGTCCAAGTTGGAAGCTAAATTGATAAAGAGAGAAATTGTGTATATTATAGCTGAGGAAAATATTGAGGCAAAATGAGAAAATGCGGATAATCAGCATTTTCTTCTTTTGTGTCTCTATGTTTTTCAAAGCCTGTTTTCTTTGGCACGTCAAACCAGGTATTGCTATGGGAAGGGGTTAACGCTTCCCCGAACAATAAATTACTTTTTGTTCATCAACAACTTTAAGCCTTTAACAAGGGAGACCTCGATTTAAAGTCCATATAAAACTGGTTTGGGAAAATGTTGAGAGAAAAGAGGAAAACCAACATCTTCCTTGCCTTGAATGACTGTTGTCTTATGCTTTTATCATTTCGTTTATACCATCACTTAATTTGGACTAAGTTTTTCAATCTGCTATCTTGGAAAAGGTTCAGCTGAACGGTTGAAACTCATTCACAAAAAGTGACACCCTTTGATGCATCTCATATAATTATTTTGGGAAACGTTGAGACGAGAGGAGATCATGATAACAACTTGCATTTTCTGCTTTTGTCCAAATTTTCTGTATTATGTTAAACATTTTCTACTTTTGTGTCGTCTTCGACTGCTTACAAATTGGAACAGTCAAAATAAGTGTTGTTTGTGAATGTATTTAAGCCCAACCATTGGAAACTATTTATCATTACATTCCAACTTTGCACGTAAAGCTGCAGTTACGAGTTTCATTTAAATGGGTCAAACGTCTATAATAGAGCGTGCATACTTAAAATATACGCGTCGACGAATATATTTTCAACTGCTCGTGTAAATCTTATGCGTCGACGCGTAGATATGCGCGTCAACGAATAAAATTTACGCGAGCAGTTGAAAAAATATGCATCGACGCGTAAATTTTACGCGAGCAGGAGTAAAAAATGTGAAACCGAGGCTGGCCAATGGGAGAGGCGGTTAGAAACCCTTCCCTTTATACCATAAAATTGATGGATGAAACGAAGGATATGATTGGTTAATAGATAAAATACTCGTCGACGCGTTAATTTACGCGAGCAGTTGAAAATTTACGCGTCGATGCGTATATTTTATGTGTGCACGCCCTAAATAGACTTTTGACCCATTTGGTATGCCATAGAGTTTTTCGTTGAAACACGACGTGAGTTTGTTGTCTAGGAAGTTTTTTTTACGGCCTTGAGAGCTGGTATTGATATAGATCTAGTTCCACTATTGGATCTGCTCACGTGTAGTTATCAAAGGAGTATTTTGTTTACAATGAAATATCTTATTCGTGTTTAAATACATATACACGTGTGACATTTAAGCATGTCTTTTGTTTTGCTACATGCACATGCGATTTAAAGGACCTTGAACACTTCAAAGCATTGGTTGTTTACGACCTAGTTTATTCAAAACAATTATTCACAATACTCACTCGTGGACAGCAGATTATGTACGATTACGTATGCTGGTCGATTTGGTTTTAGTTTTATTTTAAAGGTACTCTCTTAAAACAGAGTAATACCTTTTCGTTTAAACTATGATGAAATGAAAATAGGAAAAACAACTGAAAAATCTGATACAAATTCTCAAATGCTGACGTCTCATATTATCGTCATCGTCCAAAAATAGAAATGACGTAATTATGCAGAACATAATGCATAAGCGGCGAATAAGTAAACAGCACCGCGTCTATCACGGAGCAACACTTCGAAAAAAGGTCAGAAATGTTGGTAATTCTCGGTTTAACAAAAATGACGTGTTTGTTTGTGAGGAGATGGGATACGGAACGGACCGACTTATTCAATAAGTTTATCTGTCAGTATCAGTGTTTAAATGAATGAAAGCGCGTGTGAGATAAACTGAACGATTTTAATTTGATAATTCAAAATATGTGCTATTAAAGTTAGATCTGATAAGTATTTTAAAGGTCTTATCTTTCCTTTTCAAGTTCGTTTCTCGGGCACAGTCGCAAGCGAATGATTCTACATATGTTAGGGAAAAGGGGGGATAGGATCCTTGATTATTCCGGAACTGCAAACAGGTAAAAAAATCAAAATATGATGAAAAATGGCCAACCTCTAAAGTCTAGCTCACAATGAATTACCTGGAAGAGCATCTCTATCGATTAGCTAGAGACAATCTGCCATGTCATTTATCGTGAGCTATATCTAGACCTTTTCTATCCAGTGAGAATAGCAATGAATCTTGCGCTAAAAATAGATTTAATAAACTGTTATGTTTTGATAAATCGTCGGTGTTGTTATAAAATCTCGTAACTACGGCTTGAAGCAAGCCGTAGTTACGAGATATTATAACAACGCCTACGGAAATATTATTGTTTGTCCGAAATTACGTCACAGTTAACCGGATAAAATCGTTCCCTATTATTCACACTCGCGAAATGAGGTTGAGGGAAATATGGGTGAATGAATCTGGCAGAAGACAGGTAAATAGATATACAAGGTCAAGAAAAACTGGGACACGTGCTATAATAAAGCTTTCCAAGTACAAAGAGGTGTACTATTTTCTCCCTCCCCCTATTTTCGTCTACAGGCGCTCAACATTTTAACCCATTGCCGAACGGTGACGTTTTTTGACGCCCTACAAAATAAGGGCTTGAGAAAACATCATGGAAAATGAAGAAATTGCTTATGCCAAGCAATTTTTTCATTTCCCACAATGTTTTCTACTAAAAAGGACCAGAAGACGTAAAATGTCTTTCTTTTGAAATTGTCGTCTGCAACACGTTTGAATTTGGATCAGTTTAGAATTTTGTCGTTTAGTAAAGGGTTAACCTCCATCCTGTCAACATTTACCTCTGTGCACAAGCCAAAAAAGCTCTTATTGTGTGTGTGTGTTCTAGGTTATTTATCCATTTTTCCATATGACCGAGTAGTAGACTGGGCGTGCCCAGGAAGGAACTCCCTTCTTTTGACCCGTTTCCAGCTTTGAATGGTGGAGGAAGACCCCAAGTTGGCACCTGGGTAGAACCACCGACGTTCCGCAAGCCAGCTGGATAGCTTCCTCACATGAAAGTCCATATGTCCCTGGCGGGATTCGAACCCACAGAGGTGAGGGGCAAGTGATCCTGAGTCAGCGACTCTAACCACTCAGTCACGGACGCCCCCATAAAAAAGTCCTCTTAGTTGTCCATACAATTTTCTATGCGTGAGTTCGAATCTTACAGGTGAGGGATACCTGCAAAATTCGAACCATCTTATGCAAAATTACAGTAGTTTTGAGTTCAGTATTGTGCTATTTTCATGGGTTAATTTTGTAAACATGTGCCTTAATATCGTGATAGGACTATAGATACGATCTACCAAATGTCAAGAAAAAGTAGAGTACAAAACATTCAAATTACACACATGTGTAAAATTTCTTTCCCATAGGGCGTAGAGTCACGTGACACAAAAATCTACTTTGTAATTGTCAAGAATTTTGTTTATGCGTGACTAATTTGAAAAAAATTGAAGCAGAGACGACAGAAAAATGTTATGAATGCGCTAAATGTGGTAGATCTTTTGAAAAAAAAACGCGATAAAAAGTCTTGAAAATATTTTTTTATCAGGATTAAACCATTCATCATTATCCAACAAGTATGGAAGCATATTTGTGCCACAACTTAACCACTCAATATAACGTGAAAATAATGTAGGATTTCTCAAAAAAAAAATATTTTTTTTTCGCGAAAACAGATAAATTTTCACGATTTTTTTTTATCTTAAGGAATACGACCCATCATTGGCTCTAAATGATTCGTGTAATGTCGGCTGTTTCCGCAACAACGGAAATAATCGAGCATGTTCGGATTTACGGAGATTTTTTAAAACATTTTTTGTAAAGAGACATCTACATTAGATTTGAATTTGTACGAACAGTTTCTACAACGAATCACAGCCGATGAATTTATAAAAACGTCAAATGAAACGACAAAAGACGAAAAAATCAAAATATTTTGGCATTTAGAATGACCTCCCTTTGCAACAACAACAACTACAGCGCACTCAGTGATCTCCCCTGAATCAGAATTACGTATCTCTGACGTAATATGTCATTGTTTGGAGGTTGATTCGCACCATAAATATTTCGTTCCATAAATGGTCACTTTGTTTACCGTAATTTGAGCTTTTTCTTTGGGAAAAGGTAAGCTTGACCTTTGCCATTTCTTTCTGTTTAACCCTTTCCCAACAACTAGACACAAGATAAGACCAACTGATGCTTTCTCTACGCTAGGTTTGCGTGAAAAAAGAAACCAATGAGAGAAAAGAAGCAAATACTGATACAAGCAGTTGTATTTATTTTCTTTGTAGAATTTCTATTTGATTTATAAGCAATTTCATATTGGGGGGGGGGGGGGCTAACGGCCTTGTGCTGAATATTTGGGGGGGGGGGGGGGCTAATTTGGATTTTCCCAAAATTTTTAGTGTAAAATTACGAAAATTCGTCATTTTTTAACAACTTTTCCCCCAAAAAGCTCCCCCCAGCCACCCCCTCCCTATTCCTACGGGCCTGATATATTTTTGTGTTTCTGTCTCGTCTTTTCCATCTCTTTAGCTACTAATAAGGCAGCAAACATGATTCAAACATGACATCAGAAAACTGATATTCAAAAGTTGCTTGTTCACGTAACCCTTTCCCAAACAAGACCTAGTTTTGGCAGAGACCTATCTTTCTACAACATTCCTGGCTTTATTTATTTATTTATTTTTTCAAAATGTTTCTTGTGATGATAATACCGTCGTCAACTCACACTCAGACACACAAAATTCTGGGGCATTTTAACAATTTTCGACATAGACATGTTTGGCTAACGATTTATATGCAGATATTATGTACTTGTAACATTTTTATTTCTACCATTGTTAAAGTATTGAAACTTTGCACACATGCTTGTTGTCAGACATGTATATATTCCTTATTAAGGATAAAGATTGGGTAAAGATTCATTACCCTTTCAAATTTCTACTTGGGTAGACTTTTTATTCTTTTCATCCTATAAAATGTCACAATCCAACACTTTTTTGTTGAGCTATCCTGTCCACTGACGACTCTTGTTTTATAAACATTTTTGTTTATATATGTTCTTAATACTAATATTAATTTTACTATTATATAAATATTCCAATACAAACAATAAAAAAACTGTAAATTTCGTATGGAACAATTTATTTAAGTATAATGAACAAAGAGTGCCATTTTCCTTAAGAAATCGGGCGGTGGTAAATAAGGGGGTGTATTAGTCAAAGTGATTTTTTTTAATTTGTGTACGGCGAAACTGTTTATTTTTTACTTTATTTGAAAGAATATACACATAGGAAAATTATGATCTCCCTTTTGTGCCATGCATTTTGATATATCATTGGAATTAATGTTATTTAAAATTGACTATTGTTTCAGATTCGTCCGAAAAGCCTGTCGAAAGTATGGTAGCCATGTATTACAAAAGCAAAAAAAAATATTTTGCTGCTGGTTATTATTTATTTACTTGTTAGTCCATTGTTGGGGATAATATAAGCTATCGATTAGATGCAAACACTTGTGTTTCTTGCTTTTAATCATGCAGTTTTTGTGTTTAAAAGCTCACTTGGGGTGTTTGGCATTTCATGATTTTGTATGACCCTGATGCAAGATATAAAATTATCAAAATTTCACTAACGAAACGATCAAAGTTGATAAAAATTGGCAATTAGATGCGGCATACCATGCTGATTTTTAATTGGACGTCCGAAAGGACGTACAATTCTTATAACCACTTTTGGACAGGCGAAATGGGTTTTCATTACCAAAAAACCCTTTCTCAGACTCAATTGCCAGTTGACCAAAATTCAAAATAGATTTTGCGACCATACAGGAAAACTGTCGTATCTTTTCCTACTTTCTATGTGTTCTCTAACAAATACTATAAGATTCATTGGCCGATTCAATTCATGCCACGTCTTAACCAATTTTACGATCTTTTTTCGATTTAATCATTTTCTTGTAGTTTTTTTACTTTCGTAATATTTATTGTGTAAAGGGTAAGATCTTTAGAAAGCGATACATGCATACACTATGGTTATAATGTAAACAGACACCCTATATCATCAGCAGCAGCGATAGCTCAAACGGGAAAGGATTAACCTCGCAACCTTTTTTCAGTTTGAAATTTGGAACGCCGTTGGTTCAAAACCAGTTCGGACTATTTCTTCTGTATAACGTTTGTTTTTCTTGATGTGTTTATTGAAAACACACATTTTAGAATGATTATCCAATTCAATACACGTATTGTGTATGATAGGTTCCTTTTCTTTGATCATTGTTGTTTAAGTCTTTGACATATTTAAAGGAACGGGGTTTCCACGAGACGTACTTTGGAACCAGGGTTTTGAAATTGATTATCGGGGAGTGAGTTCATTTCGCAACTCGGGTTCGACTCGATGACAAATCGGGGTTCCATCTGAACAGCCTCAGATGAGACACTAGTGAAATCCACCTATTCAGAAAAATAGTTGCTCTTACGAGTTTTTTTCTCCAGCATCTGTATCACTGATATTCGACAGTATCATGACCTATTTACATACTGATCGATGATCATGACAACAATGATTATTACTAGTATAAGACTAAGTGACAGCGATCTGTATTTATTTCGTTTAAGAGACCCGTTTACGTGTATTGAGCTAAGAAGATGAAGAAATGGGTCTGCAACAGATGGTACCTGGATGATCGTATGAATATGTTTACAGATAGGGACATTGCTATTCTCAAATTTTCGTTGATAATGATATGAAGATTTAAATTGCTTATTGTACTCCACTGCCATTTTCCCGACGGCACGTTCCCAATTTCTTCTTTTTATGCACATCTGTAGATGTAAGGATGCTGTGGTAGTACTTGTATGAGGAATCCATGGTAAGGTGCTCCAATTCACCTGGTATTTTGTTTCAGGAAAAGTATGTATTGAATTTGTTTTGTAACCACAACCAGGGAAAACTGCTACCGTGTTTTTTTTTCTTTTTTTACTCTAAACAGGAATAAAAATCAAAGTGCTTGGAGCACTATATTTAGACGCCTCTCATTGATTGAGCGGAATTGTATGTAAATGATCGGCGTTTCATTACTTTATTTCGTTGAATTTGTGTTAAGATCGATTCTAAATCACTGCTGTCGTTTTTTCGCCAACGATGGTGGAGATAGAAGTCGAACAAGAGTGCCATGGTCACAATATACGCCGCCACTTATAAAACTTGAGACAAAAAAATGACATTGACAAGGATTTATAAATATTCACACAAAAACCTGTAAAAAGTTGTGTTCACAAAAAGGTTTTTATAAATATCCAGTCAAAAACCTGGAAGGAATTGCGTTCACGAGACTGAAATAGCATTAAGCCCTAGAGACTAAGATTGAAGGGGGGGCATAACTCAGGCAAAAATCAATGAACCATAAAATCCTTGCTTCATGCACATCTACCAATTCAGGTAATAACATCCACCAAGTTTCATAAGGATCCAGTCAGAATCTTAGAAGAAGTTGTGTTGACAAGGCTGCAATTTCAATCAGCCCCAGAGACTAAGTTTTAAGGGGGCATAACTCTAGAAAAAATCAATGAACCATAAAATCCTTCCTTCATGCACATCTACCAATTGAGGTGATTGACCAAGTGTCATTAATATCCAGCCATAAACGTAGGAGGACTTGCGTTGACAAGGCTGCAATTTCAATAAGCCCCACAGACTAAGTTTTAAGGGGGCATAACTCTGGCAAAAATCAATGAACCATAAAATTCTTCCTTCATGCACATCTACCAATTGAGGTGATAACATTGACCAAGTTTCATTAAGATCTAGCCAGAAACTTAGGAGGAGTTGCGTTGACAAGGCTTCAATTTCAATAAGCCCCAGAGACTAAGTTTTTAAGGGGCATAACTCAGGCAAAAATCAACGAACCATAAAATCCTTCCTTCATGCACATCTACCAATTGAGGTGATAACATTGACCAAGTTTCATTAAGATCCAGCTAGAAACTTAGGAGGAGTTGCGTTGACAAGGCTGCAATTTCAATAAGCCCCAGAGACTAAGTTTTTAAGGGGCATAACTCTGGCAAAAATTAACGAACCATAAAATCCTTCCTTCATGCACATCTACCAATTGAGGTGATAACATTGACCAAGTTTCAAGAAGATCCAGCCAGAAACTTAGGAGGAGTTGCGTTGACAAGAAAAGTGGACGGACGTACGGACGGACGGACGGACGGACGGACGGATGGACGGACGGATGGACGGACGGACAGACGGAGAAGATGACGCCAATATACGTCCGCCTCCGGCGGCGTATAAAAAAGATGATTAAAAAGAACAATGTCTGAGTAGAATTCGAACCCAGGGCCTTCCGGATATAACATGTGTAAAGAGTACAAGGTGAGTGCTCTGCTAAGTGAGCTATCGCGGCTTTCATTTATGTAGCGCGTTGGCTTACATTTTGAATAAATTGCTTTGTAGCGTACTTTATAAAATCAATGAAAAGTATAACTGACGACAATACTCATAGTAAACCGAAACAAGAAGACAAAAGTGCTAATCGCATGGCCTTAATTGAATTTGGTAATCAAATTAAGGTTCCGGAACTGTAATAGCACTCGGCTATTGTCGACAGTAATCGGGCGTCGATTATAGCCGATTATACCCGAAGATTTATAATCGGCGGTTTCCGTATGTGCTTTATTTAGAAATCACGTGATCTATTTATGCCTTATTTGGAAACCGCGTCATTCGTCACGTGGGCCGAATTTGGAAAAACCTACAAAGATGGCTACCGGAAACGAAAAAAATCGTGACAGAATAGGTCGTTTTTCGAAAGAACGCGTGCCCTAAGCCAAAATGAACAGAAAATTATTGATAGAACATAATTATTCTTGTGGACTTAACTGCTCGCGTATATTAGGTCCGGAATCAGACGTGCCTTCTCAAGTAAACAGAACGAATTGGTGGATGGACCGAAGGATTGTTGAGTTTGGTTGTCTTTTGAATGCAAACATTGAAATTCTGCACACAGAATGTCGCCGCTGTCCCGTACCATTGACAATATATAACATTGTTGGCGAAGTGAAAAAGGGACTCGGGAGTACTTATTTGTGAGATGTGAGCACTGTGGCTACTTAGACAGAGCGAAACTAGACCAGACAGAGACTGATTGAATGGCGGAGGGCAGGCATGCCAATTGCCATGCATTGACGTTACATGTAATACGATGCTCGGCACTGGTATGTGTTAACTTTATTGAAGTCATAAAATAGACCTACCATTGAAGAATAAATGCTGTACCACATGAGCTGGTCTAGTGGTGCCCCCCCCCCCCCCCCCCCCCGTTGCAAAAATGTAACCAAAACCTTTTTGAATTCCTCCTCGATCTGGGTTTTGGTTGCAAATCCTGCCTATTCATTGCAATGGAGCAGGTGCTGGTGAGCAAGTTTAGCATAGTCTAACTTCAAAATATAGCTATGGAATGTAGTAAGAATGTTACCTGACAACAGGTTAACCTTTTTTCTGTCAATCCAGTGTAGTTTTATCATGCGCGGATCCAGAGGGGGGATCAGAGGGTCGTGACCCCCCCCTGGAATTTGGCGAAAAAAGGGGTTATCAAAAAGATTACTGGTAATAACCCAAATAAGCTGCGGCATTCGTCCCTGTGTGCCATGACAAACCGTTGTTAAATTTTGTCCTTTGTGGTATGACATATCTGCATGCAAGGATCCAGAGGGTAGTCCTGACCCCCCCCCCCCCCCGAAATTTAGCGAATAAAGGGGGTTAAAGAACGGATGACCCCCCCCCCCCCTGGGAAAAATACCTGGATCTGCACTTGGTATTATGTTGAAATCACCTTCAAATAAAGTTCAATTCAATTTTGAAGCGGAGTAACCACCCATTTTATTCTACTGAGACTTGAATTTTCCGTTGGAAGAAAAAATTCATAACAATTCTTAATGATACTTTTCAACCGTATTTGTGCCATGGAATATCTTTTTATGGTTTACACATCTGATTACATAAGTTAGTATTCAAAAATTTATGCAAGAAAATGTGTTTCCCACTTTTTTGTCTTGCTCCAAAGAAGGATTAGGGTAGAATTGTAGCCACAAACCAATACCCATTATCAAGTTTGTGGCTACGATATAGCTATGGAATGTAGTAAGAATGTTACCTGACAACAGGTTAACCTTTTTTCTGTCAATCCAGTGTAGTTTTATCATGCGCGGATCCAGAGGGGGGATCAGAGGGTCGTGACCCCCCCCCCCCCCCTGGAATTTGGCGAAAAAAGGGGTTATCAAAAAGATTACTGGTAATAACCCAAATAAGCTGCGGCATTCGTCCCTGTGTGCCATGACAAACCGTTGTTAAATTTTGTCCTTTGTGGTATGACATATCTGCATGCAAGGATCCAGAGGGTAGTCCTGACCCCCCCCCCCCCGAAATTTAGCGAATAAAGGGGGTTAAAGAACGGATGACCCCCCCCCCCCTGGGAAAAATACCTGGATCTGCACTTGGTATTATGTTGAAATCACCTTCAAATAAAGTTCAATTCAATTTTGAAGCGGAGTAACCACCCATTTTATTCTACTGAGACTTGAATTTTCCGTTGGAAGAAAAAATTCATAACAATTCTTAATGATACTTTTCAACCGAATTTGTGCCATGGAATAATAATAATAATAAAGCCCCGTTCCCACTGTCACGGTTTGGATCCCCGGTTAGTCCCGGATGAGTGGTCCGGGGGAAACCGTGACAAACCGGGAGTACAACCGTGGCGGCACCGTGAACATCCTGGACCATCCGGGATGAACCTTGTTGATCCGGCAACCGACCCCGGATGTTTTAAAATGTTTAATACAACCGGCAGTCACCGGGACTCACCGGGAGGATGTCAAGAATCGGCTTTATCCGGGGAAACACCGGCATATTCCGGGGCAAGTCCGGTTCTCTACCCTGGCTCAACCGTGATAGTCCCTGATGATCCGTGGACATTTTCAGCTTAATCAATGTAGTTTCATTTTCTGATGCAAGCATAAGCAAACAAGATGAACTATCTCATAAACCAGAACTTCAAGAGACGAAAGAGAACTGATGCTGATCCACGAGTGACCAGCGGGAAACATCGGCTTGTCACCGGCGCACAACCGTGATATGAAAGGGCGATACCGGCGGCTACCGGTACGCTACCGGCGACGACCGGGGTTACACCGGGTCGTACCGGGATCAACCGGGATCACGCCCCTGCGCCGTAAATACACCGGGAACAAATCGGGATAGTCCGGGGTAGAACGGGAAGGTCCTGCTAGTAATAAACCGGGGTTACACCGGGGCAATGTCGGGAATGTGGGAATATGAATCATTTTTAGAGAAAAGATCCCGGATCATCCCGGAATACCGGCTCTTTCCCCACCGGGAGGTACCGTGGGTGTCCGGGACCAACACCGTGACAGTGGGAACGGGGCTTAATAATAATAATAAAGTCTTTATTTTACGAGGCAGCACAGTTGGGCTATCCCAGTCTTCCCTGTGGGCCTCTACAAATATTTACAAAATTTACATGCATATATACAACAAAGCAAAGCATCACATAAAATATCCAAAGTGTGGTTACTCCTTTCATACATGACAAAATCTTAAGCTGATTCAAGCTAATCTACAGACAAATAAGTTGCGTGTTATAGCATGGAAAGAAAGTACATGTAGTGAAGGAGTAAAAGACTGGTAAACAGTATTTTCTTCCTTTCACTAAATGTATTCAGGGTTCGTTAGATAGATCTAGTCAAAATGATTTTCTGTTTGGAAAAGTATTGATAAGAACAGTATAAGGAAAAACACACTTTGGTCAGCATACAAAATGAAAAGAAAATATTTGTTGGAGAAATCAAACTAACTCGTCATATAAATGTACACATTTTAGGTCTCGCGTTGGATGGGATTTGTGCAAAACTATTGTAAGCATTTCTGCATACATGGGCACTTACCATTGCTTTGCACGAAGCCCCAACTAACTTTTACTGCCCTGAGTTAGAATTTAATAGCAAAAAGGATAAAAATTGATATTTTTTCTTTTACTCGAAATGTTGTATTATGATTTCTATGTTTTGTATTGTGATTCAGGATGTTAAAAGGTATACAATTGAATTATTGAACTTATATTGCTTCAGCAAATTATTGAAACAAATTGTTAGATCTTCATTGTATTTACCTGCTTCTCCTGTTTCATTAAGAAATAGCGTGCACATTCATTTGGGTTTTCCCACCTGTGCACCACCATTGCAAATATGCAGTTTTAAATTTAGATACATTGTCCATATTTCTGATATATAGGGGTATTTGATTCCAAATTTTTGGGCCAGAATATGAAATTGATTTTCTGAAAAATTCAATTCTTGGTTTTGGAATTTTGAGAGCTGAGTTTGCATTAGATCTTAGATTTGTATTTGCTGTTTCAATAAAGAGGTTTGATATATATTCTGGAGATTTACCATGTGTAGATTTGTACATGAAAATAGATTTTATATAGACACAATACGTTCATGGATAGTAAGCCACTTAAGTTCTTTAAATAATTCTTCACTTGGAGTTTCAGGGTCTTTATCAAGAATTAATCTTGCAGCCCTTTTTTGAAATTTATGAAGCTTATATAATATCTTTTTATGGTTTACACATCTGATTACATAAGTTAGTATTCAAAAATTTATGCAAGAAAATGTGTTTCCCACTTTTTTGTCTTGCTCCAAAGAAGGATTAGGGTAGAATTGTAGCCACAAACCAATACCCATTATCAAGTTTGTGGCTACGATATTGCAGCTAGCCCCTCCCCCCCCCCCCCCACAACACACACTCACACACCGAATATTGAAATAGGCTTATAAAAGAGATTTTGTTTTAGCATATTTTCATTTTCCAAAGTGTTTTCCTTTTGAAAACATGCTCCCACCCTTCTTGTAAAAAAATATCTTGATAAGCCCATGGATCAATTTCTAAACTTATCAAAGTTTCTGATAGCTTTCAAAATCGCTAGATTTAATTTCATACTGACAAATATGTGAACATGTATCAATGCTTTCCAAAACAAGACCTGAATTTGATATCCCTAACCAAATTTACTTCAGAAAACATTGAGGCAAAAGGAGAAAAGCTGAAAATCAGCATTCTTTTAATAAATAGTTGTTTACAGAGATCTATCAATTTCTCTCTTTTCCTTTCATCTAGGTCAAATCCTCTGCCTACAACTTGTTTTTGTATATATTGATATTCAAATGTAGATATCTATTGTTTGTATTTATCATAATTTATAACAATTCTTGTTTATTACAGCTATGATTGACAACATAGGGGGGCTGAACAATTTTTTAACCACCCTGAACTATCCCAGTTTTAGCAAACCTAACTTAAAAAGTATGGAATGGTGAGCAGGTGATGCAATAGTTTGAGAAATTTAATCAGAATGGCAGCTAAACATGCTTTCCAAGGAGAGATGAAGTAAGTTTAAACTAAGTACTATTGTGGTTTTTCCTCAGGTAGACACATTCTGATACATTTCATCAGTTTTGATGTTTACACTTTATCAGTTGGCAACATTGAAAACTTGTCCACATTCAAAGATGTTACAGGTAGAAAACAATGTGTGAAATGAAGAAATTGCTTGTCACAAGCTATTTTCCTCATTGTCCACAACGTTTTCCAAAACATTTATCTTGTGGGTGTAAAAAAAGTCATTGCATGTTAATTGGTTAAATATGACTGCAAATAGGTTCCCAATAGAGTTCCCAGAGCAAAAAGCATCCCAATAGAGTTCCCAGATAGTAGCTTGGGGTAAGAAATGCAAGATTCAGGAAACTTGAAAAATTGAATAAGTCATTCTGTAAGATTTTTATTCCAAGTGGCAATAAATTTAGACACAGCATGGCAAAAGCGGGGTTTCGACTGTCTAACATGTAGGTCAGATATTAAAACATAAATTATGAAATTTTGAGCACATCTTAACCCATTACCACACATTGTCTCTTTTTGACTCCCTACAAGGAAATTGCTTTGGAAAACATCTTGCAAAATGAAGAAATTGCTTGTCTCAAGATATTTATTCATTTCCATTGATGGTTTCAACACAAAAAGACCAAATAATGTAAAATTTCATTCACTTGAAATTGTCGTTTGCATACTCTTTGATTTTTGAAAATTCTTTAATTTTGCTGTCTGGTAATGGGTTAACCCATTAATGCACAGTGACGCCATTTGACTCCTTTACAAGAAAATGTTTAGGAAAACATTGTGGTAAATGAAGAAATAGCTTGTGACAAGCAATTTCTTAATTTACCACAATGTTTTCTACCCAAATGATCAAAAAATTTTATCGACAGTCCTGAAATTGTCGTCTGCAACACCTTTCAAATTGGAATAGTCCACAATTTTGCCGTTTGGGAAAGGGTTAAAGAGCTTTTATTCTCATCCATCACTTGGAGGATAATCATAAACCTATACATGTGGGAGAGTAATTGGAGGCTCAATTATGATGATGGGCTAGTAAAGGTGAGTGAAACAACAGGAATCCATGGTTAGGTGCATAGGCTACCACAATATGACAGAGGAGACATTGAAAGAAAAGACATGCTAAACAAAAATCAGTTCAATTCAGAAAGAGCTATAGTTTTGTCATTTATCATTGAATATGGTCAATGACTTTTCACATCATTGACATTTCACATGATAAATGGTTTAGAAATTTGTCTTGAGTAATAATTTAGTTGCAATTTTTGTTGTTTATGCATATTTCTAACCATGTTGTTCCTGGCTTTCTTATTTCATGATTATTCACACATTTTTTATTCAAAACCTTTTACTATTTGCTTGCTTGCATCAGAAGTGAGAGACGAAAAACCCGCCCTAAAGAAAGTTTGATTAGATTAGGAATGAAAGCCATGCAATCTTCTTTTCACAAGTTGATATGCTACAAACTGAGCTACCTTACTAGATCACATCTTCTAGAGCTTTTATTCTTTTCAAAATATATTTCAGCCCATACCTTTTTCATGTCCAAACAAAAACACGGGAAGAGGTTTATGAAGGCAGTTGTAAATCTCCTCACATGTGGAACGTGCAAATGGTGGAACGAAACAGGCCTGGTGAAAAAGTTCAAGACCACAGATGTGTGTATAAAACCATAGAGGAAGTACATGTATGATGGAAAGTGCTAGTGGTGTACAGATTCTAGTTGAATTGAATTGTATAAATCAGGAACACCTGTTGGAATCAAAGAAGGGGATGGTGACAGCACATTGATTCTTATACTTTCGGGAAAATCGAGTTTGAAATTTCAACCTATATATAGGATATAGGATTCCGGAGGCAGAATAAATACACCCTGCATGGACATGTTCTCGAATCAGTGGATAGTGCCAAGTACCTTGGGGTCCATATTAGCCAGAGTATGTCGTGGGAGTCCCACGTAAACCATACAACTGCCAAAGCCAGCAAAACCCTAGGTTTTCTTCGCAGGAACCTGTACAATTGTTCCAGAGAAGCCAGAGAACGAACATACAACACTTTTGTATTACCAACCCTGAGCTATGCAGCGGCAGCATGGGACCCATACCAAGCAGCAGATGTCAACAAACTAGAAAAGGTCCAACGCCGAGGGGCAAGATTCGCCTGCAACAATTATAGCGACAGAACACCCGGCTGTGTCACCCGAATGATAAGTGACCTTGGTTGGCTCCCGCTGATAGACAGGAGGCGCATCCATAGGTTGCAGTACTTATTTCAGATAAAACATCATGCTGTAGATATCAACCCTGGTAACCTTCTCCAATCTGGCGATTCCCGCACAAGAGGTAGAGGACGGATAAGACAACATGAGACTCAGGCTACAGTATACCATCAATCCTTTTACCCGAGAACCATCAGAGACTGGAACCAGCTCCCGACACAGATTACCGACATTGACACCAGAGAAGACTTTTCAGCTGCCCTGAAGGACCTAGTAAGGAGTGGCTCCTTCGTCTTCAACCCATAAATTCCACCAATAATGTATATAGTTTTAACATGTAAATATGTGTTTTTAACTCTGGAGGAAGATGGCTGTCTCCCCCTTCAACACAGGTCAACAATACAGTCAGATATGACTCCTGACCTTACCAAGGAAGACGAAGACGATATAGGACAAATAGCAGATATAGCTCAAAATAAATGACCTGGCAGAGCATTTCTAGCTAATAGCTTGAAATCCTCTGCCAGTTCTTTTCTTGTGAGCTATAGAACATTCTGTTATTGCAAATCCCTTAAACAGTAATCTAGACTTCATTTCAACAAGCTGTAAGCACCATCAGATACGGTTAGACCACTTCAAAACGATTCCAAAGGTGCCAAAATCTCAATTTTTACAAAAAATAAGTCAGAACAGTCTAATATTAAGGCGACATATTGCTTTCTGAGACAGAGGGGATCTTCTATGATTTACTATTGATCAGCATGGACCCTGATCAGCCTGGGTGGATGTGTAGGTTGATCTCGGTTGACACTGGTCGCAAAGGTCTTCTTATTTCTCCATAGTTCTGGATGGTTCATCTCATGTGGCGCAAGTCTGATCATTTTCACAAATAACAAATATTCAAAAATAGGAAATTAACCCTTTCCCAAACAGCAGGACTTTTAGCTCACCCAATTTGAAAGCTATTACAGATGGCAAAATGGAGGGCGATTAGAATATGACTAGTCGACATTATAGAGAAAATATTGTGGCAAAAGTAGAAATTTCTAGTTAGCGGCATTGTCTTCTTTTGTCTCAATATTTCTCACAGCCTCTATTATGAGATATGTCAAAACCAGGTCTTGTTTGGGAAAGGGTCAAAAGTCTATAATGTTTGGTATTTGTAACAGTTGCCTTAGTTTTGACAATTCTGGTGATACTGTGCGAAACACACAGATAAATTTAGGTTGACATTTAGTTCTTAGTCTTGCTTTAAAATATATAGAAAACACAGCAATAAATAAGAGGGGATAATGGCATTCTATACAGTCGACACTCGTTGTGTCGAAGTCGAAGAAACCGTCAAAATACCTCAACATATCCTGAGTTCGACTCATCCGATTTTTGTTCAGTTTCGAATTGCCACTTGATACTTTTTGTGCTTTTATAATTGAAATATAGTAGGAAAAGGAAAGAAATTGATCGAAACGAGCAATTTCCATCCTTTCCTTACTAAATTTCAATGTCCATATTTGTTTCAAAATTACTTTGAGTTTGTTTAAACTTTTTGATATCCATTGGTGAGGAAGGGGCCAGACTATAACTTCTACTTAAGCGGAAATTCGACATATCCGATGTCGACATACAGAGAGTTGACTGTATTTGTTATTTGAAATCCAAGTCCTATGTTGTTGGTACTAAATTGTATAGTCTTGATGAGACAATTCCAATCAGTACCCACACAATAAGATTGGGTGATAATTGAGTGATATTTTGCACATTGATATTCAACATTTACCGCATTCTATCTGTAGCTCTGAGAGAAATATAAGATTTTGACTTTGTCCCTATAGAAATACATTCTATACAAGCACTATTTTGTATGTAAGGTAATCACTACTGGGCTGAAAGACCTGTTGTATTAGGATAAACATTTGTGCCATTTTTTTTTATTTTGTGACATCAAGTGTTGAAGTTATGGGCCAAATTAGACGTAAGATATGTAGAGAATTGCTTATTTTTTGGTTGACCGGCTTTATTGAAGTAATTTTTTTCAGAAAACCGTGTGGGTAAACTCTATACAAATGATTTTTTCTATATCAGTATATGTTAGAGATAATTTTAAGTCATGTTTGGGGTCTGGGCCATTTTTGTAAAAAAAGTTTCATGCATTTGACTTTTTGCATGATTTTTGTACATGCCTCAAATTCGCTGATTTTTGTTTATGGTAGGGTTATAAAAAATTAAAGAATAAAAAAAATAAACCCATATTTTTCTATAAACTTTTTTATTTCTGAAAGAGCCATTAATACACTACATTGTAAATATTAATTTATGCTTGTAAACCTAAAGAAAAAATATTTTCATGATTTTTTTTTAAATATTGGTTCATATTTTTGGTCAAAAATTGTCGATTCCGGGTGTTGAAACAAAATAATTAACAAAAATCTTAAAATGTGGTATTTTTTTGTCATATTTCACTCATAAGTCCCTCATACATTACCAATTGATAAAATAACTTTAAAAAGTGCATAGTGAATAGTTTTAATTACAGTTCCGGAACCTTAATAGTGATTATTCATAGCGACCAATCAGTTGTCTTGAAACGGCAATCAAATCAATTTGAAGCCTGAGAAGGGTTTTCTGGTATTAAAGCCGATTTCGTATGTCCGAAACCGATCTTATAGAATTAAACACAGAAGAATGAATAAAATATCTTTCGTTCATGTACAATCCCGCTCAATCAATCAGAGACGTCCAATTACAGTGCTCTCAGCACTTTGATAAATATATATAGTTACTTATGTATATTTATGATTCTATTGATGGGTCGTATACCTTAACACGAATTCATTCCTGTTAATGCTCTAAACTGCCACAACATAAAGATAAAGTTTCATGAAAATAATGGGGGATTTCACGAAAACAGATTTCTTTTCTCGAAAACAGATAACTTTTTCATGAAAATATTAGAGGATTTCAAAAACAATAGGGCACCTCCTTGGGTCAAGGGCAACAACTGTGTGAAGTATGATGATCCTAAGTCAACCGCGGTTCTCGAGTTAGAGCACGGAAACGGATTTTTTCGGATTTTTAACAAAGTCCGATTGTGACCTTGACCTTTGACCTTTTTGACCCAAAAACAATAGGGCACCTCCTTGGGTCAAGGGCAACAACTGTGTGAAGTTTGATGATCCTAGGTCAACCAGTTCTTGAGTTAGAACACGGAAACGAAAAAGTCTACGGACGGATGGACGGACGGACGGATGGACGGACGGACGGATGGACAGACAGACAGACATGGTGAAACCAGTATACCCCCCTCTACTTCGTAGGTGGGGGGTATAACAAGACCGGATTTTGACGTCCCTAACAGAAAGGGCTTCGGAAAACATTGAGGCAAAAGAAGAAAATGCTGATAATCAGCATTTTCTCCTTCTGCCTCAATATTTTCCATGGTATATTGTACACAAGTTCAACCTTTATTAATACCAATTTTGTCATCTCCAGCAGCTTTCAAATTGGACTGGTTGGTCTATTTGGGCTGTTTGGGAAAGGGTTAAGAGGAATTCCAGAGACCATTGTTTTCTCCTTTTCTCTTGATGTTTTGATTCCCACATATTGACGCACAAGATTAAGGCTTTGGAAAACATTGTGACAATTTCTTCATTTCCCAATGTTTTCTGACCAGAAAGACCACAAAAATCAATGCTGAAGCAATATTTCAAATTCACAATTAGATTTTAGCTGTTTAAATAATCAAAGCAGATGGAAGCAGGGATCTATTTTTAGATAACTGGCATCTTTCGCGAAATTTTAAGTTTTCTTGAAAAGTTATCTGAAAAGAATATTATTTCATCTTTAAGTTTTGGCAGTTTAGAGCACTAACAGGAATAAATTCGTGTTAAGATAATTGTTTTTTTTTTTCATGAAAATTTATCTGTTTTCGCGAAAAAGTTTTTTTTTTTGCGAAATCCTCAATTATTTTCACGTTATATTAAGTGATTAAGTTGTGGCACAAATATGCTTCCATAAACAAGTCCTTGACATTTTTACACATTCTCTACTTAACATCAAACTTTAACCATTCGCATTTTAACAGAAACTTTCAAGATGGCGTTTATGATATTTCTAGTGATTCTTAAAAAATTGGACAGTACGAAAATAAGATAAGATTAAACAAGTACCACCCAAGTCAGAAACATCAAATAACATCCATGTGTTTGACCTCTTCGATAAGAAATGCAATCATACAACGACGTTGTGTCTTTTCCTCGATGCGCAGTGATCTATGACGCGCAAATAGGGTCTAAAGTCAATATAGCGCTAGACCTATATTTAAAATAGGGGTAGATCGCTAAAAATAGCGGTCTACCCTTACATTTTAGCGGTCTACCGATAAAAATAGCGGTCTATCCATAAAGTAAGGGTAGACCGCTATTTCAATTAACGGTCTAGCGATAAATTACCGGTAGACCTATTATTATTTTGACCCTTCTGCTCGAAATCTCATTAGCCAATCAAATAGCTCGTTACATCCTCAACACACCGGGAATATCAACGACCGTATAGTACGAGCTCTGTGATTGGCTATCGAAAAAATAGTGGTCTACCGATAAAAATAGCAGTCTACCGGTAATTTTATCGCTAGACCGTTAATTGAAATAGCGGTCTACGCTTATTTTATGGGTAGACCGAAATTTTTTATCGGTAGACCGCTAAAAATAGCGGTCTACCCTTATATTTTTAGCGGTCTACCGATAAAAATATCGGTCTACCCCTATTTTAAGTATAGGTCTAGCGCTATATTGACTTTAGAACCTTTTCGCGCGCCATAGTGATCAACCCTTTTATTTAACGGCCTCGCTTCCTTGTCTGTCACATTTTGTATCCGCACGTGAGTAAATAGACATGTGTCAGCCTTGACAAAATATTCTTATAACAATTGTCTAGTCGCATAACCGAATTGCCGAATTCTTCTTTGTTTTTTATCTTTCATCCTCCCTGTTACTACACTTCGGACTTTGATATGCTTGTTGTCCACCGTAATTCGTTCACACAGTCTTTGATCCGGCTTGAAATAAATGAGCTGGGATCTGAAATAAGCATCGACCATCATAATAATTACGTTGCTTTTCAACAAAAACTTAAAACAAGCTGCAGTTACGAGGTTTTTGTTGAAAAGCATCGAGCAATTATCTAAACCCATGGTCAAATATATTTTGAAGCGGTCGCAAAGGCAATAATGGCCTCAGATACTTTACAAACCGTAATATAACTCTACTTGCTCTTTATTATTACCGAATGACCTTCAAATATATGCGCCTGGCAACATTGTATTTTCCATTTTATAACTAGGACGAATGCAATCAACGCACATGGGTAGCTATACTAAAGCGATATTGTTTTTATGTATACATAGCATTGGTGTAAAAATAGAAAAAAAGGCTTCCTAAGGCCATAGAAGATGACCCCCAATGGGTGATTCTCAGATATAACATTATGAAATAAGATGACATATGAATCCATTTCGATTGGTATACAATGCCCCTGCCCAAACCTAAGCCATGAGCCGATCTAAAGACTACAAGATTAGTCACAGGGAAATAATTGTGACCCATCACGCTAAAAGGAACCTTATAGAAAGTGTGAAAAATAAAGCCCGTAGTCAGTCTGCTCAGTCCGCGCAGCCATACTAGGGTCGATACTTTTCACTTGTATGTAATTTTCTAAATCTGGAAAGTTTTCCCTATCTTACTATATATGTTCCTTTTTCGCATATAGTATCTGCTTGACTTGTGCTGAGTCTGACAAGATTATCAAAATGTTGATTTTTACTTCTGATAAGGTCCCTTTTGGCGTGACGAGTCACAATTAGTCTGGTGTCAGACTATGAAAATGTATGTTATGTCTTAAACATCAAGGCACACAACCGTGAACAACGTTCAGGTTTATACTAAATCATCTTTCATTGGTCTGAATATTCAGATAAATACATAAGAGAATCAGAGACTTGTAATTTCATTTAACGTTATTATTTGACTTCAAAATCTATATTTGTCAGACTGTCACAAGTCTAGGAAATAATTCTTGACGGCGGACATATACAGACACAGAGCCATTATTGGTCCTTCAAAGCAAATCATCTTTGGTTGTTCCGGCTAGGCGTGGCTCTGCCTCTGGGGCACACATTTTAGACGAAAACAGGTACATCTCCACTTGTTTGTACAAATATTTTTTGATGCTTAACCCTTTCCCAAAACGGCAAAATTTTAGAGCCATCCTATTTAAAAACTGCTGTAGACAACAAACATGATGTTAAAAAGGAGGATATTTGTGTATGATATAGATCTAGCACAGAAAAATAATGAGACAAAAGGAGAAATTGCTGGTTATCAGCAGTTTCTTCTTTTGTCTCAATGTTTTCAAAAGCCTATTCGATAAGGAACGTCGAAACCAGGTCTTGTTTGGGAAAGAGTTAATTAAAAGGGGGTAAAAGGAGACAACTGCACTGTATCTGTAGTGTCTGTACTGTGTTCAAAATACATGTTAACGATACGATAGGGCTGAGACGACGAATGCAAATTAATGCTCACGAATAACCCATTAGCAGACAACGACTCTTTTGACGCCTCACTTGAAAGTGGCTTCAGAAAACATTGTGGGAAATAAAGAAATTGTTCGTGACAATGTGTTCTATCCAAATAGAAGAAACGATTGTAGAAATTCATTCACTTGAAATTGTAGTCTGCAACATCTTTCAATTTGGGCCAGTCTAAAATGTTGTTGTCTGGTAATGTTTTTTTTTTTGTCTAAGAATAAAAAAGTCTTATACGTAAGGTTTATCGTTACACATGATGCCTTCTTCGTTTCTTTTTTCCACAATAACACTTATGCTACACGGAGTCTAGTATTCATATCATATAGGCGTATCTATCTTATAACACCAAGTTTGTCGTCTGCATCAGCTTTCAAATTGAAACTGATCTCTGATTTCCTAACGTTTGTGAGAAGATTTAATAGTACATAGCCATGAAATTGTACTTAACCCACATAGTACCAACTGCTACACGTGACGCCCATTTGACATACTTTCTATTTAATGAATTACCAAATACGGCGGTCAGGACAAAAACAGGCATGTCAGGGCCTATATGCACCAATATTTTCTAAATATGCATTTTTTCTAATGTTTTATTATAGTACAAGCCATATGATTGCATGGAAAATATGATTGAGCAATCTTTGATTGTTTTGTTATTTTTCTACACAAGACTGCAAATGAGCGGGATCGTTGAATACCAACCAAAGTGCAAAGTGCAGGCGCGAAAAGTGTCAACTATAGACTGCACAAGTTGTCCAACCAGGGATGGTATTCACCAACCATTCTTTAGAAATATTAGAAAACCTATAAAATCACACAACAATCCATCCGATTGGCCGAGACATACGTCTCGTCCAATCAGATGGCTTGTAATGTAATTTTGCTTTAGACATTCAATTCATAAATGTTGGTGAATACGGTCCCAGGTCTGGAATTTATCACATTATGTGGATTTTGTCGATAGGAAGAAGTCCAACGTCCTGCTTGAGGATATTTCCAGGATCTTGGGAACGGTCCTTTAAAGCATTTGAGGCATGTTTCAAGATTAACATCATTCTGTCCATTTGGAGTTTGTCAGGAACCCCTTCTACTCTCTTACGATTGCAACAGATCATGGATAAGCTATTGCATCTTTATCTGTCTGGTTTCAAATTGTAGATGTAACTTTTTCGAACGGAATAAGCGTTATCATGTATGGAACAAAATTGATAAACGAAAAAATAAAAATGGTAAGATCAATCTTAAAAATGGGAAAAGATAAAAAAGACAATCAAAATTGAAAATAGTCACGCTTGTCTCCACACCTTTCAATGATTTATACTTTGTGTACCCCCTACTTACAAAATATATCGTCGCTTTTCAGTAAAAAACCTCGTAATTACAGCCCAAATCAAGCTGCTGTTACTGGGTGTTTTTGTTGAAGAGCGTCGGTATATTCTAATTTTTCTTTGTCTATGCCATCATCACCGGAACCAATTAGTTTATAGATATAATTATATTATGTTCAAGCATGTATTATGGACATTTTTGTCTCATACAATAAAGAAACTAGATCAGATTGTGTGTATGCGTAGGGTGTTCTGGAATCATATTGGGCTCAAAAGTCATACCGGCCCTTTTTCCAGACCCTGCAATATTATGTTTCTATGATTTATATTTTCATTTGAAAGCATTTAAGTGACAGGGTATCTGGCAAAGGATCACCGGATCGGCCAATCGCGTCATGGTGTTTGTTTAGGATATCAGGATAACTATTTTGTAAATATAAACAATGACCAACAAGATTTTCCATCTCGACCACTAGCTTTAGATCATTTTAGGCCTACCTTTTTGATATGAAGAGACACATACATACATGTACATATCAACAAAAATGCAACTTATATAAACTGGATGGGTCCTCAAAAAGTTTGATAACTGCAGCTTTATCCACATAATATAGTCACATGTTTACATGTAAACAAGTGGGAAAAGTCCTTAACTTCCAATACAATTTTGCATGTGTCGGTTCAAATCTTGCAGGTGTGAGACACCTGCAAGATTCTAACCATCACATGTAAAATTACAGTGGTTTTCAGTTTGGAATTGTGTTGTTTACATAAGTAAATTTTGTAAACATGTGCCGTAATATCTTGACCGGATTGCAGTTACGAAGTTTTGCCGTTTATCAACAACAATTGACACGACTGACCTTGTTTGATCCTAAGTAACCCACATCTGCTACACTCGAGCATGTTCCAATGTCGTGGTGGGTTAGTTGGTCGTTTAAGGTCGTGGAAATTATCCATGATCAATCAGTTTAAACATAAAAATCGCTGCTTTTTAACAAAAACTTCGTAACGGCAGCTTGTTTTAACCTGCAGTTACGAGTTTGTTGTTGAAAAGCATCGATGATACAGTGATGTTCATATTACGCGCAATGTTAGAATAATTTCCTTTGCTCTAATTGATTGGTCTTTTGTCTTTACAAACTATCAATGACTTTCAACAAAAACCTCGTAACTGCAGCTTGAGACATGTTGCAGTTACGATGCTTTGTTGAAAACCGATGATTTCGATGTCGACAAATTCTTAAGTCGAAACTGGGCTACATGAATATGTAATCTTAAAGTCCATTTTAAGTGCGGAAAGTTCAGAGGCTATGTACATTATTAAAGTGTGTCATTTGACCTAATCATGAAAAGGGTCAAACAGTTCTTTCATTTATAAGTGCCATATCTAAGAGTCCACTTATCATCATACATTTTAATGGAAGTCATTGGGATTTAGAGAGATCATGGTCTCTATCACAGCTGCAGACAAGAGGGGGTGATGACTTTTCAAAATGCAAATAATTCTTCATCAAACTCTATATTGTGGGTACTCATTGAGACAATTCAAATGAGTACCCACAACATAGGGTTCGGAATTGAATTAACAATGTTAGAATGCCTTCACCCCCACCTATCTGTAGCTCTGCTCTATGATTAAAGAGGCGACTTGTTTAGGGAAAAGGATATACTCAAGCGACTTCGAAAGTCAACTATACGTGATAATCAAACTTATGGCATATGATGGAATTCGAACCTTTGACTTGCAAAGATGAATGTTGATACTGTCGCTTAGAATAATTGAGATAATTTGGCCATATTCTGGACAATGGCTGCTGAAGGCATTTGGGACCAACCAGAATCCAGTCCAGTCGCACGAATCTCAGTAGACTACTGGACTACTTTAAGCTGTATAAAATGGAACTATCGGTATTTTATCAAGCTTCATTGCAGGTCACCAGCTGCTACCAAGAACTATTGGGTAAATGAATGGTCACAATTCAAACGGTGTTTTTCATTGTTATCAACAAAAAACCGTTGAAACAAAACAGATAACCTTTAAAGTGACATTTCACAATATTTCTTCATGAATTTAACTTTTATTTTTATCTGAAAGAGCAATTTTTCTTATGAAAATTTTGAAAATTTGAAGCCGAAATATTTAACGGTTTACGAGTAATATAATTATATACTGAAACAAAAAAAGAAACGCAACTTCCATTTCAATTCCCTTTTACGCAAAGACATCAAATCAGATTTAAACAAAGTATAGTACATTTAAAGCAATAACATTTCACCTTGTAACGTACACAAAATCTCATTTGTAGTAAATTCCATTAATAAGGAAACGCCCAATTTACACCGGGCGTCTACACAATTTGACAAAACAAATTGTATGTAGGTCGAAAAACAACTTCTGTTTCGTTCAGTTTGGTCCGATATTCGAATGTTGTGAAGCCCATGCGATTTATTAGAGATCTCCGTTGCAGCCTTAAACATATCCCGTAGGTGGGGGTTAACGTTGTGAAAAGGCCCTTCCTTGACGTCATATCTCTTGCATGTCCGCTTCGTGCTCGATCGGTTGTGGTCCCATTTAGAGCCAACAACGTATACAGTCGAAAATGTGTCGATTTGTTGCCCCATCAATGTCTTACGACAACATTTTTGACTTTTTCCACCTAACAACATCCGTAATGCAGCTTGGCGCTTGTTTTGGCGTAGCCGTGCTATGCGTAGAGTAGTGAGAAGTGGGTGAAATCTTTCGCCTCTTCTTTGTCTATGTTCAAGCTTGTGTTTGATTACTTTTTTTTTTGATAGTAGTCATTTAGAAAACATGACAGGGGATAATCAGTTTTTAACCATTTACTATGTATCTCGGGATCAATTTACGACATCTGAAGAAAATAACACTGTATTTATGCGTATGGATGCAGGTATATTAAAAATGTACTCAATAGCCATTAAAAACATATTTTGTCGAAAATATTATGAAAAATCGGGGTTGCGTATCTTTTTTGTCCTAGTATATTTATGTGATAAAATTAAACAAATTGTTGTAGACAACAGTTCAAATCTATTCTGGATTTTTCATTTCTGTCTTAACTTTAAAGGCGGGGTTTTCGCTTATAAATAACAACTTCAAAAAACTGATAGCATTTCTACTGATTAGAATCACAAATCTTTGCATCAAGGCATACTTTTTAAAAAATGAAATTGGAATGTTATGTCCCTTAAAGAAAGTTAATTCTATTATCATGCTATATATTCCAATGGACAGAAATACGCATTCACACAAACGAATATGACAATATTCCTTGTGTACATTATTTTACCTTTTTGCACTTTCGAGGTATATATAAGCATGGGTCCCTTTAATGATCAAGCATACAAAAACTGACACACGAATGAATAATAGCATAATTTGTTTTGTTTTCGACGTAACAATCTAAACACGTGTTAAGATACCCATGCGTGACATTGTCTAGATGAGAGGACCAATTTCATTACCAAGACATTATTTACAATGGGCGTTCGCCTAGACCTGTTGCGTATCGTGGTATCACGAAAACCCACAACATAGGGTTTGATGAACAATAAATCGTCGCTTTTCAACGAAAAACTCGTAACTGCAGCTTGTCTTAAGCTGCAGTTACGGGATTTTCGTTGAAAAGCAGCGAAATGAAATGTTGTATTTTTGATAAAACATCAACCCCATATCGTATGTGTAGCTCTGGTATGAGTATGGGTATAAGATTATGTTCATTATGTAACTATAGATTCAGATCAGTCCGTGCTAGAGTGCAGTATGATTAGGCTCGAAACTGCTCTCTGACAATTGATATGGGCATTGGACAAGTTTCCACTAAGACCCTCCACACACAACAGCCTCCGGAAGTCGTCTTTAGAGGCAATAGGCGAAATTTAAGACGGGGAGTGGTAGACTGTAAATCCAATAAAATAACCATCTTACCGGCTATTAACGTAATTCAGTCAATTTCATAGTTTTTGTTCCATTTAAAACTTCGCTTTATCGCTGTAAATAGAATGCACGTGCGCTTTATCGCTGTAACTTGAATGCACGTGCGTCGTCATTGTTTTCTCCGCATTTTTGGGAGCCTCTATTTGATAATGTCGATTTGTTACTATTTTTAGGAACAATTCTCATGTATACAATGTTAATTTTCCATAAACCGATTGTTTGCCTCCGGAAGTTAATTAGAGTCTTCTCTGATAAAAATTCGCTCTTTGATATTTGGATGTCGCTATTCGCTATTTACATCAGAGCGGTGTCCCATTCACAAACAAAAGAAAATTCCGACACAAGTTATGTCGCTGTGTTGGAATTTTCTTTTGTTTTTGAATGGGACAGCGCTCTGATGTAAATAGCGACATCCAAATATCAACGAAGGAATTTTCATCAGAGAAGACTCGAATTACCGGAAGTGTTCCGCGGGTACGGACTAAAACATAAATGAAAGGAGTCTATACAAAGATTAGGCAGAGCAACGTGGATCTTGATCAGAATGCGCGTAAGCACAGTCTGATCAAGATCCATTTTGTTCTCAAAAGCATGCATGTCCCCTTTGATCCACATTCAAACTCGAATGTATTGCATGTCAACGTGGATCTCGATCAGAATGTGAGGATTAGGATCTATTTTGTTCCCAAGCTTAACCAGAACCCCTTTATCTGCATCCAAGCTCGAACGTATACATAACACATGCATTTAATTACAAGTACAAGGTCGCCCAATTGCCAGCTTATATAAATGTTAAAAAGTAGGTTTGAATAAATTTATAGTGGTGTACTTATAACTACTAAAGTACATCGTAAAACCAGATTTCTTGGAATAGATCTAGTTCCTCTGGAACGAACTTCACAGACGAGTTATTTTGTATGATGAAAACTCACGATGCACGAATTTAGAATCTTACTCTGTAACAGTATCTTTTTATAAACTTTGGATTATCTTTAGTCTTTGGACCAAGTAAAAATGTGCTGTTCAGGTTACGCGTTGATAAAATAGTGTCGGTCAGTCGGCATTTTTTTATTTTGTAGCTGTTACTGTTTTTTTTAGCTCATCCGAGCACGTAGTGCTCGAGGTGAGGTATTGTGATCGGTCTGTGGTCCGGCGTCCGTCTGTCCATCTGTCTATTTGTCCATCCATAAACTTTTCACAAAAAATCTTCTACTCCTAAAGTACTTGGCAGAATTCAACCAAATTTCATACATATACTGAACCTCAGAAATAACGCACCACTTATTATGCTACTTTTTCAAACTGTAAAATCTTAACCCGAACTGCTATCAGTTTTTTTCGTTTCTGGTCAAAAAATTGTTTCGCTACCTTAAGGGGGAATGCTCCAGTTTCTTATTTTTTCCCGAATAATAGAATTTATTTATATTTTGTATGTTGAAATTACATGTTATTTCCAATTGAAAATTAAAATAAAAATGGGTGGTCAGCGATCTTGTTTGAATTTTATGGGCATTCGTATCACATACCCCTTCATCGAAAAAATGCACAATTTCTTGCACCTGTCCAAGGCCACTAAAATGCTTATAAAAAGCTGTATATTCAACGTTTAGTCCTGAAAACGGATTTAAAGTAGGCTAACGTCTTACATTTAATACGAACAGAAAACCCAAAGTATGTGCTTTTACGAAAATATGTGCTTTTACTCGTATAAATGCGTAAATATATAAAACAGCATGCTCACATGTTCGGTTACATCAACGAAGCTTGCGTGTTTTATGTCAAAATTTGCATATTTGCGGAAACATTTCAAGTTCTACATAATAGAATTTGATAAAACTCCCTCATTGTATTAAGCAACATGTCCTGGTAATAATTCAAAAAGAAAATGTATAGGTCAGCGCACTTATTAGTGAATTACGGCAATTTTTATCAGCTACACATGAATAAAATGACGCAAAACAGTGGTAACTGCAAACACTCTTACGACTGTCTTGCTCTAAATACTAGTAATCGATTTCCATCTTGAGAAAATCAGTTTCGCTTAATAAATACACTTTTACCATCGAAAATGGTAAATTGTAATGATGTGTTATATTATTGAAAATATGGTAGCGAAACATATTGGTACGAAACATTTAATTTACTACAGTAATGTCCGAGTGTTCCGAAAAACTGGAGCATTCCCCCTTAAAGCAATCAAGCGTGACGGACGGGCAAACGTGACTACCCTCTAAAGTAAAAGTCACAAAATCAGCACTGCTAGATACCACTTTTCAGATATTCCTTATGCTGATCGAAAATCGGTAGTTGACGCCAAAAGACCATCTCTGCTACTTTATACTAGATCTAGTCGACAAACCTGAACCAAGCATGTTTTTATTTTGACCCTGTCTTAAGCAAAATACACCGTTCACCGTTAAAGGGGCTCATTCTATGTTTTTATGCTTCCGAACTGTTCGGGAACTTCATATTTGTGCATGGAAAAACAATTAGCAATGCATAAAAACCTCAATCTCGGCGAAAAACATCTTTCCTTTGCTATAGATCAATCCTTTACAAGCGTGTTTACACATTCTATTTTTACTTCAAAACAAGACAAGGTCAATGTCAACGAGACACACCTCCGCGATATTAACACACCGTACAACCGGCTGTGTCGATGACTGTGACCTTATTTGCGAGGAATACGTGAAAAGGTTTATTTTGTACAAGCACTGAACATTTATGCGCGTATTTATCAACTATAGAATACCATTTGAAGATCCTTTCGTTTATTTATAAAAGTAAATTCATTTGACCTACCATGCACTTGACATCAGATGCCGAATCTGTCTTCGCTGACTTTCTACGCAGCCGGTTGTACGGTGTGTAAATCTCGCTGAGCACAGATGACGTATCTCTGACGTAATTGATTTTTGAAGGTTGGGCATACATGTATGTAGCCGTTACAAAACAAAAACAAGGACGACCAGCATGTTATTAATTGACTTGGATTTTAATACTTAATAAAGCTCGTGAAGTGCTAACAATGGACATAAATGATCTACCCCTTAAGGTTGGTAATTTCATACGTTATTTCTGGTTTGTAATTATTGTGCCATTTGCATTTTCGACAGCCTAGCTCGTCCCCCTTAAACAGAAGAGATTGGATGTCCTCTTCCCGGTACTGGATTTCTCTCCTATTTTCGACCAAATTATCTAATGCCCCAATATTCATATAAAATTCAAATTCTAATACAAATAGTGGTTTTAAAAATCTATGCGTGGTGACTTACATGCATAACTAAATATCGTTACTTATCGTCTGATACGTTCCAAAACGCCGTAACTACAGTTTATTCTGCAGTTACGACATTTTAATGTAGTAAACGAAATTAATCTTGGACAAACCATTTCTTTCCTATGTGCTATTAGAATTGAAGGGTTGGTTGCGTTTGCAAGAAATGTACTCAGGTATGAGATGGACCATGACAAGCATATGAATCCTCTTTATTACTAGTTATGCCATATAGTCCAACAAAACTTTAGAAGAGACATTTCAGATTTTTTCTCATAAATCTTACTTTTATTTCTATCTGAAAGAGCATATTTTCTTATGAAAGTTCTGAAAAGTTCAATCCAAAATAATGCGCCGTTTATGAGAAATATATATTTTTGTGCTTCAATTAATCAAATTGTTGTCCACAACAGTTGAGATTTATTAACAACTTCAAAAAACTGATAGCATTTCTACGCATTAAAGTAACCAATACTTGCATCAAGACTGTCTGACATGTTTTTTTTAAAAAATGAAATTAGAATGGTATGTCCCTTTAAAATGATAAAGGAATGACATGATTACCTCCCAAACGAAGGTTGCAACCAGCGATCACAATATAGTGGTGTTGAAATCAGACATTATTCACTAGCTTTTTGGTAGTATACAATCTAGCGTTTTTTGGTGGTAAACAATCTAATTTGTGTATTATGGGGGCACCATGAAGCTTTTGGTATCCACAGACATCTTTTAGGAGCTTCACCCTTTCCCAAACAAGACTGGAAAACATTGAAACAAAGGAAGAAACTGCTGATAACCAGCAGTTTCTACTTTTGTATTTTTATTTTCTATGTCATATTTTACATTAAATTCTATCTTTAATACCTTACATTTTGTCATTTGTGGCAGTTTTTGAAGTGGATGACCCTAAATTTTTGTCGTTTTGGGAAAGGGTTGAATTGCTGAAATCATTCTTTTACATTTGTTCAGATCGATCTTGTTGCAGCTAACAATAAGATGATACAGGCGTTATGTAGGTGGAGGCCAGGAAGCCGGAGCCGCGTTCTTTTGAGCGAGACTTTTTTTAAGTTCTCTTAAGATGTTTTAGATAAACCGTTTTAAAGACCTAGATTCTGACCGAAGTGTTCCAAATGCTCCATTCGAATATTCTCGGATCTTATCGTTACTCAAGATCGGCTCGAACGTATTACAGTGGCCGGCATGGACCGATCCTGCCCATATCACTACGCAGGCATAACAACGGTAGTCTGGCTATAACAACGGAAGCAGACCAAACAACTATTTAAATCTACGCCAGAAAAATATTTGAAACAAACAGCGTTCAAAAGTCGATTGTATCCTCATAAATGTGACAAAATTTTATCAGATAAAAAAAATGATGTGATTAACCGATAATTGACAGTATATTTCATTTGAATTCTAACGTTAGCTGAAAGATTGATTTGTTTTGATAACGTCATTTACGCGCGTCTACGTTCACGTTCAATATGGCGGTCACTGTATTCCGCTCGAGATCATGTTGCAACCACGTTCCAAAACGGCAAAAGGTTGCAAACAGTCTCGAGGGTCGCGATTGCCAAATGCTCTATACTTCATACAAATGACGTCATGGTGACGTCATTTGTATAAAGTATGGGGCATTACCACGATACTATGGAGCATTCGGAACCCCTCGGTCAATTCTCTCTTATATTGTTTCTACAGAGTTAACCGAGGGGTTCCGCACAAAGTATAGGGTAATGGCGCCTCCCATTGAAGGTCTTAAAGATCTTACTCCAAAGAACGTTTTATCTTAAAACATCTTAAGAAATCTCAAGATATCTCAAGAAATCTCACTCTAAAGAACGCACCTCTGGGCTTCAATAAAATTATTTTTATCAGTGTACCTAAATTTAGTATACTAGATATTGCTAGTTACAAGCAATTTCTTCATTCTTTTACAATACTTTCCAGAATCTTCCTGATTTTTTTTGGCGTCAAAATGCAACAAAAAGATTCGATTCGAGACAACGCATTGGACTCCAAGATTCAACACTACCTGATTCTTGGCTACGCCCCTGTGAGCTGTACGGATGTACAGTGTGATTATTATACACGTTCACATTCACAGAGACATAACGACCGTTTGATAATCGCCCGATTTAGAATTTCAGAAAATCTTCATTTTTTTGTAAATACTTGGCCGATTTGAATCTGATGAAATATCCACAAAAAATACGTGACGTCTGTCCACCTTCTCTGAATTAAACCGAATTCAAATCGATAAAGCATTAACTTTGGCACCAATTTATTGTCAGTACATATCGAATACTGTGGACTTATGACAATCTTGCCTTTTGACACATCGAAATCTTAGACTCTAATTGTGTTTCCAGAATTGCTCTTTTATGCACGCCGTTTTTAATTAGGTTACGCAACTTGTTTTTATTACTTGTCGGTCGTTCCACTTGCAAGTTATATAAATAACAATGTATTAAACAGTTTTATGTTCTTGCACTTTTGAATAACGTCCTTGAAATTTTATGAATGGCTGAATGAAATCCACAATTATCATGTGTATGCAAATGACCAAGGCCTTTCTAAGGCGTTAACGTAAGAAATAGTAGGCAATAGACAGTTTCATGCTAAAAATAGGGAACGATTTTATCTAGTAAACAGTGACGTAATTTTGGACAAACATTTCATTTAGTATTTCTGTGGGTGTTGTTATAAAATCTTGTAACTAGTACTAACTACGGCTTGAATCAAGCCGTACTTAGGAGACTTTATTACATCACTGACGGTTTATCAAACTATAACAGTAAAACATATCTATATTTAGCACAAAATTAATCGCTATTACGGTACAATTTGACCACCGGAATCCTTTCAGCGCATCCGCGAGTTTAGACTGGTTATAACCCCCAAATATTACTTCATGTATTAGTAATCAGTCAAAAGCATTTAACCCTTTTCCAAACGACTAAATTTTAGGGTTATCCACTTCAAAAACTGCCACAAATGACAAAGTAGATGTTATTAAAGATAAGATTTGTGTAAAATATGGCACAGAAAATATTGGGACAAAAGGAGAAACTGCTGGTTATCAGCAGTTTCTTCTTTTGTTTTAATGTTTTCCCAAGCCTATTCTATTAAGGATGTCAAAATCTTGTTTGGGAAAGGGTTAAGGGTTCAAATGCAATATAGCGTCGAATGTTCCATGTAGTTACGTTCGAATCTACGAAAAAATATTAGTATGGCTGTTAGTGAATTTTGGGGCAACATTTCGACAAATCAATGTCGAAATAATGAATGATAATTGTATAAACGAGCACTTATTTAATGATGCTCAAGGACATCATGAATCTAGGGTGACCTACAATATAATCATCTTGTTAATTTTGTAGATTTATTTAAGTTGCAATGTTGTTGTTTAAAAAACGGCTTTTCAACAGCAATCTCGAGCTGCAGTTATGATGTTTATGTTGAAAAGCGACGATATGCTGTCTGGTAAGATTGGGCACTGCTATCTTTCAGTTGCTACCGGACAAAACATCTGGAAAAGAAGAGTAAAGTAGAAGGCTGATCTGGATTCAAGATTACCGGAAATATTTTAAAGGCTCTTTTTTCAAAATCTGCGATGAAATCTAGTTTTGAAGCATTTTTTTTATTTGGAAATTAAGGGGGAATGCTCCAGTTTCCTAAATTTTTTCCCAATAATAGAATTTATTTATATTTTGTATGTTGAAATTACATGTTATTACCAATTGAAAAAAGAAATAAAAATGGATGGTCAGCGATCTTGTTTGAGTTTTATGGGCATTCGTATCACATACCCCTACATCGAAAAAATGCACAATTTCTTGCACCTGTCCAAGGTCACTAAAATGCTAATAAAATGCTGTATATTCATTGTTTAGTCCCGAAAACGGATTTAAAGTAACATCTAACATGTAATAAGAACATAAAACCCAAAATATGTGCTATTATAAACGTGTAAATGTATAAAACAGCATGCTCACGTGTTCGGTTAGATCAACGAAGCTGGAGTATTTTATGTCAAAATTTGCATATTTTTGGAAATATGCCAAGTTCTACATAATAGAATTTGATAAAACTCCCTCATTGTATTAAGCAACATGTCCTGGTAATAATTCAAAAAGAAAATGTATAGGTCAGCGCTCTTATTAATGAATTACAGCATTTTTATCAGCTACACATGAATAAAATGTCGCAAAACAGTGGTAACTGCATACACACTTACGACTGTCTTGCTCTAAATAATCGATTTCCATCTTGAGTAAATCAGTTTCAAATAATAAATACACTTTTACCATCTAAAATGGTAAATTGTTATGATGTGTTATATTATTGAAAATATGGTAGCGATATTGGTACGAAACATTTAATTTACTACAGTAATGACCGAGTGTTCCGAAAAACTGGAGCATTCCCCCTTAAGCTCAAACGACCTTGCAAAGTGCACGTATCATTGACAAACTACATATCGCCACTCTTCTTTAAAAACCTCGTAACTGCAGCTTGTTTAGCTGCAGTTACGTGTGTTTTGAAGAAAAAGGACAATATTAACGAGCAATGACCTTATTTGTCCGTCATTTCCAATTACATTCTTTCTGATAAACATCTTTTTTAAACAAAGAATGGTAATCGAAACAAGTTAAAGGAAAGTTCAGATAGGCTGCGGCACATGAAAAATACATAGTCACTGTGGAGATTGTTTACCATGTGATGGATATCAATTCACCCTTTCCCAAACGACAGAATTTTAGGGAGATCCACTTCAAAAACTGCCACAAATGACAAAATGGGTGTTATTAAAGATAGGATTTGTATAAGATATGGTATAGAAAATATTGAGACAAAAGAAGAAACTGCTGGTTATCAGCAGTTTCTTCTTTTGCCTCAATGTTTTCCAAAGTCTATTCCATCAAGGACGTTAAAACTGGGTCGTGTTTGGGAAAGGGTTAAGGCCAAGTTAGTCCCGCTTCAGGTAAGAAATTGTAGAATAACTTTCTTATTTTAGGTGGATTTTGTCGTGTTTCTTATCCATCCGATACTACACAATCCTCACCGTGATAATGCACTTTAGGAAAAATCGCTTTAAATGTTGCGGTCATAGACAAAAACGAATCTTGACCAGACTGTGGGTACTGATGCTGATCTGTATCAGAATGATGGTTTCAAAAGCCATGCGAGCCTTATTTTAGATCCCTGTCCATTTCAATTTCAATCAGTCTAGATATTTCTGTATACTTCTGTCTGCATGTTCCTGGCATTTCGTAACATTTGGTACACGTGAAACCCGGTATTGACTGTACTATAGAGAAGAATTTCTTGGTTAATATAAGATGTTTTTCTTAACCCTTTCCCAAACGGCAAAATTTTAGAGTGACCCACTTCAAAAACTGTAAAAATGACAAAATGGAAGGTATTATAGACAGGATTTGTGTAAAATATGGCATAGAAAATATTGAGACAAAATAAGAAACTGCTGGTTATCAGTAGTTTCTTCTTTTGTCTCAATGTTTTCCCAAGTCTATTCCATTAAGGACGTTAAAACAAGGTCTTGTTTGGGAAAGGGTTAAGGCCAAGTGAGTCCCGCTTTAGGTAAGAAATTGTAGAATAACTTTCTTATTTTAGGTGGATTTTGTCGTGTTTCTTATCCATCCGATACTACACAATCCTCACCGTGATAATGCACTTTAGGAAAAATCGCTTTAAATGTTGCGGTCATAGGCAAAAACGAATCTTGACCAGACTGTGGGTATTGATGCTGATCTGTATCTGAACGGTACCAAAAGCCAAACGAGCCTTATTTCAGATCCATGTCCTTTACAATTTCGTTAAGGCTAGGTATTTCTTTATACTTCTGACTGCATGTTTCTGACATTTTCGAAACATATTTGGTACACGTGAAACCCGGTATTGGCTGTACTATAGAGAAGAATTTCTTGTTGTCGAGCCCGCTTGCGGTGAGCTCGACATAGTTGTCACAATGGCGGTTCGGTGTATGTGCGTTAGTGCGTTAGTGCGTGCGTTAGTGCGTGCGTGCGTTAGTGCGTTAGTGCGTGCGTCCGTCCGGATGGAGCTTGTCCGGGCCATAACTTCACCATGGATGGAGGGATTCAGAAATAACTTGGCACAAATGTCAAGCTCAGTAAGGCGGAGTGTCGCGTGCAAGAACCAGATTCCAAGCTCAAAGGTCAAGGTCAAACTTGGAGGTCAAATGTCAAAAATGAGAAGATTTTTGCTTGTCCGGGCCATAACTTCACCATGGATGGAGGGATTCAGAAATAACTTGGCACAAATGTCAAGCTCAGTAAGGCGGAGTGTCGCGTGCAAGAACCAGATTCCAAGCTCAAAGGTCAAGGTCAAACTTGGAGGTCAAATGTCAAAAATGAGAAGATTTTTGCTTGTCCGGGCCATAACTTCACCATGGATGGAGGGATTCAGAAATAACTTGGCACAAATGTCAAGCTCAGTAAGGCAGAGTGTCGCGTGCAAGAACCAGATTCCAAGCTCAAAGGTCAAGGTCAAACTTGGAGGTCAAATGTCAAAAATGAGATGATTTTTGCTTGTCCGGGCCATAACTTCACCATGGATGGAGGGATTCAGAAATAACTTGGCACAAATGTCAAGCTCAGTAAGGCAGAGTGTCGCGTGCAAGAACCAGATTCCAAGCTCAAAGGTCAAGGTCAAACTTGGAGGTCAAATGTCAAAAATGAGATGATTTTTGCTTGTCCGGGCCATAACTTCACCATGGATGGAGGGATTCGGAAATAACTTGGCACAAATGTCAAGCTCAGTAAGGCGGAGTGTCGCGTGCAAAAACCAGATTCCAAGCTCAAAGGTCAAGGTCAAACTTGGAGGTCAAATGTCAAAAATGAGATGATTTTTGCTTGTCCGGGCCATAACTTCACCATGGATGGAGGGATTCAGAAATAACTTGGCACAAATGTCAAGCTCAGTAAGATGGAGTGTCGCGTGCAAGAACCAGATTCCAAGATGAAAGGTCAAGGTCAAACTTTGAGGTCAAATGTAAAAAATGAGTTGATTTTTGCTTGTCCGGGCCATTCCTTAACTTGGCACAAATGTCAAGCTCAGTAAGGCGGAGTGTCGCGTGCAAGAACCAGATTCCAAGCTCAAAGGTCAAGGTCAAACTTTGAGGTCAAATGTAAAAAATGAGTTGATTTTTGTAGAACCAGATTGCTAGCTCTAAAGTAAAGGTCAGAATTTTAGGTCAAATATCAAAAATGAGTTGATTTTTGTTGAGCCCGCTTGCGATGAGCTTGACAAAGTTGTCACAGTGGCATGGCTTATTTTCCTTATATGTGACCCGTCGCGCTAAAAGGGACCTTATCGGATTTGTGAAAAGTATCGACCTAGTCCGTCTGCGCAGTCCGCGCAGCCTGACTAGGGTCGAAACTTTTCACGTTTAAGTATTTTCTGAATCTAGAATGTTTTCTCTACCTTACAATATTTTCGTTTTCCAAATACGACATCGGATGGACTTCTGCTTGGTCTGGTATATTTCTCGGAATTTGGTTTTATGGACTTAGCATAAGGTCCCTTTTAGCGTGACGGGTCACATATGTATACTCAAATTAATCCATTCTGGTATCTCGTTATAAATACATAGACATGTAATATTTTGTGAACAATAAACTGTCTCACCATGATCCCCATCATTCCAACTTATTTTGTCCCCACTTTTACAACGCCATTGTAATGACAGCTGTAGACATAGGTATGGTCTTCTTTCTTCAAAATGAGCGGGCTCGACATGTTGCCCTTCGGCATCTAGGTTTATATAAGATGTTTTTCTCAATGCACTAACCGCATACACGTGTCATGTTTTTATCCGTATTAGAAATATCATATTGTTCTGGTTAATTCTTTCAAGAACTTACTTAGACGCCCCCAATAGAGAATGTTCGATAAGTATTGACAGAAAGGTGGAAAATGCTGGTAATCAGCATTCTGGTTACGAGGTTTTTGTTGAAAAGCGAAGATTTCGTCTTTCTCTCGTCCTTTTCTTTGACATAAATAGTATTTTATATTTTTACATACGTCATTTTATCGTTTGAAGTGTTTGGGATTTAGCTGTTTTTCAATCATCTTAAGACACTTATTGCACCTTAGTTTCATGTATGTGTTTAGATTGAATATAAAGTACATTTTCCCATTGTTTTCTTTATAAACTGTGACATTGCATGCGTACTGAATAAAAACATGTCTTCTTTTATAACACGTTTTTCTATTTACTGCATGTCCCGCGACATGTGTCTAGAATTGCACGCTCATTCTGTAGAAACATGTTTAACCCATTACCACACAGTGACGCCTTTTGACAATCAACAAGATAAAGGCTTTGGAAAACATTGTGGAAAATGAAGAAATTGCTTGTGACAAGCAATTTCTTCATTTCCCACAATATTTTCTATACAAAAAAAAAAACAAGTGTAAAACTTAATTCAATTCCAATTGTCGTTGCAACATCTTTGAATTTGGAAAAGTCTAAAATTTTGTCGTTTGGTAATGGGTTAAATTACCATGGGCGGTAGTGAACATCACTTGATATCCTTACGATATTATTATTACTCGTTATGTCGACATCGGATAAGTCGAATTTCTGCTTAAGTCGAAGTGAATGTTTGGTCCTATCCTCACCAACGGATTTCAGAAAGTTTAAAGAAAATAATCCTGAAATAAATATAGCCATTGAAATGTAGTAGGAAAAGGATAGAAATTGCTCGTTTCGAGCAATTTCTTTCCTTTTCCTACTACATTAATTTCAAATGAATGCAATGAAGTATTCAATCATATTGCATGTAGTAGCATTTGCATACATCTTTAATATTGAATAGCATGTGCTGTTCCAGTTTGATTTTTATAAACAAGATTTAACTTTTACAATTAAATTTTGAAACATCAGAATGATACATTACAAGCATTAATATGCTTTTAAAATATGATAAGCCCCTCCTTGCCGTCATCAACATTTATTAACCTATGAAAAATTTACAACCAAGTGTTTAAAAAGAGTAACTCATTGAGCATCTTGCTATACTTGGTTTAAATTGCCCCATGGTTGATTTAAAAAAATCTTTATAATTTTTAGAAGTCTGATGATCTCTACCCTGCCACACTCAATTTTCTTAACAAATCAAAAATTCATAAACAATACTATTTGTTAAAAACAGTCACTCAAGCAACAGCCCTGGTTCAAATTGGCCCAAGAGTTGAATTTTAAAGATTTTTTTATCATTTCTCCTAGTCGAATAAGTCCCACCCTGCCATGCCAACATGTTTGGCCAATCAGAATTTTGAAAAAAAGGGGGGGGGGGGTAAACAGGGAACATTCATGGATAATTTGGTATGATTTGGTCCAGCGGTTAAGGAGGAGAAAAATTTCAAAGAATTGTTAAAGGGGCTCATTCTATGTTTTTGTGCTTCCGAACTGTTCGGGAACTCATATTTGTGCATGGAAAAACAATTAGCAATGCATAAAAGCCTCAATCTCGGCGAAAAAACACCTTTCCTTTGCTATAGATCAATCCTTTACAAGCGTGTTTACACATTCTATTTTTACTTCAAAACAAGACAAGGTCAAGGTCAACGAGACACACCTCCGCGATATTAACACACCGTATGTAACCGGCTGTGTCGATGACTGTGACCTTATTTGCAAGGAATACGTGAAAAGGTTTATTTTGTACAAACACTGAACATTTATACGCGTATTTATCAACTATAGAATACCAAAGATCCTTTCGTTTATTTATAAAAGTAAATTCATTTGACCTACCATGCACATGACATCAGATGCCGAATCTGTCTTCGCTGACTTTAGACGCAGCCGGTTGTACGGATGTGTTAAATCTCGCTGAGCACAGATGACGTATCTCTGACGTAATTGATTTTTGAAGGTTGGGCATATGTAGCCGTTACAAAACAAAAACAAGGACGACCAGCATGTTATTAATTGACTTGGATTTTAATACTTAATAAAGCTCGACGAGTGGTAACAATGGACATAAATGATCTACCCCTTCAGGTTGGTAATTTCATACGTTATTTCTGGTTTGTAATTATTGTGCCATTTGCATTTTCGACAGCCTAGCTCGTCCCCCTTTAAATGATTTCTCAAAGTCTGATAAGACCGCCCTGCCACGCCCACATTTTTTTGACATCATAAATTCATGAACACATATTGTAAACAGTCACTCAAGAAGCAGATCTGCCAAGTTTGGTTCAAATTTGACCAGTGGTTGATTTTTAAAGATTTTTTCTCATGATTTCTCTAAGTATGGTAAGCCCCGCCCTGCCATGCCCACATTTTTTGACGAATCAATAATTGAAAACAAGTTTTGAAAAGGGTTACCAAAGGAATATTTCTGCCATTTTTTTACAAATTGACTTATTGAGTAATGAGAAGAAGATTTTTGAAGAATTACTTAAAAATTTCTCCAGGCCTGATAAGCCCCGCCCTGCCATGCCCTCATTTTTTGACGAATCAAACGATTCATCAACAGGCAGTGAAGACAGTCACTCAAGAACCATTCCAGCTAAGATTCGTACAAATTGGATCAATATTTGATATTTAAAGAATTATTTAACAATTACTCTTAGTCTGATAAGCCCCGCCCTGCCATGCCCACATTTTTTGACGAATCAAAAATTTGAAAATAAATTTTGAACAGGGTCACCCAAGGAACATTTCTGCCAACTATGGTAAAAATTGACTCCATGGTTCAGGAGAAGAAGATTTTTGAAGAATTATTTATCAATTTCTCTAAGTCTGATAAGCCCCGCCCTGCCACGCCCACATTTTTTGAAGAATCAAGAATTTGAAAACAAGTTTTGGACAGTGTCATCCAAAGAACATGCCTGCCAAGTTTGATTAGGATTGGCCTAGTGTTTAAGGAGAAGAAGATGTTTAAAGAAATTGTTGACGACTTCCGACGCACAACGCACGAACCACGCCGGACACAGGGTGATCACAAAAGCTTACCTTGAGCATGTTGCTCAGGTGAGCTAAAAAAGAGATCGTTTATGAATGCGTTGACTGATATAAATCTGCTTGACTTTGCAGAGGGTTTTAAATGTCATTGACTTATATTGAACGGCCCGGGGCGGCCTTGAATGAAATTTAACCGGACACTGATGCATTCGCTACCTAGTATTTCCGTCCACTCCAACGGTCATTGACTCAAATATTGTACCGGAACGTCAAATTGCGCATGTAAACAATTTGTTGATACTTTGTTGTTTGACGTTTACATACGATAGAGACAGAAAGAAAAGGTATCGAAACCACACTGATGAACGAATTCGCCTTCTACGCGAGTCTTCCACTCTAGAGTAATTGACTCGCATACCATTCTCAAAGTTCGATTGTGCACGTAATGTTCCGTTGTTTGTAACATGTCGATTGTAGCAATCGTCTGTAAGTAGGCAGTAATTATCAGCCGTTAAAGTCGGAAAATTGAAAGAGAACGGATACACGGATACCGATGAATTTGCAACCGATTTGAGCCAGGATCTGGAAAAACGTCCTTTATGGCATTTGAGAACAACCTGGTCAGGATCCATGCTGTCCTCAAATAGCTTGTCCGTGTTTTGTAGCAATTGTAGGACAACAGTATGGATACTGATCAGATTGCTATAAGGCACATGCTGATCTGGAAACTTGGTAGTCTCAAATGCTATAAGGGACCTTTTCCAGATCATGGCTCATTTATTCCGTCCACTTCCGGCTTCATTGACTGAAAACTAGTTCTAGAACGTTCATGTAAATATGTAAACATATTTATGATTGATGTTTGTAGCAAAATTTGTACGGTAGACAAAGCCTAAGATATAGAATAAGGGAGGACCGAGCCGTTTAATTCGCCACCGAATTATTTCGCCAACTACAAAGGTCATTGACCATAGTGCTCTTCTCGAAAGTTCGTGTGCGCATGTACATGTATATCATCATGTACAAGTGAGATCTTTGTTTGGCCAAAACTGTGATAGATGGCAGACTTCAAAATTGCCGTAGTTGTATTATAGTTTTCAAATAGAGTGGTTCAAATATCGTGAAAAGTGAATATTGATCTCTAGAGTATACGAGTAGTAGTATACACTGGGAGTACTTATTTCCTGTTGTTGTTTATTATTTACTTTGTTTCTATATTTGTTAACGATGGGTGTGTTTTAGGGTATGGTACGAAATCACGTGATATAGCATTTAAAATCAATTTCAAAGGGATTGATATTTAATATTTCGGATGACCCGTTCCTCAAATAGACCGCTTACATTGCACCATTTATGAAAACGTAAGAGAGAAAAGAAAAAGGAAATCGAAAACCAGCATTTTCCATTTCCATGGTGCTGCATTACTTAACCCATTACTGCACAGTGACGCATTTTGACTCCTTCACAAAAAGACCAAAAAAATGTAAATTTTCATTCAGTTCCAATTGTCGTCTGTAACATCTTTGAATTTAGAGCACCCCAAAAGTTTGCCGTTTTGGAAAAGGTTAACTTACTTTTTCCTCTGTGAAGATGTTTATTGTATTTTCCATGAAAATATTCAGTTTAGGCTTGTCTTAAAAGGCACTTCATTCCTATATCATTTTTTAAGTATGATTTGGTGTAAAGATTGGTAATTTTAATGCATTTGAGTGGTACAACATCAACACCAGCAGCAACAACAAAATGACGATTGTGACCTGTAGTTTACCACAATGAGGTTCAATTTAAGAATAAAATTACAATAATCGTAAACCGCGTAATTACTTCGCCTTGAAATGTACAGAATGTTTATAAAAATATGCTCTTTCAGAAAACAATTAAAGTAAAATTCATGAGAAAATATCTATGTAATGTCTCTTTAAGGCTTCTAGACGTAGAAATAATGGACCGACTCAGAGGAAAAGACACCTATGTATTCGCCACCGAATTATTTCGTCCACTCCCTAGGTCATTCACCCGGATGTTGTTATGTAAATATCGGCGCGTGTAGGTAAACATGTTGTTCACAATGGGGGATTGTGCATCATAGACAAGATAACAACTACGGTAAAATTAATCCCGCTTCAGGGAAGAGTTTTCTCTGCGTCAATTTTCAAACGGTTTGTGGTGTGTAGCCTACCCGGCTTTAATCCGAGTTTTCTCTGATGAAATTCGCTCTTTGATAATGTTGATGTCGCTCGTTTACATCAGCGCGCACTACCACTCAAAAACAACGGACAGTAGGTCAATGTAATCAATGGCTGTTCAGGTGAGGGTTGTTGCAAAACATTGCCTATAAACATTTTAGAAATATTTTTTTGTCTTAAAATTTTCTCCATGCATGACAATAAATGGTTCATTGATCGGTATCAATAGGCGTTTTAAGGATATCGTTTAAGATCGGACGGTGAACAAAGCGCCACAACTTGTGTCGAACTTTCTGTTGTTTTTGAATGGTGGTGCGCTCTGATGTAAATGAGCGCCATCAACATATCAAAGAGCGAGTTTCATCAGAGAAAACTCGGATTAACCCGGCTATACCAACCACAGGTACATGTTTGACTTATTTGAAATGTATTTTTCCCAAAACTTGATCCCAACTGACCAGAAAAACGAGCTGTTTTCGTCATTTTCTGTCAGTTGCAATAATTTTCTTTTAACTAGTAAAGGGATTCTACAAATATGTCATATAGCCTATACCTGATGAAAGAGCACAGTAAGGCGGGGTAAATGGAACAACCTACATGAAAATTCACGACAAATGAAATCTTAAAGTTGGTCGCCAACAACGTTATCAAGCAAATTGTCGGTGGGGAGTCAAAACCTCGTAACTCCAGCTTTTTCAAGCTGTAGTTACGAGGTTTGGCTCCCAACCAACGAAATACTTCATGTTTTTTCCATATTCTTTGCTTCAATAGACCGTCTTCATGTAATAATTCTTATTAATTTTGTTTATTAAATCGATGTCAATCAGTGCAAAGAGTACAGTAATTTGAATAACTTCTACCTCTTTATTTTAAATAATTTCAAAATTATGACGTATCCAAAAGAAAACCTAGATTTGGTATGCCTTATGTACCAACAAACTTTTACAATAGCTCAGATTAAAAAAAAAAAAAAAAAAAAAAAAAAAAACAAAAAAAAAAAACAAAAAAAAAAAAACACACACACACACACATTCACAATTTCCTCAATGGGTTTCCGTCCATTTAGACCAAAACATCTACTTGAATTTATCACATGCAACAGTGCGATATATTAGAATTCGGTTAAATCAAAAACTTTGCCGATGGTCGTGGGTTAAAAAGACATACCGGTATGTATCATGGATTTTAGCTTAGGAGAAAACAGAAGCAATTCGCTGGTAATGTAAACTTGTTGCCAAGCAGCAGAAATATAGAGAAAAGGATTCAAAAGTTATTACAAAAGACAAAATGAATGGTCATGGAATTACGATTTGTGTACGTTATTTAAATTTTGAGACAAAAATGAGACAAATTAATGTTGGTCTTTAACGTTTCTTTCATTTGCCTCAGTGTTTCATCAAAGTTTTCACAAGCCTTTTCTGTAAGATATACATAACCACGTACTGTTTTGGAAACGATAAAGCATTCTAGCTACTTAGAGAAACTACTAATCAAGGGATAAAGTACAGTACTCCGGAGCGCACCAACCGCAATATCTCGGTCAGTGAATCACGTGTCACTGACCTTTGGGAGAATTTCCCGATAAACAATGTTTAACCCTTTCCCAAACAAGACATGAATTGGACGTCCCTAAAGAAAAAGGCTTGGGAAAATATTGAGAAAAAAGAAGAAAATGCTGATAACCAGCATTTTCTCCTTTTGTCTCAAAATTTTCTGTGTTATACTGTAAACAACTTCTAACCTTTTTAACACCAATTTTGTTAACTGAAGCAGTTTTCTAACTAGATCATCCCAAAATCTTGCTGTTCGGAAAGTGTTAATACTTAACTGTCAATCAAGTGTATTTCGGACCAAGGTCATTCACTTATCCGCTCCATACAGGACGTCATGTACGCCAAATACATAGTCAGTTTTCTTCAAAAGTGTCCCAACTACAGCTTGAAACAAGCTGTAATTACGATATTTTTTAAAGAAAAGCAGCATCATTGTTGTGCTAGATCTATAATATCAAATAGCCACGAAGAAAAACCTTTTTCTGATTCTAAAATGACTATGTAGTTTTTCGATTTGGGTTGGTGATTTTTCAACTCAACGACAAAAAGAAGACAATTTGAAAATTGTCCTATTGTACAATTTGGACTTGTACAAAAATTACCAAAAATAAGATTTTGATCAAAAGCTCTTATTTAAATGTAGCTTAGGTCGTTTTTAAAAGACTGCTGCAAGTTTAATGGTTTAGAATTATATATCAACTCGTTTATGAGTAAATTTTGTAAATATCGTCGCTTTTCAACGAAAACTTGTAACTGCAGCTTGTTTTAAGCTGCAGTTACAATGTTTTCGTTGAAAAGCAGCGTCAAGTGGCATAAGTGTCAATCTGATTAAAATCCGGTGTAGATTCACGGTAACATCTGAGAGGTACCCGTTTGGTTAATCAACTAACCTTCTATGACATTTTCTTCTTACCAATTAAATAAATGGCTTCAAGATTCTGATTTAAAAGATCAGATTGAATAAATGCGAAAGAAAATTCGGGGTCTTAAAATGATGCTGAACAGTCTCTTTTTTCTTATCAAAACATGACTATGTTGTTATAAACAACCATCGATTTTTGGGGGGAAATCGTAAACACCATAAGATGTGATAACTAAGTTGCTAAGAACTATTAAATAGCCTTAAATCCTTTCACAAACAAGACGGTGATCTGAAGTCCCCGTGTGAAAAGGTTTTGGAAACATTGAGACAAAAAAAAGAAAGTCCTGATTATGAATCAGCATTTTCTCCTTTTGTCTCAGTTTCTTCTCGACTTTAATATACACACACTCTTTATCTATTGCTTTCAATTATGTCATTCGTAGAAACTCTAAAATTTTACCATTCTGAAGTTTTGCCTCTTGGGAAAGGGTCGAAGTTAAGTCTCTCTTCTGAAGGATAAACGACATTTAAGATGTTTTATACACGCGACGTCTTAAACACGTTTTTAAGTACAATTATGTAAAACTCGCGTCCTTCGACGCATCCTTAACTGGATTTCTCGAGTGAGGGATAAAGTCGAGAAATAAAACGTTTACCATTTCACAAATAAGACCCGGAAAAAACGAGCTAATAAATTATACAGCTTTTTCTGTTAACTTTGCCTGCATATTTTCTTTACAACAAAAGTTTAGTAGACATAAGGAAAACTGCGCATTGTAAGCAATACTTTTCAATATGTTTGTCTTCGAACACAAACCAGACTTTATCCGGCGTCCCTGTCTCAAAATGACTTAAAGTGTTGTTGATTCAAGCGCAAATTTTATTTCAATTAATTAATCTCCCCCACCACCCTCCACCCAGCCCACAAAGAAATACGGATGTCCTTGAACGGATTGTCATTATTTTTGGGGGTAAACGTTATTAACCCTTTCCCAAACAAGACCTTGATTTTACGTCCTTCACAGATGAAGCTTGGGAAACATTGAAACAAAAGAAGAAATTGATGATAACCAGCAGTTTCTCCTTTTGTCTCAATATTTTCAATGCCATAGTTTACACAAATCCTACCTTTAATAACATCCAATTTGTAATTTGTGGCTGTTTTTGAAGTGGATCATCCTAAAATTTTCCGTTTGGGAAAGGGTTAAGATGTTTTAAACACGCGATGTCTTAAACACGTTTTTAAGTACAATTATGTAAAACTCTTGTCCATGGACGCATCCTTGACTGGATTTTTAAAGTGTGGGACAAAGTCGAGAAATAAAACGTTTACCATTTAACAAATAAGACCTGGTTTTAAAAAAAGCTTATATATAGCTTTTTTCCGTCAACCTTGCCTGCATATTTTCTTTACGACACAAGTTAAGGAAAACTGCACATTGTAACTTACAAGCAATTCCTTTCGTCGTGTTTGTCTTTGCTCACAAATAAGGCTTTATGCGGCGTCCCTGTCTCAAAACGACATACACTGTTGTTGATTCAAACGCAATTCTATTTTAATAAATCAATTGCACCCCCCTTCAATAAATAAGGATGTCCTTGAACGGATTGTCATTATTTTTCATCGACGTTTGGACTGCACAAGAAACACAACTAACTAAAACAGCAGCATATCGCTGCTTTTCATCGAAAACCTCGTAACTGTAGCTTATATCAAATCCAGTGTTTTCTTCAAACATTCGAGCCAAAGTGTTTGTAAGTGCAAACCGAAAGTGGGAAGCGTTCACGTGCACCGACAAAAACTTTCGCTAGAATGTTTGAAGAAACCACGGGATTCGGAGCAGAGTGAGTTACAAACGGGAATAGCCCTCTCAAATGCGCGTTCCGGACGATTCTTTCGGTGTTAACGCTTCCCAAAAGTCACGTGGGTTATCCACCGTGTCGGTGATTAATACTTACTGTTACATATTTCATTTTTAAAAGTCACTGTCCTTTCTTATCTGTATCTTTGTCGCAAGGTCACTAAAAAGGTCTAGTTGAAAACGATTTTGACCGTATTCTGGCTACACGTGTCCAAGTATCTGTATTAACCCTTTCCTAAACTAGACACGGTTTTGACGTCCATAGCAGAAAACTGCGACGAAGGGTGAGAGCGCTGATTACTTCTCTCGTTGCCCATGTTAAAATAAAGAGAGGAATCTCTGACGGTACGCCGTTTTCAACTGCTATGGACATGTCGCGGAGGTTGGAGCACTTAACGAACCAGGGATTCCTGTTGTTTCTCATACCAGTACTACCACAACACCCTTGTTACCGAGCACCCAGCTTCTCGCCCACATAGGTTCACAATATCAAACCATTGATGGGTGACATTTTGTTAGAAAGGGTAGCCTTTAAATTGAACGTCATGTCTTAATCAAAATTGCCACAATGAAAACCTAATGAAACCTACGTGTATGATTTGAATTATATACAGAGACGAATACAAATATATTCAATTGGAACATTGTTACTTTAATGGTGCAAAAAAGGCTATGGTAATATCATATTCGCAACCCAAAAGTGAAATCTACGACACAATGTTAATGTATTCATCCTTGGCGATTTTAGTGCTCTTTTCTTGTTGTCCAAAGTTGAATACAAAAGAAGGTGGGTTCAACCTTGACTAGCGAATATGGCGTTACAACTAAGTGGACAAATTGTTACGAGGAGATCAAAATATTAAAACTGTTTTCTCCAAAAGTTTTGAATTTGGACCGGCTACCACTTTTGCCGTCTGGGAAAGGCTTAATAACTGACATATAAGAGACAAAACCATGACACATACAGACTCCAATTATTCAAAGTTAGACTTTTTGTCTAGACGTTGTATGTAACATCGATATAGACCTGAGTGCTTACCGTTCAGATTCTGATCGGCAACAAGCATGCACTATATACATAATAAAATTATTAGAATTATACTGCACGTGTATGTGATAGGATCAGCAAAAAATATAAGCATATGTCAAGTCCCGAAAAGGACACTTATCATCAAAACGCTCGATTTCAAATGTTGACAATGACCGAAACATTGAAAATTTTAGACCATGACAGCTCTATTGCATTAAAGTGCAGTTTCTTTTTTATTGTAAATATATCTAATGATATTTTGGTGGCAAAAGAAAGAGCACGTTGTATTCTATCATTAAAACCAAGGTAGATATAGCTTCAAACTAGAAAACACTATAAATCGTTGTTTTTTGAAAAGCAAAATCATATTTGTATGACCTTGTGCTTCAAATCGGTGACAGAAAATGCTGAAACACAACCGCTATCGCGTCGTCACTAAGCACATGTTTGGCAATTAAGCAAAGGAAATAAAAATCCAATGATCTGAAAGACGTTAAAGAAATTAAGATACAATTTGTACTCAATAGCTTCTTTATAATGCGACAAAATTTGGTTAACGCTTTTTATGACGCATTTCGTGACTTTTAGTAGAAATGCCAAGGTTTCAAATTCTGTAAATTGCTAATTAAATTAAATTGGGTAACTTTCAAAACTCGGTACAAAACAAAACTAGGGAATTTAGACAAAGAAAAAAACCTCACAGAGAGGAACCGAAATCTAATAATTCACCTACATTCGCTGTGAACAGCCTTGAACCGTGCACTATTTTCAGAAGTGCTGCATTTTTTTGCGTAACAATCGATTTCCGATTGAGTGCTTCGGTTTAACGTATATAAACCCTTTCTATCTCACTTATAAGTCGACAAATCCTATATTGTCGGTACTCATTCGATTCTTCTCTTCGCGACGAATCAAATGAGCACCCACAATATAGGACTATGGCGTGAAATAAGTTTGTAAAATCTAAATTTAGTTTTATAGTCTGGAACCCAGTGTCAGTTTAGACTAGGACAAATCGGGATAGACTGGGACCTACCCTAGTTATGTAACTAGTTTCCCGTCTGAACTATATTGATTGTACATCTCAGAAAAGTCAATGATATTTTCAGAATATATCCTTTTTGGAATTAGAACTAAAAATGAAATAGATCTCCACCTAATTGAAGAGAAGTAATGTAAATGTACAAGCATAACCATAATTGTCATGAAAGGTATTTGATAAACTTTAAAGATACCTGCAATTGTTGCTAAATTAATAAAGACTGGTTCTTTTAATGTGGTACTATTTGAAATAACTTAAACAATTATCTACAAAATATAGATCCCGATTAATGACGTGGCAGAGTATCTCTAGCTTATAGCTAAAGATGCTCTGCCTGGTCCTTTATCGGGATCTACTAGTATACTAGATTGTTAACTTAAGATAGTACATCATCATAAGATGTGTATTTCATTCAATCCATTACGTCTTTCCCAAATAAACATATGTTTGAATATCAGATTTTCATCTTTTATAGCATGGAAAAAATTTGTATAAAGAAACATTAATTTCCTTTTTTAAATGAATGTCACCCCTATCCCATACCCCTCTGTTTGGTATTCATATCTATATTCTTGTCTGCAACATCTTTGATCCTGGTCATTTCACGAAAGTTTTAGAAAGGACTTTTATAATCATGACAGAATAGGGCCTATAGCAATTATGTCTCTATTTGTTTTTTTTATCTATTTTTTAAATGTTAAATTAATTCTAACTATTTACCAAACCAGACCTGGTTTTATTTCCTCAATAGAAAAGGCATGGGAAAACATTGAGACAAATGAAGAAAATGCTGATGATTAAAGGGACATTTCATTCCAATTTCAATTTTTTAAAGTATGTCTTGATGCCAAGATTGGTTATTCTAATGAGTATAAATACTTTTAGTTTTTTGAAGTTGTTGCCAATAAGCGAGAAACACGCGTTTAAAGTTGAGACATAATCGATAAATTGCATATAAATCCGAACTGTTGTCCACAACAATTTGTTCAATTATAACACAAAAATATAAATTTCTTGTAAACGGCGCAATGTTTTGGCTTGAAATTTTCAGAGTTTTCATAAGGAAATATGCTCTTTCAGATAGAAATAAAAGTAAAATTTATAACAAAAAATTCTGAAATGTCACTTTAAAAAAATATCCCGTTTGGTTCAATATTTTTTTTTATACTATATTGCTAAAAAAACAATCTAAGCTAACATTAATTTTGCCGTCTGAAGCAGATTTCATATTAGAATATTTGTTTTACTCTTTTGGAAAAGGAGAAGACATCTCAAATTTAACAAAATATGTCAAATGTTCCCTATGTGCGCCACAATTAATTTGATTTACTGCTATATTTATCAAGAACAGACAGAATTCTCGGAATCTTGAAGGTGCAATTCCTGGGCGATGAAACTATCGGTACAATTTCTGTATGTATTATAAAAGTGCAGAAACTTTTTCGCACTTGGAAAGCGGCCATAGGCTGTTATTCCCCTATGTTCATAATCGATAGCGAATATAAAAGCAACGCGTCTGCCTTTCAATGATGTTTTTCTCCGCTTGCAATATTTCGTTGATTTTCGTCGAAAACCTTTTTCATTACAGTTGCAGTTCAGTTACATTTAATTACAGTTCATTTCATTACAGTACAAGCCACAGTTACAAGTTTTTTTTAAAGAAAAGTGATGATTTACTCTCTTTATTTCTCATCTTAACGTTCTATAGATTTTTTTAGTGATTTTGTCGACTTTTTTAGATCTAAACTGGGACCTATCGACCTTAATGTGGAACTAAATGGGGAATAGATAATGATTTCTTCAGATAAAACGAGCAAATGCTGGCTATCAACATTTCAAGAATTTCTGCATCTTAAATCCGTGAGAGACATTGATTACATTTTACAATAATTTTCAAACTTTAAAAAAGTTCATATCACCAGAAATTAAAGAGATGATTAATTCAAAAAGATAATGAGTCGGATTGGAATGCCAAAATGAAGTTGATGCTCATTTGCGTTGACCAGAAGCGATCTCCATTAAGGTTTGCAACCCATCATTAGCACTGAAGAACCAGAAGCGAAACTTGAAAATTCCGTGTAATTCCTAAACTGTTACATTTCCATTCCAAATACAAATATAAGCATTTTGAACGGTTTAGAATTTTGAATTAATGCATACTTATGGGTTCAAAATTACCTCCCTTGCAAATGAATATAGAGTAAAATAATATTTGTAAATTATTTTCTTCTTGAAGCATAATCTTGAAATTCGGCATGGTGAATCAAACAATGTGAATTGTATTTACAAGTGTGTTTAATTTGATGAATTTCGTATGGCTGGAAAGTTTTTAATGATGGGTTGTATACTTTAACTGGTTGACAATTTGATGCATCTAGTTTGTCCAGGTTGTTTATATGTTTCGTCTTTTCTAATCGACCTACCAACCTGTATCCCTTTTATAAGGACACACGTGCCTATAAATGGGTCGATCTAGTACAAGGTTAAATCGCTCTTTTTTAACAAAAACCTCGTAACTGCAGCTTAAAACAAGTAACAGTTACGAGGTTTTTGTTGAAAAGCTACGAAAACATGTACCATATGTTACATTTTCATGGGCAAAACATGTGAAAAAACAATTATTACGAAAAAAAGGTTTAACGAATCTTAGGTCTAACAAATTCTATGTTGGTGGTTTTCTTTAGAATCGTCTCGATGAGACGATTCTAATGAGTACTACCAACATAGGACTTGGATTTAAGACAGTTATCAGAATACCAATATCCATTTTTCACATGCTATTTTTCTACTGACCTATTTTATAGATTAAGTCAAGGTCATTTAAATGTATACATATGTTGCGCCTGTTTTATAAGCCTGTGGCACGGAATAGGTGGACGATCTCTTAAAAGCCATAAATAATATGTGACTGTCTGATTGAATGAGAGCTAGCCTGATTTCTGTGAAATATAAAAACAAGTTATTGACAGGAAATTGAAGAGGATACCTTTCGAAAGGTATCCTCTTCAATTTCCTGTCAATAACTTGTTTTTAACGAACGCTGATTTCCTTTGGACGGATGACGCCCGAAGATGCAAGTAGTGTTTGATAACTAATGGTGGTCTGTAACCCTTTGCTTAACCCTTTCCCAAACGGCAAAAATTTAGGGTGATTCTCTTCTAAAACTGCCACAAATGACAAAATGTAAGTTATTTAAGATAGAATTTGTGTCAAACATTGCATGGAAAATATTGAGACAAAAGGAGAAACTGCTGGTTATCAGCAGTTTCTTCTTTTTTTTCAATGTTTTCCCAAGCCTTTTCTATCAGAGACGTCAAAACTAGGTCTTGTTTGGGAAAGGGTTAAGACCCTTTGCTTGGGGAAAAGGGTAAATAGGGTACACACGAGAATAATTCAATGTATATGAAAATGTATATGAGGGGTCAGTGACCGTCCGAATATCAGCCTAACCTAAACCTGGTGTAATATTTCATCTGTCCATGTCCTGTATAGAATAATGTTCTTTGTTTTTACACATCAACCCATGTCAGGTTATATAAATTTCTTTGCTGTAAGATAGAATACCCGTAATGTGGTCATTTTCAGATTCATTAAACATCGGATTATTTTTCCGATCGGTGTTGTAAGGCATCCAGACCTCTTCGGGCACAGTCGGAAACATTCGGCGGTGGAAAGTTGCACCGCTGAATGATTTCGACGTCGCCTGATTACATGTAATTCCAACGTCACGCAAATCTCAATAGGGGTAGAATACCTTGATCTAACGCATTCCAAAACTGTTTCATATTGAAGATTATGACTCGAAAATACTTCGAAAATTATACAGAAAAATAATTACACCTTTCTAACAATTAGCATGTTGGACATTTCTTTTTTTATTTCTATTCTTTATATACAGTATATATGAAGATAAAACGTATGTGTATTTAAGAAAGCGTATAGAAAATATTGAAGCAAATGGAGAAATGGTAGAATTCAGATTTTACTCTTTTGCATTTATTTTTCCCGAGTCCTTTTTATCTTTTCATGGACGTAAACAGAATTCGTTTGATAAAGGCGTAAGTGCATGTGTCGTGTTAGTGTAAGGACATTGTTATATACATGTATGTTTTTTTATATAAGTGTGTAAACAGTGTCCATAATACAAAATCTTCTTTTTCCTAAAAAGATTATCTTACGAAAGAAAACATATTTGCTTCCATAGAGAGAAATATAGACTCGATGTTATAAACGTCAGAATGTGCTGGTAAACTAATGGCAAATGGTGTCTCAATGTCATTGCTAAAGTTATTGTCCTGTTTTGCTTGTTTGTTGATTTGTTGTAAGAATTCCATGCAAAGAATAACACAATTACTGTCATCCGTAGCAGCACTCAAATTGAATTAGAACTTGTTGGATATAAATAGACTCCAGTAGGAAAACAACATTTTTTTATAGATACGAGTGCACAAAAGTACTTGGTATTTAAATAGAGAACGTGTTGGTACGCTACCAGAAAATAGTATCAAGGTCATTGCCAAAGTAATTGTCCTATTTTGCTTGTTTGTCGATAAACGTACGAATTTCATACACATTGAAACGCCAATGCTGTCGTCTGCAGTTCCTTGGGACATTGGGACAAGTCTGAATCCCTTCTCGGTTAGAAACGGATTGATGTGGGGAAAAGCATCTTGAGGTATTGCACGAACGTGTTCCGGAATTTCTTAGATGGATGTAAAAACTAGGGTTTGTTTTAGAAAGGGTTGACTAACTCTATAATCAAGTCAAAAAATCATGGCAATGGCAAACAATGGAAAATTGTTCTTTATTTCTTATATATAATGATTTTGCATGCGTTGGTTCGAATCTTGCAGGTGTGAGACACCTGCAAGATTTGAACCATCATATGCAAAATTATAGAAGTTGGGAATTCAGTATTGTGTTGTTTACATGGGTGAATTGTGCAGACATGTGCCACAAATTCGATGTTCGTGACCGTACTAAAATATAGTATCAAGTTCATTAACACGATAATCGTCCTATTTTGTACGTTTGTTTTGATAATGGGGAAATGATAACAGCCTGTTTCGCGGAAAAAATGTTATAAACAATACTTTGACTAGATAATCTTCGAAATGTAGTGCCAAAGGTCAAATAGTGTGGCTTAGTTTAAGTACACACGTACTGTTACAAATGGAACAATGGAATAAGATACTATATATTCAGGAAATCTTTGAAAATACACATTTCATCTTGAATAATTATCATAACTAAAGGAGGGGTTTCCATAAGACCATTTTCCTGGGACCTAAATTTTCCAATGAAATTTTTACCACAAATAGATACATAAAGGGGACGTGTTTCGCCGAAAAGTATGAATCGAACGGATCTTTGGTTTGGTGTATATTGTATATTGAAAGTGGGTGGGGTAATTCTTTTCAGGCGCTACCCAAGGTTCTTATAAATCAATTTTCTATCTAAATGTATATGATTGGCGAATTTTTTTTTAAAACATTATGTTTTGTATATGAGCCCATGTTAAGATGACATTAAATCCATTGGCTTGCTTATTATAAATATTAAAATATTTGGAATTTTATGTATTTTTTTCATTTTTTTGTATATTTTCATCTCCCAACTTTGGGCAAAACATCAACACGTTTTTATAAAGCAACGTAATGGAATAATATTTTAGATGAGAACTTGATAATAAATCGTTATTGCAAAATTATGAGGAATTTTTGATAGCTAGTCGGGTAGATGAGTTACGGGCCCTTGAATGCACGAAAACCCATGACAAATTGTGGAATAAATAATAAAATACATTTTTTCTGACTTTCTTTCGTACAGAAAGGCAGAAATGTTTAATTTGCTTAAATTATAGCTGACCTCAGCAAATAGTACTACAAATAAGCTATTGCGGTCAGTTTCGCCTGTTGTCCGTCCGTCTGTCTGTCTGCCCGTCCATAATATCAGGTTTACTCTCTAGAATCCACAAATATTAACCGATCTTCACCAAACTTTGTCAAAATGTGTATGGTCATAAGCCCTTGTGCTGGATTAATTTTGGACGCTATTGCTGCAAAAAGTGCTGAGTTATGTGCCCTTGAATGTCGAAAAATGCTATTTTGAACAATTTTTGCATTCAAAAATTTTCAAATTTTACCCAATCAAATGCAAAACCAAGTGAAAATGTTTGCATTTATAATATCTTGGGTGAGTTTGATTTTCATCCAGATCGAAATCGCGAATTTTGAGTTATCCGCCCTTGAATTTGGCAAAATTGCTATTTTTGACTTCATTTTCTCTTTAGCATCCACCAATATGTAAAACATGAAATTAAAACTTGGAGAAATTGATGATGTCTATTAGATTTTTTATAGCTTAAAGTTTTGGCATCATTTGAAATGCTTTTCCCAAGTTATCTGCCCTTGAATTAGGGATATTTATGGGTTTTCGTGCAAATCTAGGGCTAATACGGCAATTTTGTTAAATTCAAGGGCGGATTACTCAGGATAAACATTTTCAATCTGGCTGAAATTCTTACACGTCTTATATTTTATAGACAGAAATAATTTGTCCTCTATCGGTTTAAATTGCTCCATGTTTGTCGATGCTAAAGGGAAAATAAAGCCGAAAAATGCAATTTTGTAAAATTCAAGGGCGGATAACTCAAAATATACGTTTACAATCTGGATGAAAATCAAATCACCCAAGATATTATAAATGCAAACATTTTCACTTGGTTTTGCATTTGATTGGATAATATTTGAAAATTTTTGAATGCAAAAATTGTCAAAAATAGCATTTTTTGACATTCAAGGGCACATAACTCAGCACTTTTTGCAGCAATATAGTCCAAAATTAATCCAGCACAAGGGCTTATGACCATACACATTTTGACAAAGTTTGGTGAAGATCGGTTAATATTTGTGGATTCTAGAGTGTAAACCTGATATTATGGACGGGCAGACAGACAGACCGACGGACAACAGGCGAAACTGACCGCAATAGCTTATTTGTAGTACTATTTGCTGAGGTCAGCTATGATTTAAGCAAATTAAACATTTCTGCTTTTCTGTACGAAAGAAAGTCAGAAAAAATGTATTTTGTTATTTATTCCACAATTTGTCATGGGTTTTCGTGCATTCAAGGGCCCGTAACTCATCTACCCGACTAGCTATCAAAAATTCCTCATAATTTTGCAATAACGATTTATTATCAAGTTCTCATCTAAAATATTATTCCATTATGTTGCTTTATAAAAACGTGTTGATGTTTTGCCCAAAGTTGGGAGATGAAAATATACACAAAATTGAAAAAATACATAAAATTCCAAATATTTTAATATTTATAATAAGCAAACCAATGGATTTAATGTCATCTTAACATGGGCTCATATACAAAACATAATGTTTTAAAAAAAATTCGCCAATCATATACATTTAGATAGAAAATTGATTTATAAGAACCTTGCGTAGCGCCTGAAAAGAATTACCCCACCCACTTTCAATATACAATATACACCAAACCAAAGATCTGTTCGATTCATACTTTTCGGCAAAACACGTCCCCTTTATGTATCTATTTGTGGTAAAAATTTCATTGGAAAATTTAGGTCCCAGGAAAATGGCCTTATGGAAACCCCTCCTTTGACAGTTACTATTGGAACGTATAACAAACGATCAGTTTGTTGAGAAATATTAGCAGCGAAACAACAATTGCTGATTTTTTGGTATATGTATAATTCCTTTCATACTTTACCAATTTGAATATAGTTTGAAACAGAAAAGATGTACGCATGCAATGTTTTGGGATGGAATCACGTGACACAACAATATCAGTAAATCTTCAATAGGCCTAACTATGTCAATACTTGATCATTCTGAATTTGGTTTGAAGACCGACCAAACGATTGGTGGGTCAGTCACCAATTTCTTTTTTTCTTAGACGATTTTTTAAAACTTTATCCATTAAATACCTGATGCATTTCCGCCTTTTCCGCTTCAAACCATTTTCAAATGCGTCTGATATTCAGAAAATAATTGGAAGTTTTCTGTAATTACAGTGTCACGAGATTTCCCACCGTATAGACAAGTGTAGACTGGCTCCAGTCTGACTAATCTTATTTTTAATAAAATATATGTAAGTAATGTACATAAATTCTAATTCACCACACTGCCATACTCTCTGTAAATGTGGATCAGTCAGATTATAAGGAGAAGGGCAGTGATTTGAGTAAATGATTTTTTTTCCAGCCCGAGTGAATTACCTTTGTAAATATACATATTCTCACGGCCTAGGAGCCAGGCTAAGACAAGTGATGCAAACGTGACTCAAACCAACGATCTAATGTTTTCCATCCAAGTTATATTTTCTAATATGATGCTGCTTTTCAACGAAAACCTGGTAACTGCAGCTTGAAACAAGCTGCAGTTACGACGTGTTCGTTGAAAAGCGACGATATCAGACACAATCACCACTCAGCTACACAGGACCCAAAATTCACGAACTGACACAGGAGAAAACGCTGAATTCAATTAATTAGAAGTCTCACTTTTTCTGGGACAACCCTCGTATATATAACAACAGCCTTCAACCAGGCATCTAGTATACAAAACTGGCCAAATTAGGTAGCCTGCTGTTTCACAGCTTGTTGAACTGCTAAGGGAAACAACTGGCAAGGGTTCTTGGTCGGAAAAGGGACCTTTCCTTGTTGTCTCCCTTATTCCTTTACCTGAGAACCAAACCATAAGATGATGACGCTCATTGACAAGAGTCGTCAACGTTGAATGTTTGACTAACGGTTGAATACATTTTACAAAAGTTGTGTGCTAAGAAATTCATAAGTGTTGGTCTGTGTGATTTGAATGGAATCTTTGCTACCCAACTTACGGACAGGCATCTCATGCTCTTCAATCATGTGGCCTCAAACCGTCTCCACGTCAAGGGTTTTTGGTCAATGCAAGCCAAACCATACTATAGAAAAAGTCAAACATTCAACGAGTACGACTCACGTTCATGGTTATAATGATATAACAGAAATAAAATTATATAAGCAAAAATGTTGGCATAAGTCGCACCCGAATCTGGCGGTATTTGGGCATGGATCAGGTAAATCGCAATATAACAGGCGTCACACTGCTATGTTTATTTATTTTAAATAATTGATATATACTAAGTTCAGAGTCCAATAATCCAGTTTTAATCACCGAAAAGATAACCAGGGTACTTGTGTAACTTTTTTTGTAAAAATATTAGAGCAAGGTGAAATGTGATGGCCGTAACATTGACATTTTAAAACCGTATTTTCTCTTCTTATCATTGAAGAAATTCAAACTTTTTTAGCTTATGTGAGAAAAATCATCCTACTATTCATGTTTACCTGATTTCAGAATTTGAATTTTTGTCAAAACCACTAAAATAGGCCATTTCATACGTGTGACGGCCATAACTTCAGATTCAAGGACAATTTATATTTCAAGAGAAGGTTTGTGTAATAAATGCCAGATATTATAAGACTTTGATCTTTTATAAATAAAAAGTCAATGCAAAAGTATTAAATCTGCTGTAATATGAGAACTTGTTTAGAACTTACATGCAAATTGAGCATATTTTTTGTGTGGATGTAACTTTTGACAATTTTGACAGTTAAAATTAGTACGGATGTAACATGTTGACATGTCAATTTATTAGGATAAATAAATCATAAGTGGTCAAGTCCTCCGTTGAAATACACCATCATTGTTATCATTATAAAAAAAACTTTCACTTCTTCAACCAATAAACATCTTAATCACTGTCTAGAAAGTAAATGTTAAATGTCCGTAACTGTTGACTCGCTCAAATAGACATCGGATGTCAACATGTTACGGCCGTTTGTTTGGAATTTGTCAAAAGTGACAGGCGTACAGTGATATCGGTAAATTGGAGTGAAATATTCTGAGAGTTGGTGCTGTAAATAAGCGTTAATTGTGGTAAAGTTTGTACAAATCATTCTTTGACATAAAGCTGTTGCCTTTCATGGATTATATCCGATAATGGAAATGCGTGATGCCCGTAATGAACTCTAAAAAGTCTTGACAGAGTAAATTCACTTACCAAGTGTTCCACAATTTTCGTTTCTGAACATGATCTGATGATGTTTTATGCATAATGTGTAGGTTTATTTTGTGATTACCTCGTTTAAACGCGTTAAGATGCGAATGATCCCGAAATAATCCTCCGTGTCGGTACGTAACTAAATTGACAGTTTTGGAGTTTTTAAGTGTGCATGATAAATCAAAATTAATACGTACATATTGGTTTAATAGCATTTTATCCGCAAAATAAAACGGAAGATTTTATTTAATCTTTTCATTGATACAAGTCCTTTCCTTCTTTACATTCAGAAAGAACAAAAACACTCCAGTTGAAAATTATACTCTGTATTGACAGAGTGTGTTACGTCCGTAACACATTTTTTATTTGGCTTTATTTTCAAATATTAAAAAAGCATTTGATATTGAATATAGCACTATTTCAATTATTTACATTTGAACTTTGTCATTAAGATGCATTTGATTTTCGCCAATGACCATGCATCTGGAAATATTTCAGTTTGACATATGGGTGTCAGACTTGTCTTTTTTGGGGGGATCAAATCTGTTGACATTTTCACCAAACTTGAAAAATTGAATATTTTATTCTGTTCATAATCATTTGAAATTATCACAGATATGTTTATAATGACAAAGAAACATGAGACAATACTCCATGTTATATTTAAATGTTCATCATGAGTGTGTGATGCCCGTAATATTGCAGTTTATCTGAACCTTGCCCATTTCCGTAAAATGTCGCCACCACAGACCGAAGTCACGTTGTTATACATCGTGTTAATAACCTGACAACTGTCGTTGTTATGTAAAATAAACATTCAATAATATATAATATGTTATGGCACCAAATTGCGTCTCTTTGTCTTGCACACATAAGTCTTTAGAAATCACAAAGATGTTTAAATACAACGGACAGAAGATAGCACTTCTAATTCACAGATCCTATAAGTGGTAAACCCCTGAACCACTCTACAAAGACTTAAGAATCGTGTTTTATATTCTCCAAAACTTTGATTTCTTGACAAATAATTGCTGACAGTTTCGTTAATATATGACGCGTAAATAAATTAACTATAGATCTATAATAGGCTGTGACCGCTTTTATTCAAAGGTCACATTCAAATGATCTATGTACATGTATATCGGTACACTGGAACTTAACAATAGTACTCGATATGCTTTCTCTCGGTCAGTATACACGCGCCAGTATGTTGCTTTTGTCTTTTTACAATTTCTTTTTAGAATTAACATCTGACTTAGTGATCGAATTTCTGGTGGTTAATGAAGACAAAAACAGCTCAGTAAACAAATGAACATTATCATGGCTGCATCCTCTTCAAAGATATGGTAATTATTCGATGTTGTTTTGTATTTTACAATACACATGTACATTAAAGGTGTAGAAATAAGTAAGTTTGGAAAGATAGAAATTGACGCCCCCCCCCCCCCCCAAAAAAAAAAAAATAATAATAAGAATCAAAATTCGAAACACAATGCCACAAGCTCCTTCCGAAACAAATAACTCGTTTTGCTGTCCTCGTCCGAAAAACTCTTGGCAAATACCGATATACAGATTAAAATGCTTATAACCAGCAAAATCTCCTTTCCCTAACACCTTATAAAGGTGACATTTCACATATATGATTTAATAAATTTTACCTTTATATTGCGCCGTTCACGAAAAATATATATTTTTGTGCTTAAATTTAACAAATTGTTGTGGATTTATATGGAATTTGTCATTTCTGTCTCAACTTCAAAGTCCTATTTCTCACCTATAAACAACTTCAAAAAGTTGATAGCATTTATACGCATTAGAATAACCAATCTTTGCATCGAGACATACTTTTAAAAAAAATGAAAATGGAATGTTGTGTCCCTTTAATTAACTAGGTCCTACTAGTATACTTTGTCTGGTTCAAATAAATCTATTTGTTTAGACCAGTGCTGACATTTTTTACCTTGTTGTTTGTTGAAGGTTTGGTGACCAGAATTTTCTTCTTTTACCTCAATATTTTCTCTGCACAATTCTTATAGTATCTTTAAGAATCTGCATCTGCATCTACCTTGATTTCTGCTTTCAGCCTAGACTCTTGTCGTTCGAGAAAGAATTAACCCTTTCCCAAACAAGACCGGGTTTTAACGTCCTTAATAGAAAATGCTTGGGAAAACATTGAGGCAAAAGAAGAAAGTGCTGGTGACCAGCACTTTCTCCTTTTGTCTCAATAATTTCTCTGCCATATTTTACACAAATCCTATCTTTAATAACTTCCATTTTGTCATTTGAGGCAGTTTTTGAAACGGATCACCTTGAAATTTTGCCGTTTGGGAAAGGGTTAAAAAAGTTATTTACTTTGTGTCACCTGGAAATATAATAGTATACCACCTTAAAGTGCTGCTTTTCAACAAAAACCTCGTAACTGCAGCTTAAAACAAGCTGCAGTTACGTGGTTTTTGTAGAAAAGCGACGAAATGTTCTACATGTATATGAAACATGTATCGAATATCTTTTATTTCTCAAACAAACTCAATTTTGTGGGTACTCATTGGAATTGTATCTGTTGGATTCCAGTGAGCACCCATAACATAAGATTTGTATGGCGATAGATTGCTTATTACAATGTATTATAATGTTATCATTCACCTTATTATCTTGGCCCCAGTTTGGCTCCTGCAAAATCGAACTTACCCTTTCCAAAACAAGACATGCTTTTGTCGTTTCTGATAGCAAAGACACATGCAAACATTTAGGCAAAAGAAGAAGATAATGATATTAAGGCGTTTGTCTAAAACATGATGCTAAATTGTATGCTTTCTTTCTGTGTCAATATTCCATTTGTCGTCTGCAGCCAGTTTCAAATTAAAACAGTCTGATTTTGTCGTCTGGTAAAGGGTTAATCACGGTGGGGATTGTGCATGATGGGATGGATAACGAATACGGACAAAATAATTTCGATTCTGGTAAGATTTTTTGCAATAACTTCCTTATTTGTGCGTCAATTTTCAAAAGGTTTGTTGCATGTACCCCGTCTTACCGAGCTCTTTCATCGGATGTATGACATATTAGATAACTCGTGGTAGTTTTTCCAATATATTGTCCCAACCGACCAGAAAGCGAAATGGTAACGACTACGGCCAAATTAACCACGCTTCAGGTAAGCATTTGTGCAATAACTTTCTTATTTTAGCGTCGATTTTTATGCAGTTTGTTGCATGTACTCCGTCTTACTGAGCCCTTTTCTCAGATGTATTACTTATCGGGGACTCCTTTCTCAAAAATCGATCCCTACCGACTAGAAAAATGACCTGGATTTTTTGTCGTTTTTCTGATCGGTTGGGATCAATTTTTGGACAAAGTACAAAGATTCTTCAAACAAGTCATATGTCTGAGGAAAGAGCTCAGTAATGCGAGGTACGTGCAACAAACCGCTTGAAAATTGACGCAGAAACAAAAAAATTATAGCACAATTTCTTACCTGAAGGGAGGCAAATTTGTCGGTATTCGTTATCCATCCCATCATGCACAATCCCCACCGTGTTAATTATAAATATACCTGCGTACATCAGCACCAAATAGTTCATCAGGACTCAGTAAATATAACCTATTTCAAGGCAAGACAAATAATTAGACAATGGTACAAGTACAAAATTGCTGCAGGAGGCAGCATCAGATGAAGCACGGCCTAAATGAACTCTTAACAATGACTTTTCGCATATGTATCTATCTATCTGCATCTACAACAACTCTTGTGATAGGCAAAGAGAAAACTCGAAATTACCTCATTGCCACTCATTTAACCACCTACGAGAAGAGAGGCAGTAAGAAACTAGAAATTAACTCGCTGCTACCCTTTCAGACAGCTGGGTAGACTGTGGCGGTGATTAGTAAGTGTCTTTCCCGAAGACACACCTCTCCTGATTTCAAGTTGAATGAGCTATCCACTGCGCCATCAAAGGTGTCAAACATGTAGTTTTAAGAATAACAGTCTAAGAAAACTAACCAATCGAGAATGCAGAAACAATATACCACTTCTTCTTTGAAGAGTGGTATACATGAAATTGAAAGAAACATAACAGAGATATTGGATTTTACTTTGCTGAAATAGCCCTACCTGGTCGGAAAATAGTGTTGAAATAATACGAAACAGCAAGAAAACAACATTATGTAATGGAATTTGTATGCTAATAATATCTAACAACAAGAGAACCATAAAGGTCCTTGATCGCTAGCCTTAACCTAAATAGCATGAAAATCACAATGTTGTCAAGTTCAAGGTCACATAATATAAGATACGAGATTTTGATCCAACTGAAAACTGCATTCATGATCTTTCAGGTTTTGAATGATAAATATTTATGACTGTTAGAGTGAAAACAAAGTCTAAAATGACAATTTTGTCAATGTCTATGGCATATAACCCAAGTTTTACAAGCCCCATTTACCTGGAAAATGGAATCATCCAAGATCTTATGGTCCTATACATTGTGACCAAGTCTTGTCTTAATTGGTCAGCATTTTTGGTTGTTTGTATAGAAATAAAGTTGGAAACATCGATTCTGTCAAATTCAAGGGCACATAACTGTAATGTTTATCCAAACATGCTGGAAATTGATTTATGGTCACCAACCTCGTTACCAAGTTTTTTCTTGATTGTTCAATGAATGTAGATGCTACAGTGTAAACTAGAAGTAAAAGTAACACTAGTATATTAGTAAATACTTATATACATGTACTAGCGTTACTTTTACTTCTAGATGTCTAAGTTTGAGATTTCCATTAGGTTGTTTTGCTAAAATGTTGAAGGCGAAATTTAAGACTGCTCCAATTTGATATATTTTTTTCAATTCAAAATTTTAATTGCATAATATTACACAATATTGTTGCAATACAACAAATACATTTTAACAAAATATATAGGATGTGCACAAACATATTAAACAGATAGTGAAAATAATAGATCAACATATAAATCATATAGAATTTGTAAGTAATGGTCAAGAGTTTTGGGTAGTTTTCATTAAAAGAAAAGTATGTTTGGAATAAAATGATTCATTTCTCAAGTCAAGTGTAGAGAACACGTTTCTTATTGGCTTCAAATAAAATTTTTGATAATTTAATTAGAAATCCTTTTCTGTCATTAGTCATCATTAGCTTAAATTTATGGATGGTTGGCCATGTACGATAGGAATTAGGCAAAAAATTCTTCCTTAGATCATAATATAACGGGCAAATAAGTGCAAAATGATATTCATCTTCAATCAAATTTAAATTACAATGTTTGCAAATTCTTTCATGTTTTATAGGAATGTTGCTGTATCTACCTTCTTCAATGAATAGCTTATGTGATGAGCATCTAAATTTAGAGAAGAAATTTCTATGTTTAACGTTATTGATACTATTAAGATATTTTTCACCTTCGAAACAAATTTTATACTTTAATTTTAGTGCTCGACTCTTTTTCAGAAATCCAACTTTGAATGTAGTTATCTTTAATTTTTGAAATAACAAGACTTATATCGGTTTGGTCAATAGTAGGTTTCTGGTAAATATAGGATAATCCCAAATTATCCAATAGAGACATTAAATTGATACGGAATTTAGTGCTCGACTCTTTTTCAGAAATCCAACTTTGAATGTAGTTATCTTTAATTTTTGAAATAACAAGACTTATATCGGTTTGGTCAATAGTAGGTTTCTGGTAAATATAGGATAATCCCAAATTATCCAATAGAGACATTAAATTGATACGGAATGAATTTGTATAATTACCATGTAGGCTCTACGTCTTTTAGGTTAAAAATTTTATAAATCAGAGCATTTTGGTTTTCAAAGTATTTGATACCAGTATTTAACAATAACTATTTTTCTTTGTATTGACAGTAGGTATCTTCCAAACTCTCCGTAAACACTTACCTGAGGAGTTTGTTTCTTAAAGTTGTCTTAAGAATTTTAAATGGACATATTCCACATTTTAGCTCAACTTTTCGAAGAAAATGAGAGCTTATATACTGTCACCCGGGCGTCGGCGTTGGCGTCGGCGTTGCAACAAAGATTTTTTCAAACATCAATAATTTCCATACTATCAAAGGGATTCAACCCAAACTTGGAATACTTATTCACCATCACACCCTCTACCTTACTACCAGGGCCCATGATCCTGGTTCCACTATATTTGAAGTTATGCCCCCCTTATACTAAGCAACTTAGAAAGTCGAGCGCGCTGTCTTTGGACAGCTCTTGTCTGCTTTATGGTAGCCCCATATACTAGCTCCGTACATAAGTATGGGTAAAACAAGGCTATCAAAAAGTTTTAATTGTTCTGATATATTCAAAGAAATTTGTTGTAATGTTTTAGTCAAGGCAAAAAGTGCCTTCAATCCCTGTTCCGACAATCTCTTTTGTGCGTTATAAAATTTGCAATTATACGTTAGCGTAACACCTAAGTATGTAAAAGTTTTAACATATTCTAAGAGCTCTCCATTATAATAAAGTTTAGGATCTCGACTTGGTCGACCCTTTTGACAAACCATGACTACAGTTTTACTCGTATTAACAGCTAAACCCCATTTATTACAATATAGATGGAGAGAATTTAACATTGACTATAATCAAGATTTAGTGTAAGAAAATAAAACAGCGTCATCGGCAAAAAGCAACAAAATTATTTTCATGTTATCAATAGTAAAGTAATCCTCATTATTATTCAACAAATTATCATATAGATCGTTTATAAAAAGGATATAGAGCAGAGGCGATATAGACTCACCTTGCTTCACACCGCTCAAGCTCTCGAAGCTCTTGCTACATTTGCCTTTAGCTTTTACACAAGCTTTAACATTAACATACATTGCTTTTATTATATTAACAAATTTTGTAGGGGTACCGAGTTTTAGCAATTTCAGCCATTATCCATTTTTATAAACGGTATCAAAAGCTTTTCTGTAATCGACAAAAGCGCAATACAATTTCTTGTTTTCAACATTTAACACTGTTTGAATAATAGAATTTAAGACAAAAATAAAATCAATCGTGCTTTAACCGCTTCTAAATCGGAATTGGTAATCGCATAGTAGACTATTACATTCTGCCCATTGTCTAAGACGTTTCTCTAAAATGATAGAAAATACCTTAGAGAAAATACTAGTAAGAGTAATTCCTCTATAATTATTTACGTCAGATTTATCGCCCTTTTTCGGTATTGGAACTATACCTATAACTATACCTATAACTATATAATATACTATTACACCTAACGACCAATTAGATGGATATATACTGTTATTATGCACCCCGAAAAATTTCGGGAAAGCGTATATAGTCGCCATGCAGTCCGTCCGTCCGTGTGTCCGTCCGTCCGTCCGTATGTCCGTCCGTCCACAGCCAGATCTCAGCAACCCTTGGACCAAATTCAATGAAACTTCACATGTGAACTCATTGGCATAATCCCCAGGGACCCTTTTCTCCGTTTTTTTTTTTTTTTAATTTGAGTCTGCGTCATGGAAAAAGGGGCCATAATGTAAAAATTAGTTTTTCTCTAATTTCTCTTTATCTAACGGGCAGAACTTAATGAAATTGTGTACTTATATGATAAATGAGATGTTTTAGACCATATTCTATAAATAATGTGTGTACGAAAAATTTGGTTTGAGAAGATCTGAGCCACCACTTTTATTACGATATGAATGAAATGAATTGCCTTCTCAACTTCTGTTATCTCAATGTTTCGGTCTAATGCCTCTACATACTGGTTTTGTGAAACATGATTACGTAACTCTTCTTCAATGGAATCATCATAAAATGTGTACAAATCGATTTAAAATATTCAAAGAAGTTTTTATTCTTAATGTTACAATTGTTATCACGACTTTTTCTATTATTGTTTATTATTTTCCAGAATTTTTTTCTGGTCATTTTATGCATATAATAGTTGATATAAATAACAAAGTTAACAACATTTTTAAGTATTTCCGATAAGAACATTGAAAATTGAGAAAGTAAGAAAATGAGATGAATACACAGTGAAGATTTGCAATAACTACTAGATAGTATTTAGACCTAGAGATGGACTGGTTCATTTTCGCTTTTTTCTCTTGAAAAACTGAACATCTTTGCATTCCCAATTTACAAACTTGACAAACAAAAAAACATACATATCTAAAAGATATACTTAGAAGCATCACATACTGACTGTTTGACCGGTAAGTTCTGTTGTAAAATACCTAATGCGGAATGTTGCTAATAATTTGCATTATGAACATTGATTTTAATTGGTCATCTAAATTCTGCCTTTGATTAAAAAACTGTTCATGAATTCACAGGTAAGTTTTCTTACATTTAATAGGTGTTGACTGGAACAAAATTGAATTTAGAAAGACATTTAGAAATCAATGACAGATGGAATCGCAATCAGGTTTTCTTTTTTTCAAAATAACGTATACTGACGTCCAAAAGAAATGCCTTAGTCATAATAAATGTCCGATTATTTAGTAAATCTGATTTGAAATTACAAATACTTATTTGTATCTTTAAATTTGATTATCTGTACTTGAAAAATGGTGATAAAAAATTATCAAACTGTCACAGTTTAGAATAAAACGGCACATTTAAACAGAGCGGTATCAGAATTTCCGTTTGAAAAACAGTAGCACATGGTTCAAACTTTACTTGCGACGACAAAAGATGACGTAAAACGTCTTATTTGATGACCACAGTTAGTGAATACTAAACGCAAAGTCGATTTCAGCGTCTCAAACCTGAAACGCATATGACGTTAACGTAAGACAACTTCTTGTATAACAGGCATTTTATGAGGTCTATCTGATTTTGGCCGATTGGCAAATGTTTCTGTAACTCTAATTCGTCGATCAAGATGCCTAATCATGCAATGCAAGACGTCAAAACGTCAGGCGGCATGTTTTTGATTTTCCCGCATTTGAAAATGGCTAATCTACGAGCTCTATTTTTCGAGCAGTGTGTCTGTTTCAAACGTTACTTGCAACAACAACATTTACCAGAAAAACACTTTTTTGTCGACACATTAACCAACTATTCGACAACACGTCGATCCCAACGTCACAAACCTTAAATGTACATGCGTAAAATGAGGTCTTGTTTAAAGAGCGTGGCCGATCAATAAACGTTGGCGGAACTCTAACGCGTTGATCAAGACACCGAATCGAGAAACACAAGCTGTTAAAGTGTCTTGCGACTTATGTGTGCATTTGTCGCATTCAAAAATGGCCATATTAAGGGCTTCCTTTTCAGAATTAAGTCTTGGTATCCTTCAATTCGGATGTTTCATAAGAAAATCTTTAAATTCGTGGTTGCCTATCCTAAAACGCATACATGTTACTGTGTAAAATGTGACGAATATCATCACGTGTTATACATACACGAAGCGCACATAGAAAACGTGACCAGTCACCGGAAATGGACATGTTAATGCATAGAAACGCCTATTTTTTTCATTTGCCGTAATTGTCGGCAAAAATAATAATATACAGTATACATTTCAATAAAATTGTAATAGGCATAAGGAAAATAACGACAAATTTCACTGGAATGTTTCTTTTGGACGTCAGTTTAGAATTGTTTTTTGGGTAAAGAATTACAACAATTGAATTTGCAAAAAAACTGAAATTCAAAATTACATAGAATTGTTTTTGGGTAAGGAATTACAACAATTGAATTTGCAAAAAACTAATATAGAAATTACCTGCAAATATTACCAGTTATACGGTATTATGTTAACCCATTACCAACCATTGAGTGTTTCTCACTTCCCAAGTAAAAAGAGTTTTGGAAAACATTGCGGCAAATGACGAAATAGCTTGCGACAAGCATTTTCTTCAATTTATTCATTTCCCATTTTTTTTTCACCCAAGGAAACCATTTTTTGTTGTTTGCAACATCTGTCAATTTGGACCACTCTTGAATCTTGCAGTTTGGTGATGGGTTAGACAGTTCTATTAACATATCAAAATTAACAGTTTCAAAATGCAAATACAAGCTATACATACATGTACTCGTACAATACAAAAGCATTGCATGTGTATAAGTTTTCTTGTGGAAATACAGGGATTGTTAGACTGTTTTCAATTTGACATGGCATTACTTCTACGAAAGATATGTTTATATTTTGCAAGTAGTGTGCAGGTAGTGACATCACAGACTTGAATCATAGTACACAAATATGAAAAGAATGATAGAAAATACAATTTAACTTTATCATTAAGGGAAAAGCACTTACTTTATGATAAAGAAAGCTAATGTTGTGGCATGTCAATTGAAATTAGCAATACGCTCTTCTTCATCAGTTCGTTGTCTTTTTATGAAGACAGTAACTGTTGTTAATTAGTAACTTTAGCCTAGAATACTGATAATCTTGATAAACATAGATTCTCGATGTCTGGACAACAATGAAATATTTTATGGCGTAGATAAATTCATGACCAGTCATTTCCTTCATGATAAAATGTAACAATGTTTTTAAGATGCTTTCAACAAAAACATATATATTGGAATATTACATTAAAAGAGGTTTTGCTCAAAAAGGAGAGGAAATGTAGTGTATGAAGTAAAAGAATAAATATCATATTATTCATATTTAAAGCATTACTGTTGTTATAGTAGAGAGTGAAAGTAGTATCTAAAATACGGTCATTGTTCTTATAAGCCCTTGCGACATAACAAAAAAAAATAAAATAAAAAATCCGTGCACTACGAACATTCGCTGATAATTGAAAACTGTGGTAATGGTTTTTGATGTCTAATGATATTTAGAACATCCCTCAAAGTTATCTGAGGAATTTGCTTAACCCCTGACCTTTAACACATGTTGTAAAGGATTGTCGGCTTTCAAAACAGCACAGTGAAAATCCAAAAATCTTTGAAAAAATATGATTTAAGACTCTTTTTCAGTTACCCCTTTCTTGATTTTCAACAAATAATAAACAAAAAGCAATTTGTAATGATTGTTTGTGAGAAATATGAATAAATTGAGCATTGAAAGGAACATTTCCTTTCATTTCCGAGCCCACTCACATGTCAAAAACAACCTTAATATGCACGGCCCTGAGGGGCCGTGCAATAAACGAAATAAAAAGTATTTCTAGAACGAATATACTGCTGCTTTTCAATGAATACCTCGTAACTGCAGCTTAAACAAGCTGCAGTTACGAGTTATTCGCTGAAAAGCGACTTTATTGTCTGTTGACAGGCAATGTGGCACTTACTGTCAGTGTGTCGTCGCCTTTAAAGGAAAACCTCGTAACTACAGCTTGTTTTATCCTACAGTTACGAAGTTTTTGTTGAAAAGCAGCGATATTTTCCCCATGATTTTAGGGTGGTGTCATTTAAAAGCTGCTGCAGACGACAAAGTGTGACTGGAGATGCATCTGCATCAATTTTATCTCGGCATTAATTTGACTGTTATAATAGGGCAGTTTACCTGTGTGGTCAACATCCATTTGTTTTTGTTTGGGATGCAGTAAGAGTCTCTTTCTGTGTTGTTAGGAAAATGGTTTAAATAGCAGAAAAGCCATACGCATGTTTCTGTTCAATAAACCTTCCCTATCAAGAATTGTTTTGTCGTCCCTTAACAGAAAGAATTGGGAAATCAAAAGAGAAAAAATATTTAAATCAACATTCTTTTCATTTTGCTGCATTATTTGCTATGCTTTAGTGTACACACACTGTTAACCATATCTTAATCAACTATTGTCGTCTGCAGCAGCTTTCAACTACATGTACGTGGATCAGTCTAACATGAAATGTCCTTTTGGAAAGAGCTGAGATGAGGAAAAATACTGCTATATTGAAAATATGTATTGGTTAACCACAAAAATTCGCTTTCTTGCTTGAATACGTAGCTAAATCGATTCCTTTTCAAAGTGAAAACCATCCTACATATGCGTATTTGAAAAAAAAGAAATTGCAGACAAATTAAACGGTTCAGTTTTTTTTTTTTTTTTTTTTTTGTTATCATCTTCAATAACACAATTTTTACTATAATTTTAGAAATTGCATCAAAGGAAAAAGAGTAAAAAACGCGCGCATTTGTATCGCTCAAAACGAATACATCCTCAAAACAAAATTCACCGCCCGCCAATTTTCAGGATTTCACCTAAAATGACCGGGTCCTTGCCCGACCCCACGGGTCAGGGCAACCCGAGGACAAAGGTCAAATGTTACGCAGAGCCACTTCTCCGAGGGTTACGAAAAGTTTAAATCGCACATTTTCTCTGGGTAACTCCCTTGCCCAACCCTTCTCCGTTACGGCCTCGCAACCCTTTACAGACCGCGCACCCTTTCCTCTATGACGGTGGTATTATTGATTCCTTTTTCATATCCTATTTAACAAATAAACTCTCAATTTTTAGATCAATTTGAAAAGATCTACATGCGAATTTTACCATCTACTTGAGAACAATGTTCAGTACAAAATACTCTGATACATTGCTGTAATAGGAAAGTATTATGCAAGAAGATCCTTTACATTATTTTTGTTTACTAAAAATGTCACATGCGGACGTGCAAAATTTAAAAAATGAATCTTGATCAACATTAAGAACATTTAACTCTACCAAGTTATTGGGAATGGAAACTTTTATTAAAATCAAAAGTGTCATCGACATCTGTTACATTTGATTCGACCTTGTTTATTTTCTAAACACTTACATAATGACTTAGGCCTCTCTTACAACCGGTCGCACGTGCTCCTGCGTGCAGTCTGTGTGAGGTCTGCGTCTAAAACGTACGTGTAGTCGTGCGATGCACGCACGTGCAACGTACGATTTTGGTGGACGCAACCACGACGCAGACTGCAAGCAGCAAAGAATTGACTGGACTTAAACGATCTTACAACCCGTCGTGCGTCTTTATAAATCGTGCGATTTTGCAGAGTTTTAAAACGCACGATTTAAAAAGACGCACGACGGGTTGTAAGAGAGGCTTTATACTTACCTTAATAATGGCTGTTGGGTTAATTCATTATTGAATCATGATGCGCGTTTTACGCAGAGGTGGCATGTTCGTTCCCAACTCATCCCGAGAGACAAATGCATGTAATTACTTACTTAACCTTTGCAAAAACGCATGAATGCTAATATGATTCTGTATTTGAATGCTGCTGACTACAAATTGAATGTAAATGAAGACAGCATTTGTGAAAATAACAAAGAAAATATTGAGGCAAAAGGAGAAAATGCTGATTTTCAGCGTTTTTTTTCTTTTGTTTCAATATTTCCCATGCATTTTCAAATAGATGCATCAGAATTAGGGTTAAAATGACATACTTAGATCCTCTCTTTCATGAGATATCTCTCCAGTCGCACGTAGATGCGATTTATTCAATAAATTGATTATAAAATCATAATCATAATTTCGCGATATATGGTTTTCTTGTATGTGTCTCTGTCTTCAATCCGTGTAACAAGAAGGGAAAAGCTAATTATTAAACATGTTTACCGTAATTTCATCCATACAATGGTGTTAAATAACCAACCATAAGGACAAGCGTTCAATCCTTATTCATTTAAAATGTTGGAAAAAAGAGAATGTAGTGTTGCTTCTTTTCTCCACCCCTGTTGTCTTTGCTAATCGTATTATCCATTTTTATGACACTGTCACTGAGTTGTCTACAACTGTATTAAATCTATTTCTGTTTAACCAATTCTACATTACCATATAGTAATTCTTTCTGATTCCTCACAAAAAGGCTTTGAATAACATCGTGGAAAATAAAGAAATTGCTTGTCACAAGCAATTTCTTCTTTTTCCTCAATGTTTTCTTTCCAGAGTAGAATTCCGTACACATCGAATGGTTGGCTGCAACATCTTAGAATTTGGACCAGTCTAAAATTTGTTGCTTGGTAATGGATTAAAGTTAAGTTCTTGTTTGGGAAAGAGTAAACAGATGGTCAGTTTGAACCCAAACTCAGGTCACGAAACGACCCCAAAATGACCGGGGCCAAAAGGATGGGGTTATGCAGGCAAATAAAAGCCGGGACATTCCGGGTAAGTTCACGGCCTTGTAATGTCCGGTATCGACCTCCGGGGATATCGTCACTTCTTTTTTGGGTAATCGGTCATGCATAGTTTTTCAAAAAAACCTCGTAACTGCAGTTTAATACAAGCTGCAGTTACGAGGTTTTTGTTGAAAAGATTGAAAAGCATCGCATGTTGGTCCCATTGTCTTCGCGTTTCATTCAGAAGTAACGTAAGTACTGGTTTTCCAAATCGTGGTTACAGTGTTTTTTAATGAAATTGACCATAATGTCTGTCAAGGCGTTTTTGGCGCCAATTCATATTACCCTACAATACACAGCTTGCGATATATGACCTTGCAGATCATAATGCATGTTTAATTGCAAACCTGTGAAATTCAGAAATCGAAAACCGTTAAAAATTTATCTTAGGATATACGTAGGATATACGTAATCAAAGATAATTACTTCTCTAAGAAGGTTCTTTATAATACAGAAGACAGAATACAGAAGTCTGTCCTTGGCTTGCTAAAATTGAATCCCATAATCTCTAACATGAACATATTGCATTATTTTAAAATTACATATTAATCACTATTTCATTTGGGCTTATAAGATATGGTTAACCCGCAGACTGCGGCTGGAAGTGAGATTTGATCTCGAGACCTCAATCTAAATATGCCTAAGATAACCATTTTAGGCAGTCCACACTAAAGAGATTCATTCGACGTTGATATTAATCGGGTGACGTCGTAAACATTCGGCGGTGGAATATTCGACGTCGCTTGAATGTTCGGATACGTAACGAATGTTAACGACGCCACACGAACAATTCTGACGTCGCATGAATCTCATTAGGGGCGGAATACCTTTAGAAGCGTGTACGTCGCCATATCGTTTATTTTAGGATGACATCATTTCTATTTATGGACGTATTAAAGACAAATTGAAATGTGGTTTCGTTGTTTGCAGATAGATGGTCTTTGTCTGAGCCAAGGTTATGACAAAAATGTCTTTGTCCTCGCATATGTAACACTTGCGGTTGACTTCACGGTTAGCCATGAATGTTTTTATTTGTTTGGAAAACCTTTATTTCTTCCCAAGGAACGTTATTGTAAACTCTGTAACACGTTAATGGGCCACGTCCAGATCACTTAAGGTAGGATTCACGTAACGTGGCCACTTTGAAATTCACAAAACATCGGCTTTTTTTCGAGTGGTGTCGTCACGTATCCGAACCTATTTGGGCGCGGTCGTAAACATTCGGCGGTGGAAAGTTCCAAACTTTCCACCGCCAAATGTTTTCGACATCGCCCGAATAATTCCGACGTCGTGTGAATCTCATTACGGGTGGACTACCTGAAGCCACATTCAGGTACATGTACGTGTTCTGCGGTCGATTGGGAAAGGGTAAACATAAGGAAAAAATGCCCCAGAACAAGCACAACCATCATTTTTGGCTGAAACTATTGTACAAAGAAAGCCAGAAGAATACCATTGTACACTCTTATATGTAATGACACTTATAAATTGCGGTTACATATCGTGCTTCACGACCCGGAAGCGAATACCACAAAGACGTAATAATAGAAGTATCACATGCTGCCCTTAACCCTTTCACAAACAAGATCTGGTTTTGACCCCCCGATAGAAAAGGCTTGTGAAAATATTGAGACAAAAGAAGAAAATGCTGATGACCAGCATTTTCTCCTTTTGTCTTAATATTTCCTCTACTGGTCTGCCAACTTCACGCACATTAGTTTCTTTACAATCATTTAAATGAATCTAATCTTAATCAACATTCATTTTGCTGTCTCCAGCATTTTTCAAAATGTAACAGGCTACATCGTTGCTTTATTAGAAAGGGTTACACTTCGTCATACTTTGGGAACCCCTATTTGTCCTTTACTCTATCGATGGTGTGGATAACATATAGTATATGAAAAGGCATCTTCAGCATTTTAGAATACCATATTGTCAGATAATTGTGGGCATCAGCGCATGATGACCAGCTTTCCTGCTGATGTTTTACAGTGGCAATAGGTCATGAAGATGCTTTGAGAGAACAACAGTTACTGCGTGTATATGTCGGAAGCAATCTTGGAACTAAGCAGTTTTAAAACTTGACAAATGTTACGGAACTCATTTTGAGCAGTTTTGGAACTGTTTAACATAGATCAATACAGAACCCATCTTAACCCTTTCCCAAATAAGACCTGCTTTTGACGTCCCTATTAGAATAGACTTGGAAAAACATTGAGACAAAAGAAGAAACTGCTGATAACCAGCAGTTTTTCCTCTTGTCTTAATATTTTCTGTGCTATATTGTACACCAATCCTTTCTTTTTTACTTCAAAATTGTCGTCTGCAACACCTTTCAAATTGGAACAGTCCAAAATTACAGTCCAAAATTATGTCGCTTGGGAAAGGCTTAAACATATTCCTTTTAGAAAGGGAACTTAATAGAACACAAAACAAATCATATTAGGCTGTTTTTATCTGAATACGAGCATGGATCCATGTTGGTTCCTTTTCCATATTCCGACTTAAATTGATCACAGCGATTTTCTCTTGGATCTATATTTCAAATAAGTTTAAACAACTGTGCTCGAGTAAAAAATCACGTAATGACCATTAGTCTATAATCATGCTTATTTTGGTTGCTTGCAACATTCGATGAAACCGAGCATTGATGCTTGTATACTTCCTGATTATTTTCTGGTTTAACGTCTGAAAGATATGGCCTTTCCAAGTAGATATCATTCATTCAATTGCTTTATGATAATGCATTTTGACGCCATATGAAATAGGGATTGAAAAATATTTGTGGAAAATAAAGGGCAACAAGCATTTTCTAAATTTTCGACAGTGTTTTCTACACCAGAAAAAAAAAACAAACAAAACACAAGGAAAAAAAACAACAAACAAAAACAAACAAACAAACAAACAAAAAACATTACACGTCATCCACTTGGAATTGTTTTCTGTGTCATCTTTAAGGGGGAATGCTCCAGTTTCCTAAATTTTTTCCCAATAATAGAATTTATTTATATTTTGTATGTTGAAATAACATGTTATTACCAATTGAAAAATAAAATAAAAATGGATGGTCAGCGATCTTGTTTGAATTTTATAGGCATTCGTATCACATACCCCTACAACGAAAAAATGCCCAATTTCTTGCACCTGTCCAAGGTCACTAAAATGATAATAAAATGCTGTATACTCATCGTTTAGTCCCGAAAACGGATTTAAAGTAACGTCTTACATTTAATAAGAATTGAAAACCCAAGATATGTGCTATTATAAACGCGTAAATGTATAAAACAGCATGCTAACGTGTTCAGTTAGATCAATGAAGCTGGAGTGTTTTATGTCAAAATTTGCATATTTTTGGAAATATTTCAAGTTCTACATAATAGAATTTGATAAAACTCCCTAATTGTATTAAGCAACATGTCCTGGTAATAATTCAAAAAGAAAATGTATAGGTCAGCGCACTTATTAGTGAATTACAGCAATTTTTATCAGCTACACATGAATAAAATGACACAAAACAGTGGTAACTGCATACACACTTACGACTGTCTTGCTCTAAATAATCGATTTCCGTCTTGAGGAAATCAGTTTCGCATAATAAATACACTTTTACCGTCGAAAATAGTAAATTGTAATGATATGTTATATTATTGAAAATATGGTAGCGAAACATATTGGTGCGAAACATTTAATTTACTACAGTGATGACTGAGTGTTCCGAAAAACTGGAGCATTCCCCCTTAAATCTGGACAAGTCTTAACCTTTGACGTACGGTAATATAAATAAGGTTGAAATCAGTTGCAATAATGTAACCGAAACCTTTTTGAATTTTGATCTGGGTTTCGGTTACAATTCATTCCTATTTGTTGCAATGGAGCAGGTGCTGGAACGATTCATTCCAGCAAGTTAAGCATTATCGAACTTCTAAATAAAGCTATGGAATGTAATAAGAAAGTTACCTGACAACAGGGTGACCATTTTTAAGTCAATCCAGCGTAATTGTATGTCAAAATTACTTTCAAATAAAGTTCAAATGAATTTTGAAGCGAAGTACCCACCATTTTATTCTATTGAGACTTAATTTTTCTGTTGGAAGACGAAATTGAAGACAATTATTGTTGATAATTTTAACCGAATTGTGCCATTGAATATGTTTTTAGGGGATTCACTTCTGATAAGATATGTTGATATTCAAAAATTTATGCGATAAAATATGTTTTCCACTTTTTTGTCTTGCTCCAAAGAAGGAATAGGATGAACTCGTAGCCACAAACCAATACCCATCATCAAGTTTGTGGCTACGATATCGCAGCTAGGTTGAAATGAGCGTTCATGCCATACTAAGTACCGTCTTCTATCAATATCCTGTTTTGCGCTTATATACGTACTTGATATGAACACATCAACAACTTGCTTATCATTGAGCAAGATCAACAACAGTCTCGAGTGGGGGCGAACTAGATTTATTTATTGCACTGAGTGCATTGCTCTCATTAATTTCATGGTCATTAATGATTCATCCAGCTTAGAGGACAGTGACGTAGATACAGGTCTGTTTACCGTTTTGAATCTAACGTATTACGTGTATATTGAAACCTATAAATCAAACAATTTCATTGGTTTTTATATTTTAAGTATGGTTTTGGTCCCCTGATCGAAAACATCTTACGAAAGTGTTGGGACCAAAAAAACGAAACATGATGATATTCGAATTTCTGTGGTACGATTATTATTTGTTCAACACGAAATGATTCATCAGAAGTTATTTTGAATGTAGACCGCATATAAAAGTGTGTTTTATGGAGAGTTGTTGCACTGGTTGTCTTGATTTGTTTTAATTTTAATGTCACCATTTGCTATCGAAAGCGATTCAATCAGTAAAATCTTAGCTTTTATTAATTGACATTTCACTTTGTCTTTAACGTAAGCACTATTTGATCTACGGAAGCTTTTAACCCTCATCCTACCAACATATTTTACATACACATCCTACCAACTGGGGTCCATTTGGACCCCACGCGTAATTTTGAATTTCATGACAAAAATAAGTTTCACAAAAGACATATTCTTTGGTTAAATGTTATATTGGTTACTAACAGATGATAATAGCACAAAAACAAACGGAAATAAAAAATAGAAGGCCCTAATGGGCTTGAATCGCTCCGTAGGTCTCTATTTATTCTACTATTTTATGCAATTTTGTCATAAAATTCAAGGGCACATAACTCATGACCTAAGATTTCGATCAAGCTGAAAATTACACACAGGCAAGATATCCTAGTCACCAACATTCTGTTCACATTTTGTTTTGACTAGTCAAAATTTGTTGATGTGAGAGTAAAAATAGTAAAAAAATTAGTCTAAACCGCAATTTTAGGCAATCAAGGGCAGATAACTCGGGTATTTTTTATCAAATCAAAATTCCCTGAAGGAATCTCAGAGAGGGGTGCTCAAGGATTATTCATGTGAAGTTTAGTTGAAAAGCATCCAGTGTTTTTTTAGATGAAGATTTTTTAACAAAAAAGTTTAAACAAGATTAAATAGTTGTAATAAAGAGTAATTATAATGGGGTCCAAACGGACCCCAGCAAAAAATCAATATTAAAATCTCAAATTATGCTGAAATCAGAAAATGTTGCTCGACATGAAGAAGGTTGTGGTAGACCAACAAAGTCCTAAAATTTGAAAACCAGAGTGCATGCGGTAAAAATATGACACACAAAAAATGAGGCGTGGGGTCAGATTGACCCCAGTTGGTAGGATGAGGGTTAAGGTATCCGACCCCTCAAAAGCACCAATGAGTCAGAGGCGGATTTGAAAAGTGCAAATAATTCCTAAACTGTGTTACATTTCCATTCCAAATAGGCTACAAACATAAGCATTTTGCACGGTTTAGAATTTTGAATTAATGCCTACTTATAGAAATATTTGACAAAAGTGTTTAAAATTACCTCCCTTGCATATGAATAAAGAATGAAATAATATTTGTAAATTATTTTCTTCTTGAAGCATAAACTTGAAATCCGGCACGGTGAATCAACTTATCTGAAGTGTATTTACAAGTGTGAGTAATTTTATGCATTTCGTATGGCTAGAAAGTGGTGAACTTTTCAGGGTCTGTAAACCTTAAGAACATACGGAATCTTAGACTGGTTACCATCTCTTGATACTACTTCCCTTTTACTTACACAAAAACCAATCGGGACCCTCGAGACTGTTTGCAACCTTTTGCCGTTTTAGAACGTGGTTGCAACATGATCTCGAGCGAAATATATAGCGACCGCCACATTGAACGTGAAAGTAGACACCCGTAAATGACGTCATCAAAACAAATCAATCCTTTAGCTAACGTTATAATTCAAGTGAAATATACTGTCAATAATCGGTAAATCACATCAATTATTTTATCTGGTAAAATTTTGTCACATTTACGAGGATACAATCGACTTTTGAACGCTGTTTGTTTCAAATAATTATTTTTCTTACGTAGATTTAAATATATAGTTGTTTGGTCTGCTTCCGTTGTTATAGACCAGATTACCGTTGTTATACTTGCGGAGGGATATGGGCAGGATCGGCTCATGCCGGCAACTGTAATACGTTCGAGCCGATCTTGAGTAACGATAAGATCCGAGAATATTCGAATGTTGATACTACTTCCCTTTTACTTACACAAAAACCAATCGCGACCCTCGAGACTGTTTGCAACCTTTTGCCGTTTGGAACGAGTTTGCAACTTGATCTCGAGCGTAATACAGTAACCGCCATATTGAACGTGAAAGTAGACGCGCGTAAATGACGTCATCAAAACAAATCAATCCTTTAGCTAACGTTATGATTCAAATGAAATATACTGTCTATAATCGGTAAATCACATCATTTTTTTTATCTGGTAAAATTTTGTCACATTTATGAGGATACAATCGACTTTTGAACGCTGTTTGTTCAAATATTTTTTTTCTGGCGTAGATTTAAATAGTTGTTTGGTTTACTTCCGTTGTTGTAGACCAGATTACCGTTGTTATGCTTGCGGAGTGATATGGGCAGGATCGGCTCATGGCGGCTACTGTAATACGTTCGAGCCGATCTTGAGTAATGATAAGATCCGAGAATATTCGAATGTTGATACTACTTCCCTTTTACTTACACAAAAACCAATCGCGACCCTCGAGACTGTTTGCAACCTTTTGCCGTTTGGAACGAGTTTGCAACTTGATCTCGAGCGTAATACAGTAACCGCCATATTGAACGTGAAAGTAGACGCGCGTAAATGACGTCATCAAAACAAATCAATCCTTTAGCTAACGTTATGATTCAAATGAAATATACTGTCTATAATCGGTAAATCACATCATTTTTTTATCTGGTAAAATTTTGTCACATTTATGAGGATACAGTCGACTTTAGAACGCTGTTTGTTTCAAATATTTTTCTGGCGTAGAATTAAATGGTTGTTTGGTCTGCTTCCGTTGTTATTGACCTGACTACCGTTGTTATTCTTGCGGAGAGATATGGGCAGGATCTGCTCATGGCGGCAACTGTAATACGTTCGAGGGGATCTTGAGTAACGATAAGATCCAAGAATATTCGAATGACACAAAAACGAGACCGTAACCAGTCTATGCTTGCGCATGCGTGAAAGACTTCCGGTGACCAAAGGGCGGGAAATAATGTGAAAGGGTCTATCGTTTTAACCCTTTCATTAAGTGCAAATTTCAAACATTATTAATAACCAATTTGATCAATTCAACTTAGTATAACCAGCGCATAACTGATACTTTGAAATGCATTTTCAAGGACAAACCACAAAGATAATTGGTAGTTGGTAGTTCGTAGATGGTTTTGAACCGACCAACAGCCTTCAGATTTCGACAAGTATGTCAAGGTAGAAATCCGCTACTTTTCATCGAAAATCATGTAACTGCAGCTTCAAACAAGCTGCAGTTACGTGGTTTTCCTTGAAAAGCGACGAATAATTTTCCCAACGTCCTTGACACCATGTCAAACAGAAGCCATGGACAGCGATATAATGAACATGTCACGTAAATCTTCTCCAAATAAGTTTTGGTTTTGACGTCTCTTATCAACTTAACTTTGAAAACATTGGGAGAATATCAGAATAATAGGATGCTTACATTGCTTTAAATATTACATTATCATCTGTACGCATTTTCCAACTTGGTACGCCTAATGTTATTTTTCGTGTTTTTATTACTTTTACATTTGGAGCAGTCATGAATTTGATTGTTAAAAGGGTTTTAATCAATTTAATATTGATTATGTTGTTATAGGGATGGACTTTAGAAGGCCTTCAAATACGAAAATAGTCCCAGTCTCACTACCTGACCTTTATGTATGTACTTTCATAGTCACCGATATGAAGGGTTTTGGCTTTTCAAAGTATAATTGTTCATTTATTGTGTATCAAAACCTATGTTGTTGGTGCTCATTGAAATCGTCTCGTCGAGACGATTCCAATGAGTACCAACAACATACGGTTTGAATTTGAAATAACAAATTTAGAATTTTTAAATTAATCCCTCTTATCAATTACTCTATACTATTGAAAAAAGTCACGCGATATTATCTAAAAGTACATTATATTAGTCAAACTGTGGTTAATTTGGAATCGATAATCACGCGGCCGTTTTAATAAACCTTAACTTATTCATAAACAAATCATGACTTAGGCGTCTGAATGGAGAAAGATTTGGAAAACATTAAGGCTAAAGAAGACTTTGAAACTTAAGAAGCAATTCGCTGCTTTTAAACAAAACCCTCGTAACGACAGCTTGTTTAAGGCTGTAGTTATGAGGTTTTTGGTGCAAAGCGGCGATGATGAGCATTGCCTCCTTTTGTCTTAATAGATCCCCTGTTACATTGTAAAGCATTTATTTTCATCAACATCCAAACCGTTTTCTACAAGTTACGATACAGACATAGGAACAGTCTATTTTCACCGTTTGGAAATGGTTAAACAAACGACAAATGCCATTTTAACTAAACTGACACGATTTAAAAACGCAAAGCACGTTTTCATTAACCATTCCTTTCCTATTGCCTCGATCGTCATCATATTTGGGGACATGTATGAGAAATGTGTACGCTTCACGCCCAAGCGATTTTGTCGTGTTTTCTGTAAACTATCCGGACATCTGAACTGCCCATCACTAAATGCTCGTGTGTCTCGTGCATTCAGACCACGTGTTAAATCACTAAGATTTTTTGTGTACAAATTGCCACTTTGCTTTACTTATTGAAAACATACGAGAACAACGAAAGAAAATTGTGTATAAAATGCTGAGGCTTACTCTGCGAAAAAGGAACCGAGTTTTTTGGCTTTTGGTTTGCCATGTTTCGCAAATGAAGGTAGCTAGACGCTTTAATGAAGCCGAATCGACGGTTGCAAGGTTTATGAGACGTGTAAACGACACTGGAATATTTACAGACCACCCACGTCCCGGTCAGCTGCGTGTAACAACTGTACGTCATAATAATTGTATACGTCGACGTCACTAACGCAACAGATTTGTGACGACTCAGTCTACAGCAAATGCTATGGTTGGTAATTGCGGGCGGCCTATACATCGGGACATGGTGATAAATCGCCTGTGAAAACACTGGGTTCGCTGTCGTCGATGTTCGATGCCAGGCTCTTGACTCAACGTGCATTTTGGCATAATCTGACGTCCATTCAGGCGTTATTCGTGGCTCTTAATGTCATTTTTTGTCCTTTCATGTTAACAATTGTAACATTTACACTTTTACATTGCTATACATCGGTTTTGTAAGATGTAGGAGATACCATTTGTAAAAGTACCTTTTTGCGTTTTTAAATCGTGTCAGTTTAGGTAGGCCTATAAACAAGTAGAAAGCATAACCACCATCTTAGCAATATTTGTTTTTTTTTATCAAACAGATGATAAAGAAGTAAAAAAATAGCTTCTTTTTTACTTTTCTATCAAATTTTTGCATACATGTTTAAATACAAACTATACAAAAGAAATACTTTATGAAATGCTGCACTGTCCGTTTCAGCTTATCAATTAATTAGTGAAAAAACACGCTATAGAAAAATGACAATTAGGCCTAAAGAAATGCTTTCCCAATAAATATTTACCCAAAGATGATTGTAGCCTCTTGTAGCCGTGTTTCGGTCATACAATTACTTCGAAGGTTGGAACGCCTATCCGTGGGCTCTACGTATTTCTCTCACCTATACTACTAGGCCTATACAGTCCCTGGACTAGGCTCCATTTCACTGAAACCGACTGATATGTGGGACTGATAACACAGAGCACACTGAAGGTGCTAGTTGGGGAGCCTAGTCTCCTATCTGTATACGGAAAAGCTCTTCCCAAAAGTGCACTTGTTCATCTAACTCAAGTTTACGATTATGTCTCTAATTGGCTCTAAACAAGCGAAGGAAACGATAAACATCGCGGACAGGGATCGAACCCAAGATAAATGTGATGCGAATCAATCGATGTGTGTACGTGTTCACGCCTAATGAGATTCAAACGTCATCGGAATTATTCGGACGACGTCGTAAACATTCGGCGGTGGAATGTTCCACCGCCGAATGTTTACGACATCGCCGAAAATATTCGGATACGTAACGAGTGTTAGATACGTCGCACGACAAGTACATGTACCGACGTCGCACGAACCTCAAAAGAGGTGGACTACCGTAAGATTAGTAAGTTGATAAGAATTCTTTGCTTATACATGTATAAACAAAAAAGCATTTACATATTTTCGTGGGACCACAAAAATATCCTATCCCAATATAAGTGGCTAAGAATAAAACGCATCAAACGGAAAATATCGTCTTTGAAGATGTAAACAAGTTTGTTTACATTGACCTTGGGAAAATGTTGTTTGCCGATATAATTTTACCTTTATATACAGGTGCATTTGGGATCTCCAAGTGCAAAATGGTCTTAAGATTTGTGAACAGTTTAGAATTAAGAAATGTGATAAATGAAGCAAATGCTGGTTATCGGTTTCGTCTTTTGTCTCATTATTTAGCCTAGCCTCTGCTAAAGACATCTTTGTCAGGACTTTCACGTTTTTCATTTAAAAAAGACTAGAAAAACCCAAATTGGTTCATTACGCTTAAAATAGAAAAAAAGCCAGAATAATTGAAAATCACATATTTCATAACCTTGTGTGTTTTCAATAGTCTGGGTTCTATATTTGATTATTTACTATAAATTTGTTCCAATTTTTTCTAAAGGTACAGTAATAGGGAATGATTTCTATCATGTTAATCGTGACTTAATTTCGGACAAACAATTTATTTCGTAGGTGTTGTTATAAAATCTCGTAACGACGGTTTAATTCTAGCCGTAGTTGCGAAATTTTAAAACAACACCTACAGTTTAACAAAGCATAACACCTAACTTGGTTTATTTTTAGCACAAAATTCATTGCCATTCGAAACATTGCTTTCTTTAAAAAACAAAATTGTGACCGAAATCGCGCTTGTTGCCTTCAGATTTGTGAATGACTCATTACAACAGATATTTATATCGTCAACTTTCAACAAAAATTTCGATACTGCAGCTTATTTTAAGCTGAAATTACGAGGTTTTTGTTGAAAAGCAGATATACGATATACATATTTGGACAAGCAAGTTCAAAGCCCAATCCTTGTAGTTGCGGAACACCCTAGAAACCAAATTCAGTACGCAATATGTAGACCTACCCACTAACCTTGAAGCAAGTCTTAACCCTTTCAAAAACAACATTTGCCGATAGCTCTAAGATATAGGACAAAATGCACCATTACATGCTCTAAATGCAAAAAATGTAATTAATCCTTTCCCGAACGACAAAATTCTAGGGTGATCCGCTTCAAAGACTGCCACAAATGACAAAATGGATGTTATTAAAGATATGATTTGTTTAAAATTTGGCACAGAAAATATTGAGACAAAAGGAGAAACTGCTGGTTATCAGCAGTTTCTTCTTTTGTTTCAATGTTTTCCCAAGCCTTTTCTATTGGGGGACGTCAAAAGCATGTAATGTTTGGGAAATGGTTAAATTAGGAAAAAAACATTGTAGTATAAGGAGAAAATAGTAGAAATCAGCATTTTATTCTTTTCTATCGCATGTGTTTCCAAAAGTAATTATTAAGGGATATAATTTTATATCTAAATGTCGAAAATAAAATTCTTTTAAAGTCTTTCCAAAACAAGACTTGGTTTTGACGGTCCCAAGAAGAAATACTTAGGAAAACATTGAGACAAAAGAAGAAAATGCTGATAATCCGCATTTTCTCCTTTTGCCTTATTTTTTCTGTGCTATATTGTAAACAGATTCAATCTCTATCGATTTTGAAGTTTTCAAATTAGAAAAACCATAAACTTTGGTCGTCTGGGAAAGGGTTACAGGATATGTATGGCTTTGTGTACCTATTAACCTTGAACCCGGCCTTAACCAAATTCCTGCGGTACGTCAATACGTGAATAGCTACGTGACGACAACCAGCTGGCTTACAGGTAAATCGTAGATTTTCAACAAAAACCTCATATCTGCAGCTTAAAGGGACATTTCATTCCAGTTTCATTGTTTTAAAGTATGTCTTGATGACAAGATTGGTTATTCTAATGAGTATAAATACTATTAAATTTAGTTTTTTTTAAGTTGTTGCCAATAAGTGAGAAACATGAATTTAAAGTTGAGACATAATCGATAAATTGCATATAAATCCGAACTGTTGTCCACAACAATTTGTTCAATTTTAACACAAAAATATAAATTTCTCGTAAACGGCGCTATATTTTGGCTTGAAATTTTCAGAATTTTCATAAGGAAATATTATGCTCTTTCAGATAAAATTAAAAGTAAAATTTATGACAAAAAATTCTGAAATGTCACTTTAAGATAAGGTGCAGTTACGAGAATTTTGTCAAAAAAAAATCATCGAAATGCGGTTACCGTTTACCGCACGATTGATTGATTCTGATTAACCCATTACCAAAAGGAACACGTTTAAACTGGTCCCAGAAGCAATGAATTTTGTGCTAAATATAGACTGGGGTTACCGTTATTATATTGATAAGCCATGAGCGGTGTTATAAAATCTCGTAAATACGGCTTGATACAAGCCGTAGTTACGATATTTCATAACATAACCTACGAAACTGGAAAAAATCGTTACCTATTCAAAGATTCAAGTACATGAAATAAGACATTTTCGTCTCTTTTGGTAGAAAACTTTGTGGGAAATGGATGTTGTTTTTTTTTGTATCCGTACTCCGGCCCAACTGTAGGCTTGCATGCTATTCTTTTTGATATACATGTAGTATACCATTTTTCACAGTTTATTATCCCTTTCCCAAAAGGTGATCTGTTTTTGACATTCCTAACCGAAGAATATCAAATGTGATATTTGAGAAAGGATAAGGAGGGTATGAAATTTGTTTATAAAAAAACTATGAATAAATTCGTTCCGCGACCAAGGTTCGCTTTCGTTTCTTGATATATGCGTTTTCGATAAATTAATAAAAATGGTACGTTTATAACCACGCCTTATGGCACGTTCCCATTGCCAACCAAATGAACTCGATCCAGCTCGATCAAGCGATCGAGTACTGATCGAGCTTGGTCGACAAGAATGATCGAGACGATCGAGTGTGGTCGGCAAAAATGACCGGGAATTAATCGACAAGAAATAAAGAAGATGTCGTGTAAATACCTTTGATCGAGTTCCATCTGGTTTGATCGGGGAATTTAGGCGATTGAGTTGATCGAGTTGATTTGGTCGGCAATGGGAACGCGGCTTTACAAAGTGCCTTACTCTAGCTTTCATCATGTATCAAACCAAGAGTTAAATCGACTTTCTTTTTTTTTTTTTTTTTTTTTCAAAATATTGTTGGTTGATTCAGCTGTTCAGAGATACGTTGTTTTTTTTCGTTCAGCGTTGTCGAGAGAAATTGTAGTCTCTCATACGTCAACTCACAACGGGGAATCACGTGACACACGTGATTTCCCGCCGTGAGTTGACGCATGATAGAAGACAACAACAAGTATTGCAGACTGGCTTCAATAAAAACAACAGCGATTGCAGAAAGATTTCAATAATCCTGTTAATAAGTGACCCATTCCTTCAGAAATTTCAAGCGTATGTACTGCAACCTGGCCCCGGTTTCTCGAAAACACTTAAGTACGTTCTCAGACTCAAATCTCAGCACCGTGCTCAAATCGCACAAAATCAACGTGAACTTCAATCGAATACCCTTCAACGTTGGAGTGTATTCCTTTGAAGCTGAGCATGTACTCATGAGAACGTACTTAAGTTATTTTGAGAAACCGGGGCTAGGGGCCTGTATTATCAACGATCTTACGACCACGTTTTTGTGTTAACTATGTAACAGGCAATCTGATTGCACGGGAAATCAGATTGGACCAATCAGGTTCGTTGTTACAAATAATTACCCCAACAATAATTGTATGATCGTTGATAATACGGGCCCCAGGTTTCTACAACTCTATGATTTGAAATTGGTTTGAAGTGAAGATGTGTAAATATGTCATTGTCCACCCCTATTGGATGTGGTGGAGCTTTTAAACAGCATCTTACAAAAAATATGTTGATAAGCAACCAAATTTGTGTTTGCTTGTCAATAGCTTTTTTGTTAAAAAGGTACAGTTTTACAGTCCCATTACACATCCAAAAGATCCCTGGCGATTATTTGTCTTCTTCGCTTCAAATTAAAATCGGTCACGTTTTTTTTAAATTAACATACATGTAATTAGTGGAAATGTTTCACAATTACTGCTGTTGTTGCTGTTGTTTTCGCTTACGGAAGCCAAGTCGGGGATAGTCTGGGAATGGCTTAAAGTTCGGCGACCCCAGTTTTTTTTTTTTTTTTTTTTTTTTTTTTTTTTTTGACTGTATTGATATAAAATACACACGCATTATAAAGTAGGATGGTTCATCAATTAATTAATTATTTTAATAAGCAGCCTTTGGTAACAGCTTGTCCCCTACCACCCGTTCACACGGTGGCCAAACCACGCGACTTTTTGGAAAAGAACACACCTGAATATCAACCGATTCATAGATGTTGACGGATTTTGACGAGATAACGTGCTTTACCGGGGTTTGTCAATCGGTAGGTGTTTTGGAAAGGGTTGATATTTTTGCGCGTGACATTTAGACAATAGATCTATTCTTGCGGTCATTGCACAACACCCGGATACAAAATTGAACTGTTATTTAACCCACACGTTCTTGTACATGTGTTAACCCTTTCCCAAACAACAGTTCTTGACATTCTTCTACCGTCTTTGCTTTAAATTGAATTCAAATTCTTTAAGTATTATCAGATTAATTGATGAATTTCTGATTTTTTGTATCACGTATTCCACGCCATGATTACGAGATCAGTATGAAAGAATTTACTCATTTATTATATGAAAAAAACCCGGTATTGAAATCTCTAGTTGAAAAGTCTTGCGAAAACACGGAAACATATTGGTAAACAGCATAATGCTCCCTTTTCCTCAAATTTCATATGATCATTTTACACATTCATTTTGTCGTCATTTTGTAGTCTGCAGAAATTTCAAAATGGAACTGTCTAAAATATTGTCAATTGTGATAGGTAGAAATCTTGTGTTGCGTAATTGTCACGTCAATGGTTCAATTCCAATTCCAAAGTCACGTGTGTCCGACTGACGAATCTCTGCGTCAATCAAAATATGTCTTGACCAATCATATTGTCTCCCGTAACTCCAGCAATTTTTTCATAAATGTGACCCGTCGCGCTAAAAGGGACCTTATAGGAAATGTGAAAAATATCGACCCTAGTCAGTCTGCGCAGTCCGCGCAGCCAGACTAGGGTCGACACTTTTCACTTGTATGTATTTTTCTAAATTTGGAATGTTTTCCCTATCTTACTGTGTGTTCATTTTTCGCATAGAGTGTCTAGTTGACCTGTGCTGAATCTGACAAGTTTGTCAAAATTTGGATTTTTGAGTTCGGATAAGGTCCCTTTTAGCGTGACGGGTCACAAATGATAATTGAGAAGGGGTCTTCAAAAAGTAACCATATATCATTTTCGTACTACCCTGTTTCCAGATCGGCCTGATGTAAAACGCATCATTATATCAACATATTATTTTATCAACCCACCCTAACACTGTGGCCTTTTTCGATTCCCCGCAATGCAATAGCTTTAGAAAACATCGTGGGAAATGGCGAAATTGCTCGTGACAAGCAATTCTTCATTTCCCACACTGCTTTCATTTTGTTCTGTTTTAACTTGCAATTCTTTCCACCAACAGTTCTGTTCTGAGAAGAAAATCAGGGTTAAGATAAGAAGAGGTAATGTTACTTAAAACGCTAAATTATATCAATTGCTACACACTAAATCATGTTTTGTGGGAACTTATTTGTAAATTCTGCTTTAGATGATTCACGTGATTGGATTTGTAAACGAGTTTTCAACCTTAGAATATAATTGCATCAAATGAACTGTAGTCCACACAAAAGTACATTTTCACTTCTTGAAATAGGGCAACAGGCAAGCGAAGAAAGAGATGTTCTTATTTTGTTATTTCAGTTTAAAATCCTATGTTGTTGGTACTCATTCGAATCGTCTCGAAGAGACAATTCGAATGGGTACCCACAACATAGGGTTTGATGAACAAGGATGGATAATTCGTCTTTTTAAACGTCATTGACCCCTCTAGTCTTTGATAGTTTCTAGGAATTATCAAACAATGTCCATCCCCGGGTTAAACGCGTACAGACTTCAAGATTAAATAAAGCATAGCCCCCAGAAGTCAATTACGCTGACATTTTCCAAGAAAGACATCTGACAGAAATTTTCTTGCTTTGTTGCGAACAATTACAAGGACGAATATGTCTCTTTGATCGTACCGAATCACCCTGTTAATCCTCATGATGTTCACGACATTATCTTGTTGTTACCAAAACTATCCGCAGAAAATATAGACTAAGATCAGCCTTCACATGCGTGCAGTATGATCTTAGACTATGATGTCTGTATTATACTTGATAACTGTGGCAAAAATGGGACATTCCGATAGAAATATAGTAAAGAAAATGTTTACAAAATGTTTACAAAGCGTAAAGTCAGTAGGACAAGGGTTAGCCCATTTCATACTTTCGCATGAACATGTGAATGTTTGAAGAAACCATGGGGTTGAGGGAATGGCCCTCTCAAAGGTGCATACGGTGCAAATTCGAAGGGTAGGCCTATGAGCCGTGAAATTAAACATGAAGCGGACGATTTGCAGTGTGAACGTTTCCCAAAATCAACGTTGGTTAGCCACCGTGAATTATATTGGTGCGCTATTGTATACATATTGTCCACCCAAATTAACCCAGGACAACTTAATTCAAGTTTGCAAAGTCCGTTAGTTGAGCGTCTTAATAAAATATTGCCGAAGTAGGGTCATTACATATGCAGATGTCCCGGGTTAATCTTGCTGGACTATATGAAATCAAATCGCATATTGTTTTTTTTTTTTTTTTTCGTAAACGAGAAAATAAAACGAAGATTTCACTGTTTGAGATTGCCTGATTTTTCTCAGCCTAGAAAGCACAAGGTCTGGAGTAAAGTCATAATTATGTCGCATGTGACATGTGACAACAACAATATTGGCAATGAATTTTGTTCTAAATAAAGACTGGGTTTAACGTTATGTATTGATAAACCGTCTGTGTTGTTATAAAATCTCATAACTACGGCTTGAATCAAGCAGTATTTACGAGCTTTTATAACAACACATATGAAATACAATTGTTCGTCCGAAAGTACGTCATCGTTAGCTGGATAAAATCGTTCCCTATTGCAGAATGATGCCGTGATAGCATAACAACCGGCTCGGCAACATTTTCTTCAAAATACGAGTATAACAGCTTATAGGAGCGATCTGAAGATCTATTTCTCTGAAGAATTTCTGATTTATAAGACAAAATAAATAATCGATGCTTTTCAACGAAAATCTCGTAACTGCAGCTTAAATAAGTTGCAGTTACGAGTCTTTTGTTGAAAAGCGACGATGTCAATATTGTCCTCTCTGTATCCATTTTGTACTTTAATCCTTTCCCAAACGACAACATTTTAGGGTGTTCCAATTTGAAAGCTGCTGCAGACGTAAAATTGATGATAATAAAGACATGATTTGTGTAAAATATAGCACAGAATATATTGAGACAAAAAGAGAAACTGCTGAAAAATAGCAGTTTCTTCTTTTGTTTCAATGTTTCCCAAGCCTGATCTTTTAGGGACGTCAAAACCAGGTCTTGTTTGGGAAAGGGTTAATTCTTGAAACTGGCACAAACAATAATATCGCCCGAAAATGGCTCTCTTTGAAGTTGACCTACTGATGAAAAAACACCCCCTTTCAAACGGGAACGGATCTAGACAATCATGACAGAAGTATACCTCACGATAAGTGACCTGACAGAGCAGCCAATGCTTATCGAATGGAATACTCTGCCAGGTCAGTTCTCGTCCGCTATATCTCTGAAAAGAGTGTATAGAAGAAATTTTCAGAAATGTACTAGATGTTTAAATGAACTTGGTTTGAATTTTCCTTGACAGAAATGATCTGCAAAGTCATACTGGTTGACCAATCCAAGCGACATTTCTTGAAACTATTTTTTACCTGTTATATTATTTTCGATAATCAAGCATGATGTCGCTTGTCAACAAAAGTCATCGTAACTGCAGCTTAATACAAGCTGCAGTTACGATGTTTTCGTTGAAAAGTAGCAATGAGCTCCAAGGGCGGATCCAGGATTTTTTTCAGGCGGGTTAAAGCCTAACATTTTTTCCAGGAGGGGTCCAAGCTCAAATGTTGGCTTAAAATGTAATAAATATGTAACGTTACACTAAATTTATATTGCCAAAATTTGATTTCCAGCCAATGCCCGTGGGTCCGGACCAGGCCCCCCACCCCCACCTACCCCCTCTAGATCCGCCCATGGACTCCTTTCACGCGTGTGCGGAACGTCGTAAATATCAGAGTAAGGGTCTCCGAAGGTCGTTCGCTCCCAGCCGTCGGTGAATGAACTCACATATTCCAATAATCCCAGCAAAAGTTCACTAGAACATTTTTCAGACGATTTTCCCAATACAGTTTTGTATTTCTTTTCCAAGAACTCTGGTGATACAGTCATGCGTATTGAACGAGACTCTTGAGGGAATCACGTTTTTCTTTTGAACATTTATAACAAAGTCCTTTACTTTATTCTGTGACATTTTGTTCGTAAATTCGAAATAATAACAGTCAAACTTCAGCATCTCAAACATCTTTTGGATCGATACATTTGTTCGAATTATCGGCAGTTCGACATATCCATATATTAGCCTTAGGTAAGCTCATTAGAAAAGACGATCCATTTATCCGATAGTTTATTTTTGGTTCTTTTGTAATATGCAACTCTTCAATTTGGACAACCGTTAAAGTGAAATTTCACATATTTCTTCATAAATTTTATTTTCATTTTTATCTGAAAGAGCATAATTATTTCCTTAAGAAAATTCTGAAAATTTCAAGCCATAATATTGCGCCGTTTACGAAATAGGTATATTTTTGTGTTAAGATAAATTAAATTGTTGTCCACAACATTTCGGATTTATATGTAATTTGCCATTTCTGTCTCAAGTTTAAAGGCGTATTTTCGCTTATGAATAACAACTTAAAAAAAACTGATAGCATTTAAACACATAAGAATAACGAATCTTTGCATCATGACATACTTTGAAAAAATGAAATTGGAATGGTATGTCCCTTTAAAAGTTTGGCTAAATATCATTTCATTTTAACCACCTTTTGATTCGTAGTGTAAGAATATTCGTGTCAATAGGAATGCTGTTTTTGATATTCAAAGGACTGTAAAAATGTCTTTTTTCCATCGCCTGTATTTCTCGGTGAATCAATATTTCCAGCCATAGGCTCTTTTATAATTAGGTCAGTAGGGTTATATTGTTATGTTATGTTAGAATGACATTTACCCTTAGATGATGTCCAGTAAATCGTCGGTGTTTTTGCAAAACCTCGTAAATCCAGCTTGATTTTTGTACTTTTCGCAAAAATTAATCCCAACCCACCGGAAAGACAATCTGACTTTTTTATCGTTTTTCTGGTCGATTGGGATCATTTGTTTAGGAAAAGGAACAATGATTCTACAAACACGTCATATATGTGAGGAAACAGCTCAGTACGGCGGGGTGCATGCAACAAACCGCTTAAAAATGGCTCAGAAATAAGAAAGTTATTGCGCAATTTCTGACCTGACGCGGGACAAACTTGTCCGTAGTCGTTATCCATCCCATGATGCACAATCTCTACCGTGTTTTACATATCCGTCATTTTTACTAGGTGTTGACGAACCATACAGGTAAAGGTACGAGGAAACATTGTGACGAAAGCAGATAATGCTGATGACCAGCCCTGGTTTTTCTCTTTTTGTCGTGATTCATTTTGCACTCGTATATTTTGGAATAATAAATTTTGAGCAAAAAAAAAAAGAAAAAACAAAAACAAAAACAACAACAACAAAAAAACCCTCAAAAATATAAGATCCAAAGGATTTTTGTAACAAATCAAAAAGCATTATGTCGTCTACAACAGCTTTCGAATTTGATCAGACTAAAATTATTCCGTTTTGTGACTGGTTCAAAGCGCTGCGCTGCGCTTTGTCCTTGTGGTTTGACAGCTGCATTATATCAAGTATGTATATCGCCGCTTTTCAACGAAAACCTCGTAACTGCAGCTTGTTTTAAGCTGCAGTTACGAGGTTTTCGTTGAAAAGCAGCGATATTGTCTTACTTTCTTGTTTACAAGGTAATAGACGAATCCGCCACGTTGTCGTCCAAGGCCGGTGCATTCTTGATGTAATGTCGGTTTTGACCATGTTGAAAGAGTACCAGCATTTTCTTCTTTTTCCTGAATATTTCCTTTGTTGGTGTTAACAAACATTTCATTTATCTAAGCTCAACCCGTACAACCGGTTGCGTCGAAGACAGACGAGTGTCGTCGAAGACAGATGAGAGTCAGCGAAGACAGATTCTTCATTTGTCTTCGACACAGCCGGTTGTACGGAGTGTAAGCTAAGATATTCACGACTGCAACAGACAAAAATCCACACATATTTTGTCGTCTGCAGTAGCTTTCAAATTAGAAAAGTATATTTTTTTTGCCGTTTGGGAAAAGATTTACGACGCCTTCTCGCAAGGTCGACAGTGCGTAGATTGCTATAAAAGCGAACCAATATCAACTCAACCAAGTGCAGTAAAGCTATCGAACGAGAACATTTTCGTCCTTGAAATAAGTCGCTTTAGTACATATGTCGTGGCTAGGATCGTGTGACAAAATAACAACAACAACAACAACAACAAAATGAAATGCAGGCAATCTTCAGCATTTCAGGCTAATGCATGACCGATTGAAAATGGTGATGTCCTTCTGCTCTGCTTTAAAACATTTTCAAAACGACTATGTATATCTTTTTTTAAAAAGAAAATATCTAGATTAATCTATTGTTTCTGCAATAGGTCTAAATGGTTTTCTTTTGTCACGTGATTCCTTTACCGTCTAGTAAATATGTCATTTATAGTTAACCCTTTCCGAAACGGCAAGATTTTAAGGTGGTCCACTTCAAGAACTGCTACAATTGACAAAATGGATGTTATTAAATACATTGTATAGAATTTGTGTAAAATATGGCATTAAAAATATTGAGACAAAAGGAGAAACTGCTGGTTATCAGCAGTTTCTTCTTTTGTTTAAATGTTTTCCCTAGCCTTTTCTACTACAGTTATCGCTACATCGTATGGCACGTGTTTATGTTTTATTTAAAGTGACATTTCAGAACAATTTTTACATAAATTTTACTTTTATTTTATCTGAAAGAGCATGTTTTCATATGAAAATTCTGAAAAGTTCAAGCCATAATATTGAACCGTTTACGAGAAATATATATTTTTGTGCTAGAATTAAACAAATTGTTGTGGACAACAGTTCAGATTTATATAGAATTTGTCAATTCTATCTCAACTTTAAAGGCATATTTTTCGCTTATAAATTACAACTTCAAAAAACTGATAGCATTTTTACGCATTAGAATAAACAATCTTTGCAACAAGACATTCTTTTAAAAAATGAAGTGAATGTGAAATGTCACTTTAACGGTTTGGGAAAATGTTAAAGTTTGAGTTTATTGGGGATTTACGCCGTTTTCAACTACCAGGGTCATATCGCGGCGGCTGGAGCACCTACCAATGGATTCCTGTTGTTTCTCAAACCAGTACTACCACAACACCCTTACCGAGCCTCCAGCTGCTCGCCCACTTAGGTTAACGATTTCAAACCAATTGGTGGGTGACAATTTTGTCAGAAAGGGTATTAGCCGCGGCCGGGTATCGAACCCGGGACCTCTCGAATGAGGGTCAGATGCGCTACCAACTGCGCTAAGGCCGCGGCCTGGAAAAAGTTAAAGTCGGTGACCTTGGAATGCTTTCAAATATTTGACAAAATGCAAAATGGGCTTATTTTTCAGCAGTGACTTTCATTTTGAATCAGTCCAGCAATATGGAACGATATTATCCTGTTAACCGTGACGTAATTTCGGACAAACAAATAGCATTTAGTGGGTGTTGTTATAAAATCTCATAACGACGGGTAGATTTTATAACAACACCGACGGTTTATCAAAACATAACACTAAACCAAGTCTATTTTAAGCACAAAAATCATGGCTATTTGTTGTTTGAAAGGGGTCTAATCATGTCATTTGTGATTATGTAAAGGGTAAAAGTCGGCGACCTTGGAATGCTATCCAATATCTGACAAAATGCAGTTAAAACTGCTGATATCGATTTTCGCGATCTTTATATAACTAAAACATGTTTGCGAACGTGAGTCTTGCTCTTTGTTTCATAACCGCTTTCCTATTTTTCCTCTGCTCTTTTAAGTGTGTTTTACATAACTACATTTTGCCATATTTGGTTTTGTTTCATAATCTGTCTTTGAAGGTGTAGAATACTATAGTCTATCTACATGAAAATTGATAATTATTCCATGAATGTTGCAACATCTTATTTAGGAAAGATCGACTAAAATCTTTCTGAAAAAAAAATTTAAAACCGCTTTAACTTTCGTATAATAGTGTATAATTACAACATAGAAAGTAAAGGGTGGAAAGTAGAAACTTAAAGATTCATACTGAGTCCTACAATTACTTACTTATTTTCGGGGTAATTTTCTGTAAAAATAACTGTAGGCCTACATGATTAAAATGTGGCCTTTAATATTTCTCTGAGCAAAATTTCAGCTTCGTCTGATCTGCATTGGCTAAGATTACGACGGATATAATACCCATATCACATCATTCCGTAAATACAATCAACCAGTTGTAAATATTTTACATATATAGTTTTACACCGCTGCATGATCATCGATTTATGTCATTTGCTGTATGAATCTTGCATTATGTCATAGAAAATATATCAACGATGTGACAACATGCTAAAAGCCAACTTTTGTGGATCATTAGAGATTTAGGCCTGGGGATACTAATGTACATTTAAATAGTTTCTTATTGATTCTTATTGACTCCCGCCGACTGTGTTAGTGATAGCCACTTCTTCTGTCAAAAGAAATTCGAAACCGAACAAAGTTTTTGGAAAAATAGCAACAACAAAACTGACAAACTGATACCAATATACAATTTTCCACGCAGTTATGCCCCCTTACAAAACCACTGCTCTAAGAAAACACTAACAACAACAACAAACTCACAATATACGTATGGTTAAGTCGCAATGTACATTCTGACAAAACCGCCAATCAAAGTAAGAGTTTTGTTCACCAAGTGTGGAAGTCAGGAAGGGCAAACGTAGAAAGTGCTAAAAAGCACTGGCGATACAATGTCATATAATGACTTGACTTGTTCTTGATGATTTTTTTTCATTTTTATTTACTTTTGTAATTACGCATGCGTTTTAGTAAATGGTTTGCGCAAATATTTCCTCTCCTATAATTTACACAAACCATTTTTTTATCATCAATTTTATCATTTGCGGAAGCTTTTATATTTGACCACCCTAAAACTTTGACGTTTGGAAAGGACTCAGAGTTCACGAAGTATTATATAAGTAATATCGATGATTATTCAAAGCGTGGAAATTAGGTACGAAACGTACCAAATTATCACAAGTTCGCAGTCCATTCTCTACCATTAACGGCCATCGTAAACTACTCGGCAATCTAGGGATCAAGTTCAGTCCCTTCTCTGGAAACCGCTGCTTTTCAACGAAAACCTCGTTACTGGAGCTTAAAACAAGCTGCAGTTACGTGGTTTTCGTTGAAAAGCGACGAAATGCTCCCCGACACATTATAGATACTTAGGCGGATAGGCTATATCATTGAACATGGGTTCCATTGATTTCTTTTTTTTTGAGGGGGGGGGGGGGGGGGAGGGGGGTAGGAAAGCACCACATTTGGCACACGTGTAGGCCTATATACCTATACAAATGACCTTGTAGGCACAGCCCAAAATTTGACCCCCCAGATGGCCGCTGGCCAACTAGTATAACCTGATATGAACAATATCTCATTTATTATTGCAGAGATTAACTTACTTTTCAAGTCTTTACCATTGTTTAATGTACCAGCGAATCCAATAAAGTAATTTATAATTCTCAAAGACGATTTCAAGTGAGTGAAATTTTACAAGATGTCCACTCCAAATACATGATATATTATATATATTTATTATATATTATAATTATTATGTATTTTCGGTGGCCATCTTGTAAAATTTCATTCACTTGAAATCGTCTTTGAAAATTGACCATTCCAAAACATTTCCATCTGGTAATGTGTCAAATAATTCACAAATAATTCCTAACTTTGACGACTCTTTGGAATGACTGGTTTAACACATTGGAGAAGAAGAAAATTCAGAGTAGGGATTTCTTAGCTTTAAAGATACCCGTTTCAGGTTTCGGGTTTTTTTTTCCTGCAAAATCTTCTAATTTGGACGGGTGCAATGTTTCGACAATTTGGAAAAACGCAAATGAAGTGTATGTTTTTGTCATACTTCAAAGATAATTTCTCAAGCAAAAGGCAATTTTACAAAACTTAATATCATATAAATATCATACACATATTTCGGTGAAATTAATACTTCCTAAAAATACAAGATCTTGCTGAAAATGAATAGCCTATTTTTACATAATGCGTGCGAACAGCGTGATTCCATTTAACCCTTTCCCAAACAACAATATGTTAGGGTTATCCACTCCAAGAACTGCCACAAATGACAAAATGGATGTTATTGAAGATGGGATTTGTGTAAAATATGGCACAGAAAATATTGAGACAAAAGGAGAAACTGCTGGTTATCAGCAGTTTCTTCTTTTGTTTCACTGTTTTCCAAAGCCTTTTCTATTAGGGACGTCAAAACAAAGTCTTGTTTGGGAAAGAGTTAAAAGATGCGCTGCACTTTCTAAAGTACATTATCGTAAAGTACACGCTCTCAGAAATTGACTCTTTTGATGCATCCAAAAGAGATTAAAAAATTTACGCGGGTTTTATGATTCAACAAATTGTGGTTTTTCAACAGAATCCTCGTAACTGCAGCTTAAACAAGCTGCAGTTATGAGGTTTTTGTTGAAAAGCAACGAGATATAAAGCTGCTTTATACGCCGTCGTCTTTTCGCAAAAAAGTATCATAGCTACAGCTTTAAACAAGCTGCTGTTACGAGGGCTCTGAAAGAAAAAAAAAACAAACAAACTAAAAAAACAAGAATGTAAAAATAGACGTAACCTATGTTTTTCTTTTCGTATCTTTTAAGGATGCACTGCCTGTATGTTCAATCGTTGTGCCAAACCAATGACGGCATTGCACAGTCTCTAAATTAAGCAAGTAGGCCTACTAACAGTTTACTGTTATTTTCCTCGGGAACAAAAAAGTCGTATATAGCGTATTTTGTGTACCATTTAGGCTACCCCGTTTATTGGTGAAATGATTTTCAAAAGAAAAACTTGAACGTTTTGCCAGAATCTTCCATATGTATGTCTGTATGTCTGCCTGTTTGTGTCCTTCTGACTGTCTTTCTGCTTGTCTAATAGGTGAATCGTATATGTGTTTTTCTCCTTTTTATCACAATTACGAACATTGTCGGTTAATTTACACTCCTCTGTAGACCATTAATAGAAATGTAAGGCAAAGCAAAACACAGGGTCGAACAAAACACATGTAATTATGTACATCTTATTTTTTTTTTTTTTTTTTTTTGCTTATATAACCATAAATATTTACCATCGCACGTCACATGTTCAAATATAAACAATTCTTTGAGCATATGAACCGGTATCTGGAAAAATGTCCTTTAAGGCATTGGATAATAATATGAATCCAGATCACCCTGTGCATACGCACAGTCTGATCAGGTTCAATATTGTTTTCTAAAAGCTGATTCGTGACCATTATTAACTTTATGATAAGATAGCAACATGGATCCTTATTAGTCTGTATTTAGGCACAAGCGGATCTGAGGCCCGTATTATCAACGGTCGCACGATTATTTTTTGCGTTATTACTTGTATTGACGGCGAGATTTGACCCGGCAGAGCAGACCAAGCGGAAAGGTCAACAGACTTATCGTCCAGGGGCGATAGGTATGACAGAATCCCACGTGATTTGCCGAACACTTCGCATGCTTCGCTATTTACAGCTAATAATCATATTATTCAACGACTTAACAGTATAGCACGTGCAGACATTTGTCGCGTCGTCTTAAAATGGTAATTGGTGAACTGAATATGCAAAAATGCCGATCCTGGTCAGTCTGTGCAATCTGTGCGGTATGACTAGGATGTGAACTGTATTTAGGTATTCCTTTCTGGAGATTAGCCTATTTTAATGATTAGCTTTACTGGAAACTTCGATCTATTTAAATGGACCACGGTAGCTAACCATTCTTATTTGACTAGATTAGATAAAATCTTATTTTCACATGGCGGCACAATGTTGTATAACGGATACAGTGCACGATTTTACGTAAATTAACGACGGACCATTCCCATCTAAACTGGACAATAAACTTTTCCACTTTTGTGCACAGTTAAGGTCACTCTGCCTGGTCAATTATTGTCCTCTATAACAACAAACCTTATTGGTCCGATCTGGTTTCTGGGCCAATAAGGTTTGTTGCTACAGGTAATTACTCAAAATATAATCGTATGATCGTTGATAATACGGGCCCCTGGACACTCAGTTTTCTAAAACTGCTATAACGGCCCCTTTTCTCGATCTTGGATCATAAATATTATCTAAACGATCTAAAAGGCTTTCACAATTTTAATGACATTTTGAGTAGTTTGGTTAGAATCCTGCAGGTATTAGACACTTTTTAGTGTTCGACCTACTTTTTGAACCAATGAAATTGCATTATATTTTAAAATTTTGCCGCTCTATTTCGCATAAACGGGCTGCCGGTTAGTTTATGTGACGTCTTTACATAGCCACGCCCCGTCTCCAATGAACCGCTAACGAACACTAAGTCAGATAGAGGCTGTATAGTAGATTCTACGCGATATAAACATTCAATGCGCCGCAGCCTCTATCTAATACAAAGTTAGGGTTATATAATCTGCTACAATCGTGTCCATTCATTGGCATAAATGTTTAGTCCAGTCACAATACATATCGATGAAACGCAGAAACTTCAGAACAGTGAACAGACCACTCTACCACTGTACCTAGATTTTCAACATGTCTACGTCACTACTTATAAATAATTTATTTATCTTTTATACAACACTGTTTTGTTTACATTTTGACAAAACGTAAACATGTGCCATACGATCTTGCCCCAACAATTTTTAATAGTATGTCATATGCTTACTAAATGTGTAAACAATACAAAATCGAACTCCAAATCTTAATAACATTAAATATGATGATTCGAATCACGCAATTGTGTTTTACTCACAAGATTCGAACCAACGATGCATTGAAAATTATGAACCATTTCCCGTGATAACTAAATGTAAATATTGTAAATATCACACTTGTAAATATCACATGCAAAATCACAGTACTAGTATTGTCCAGCACAATTTACCCGGGACAACTTAATTTTCGTGTGCAAAGTCTGTTAAGACTCTCTTACAACCGGTCGTACGTGCTCCTGCGTGCGGTCTGCGTTTAAAACGTAGGCGAAGTCGTGTGATATACGCACGTGCAACGTACGATTTTGGTGGACGCAACCACGACGCAGACTGCACGCAGCAAAGAATTGACCGAACAATTCTTCAGCCTCTCTTACAACCCATCGTGCGTCTTTATAAATCATGCGTTTTAAGGCACACGATTTATAAAGACGCAGGACGAGTTGTCAGAGAGACTTTAGTTGAGCGTCGTAACAAAACATTTTCGAAGTGGGGTCATTACATATGCAGGTGTCCCGGGTTAAGGTTGCTGGACAATACTTACATGTATAAATAAACCATGACCTCTGGACAGACGAGTCAAACTGAACAGGCAAACCAGGTATGTAAACGTCGTGGTTTTAAGAAGGCATTTACCGTTAGATGTAATCACAACACCCCTCTCACGTAGGACAGTCAATAGTTAAAAGTACATTTGAGTCTCAATGTTGATGGTGGCACTATAGTATTGACGTTCGATATTGCGTTGTTTACATTAGGTAAATTTTGTAAAAATGTGCCTTAATTTGGACTCATAATATCGAAACAGATCTATATGCCTCGTTAATTATGTATATTCTGCAATGAAAATACACAATTTTACGGTCTGTACAAAATCTAGGTCACTCGACCTTCTACTGAAAAAGGATTTGACCTTCAGAATTATGTTATATAATAGTGGAATCTGCCAATAGGCAGTCGCCTTAAACCTTTTTCAAAATAACTAAATGTCTGACTGTTTAGATACCAATCAAAACCTGGTTTTGACGTCCCTTATAGAAATGGCTTTGGAACACATTGAGACGAAAGAAGAAAATGCTGGTGACCAACATTTCTCCTTTTGCCTAAATATTATCTTTGCTATTTTGTACAGAAGTCATATCTTTATTATCACCAATTATGCGGTATATAACATATATAAAAGTAGACTACCCTAACGTTTCACCGCAGAGACAAGACCGGGATTTGCCATTATCTGCCTCTATATAAATACTGCACTCAGGCATCATATTGATGCCGATTCTACCCCCTTGACGCCTCAGTGGTTTTGCCATTCTACATATTACAAATTTCAGACGTAGATCTATGTTCATGTTCATTGTTGCTGAGTTTTGTAAAATATGGAACAAAAATATTGAGACGAAAGGAGAAAATGCTGGTCATCAGCATTTTCTTCTTTTGTCCCAATGGTTTACCAAATCTTTTCAAGTCAATACGTCAAAATAAGGTATTATTTAGGACACGCTTTATTTTGATTACCTGTCCTAGATCCTGGACAAAATTCTAAAAATGTTATTGTGGATCTAGTAATATTATAAGTACTCTAGACGCAAAAGTGGAATAGCCATTAACAATCAAGAATTTATGCAAATTGCTTTCTCCCAATCCCGAAATTCTCTTTAAAAACCTTAACAACTTGATGAATAAATTTAGTACATTCTTTAAAAACCCCTTTAAGAGGATATAACAGTTAATTTTATTGAAAAACTGAATATTTTTAAAGTTACAACATCGCCCATGTTCAAATTGCAAAAATAAATGTTTCGAAATAAAATGCAATAACTCTTGCGCTGGTCACCTTCGAACTAGTGAAAATACGACACAAATATTGAGTTTAAAGCTACTATTTCCCAGATTTGGACCCAAAAATTGTCAAATACAAAATAAATGTGCACTTTTTAAGCTTCATATGACCTGATTAAATGATTACGACAAACTATTGAAGCAACGACTCATTTTTTCGCAATTTGATACCAAACTCATGAAGCGATGTCGAAAGTAGGTCAAAACAGTAGGACATGCGACTTTCTTAAATGACGTCACAACATACATGATGACGTCATATTGAAATTCAAGTATGAATCTCGTTTGAATCATGGTCCGCGCTGTATGCGCATGCGCAACAATCTAAAAATAACTCTAACCCCATCTGAGACGGGGTTGAATTTAGGTTTGGATTCTCCCTAAATTCAGCTATCTGTCTTGTAATTTCGGCTCATTCTCTGTCTGAATCGCATATTATTAACCATCCCGAGGTGGTCAACACAAAAGTTTTGCATATTTTTTCAAAAAAAATCATTTTTTGCAATTAGACCATCTGTTACCGTCGCCCTTTAAGGGGACCCGTGATCAACGTTAAGACGTTAGTAGACAACTAAAAACCTAAGAACTATTTTCATCATTTATCGCATTTCATTACGGTTTATTAGATCTATACCTATTTAAAGTTAAGATACGTCTCCTCAAAAAGTCAAACGAACTGTTTGTTGTACGTGGAAGAACTCTGAACATGCGTAGATTTGGAAGGAATAATAATGTGGTTCCATATTCCTTTCATTTCATTTTTCTGGAGATAATGGGGTATGTGCAGTTTTGTGCAGTCTTTCAATGTGATTCGTTCTCATGAAGATATCATGTTACAAACAAAGCCACCTTAATTCGGTAACAACTATTGTTCAACAGTCGGGAGTGATCATGATTTTATACAGTAAATACGTGTAAAAAGCGGTCGATGCTGTTCGTCGAACTAAACTCGTATAATTATGCATCGTGAATTAAACTTCCAACAAAGAAATACAGAAATACCCTAAGATTTGTGGATAATCCAAGAAATCTCGGGTGAAATTGGACAAATAATTACAGAATTTCTAACCATAGCCCAGTCATAATATTATAACACATGTTTACAAATCTTACCTATGTAAACAATGTGGAAAGCGTATTTAATTTTCAATACAAGTTTGCTTGCGTTGATTCGAATGAGAATCTGTAAGATTCGAACTACCAAGTGCAAATTAACAGTATTTTGGAGTTCGAAATCGTGTTTTTGATACCGTGAGCCTATGTGTGCGAGCAACTGGAGGCTCGATTAGGGTGTTGTGGAAACACTTGTATGAGAAACAACACGAATTCATGGTTAGGTGCTCCAGTCCATGAGATATGACCATAGCAGTTGCAAACGGCGTAAAACCCCAATAAATCAAATCGAAACCGTGTTGCTTACGAGGGTAAATTTTGTAAATATATTACATATGTCATTATATCGTGGTCGGACAATAACGCCCAACAATAGGCAAGGTTTTCTGCTAAAAATAGACTACGTTACCGTTATGTTTTGATTAACCATCGGTGTTGTTATAAAATCTCGTAACTACGGCTTGGTTCAAGCCGTAGTTACGAGATGTTATAACAATACAAACGAACATCATATTGTTTGTCCGAAATTACGTCACTGTTTACTAGACAAAGTCATTCCCTATTGTTTTGTCCGATCATGTTACATATGACCAAATAAGCGCTAGTTTAATCCGGTTTTAACATAATAACTGCAGATCAATTTTCATGACCGATTTCTTGAAGGTTATTTACCTTGAGTACAATTGTACGTAATTTTACCAATTTTCAAACTATGACTCTTTTTGAAGCTCCATAAGACCACAAAGCTTTTGGTAAAATGCTTTTGGTCTGCAGCAGCTTTCATATCGGAACAGACTAATTTTCTTGAATTTTGATAGTGGTTAACAAATCAATTAGAAATCAATAATCCGTCACACTATAAGGGACCTTTTAGGAATGTAGCCTAAAAGATATCGGTCCCAGTCATTGCATGTGTTTAGTTTTCTGAGGTGCTATTATCGTAATCACCAATCCTTTAGAATTACACAACAATCCATCTGATTGGGCAAGAAATTATGTCTCATCCAATCAGATGGCTTATCATAGGCCTATAATTTTAGTCCAGAAATTCGATTTAGAAATGTTGACAAAACGGCCCCTAAGACTTCCTAGAAAGTCCCTCCCCGTGATTGGTCAACTTTACTTACGTAAAGTGTCTTTCCGCGTGTCAATTTGGTGACGCAGCGGATCTGTTTATGAAGGTTCAACCAATTAACCCTTTCCCAAGACAGCAGATTTTGACGGTTCCAATTTAAAAGCTTAAAGGACGACAAAATGGAGCTTTTAAGGAGTTTTTGCATACAATGTAGCCAGGAAAATATTGAGGCAAAAGGAGAAAATGCTGATTATCAGCATTTTCTTCTTTTGTCCCAATGTTTTCCCTAGCCTCTTCCACCAGGAACATCAAAACCTGGTCTTATCTGGGAAAAGGTTGGATATCGTCATATATACAGAAATATTCACACATTCTCAAGTATCTGAAGGGTCAGTGTAATTGTATCAAATCGAAAACCTCGTAAGCTGCAGTTTCGAGATTCTTGTTGAAAAGCGACGATATATAGTTTGGCCTTTTCGAAACTGACCGGATGGGTCCTATATTTTATTTCCCGCTTTGGCAATAATCAGGCAGTGAATACGACCGGGGCTTTTTTTTCATATCGTCTCTTATGTTAAGGTTTAATATCACTGCTGAAATAGGCCTATTGGATAGTAGTTGCTGCGTTTTTGCATGGAGTCAATATTTTCAATTTCGCCAAGAAGTACTAACGAGTAAAAGACTACCAAACCTGTGAAGAAAATAGGACTACCTAACAAAAGTTGAAAACAGCATGAACATCAATATTTCTTAGAAATCGCATCTAATAATATATTAATTTCCAAGAAATGTTTATGTTTTTCTATAAAATAATAACTACGGAAATTATATTTTCTGCGTCATCCCATAGCTTGCCCAGATTTGAGTACCACTTTAGAGGACATGTCGCTGCTTTTCAACGAAAGCCACGAAACTGCAGCTTAAAACAAGCTGCAGTTACGAGGTTTTCGTTGAAGAGCAAATATATCGTCGATGTGAGACAGACACGTAGGAAGCAATTTCATATTGGGGGTAAAGCCCCTGTCCGGGCTTAAAAATAGTTTCCCTAAGTTTTCAATGTAAAATGAGGAAATTGTAGTATTATTTTGACATTTCTGTATTGGCCCCTGTCCTAGACTAGCCCTAGTCGTTTCTGTTTGCTTTATTTTTACAATGGTGCATTACTTGATATAAGACATTGCCTCTTTAATCCACGTTCAAGGTATTCATTGCTGAACAGAAACTATATTCTAGTATTCTAGACTAGGATGTCATTTAAAAAGGGCCTTCACTTTTATACTATAACCTTAATACTAGGGTCTGGGCCAGACTAGCCCCTGTCCCAATGGGTATGGAGACTGTTGAAAGCTTCATGACTAAAGCTTTTTTCAAGCTGTAGTCATGAGGTATTGGTCCCCTAACGACGGTATGTCCCTCTGACGCTCATAGCAAGAGTCGGCCTTTAATTATATGGTAAGAAAATCGCCAATAATTCTAAATACGCGGAAAATTTGAATTCAGTTTGAAGCTGAGGAAGTGAAAAAAAAGACAGAAACTAGCTGAATGTAGAAGATCTGTTTAAGGTAGAATGCCCGTAATGTGGCCATTTTGAGATTCATAAAACATCGGATTTTGCGAGCGTCGTCGTTATGTATCCGAACTTATTCGGGCGCGGTCGTAAACATTCGGCGGTGGAATGTTTTCGACTTCGCCCGAATAATTCCGACGTCGCGCGAATCTCATTAGGGATAGACTACCTTAAAAGCCAGACGATCAAAATATATAGACGACCAACCAAAATGTTGTTCGGTCGCCAATTACATTATCATTTCAAGCAGATTTTATAACATCTACCACGTTTAGTAAATATTTCCACCTTCTCTGTTTCAAACAATTTTTAAATCGTTGGTTGATCTTTTATTGAAAAATATTTAAAACGTAATGCTACGTTGTTCCCCGCCGTGCAAGACAGTCATGTATCAAGAACAAAACCGTAAAGACTGAAAGGTTGATTTATCACGTAACTCAGAATTTAAAAGAATCGTCGATATTTTTGTTAATACTTGGCCAATTTGAATTCGGTTTGAAGTAGAGAAGATGGGGAAATGCCAGCAAAAACCTAGACGTGGTGTATTTTTGAAAACTCAACTGATAAAAAAGTTATTGAAGATCAAACAAAATTTTGGTTGATCTTCAATTACTTTTTATCAGTTGATTTTTAATAAATCCACATTGTTGTATCACGTAATTATCCACCGTGATTGCCGGCTATGCTTTTGCCTGGAAGTTTCTGATTGTGAAATTTTGATTGTGATTTTGCAATTTTGTTAATGCTAGTCTAGTTTGGTAAAGGGTTAATTATGTTGTCTAGGTCACGCCTAATCTGATCTAAACATAGAACTTGATACTTTTGTTGTAAGTTCTTCCTTATACACTTGCCTTTTGAATGTTGATATCGTCACTTTCCAACGAAAAACCTCGTAACTATAGCTTGTTGTATGTTGCAGTTACGAGGGTTTTGTTGAACAGCATCGATATGCATTTCCTTGTTCTCTACTTCACTTTTGTCAGCTTACATGTGAACCTGGACCTGGAATGTTGAGATCAATATGGTTCTAGATCAGCCTGTTTATACACGCAATCTGATCAAGAACCGTGTTATTCTTGTATGGTTTCTCAGTTGAGATCAATACGGTTCCAGATCAGCCTGCGTATACACGTAGTCTGATCAAGAACCATGTTGTTCTCCCTTAGTTTCTCTATGACCTGTGACCACCATTTGAGAGTAAGTATTAGCAATTCATTAACCCTTTCTCAAACGGCAACATTTAAGGGTGAATCACTTGAAAAACTCACAAAAATGACAAAATGAAAGGTATGAAAGATGGAATTTGTGTAGAAAATGGCATAGAAAGTATTGAGACAAAAGGAGAAACTGCTGGTTATCAGCAGTTTCTTCTTTTGTTTCAATGTTTTTCCAACCCTTTCCTAACAGCGGCGTCAAAACAAGGTCTTGTTTGGGAAAGAGTTAAGATCTTGAACATCGGGTCATGGTGGGGAATCACGTGACACAACAACAGCTTACAACAACAACAACAACAACAGCAACACCACCACCACCAACAACAACATCAACAACAACAACAGCAACACCACCACCAACAACAACAACATCAACAACAATTATAGAGAATCTGCAAAATTTTTGTTCACGTTACCGATTTGAGTCAGGGAAGCCGAAAAATATATACAACGGGCAAAAGAAATCCATACCGCTGTACATAATTTAACTAATTTTGTATAAAAATCTGGGGACAAAGACCTCTTAGACAAGCTATTGGTTATGCACAATTTCAAGGCTGAAGCGGACAAAAATAGTAAGCAGATCACAATATGACTGGGTTATTGCATATATATACACCGATCTATATTTATTTTTTTGTATGCATAATTAGAGAGATTCGTGCACAGCCATTGTAAATGCGGATACTATATTATGTACAGTTACTATATTTATGCACTAAATTCCTAAAAAGCTTCGCCAAAAGACCATATAAATCTTAGGTTAGCATTGAGTATAAGTCTTTATCTGCAATGGCAATGAATTTTGTGCTAAAACAATTATGTTTAAAATCAATCGTCTGTGTTGTTATAAAATTTTGTAACTACATGTACGGCTTGGATCAAGCCGTAGTTACGGGAGTTTTAACAACACCTACAAGATACTAGTGTTTGTCCAATTTTAGGCACGGTATTGGCCTTTTTCAATCATTACTATTGATGTTTAGTATTGATAAAAAAAATATTAATTTTTTGTTTCTTTTTTGTAAATGTTTTAGCATACCTTTTCTTTTATTGAAGTCGAATCCATGCCATTTTGGACAAATGGTTATGCAATATCTGACACATTATGCAATGGTTCATTCCTAGGCCACAGTCATAATTTCTGACATTTGTCTCCCAACAATAATTGGTTAATCATAAACCTTTGTGGGCGGAGAAGATGTTGTGGTAGTGCTGGTGTGAGAAGCGATAGGAAACAATGGTTAGGCACTTCAGCTGCCGCGATATGACAACAACATTTTTTTAAACGTAAGTCAACAATCGATAATGCAGTATTAATTTTACTTTTACTTTATTTGATTTTACTTTATATAATAATAACTTTTTCTCCCAAAAACATTGTCGAATGAGTTAAGGTAGAATATCCGTAATGTGGCCATTTTGAGATTAATAAAACATCGGCATTTACCAAGCGTCGTCGTTACGTATCCGAACTTATTCGAGCGCGGTCGTAAACATTCGGCGCTGGAGGTTTCCACCGCCGAGTGTTTTTGACGTCGCCCGAGTTATTCCGACGTAGCTCGAATCTCATTACGGGTAAAGAAAGCATAACAGAAGTTCCGCAGTGAATGAATTGTTTTATTGATCCATTGACCTCTTTTGATTGACAGGAGCGATTCATCAAATGTCTCTTATATATGTCAATATCGGTAGTAAAGAATTGGCGTTAAAGACAGATCAACGATCGTTTCTTACCCCATTTGCATGTTAGGCAATTGCTCTGAGAATTCGGTCGGTCATACGTCCTATATAGGAACTCATGCTAGGTCATCTGTCATACAAACAGGTAAAACTATATTAAAAAAATATCATATCGAAGTTTTTCAACGAAAACTTCGTAACTGCAGCTTATTTTAAGCTGCATATACGAGGTTTTTGTTGAAAAGCCACGATATGGAATGGTCAATATGCCTAGCTACAGCATTTTCCGTATAATGATAAATGTACGCTTTTTATTTAAAGTAGGCCTATTTATGGGAAACTGGACCTTGATAGATGATGAAAAACGCTTGTACCAGCACTAAATCATTTTCGTCTTGGCTATAGATAATGCACTGCACCTACGCTAGGCTTAATTAGACATTTCACATATATAAAATCATAATAAATTTTAATTTGGCTTAACTCGCAATTATTGGAGTCAAGATGTAATATTTAATGTTCAATGCATGGATTTTCTTCAACTTGCATTTGTGTGCAGTTGAGAGGAGACATGTATTTAGCACCATTTCCAAAATTTATTTGTAGCCTTTAAATCTGTAATATCATATTGACAAGTATCTACTTTATATATCGTTGGTGGTGAGTCAGAAGCTCGTAACTACAGCTTGACAAAGCTGTGGTTACGAGATTTTTGATCCCCCGCCGGCGATGTATACATGCAGTATAAATTGGGAAATAACTTGTATTACACGGAGATGAGGAATGGATTGGTAACCAATCAAACCAATCCATTCCTTACTCCCAGTGTTTTTTCTCTTCTCTTTTTGGAACAAAAAAAAAAAAAATCAAAACATTTCACATAGGAACTATTCTTAATTATTACTTGATAATTTAACATATTTTCTACCATAAAGTTCAAGAAACAAAGAGATATAATAGTTACTGGACATTCTGATAGGAATAGATGGTTTTAAATGTAGAATCCAGCTATTTGTATCAAAATGCCTGTCAACCTTTGAAATGCTAGGAAGCAATTAAACTGAACTGAAAATAATATTTGAGATGTTTGCAAAAGTAAAAAAATGCAACTTTTAGTCTCTTATAGTTCATTTTGAACGGTCATGTTTTTAATACGGTTTTATATTTTAAATTGTATATAATGTCATTGTGAAAACATGAATGAGACTCAAATAAACATATATATATATTCTCTCATAAATGTGTTGGCTTTTTTTTTATCTAAAAGAGCATAATATTTTCCGATGAAAATACTGATAATCTTAAGCCAAAAAATTGCACAGTTTAAGAGCATTTTATTTCTTCTGAAAACTAATGTAATTGATGTGTACAGCAGTTTAGATGAAAATGATATTTGACATTTTCGTCTCAACTTTTGGCGTTTCTTTTGCTTATAAGCAATAATTTAAAAAAAAAACAAGAGGGCCAAGATGGCCTGCATCGCTCACCCGAGAGGACTTTGAGACAAACAACTTACAAACGTCACACTTGCATGACCCACTGTTTACATGACCTAGATATCATCAAGATAAACATTCTGAACAACTTTCACAATGATGAGTAAGTTTAGGTTCTTAGAGCAAACGCAAGGTTTGACCTAATGTACTAGTTTTTGACCTCACATTAGCCACTTTTTACATGACCCAAATATCATCAAGATAAAAATTCTGTACAATTTTCACAATGATGAATAAATATTATGGTTTTAAGAGAAACACAAAATTTGACCTATTTTTTGACCTCACATGTCCCACTTTTAACATGACACAGAGTTCGTAAAGATAAACTTTCTAAACAGTTTTCACAATGATTAAGTATTTAATTCGGTTCTTAGAGCAAAAACCAAGATGATATGACCCAATGACCTAATTTATGACTTTAAATGACCCACTTTTTGTACATAATCTAGATATCAAGATAAATATCTAGGATAGTTTTGACAACGTTTGGGGCAAAATGAACATCTCCAGAGCAAAAGGAAGGATTCTAGAATATTTGCTTTGCGACCAAGTTTTTGACTTTGCATGACCCACCTTTAAACATGACCAAGATATCATCAAGATAAACATTTCGGACATTTTTGACAAAGTTTGGACTGAAATTGGCACGTCTAGAGCAAAAGGAAGGATTTCATAAGATTTGACCTTCTGACCTAGTTAATGACCTAGCATGGCCAGTGGCACTTTTCGATATGACCTTGATATCATCAAGATAAACATTCAGGACAATTTCTACAAGTTTGGATCAAAATTGGCACTTCCAGAGTAAAAAATGGATTTTACAATATTTGACCTGGTGACCTAGTTTTTGACCTGGCATGACATATTTTTACATGGCCGTAATATCACCAAGACAAAAATTCTGATCAATTTTCACAATGATTGGGCAAAAAAAAATGTGGCCCCTACAGCAGAAAGAAGATTTGACCTGGTGACCTACTTTTTGACCCCATTTTGTGCCCGATTCTAATTCTTTGAATGTTTTCTATGCTATGTCATTAACAAATTCTACATCAATAAAGATCTATTTTGTCCAAAGCCGAAACTTTAAGATAAGACAAGATTTAAATTTTGTCGTTTGAGAAAGGGCTAACTAGAAAAAGGAAATGCATTTAGGTAATGACAAAACCTTCTTTTAAATAGTTACCTGTAGAGAATCAGTGGACTCATAATTATTACCGAGGGGCCGTGCAGTGTTTATTTATTTTACTAGGTCATATCTCTGGAATCAGAGATCTGATTGGTCAACTTTCATGTGCTTTTTCATATGAAATAAGACATGCCCTAAACCGTATGCTTTTTCACATAATTATGTTAGCATAAGGCTCATTATCTGGGGTTTATCTGGGGTTTACACGGGATGGTTAAGCACATGTGAAAAAGCAGACCGTGTAAACCCCCCATAAACTATGTGGGCGGAAAAGATGTTGTGACAGTGCTGGTGTGAGGAACGATAGGAAACAATAGTAACGCACTCCAGCCGCCGCGATATGACAACAACATTTAATGGAAACCTTAAACCCTAGTCAACAATCGATAATGCAGTATTAATTTTACTTTTTATGAAACATATTTTTTCACAAATACACATTGTACATCATTGGAGGAGGTTAAGATAACATAACAGAAGTTCCGCAGTGAATGAATTGTTTAATTGGTCGATTGACCTCTTTTGATTGGCAGGAGCGATTCATCAAAATCCTTGCCTTTCGACGAAAACCTCGTAACTGTCGCTTAAAACAAGTTGCAGTTACGAGGTTTTCGTTGAAAAGCGACGAAATGCCTCTTACGTGTCAATAAAGGTAGTAAAGAACTAGCATTTACGATAGATCAACAACAGTTTCTTACTCTATTTGCATGTAAGGCCATTGCTCTGAGAATTCGGTCGGTCATACGTCCTATATAGGGACCCGTGCTAGGTCATTCTGTCATACAAACAGGTAAATCTATCATAACGAAGCTTTTCAACGAAAACCTCGTAACTGCAGCTTGTTCTGAGCTGCAGATACGAGTTTTTTTGTTGAAAAGCGACGATATTGAATGGTCAAATTGCATAGCTACATCATTTCTTTACATAATAAATATACACTTTTTTTATCAAAAGTAGGCCTATTTATGGGAAACTGGAACTTGATAGATGATGAAAAGCGCTTGTACCAGCACTTAAACCATTTTCGTCTTGGCTTTAGATAATGCACCGCACCATACAGCAATTCAATGCTTGTAGCCATGTTGTTCATGTCCCCTTTAAACGAAAGATAAGTTTAGTACTACCATAATGATTTGTCGCCGTCACCGATATCAGCGAAAATGCTCACAGTGTACGGAATCATTTATAACGGAATACGTCATCCGTAGAAACGGAAATTGACGACGGTATCCGGAATTCAAAGTTAAAATGTTGGCAAGTGTGATTTTCATTCAGATTAAAATTGTAAGTACTGAGTTATCTGTCCTTGAATTTGGCAAAATTGCTATTTTTAAAAGACTTTTTTCGGCATTTTGCCCCCCCAGCATCTGTTCCTACGGGCCTGATTCGGGCGACGTCGTAGACATTCGGCGATGGAACATACCACCGACGAATGTTTACGACGTCGCCTGGGCATGTTCGGCTACTGAACGAATGTCAACAACGTCGCACGCAAGATTCCGATGTCACGTAAATCCCATTAGGGATGGATTACCTTAAATCTATATTTCCAATAAATGTGAACTCTGTTTCATCGTTAGTGCAGAAATACTTAGGGCTGAAAAATCATAATTATTTCATCTGCGGAATGACTTTATCCAGAATCTATGACAGTCAGACAGATTTAGATAACAATCGTGAAATTATGGTTGAAAAAGCCGTAACTACAGTTTATTCAATCTACAGTGGAAGTACAGTCGACACTCGTTATGTCGACATCGGATAAGTCGAAATTCCGCTTAAGTCGAAGTGATAGTCATGTCCCATCCTCAACATATGGATATCAAAATAAATTTCGAAACAAATACAGCCATCGAAATTTAGTAGGAAAAGGATAGAAATTGCTCGTTTCGAGCAATTTCTTTCCTTTTCCTACTATATTTCTATCATGGACACATATAATGGCCATCAAAAATGGTAAAATATCGTTTTCATCAAAATTTAATCAAAATCGGATTACTCGAACTCCGGATATGTCGAAGTATTTTGACGACCCCTCTGATTCGACACAACGAGTGTCGACTGTACTTCCGAACGTATTCGATTATTTTTGTCCTCTATCTAGCGACAAAAACCTGAAACATATCGATGCATTTCAACAAAAACCTCGTAACTGCAGCTTGTTTTAAGCTGCAGTTACGAGGTTTTGTTGAAAAGTAACGATGTCAAGTTGATTGGTTACGTGATAGTTATGACTTCTTTCATTCAAATCTTTCCATAACAGTCCCTGTTTTTTTAGCTAGACTTTTCGAAGAAAATGAGAGCTTATACTGTCACCCGGGCGTCGGCGTCGGCGTTGGCGTCGGCGTCGGCGTTGGCGTTGCAACAAAGATTAAAGTTTTTTCAAACATCAATAACTTCCATACTATCGAAGGGATTCAACCCAAACTTGGAATACTTATTCACCATCACACCCTCTACCTTACTATCAGGGCCCACGACCCTGGCTTCACTATATTTGGAGTTATGCCCCCTTTGTACTGAGCAACTTAGAAAGTCGAGCGCGCTGTCTTCGGACAGCTCTTGTTACATTATTGAATGCGATGGTTTGAGGATAAATTTAGACAAATGAGGAAAATGCTGATCAAGCCGTAGTAACTAGATTTTACACCTACAGAAATACCACTGTTTGTCCGAAATTATGTCACAGTTAACTGGATTAAATCGTTTCCTATTAGAAATAAATGACAGGCGTTTTATTCTTTCAATTTTTTTTAAATTTGTGTTAAGATTGAGCTTAAACCATTGCAGTCGTTTTCCCCTCATGTTGGGAAAATTAACAGTTTAAAAATAAATGAATAAAAGAGAGCCTAAGCTGGATTCGAACCCATGGCGGAAATGATAAATTCCACCTACATCAGTGGTAAACAACAATTAGTTTTATTTCAAGAAAAGGGAATAATATTCCTCGTAACATGCGCAAATTTTTGGCTTGGAATTTTTAGAATCTACATAAGAAATTATGCTCTTTGAGGTGAAAATACATGTAACATTTACAAAAAATATATACAAGAACAAAAAAGAAACGCAACTTCCTCTTCGATTCCTCCTTGCGCAAAAAAGACACCAAATCAGATTTGAACAAAATGTAATACTTTTAAAGTAATAACATTTTACCTTGTAAAGTTCACAAAATCTTGTTTTTTAGTAAATTCCATTAATAAGAAAATACCCAGTTTACACCGGGCATCAACACAATTTGACAAAAAGAAGTGTATGTAGGTCGAAAAACACAATCTGTTTCGATCAGTTTGGTCCGATATTCGAATGTTGTGAAGTCCGTGCGATTTATTAGCGGTCTCCGTTTCAGTCTTAAATCTATCTCGTAGGTGGAGTTAACCTGATGATACGGTCCTGCATTGACGTCATATTTTTTGCACGTCCCCTTCGTGCTCGATCGATTGTGGTCCCATTGAGAGTCAACAGCGTATATAGTCGGAAATGTGTCGATTTGTTGCCCCATCAATGTCTTATGACAACATTTTCACTTTTTCCACCTAACCACATCTGTACTGCAGCTAGGCACTAGTTTTGGCGTAGCCGTGTTAAGCGTAGGGTAGTGAGAAGTGCATGAACGATTTGGCCTCTTCTTTGTCTATGTTTTAGCTTATGTTTGAAGAAAATGACACTATATTGATGCGTATGGATGCAGTTATATCAAAATGTAGGCCTACTCAATAGCCATTATAAATATATTTTGTCGAAGATATTATGAAACATTGGGGTTGCGTATCTTTTTTGTCCTAGTATATATGGAATGTCTCTTTCTATCGTGCGGAGGGGAACATAAGACTATCAATATGTGTGCGCTTGTTGTAGGTAAATAGTACAAGCTTACTCGCTTGAAATATAAAGTCTCTCTGTAAGTTTTTGGAAAGCAAATTTGCAAAATTTGCTTTTCTTTCCAGTCGTGCTTCTCTGCACTTTAACATTCTCTGCATACCACACAACATCTCCCGGTCCTCCTCACTATGAATAGTTCTATCAAAAGCAAAGATCAATGACAAGAACAACCTTTCGAATATTCAATATTGAATTCTATAGTTGTACACAAGATATTCAATTGTGTGACCGATGATAAAACATCCAATTAAACATGTGTTAAAAGAGGAGAAACGATCACGTAGTAATTTGCTTTCATTACGGTTCAATAGCCAGTCCAATATCTTTCGTTGAAAATGGGTCAGTCAAGTTTACTGAACTATGAAATATGCGACCCACTTCAAGCGCTAAAAATAGGAACTAGGACACGTCTATTTTTAGAATCTTTCTATGCCCAAATTCTTACACGTTTTAATGTCCGAAACTAAACAATGATATTCGATAAGCCATGCATTTAATCGCGTTCACAATAATTGATTGATCAACTAAGTGGTTATTTTGAGGTTAATGACATAGACATCTTGTCTAATAGGCCTTGCTAGTATTCGCGTGTAGCTATAGGCATTTCAAAGCGAAAGTAGAAATCTGGGAAACCAGAATATGTGATGGTATGCTCAAAATGCATAGAAATCAGACTAGCAATCCTTTCACCACTTGGTTTAAAAAACGGTGTTAACTTTTTAATAGATATCACGGTGGATAACCCATGTGACTTTTGGGAAGCGTTAACACCGAAAAAATCGTCCGCTTCAAGGTATGTTTGGTTTAATTTCTCAGCTTATACTCTGTTGATTTTGACGAGATAAAGTGCACGGAACGCGCATTTGAGAGGGCTATTCCCGTTTGTAACTCTGCTCCGATCCCGTGATTTCTTCAAACATTCAAGCGAAAATTTTCTTCGGTGCATGTGAATGCTTCCCACTTTCGTTTTGCACTTACAAACACTTCGGCTCGAATGTTTGAAGAAACCACTGGATTTGGAGCAGAGTGAGTTAGAGCCGGGAATAGCCATCTCAAGGGCGCGTTCCGTGCACTTTATCTCATCAAAATCAATAGGGTATAAGCTGAGAAATTAAACAAAACATACATTGAAGCGGACGATTTTTTCGGTGTTAACGCTTCCCTAAAGCCATGTGAGTTACCCACCGTGGATTTAGATCTAGATGAATAGGCCTACATAGAATCAAATCAATTTACATTGTTGGTATGTTAACCATTTCCCAAATAGAAACATTTCAGATTGGTCAAAATAAAAAAAAAGCCGTAGCAGACGACAAAATTGGTACATACCTGGATAAAATTAGAACTATTTGAAGATAATACCAAAGACAACAATATCGAGGTTAAAGTAAAAAATTCTGATTATCAGCAGTTTCTTCTTTCATCCCAATATTCCCCCGAACATTTTCTTTTCGGGCTGTCAAACCCGGTCTTATCTGGGAAAGGGATAATCCGAGTCTTCTCTGATGTAAATACGCTCTTTGATATTTTGATTTTTCGCTATTTATATCAGAGAGCGTTGCTCTTTGAAAAAAATCAAGAAGTTCGCAACAAATTGTTGCGCATCGTTCACCGTCCGATCTCAAACGCTATCGTTAAAACCCCTGCTGATATCGATAAATGAACCATTTATTGTTATGGCTGCTGAAAAAATTACGACCAAAAAGTATTTCTAAAAGGTTAATAGGCAATGTTTTGCAACAACCCTCACCTGAGCAGCCTTGGTTTACCTTGACCTTCCATTCAAAACCAAAGGTTATACTCATCCAGCAGGCCGATTTGAAATGAAATTTTTGGTCAGGTATGACAAAAAAATGATTTATTGATCTATACCATACAGTGTTTTACCGAGTGATTCGATATGATACAAAAAAACAAAGCTTCAAGTTACTTGTAACGTTACCGAACTTTCCGCTGTTTTCAAAGAGCAACGCTCTCTGATGTAAATAGTAGTCCATGGGCCCATAACCGAAACCCTCCCCCTTAGCGGGATTTTTGAAGACCTATATTTTCTTGAAGCCTATGATGTATAGTAATGGATTCAGGTTGTTGTTCAATTTAAAAGTGCTGGATAAGCAAATGGCGGGCTCGTTACCATAGCAACCGTCCATTTTTCTACATTCCAGCGCTTGGGTCAATTAATTGCAATAAAATTACTTATTTTTGTCATAAATCTTTCAAAATAGTTTTAAATTAGTACCAAGATATTTGTCTCACAATATAGATATTTTTTAGAAAATTTGCTAATTTGCATATTCATGAATATTAATGAGAAAGTAGAAAAATGTGTTTAATTTGCTAAAAACAAGACTTTACTAGTGAATTTAAACCTCCCTATCAGGTAGGAATTTTGAAGATCTATATTTTCTTGAAGCTTATGATGTATTTTAATACATTCACGTTGTTATTTGAATTAAAAATGCTGAATAAGCAAGTAGTTGGCTTGTTACCATGGTAACCACCCATTTTCATTCGTTCCAGCGCTTGGATTAATTAATTGCAATAAAACTACTTTTTTTGGTCAGAAAACATTAGGGCTAGTTTTGAAATGTTGTCATTACATTTCTCTCACAACCAAGATATTTTTCAGAAAATTTGATAATTTGCATGTTCATGAATATTAATGAGATTGTGGAAAATATGTGTTTAATTTGTAAAAAGACGACTTTACTAGTTTACTAGTGATTAGAAACCCTCCCCACCATGTGGGATTTTTTAAGACCTATACTTTCTTGAAGCGCAGGAAACATGTTAATGAATTCAGGTTCTTGTTTGATTTAAAAGTGCTGGATAAGCAAATGGCATGCCTGTTACCATGGCAACTGCTCATTTTCCTACGTTTCAGTACTTGGGTCAATTAATTGCAATGAAATACTTTAAAATACTTATTTAAAGATATATACTTATTTTGGTAATAAAACATAAGACCAGTTTTAAAATTTCAAATAGACATTTTTCTTGAAATCATTTGTATTTAGCTAATTTGCATATTCATGAATATTAATGAGAAGTAGAAATATGTGTTTAATTAGCTAAAACAAGGCTTTTCTAGGGAATAAATATGCTGAGGCATTTCATTTTTATAATGCTTATTGTTTCAAATGGATAAGAACACTAATAGACCAATAATAAGTTCATAAACCATTCATCAGCTACAAAGAACAAGCGAATAAGGGCTTATTCGCATTCACTATTATTTGCATACTTTTCTCTAAATGGCAAATAAAATCTCAAATACTCTCTAATTATGTTAATGTATTTCATTTTTGCATCTATTCCCCTAAATTTTGTATTTGTTGTGTTTGAAAACTAAAATTTCATGATTTGCCAATTAAAAGGGAGAATCTTAACAATATATGCTCTTGAAAAAATACCGTATAAATGGCAATAAAATTCCATTTAGCGCAAATGACATGCTGAAAACTTTAACCTACTTTCTTTGATTTTTTTCTATGTGAAATACAGTTTTTCTTTTATACAAGCAACTTTATTTTGTTAAAGTACTAAAAAAATTGTAAAGCGTTTTCAATAATGAATTCCCATTGGAATATGTGTATGTTCACCTTTGATTAATACCATTTTTGCCTTGCAATGCGTGCTTTTTTACATTTCGTGGGTGTAAATGCAAAACCGTGTATCTCGTTTTTGGAAAATTTTTGAGGGGAAGAAAAGAGTTTAATAACTTTTCCGAAACTGAAGGGTTTTACCTGAAATTCGGACATATTGTTCACAAATAATGTGTCTTTAATATTGATCAGTAGAATTATCCCAAATTCTGTGTTAATTGTCTTAAGTGGGCATACAAGTGTGTACTTTGAAAATCGCCAGAATCGACATGCGAGGTTTTGCATTTACACCGACGATTTGCTCCAAGTTTAAACCTAACAATAATATTGGAGACATGCTGTGCAGAAGAGAAATCTTCCCAACCACTTCTATTAACTGGAATGCTATGTTACAGGAACACAGTTTACCAAATATATTCTAATAAGCGATAGTTGAAACTGGACAATTTCATGTTTGCACTGTCATATGCATTAATTGATGATTTAAAAGTGCCTGTAATAGCAACTGAATAATTCAATTCTTTATCAAATTGCATTCAAGTGACATCGTTTTACACCTTTATAATTCAGAATACTAATATGTGATAATATAAATAGTTATAAATTGTACATATGTACCTTATTGGATACCAGGTACCAGTACTTCGAAGACACTTGATTTGTGAGGAATCCTCGTATTCGTGTAACAAAATGTTGTTTTGAAAGATTTCGTTTAAATAGCAAACACAATTTGCAATTTCTGTTGATTATGATGAGAGGGAAACACATCATATTCCAACTTGTCGTGTTGTAATATGTTGCTGGCCGAAGATTTGAAATCCTTTGTTTTGTTATCAGTTTTCAGATATGCTCGTGCATTTCTTGATTCATTTCAAACATCTTCACCACAAATTAGTTTTTGGAATTCTAACTTTTGTGGAAGACAACAAGCTAACCTCAGGATGAGGTAAAATCCATAAAACACAAGGGCTAGCTATGAATAACACATGTTAGCAATTTCTAATCAACCAAGGAATCCGCGATTTATATATGTCATTATATGTGCACAAAATTGTCTAAATATACGGTTATTAGAAAGCCTTTTCACAGAATGGGAGAGCCTGCTATGGTTCGACACTTGTATTGAAAATGGAATGAAGGTAAAATATGCATGATGAGTTTACTGGTCTTCTGTACCATATTATTCTCAAGTAAAATATCGTGGGGGGGGGGGGGGAAGCGGAGGTTATAACGCGAAAGAGAAACTTAAGAAGATGATGCTCGGTCTGAAGGCAAAGTTGCAACTACTGTCGACTGTATGTGTCATAAATTCACAGATCTGGTATACTTGATGAGCGAATTAAAGTAAAAAATCGTCCATACATTATCTTTTTTCAAGATATTGCTTGATCGCAAATGAATGCACAAACTTACAGACTGTTGAGTCTAAAATTCCTCAATGATAAGCACATGACAAAGAGATTACCAGTACTTGTTGCATTCTTAAAATGTCCAGAGTCCTAGGTACGAGTGTATGGAATCCCAAAGGCCAAGAAAATTATTCAATATTTTACAGACAAGGTTCAGTATTCAATGGTTTGGGACAATTGGGGTTGCAATAAAATATTTTGTAGGGCATATTACCCAAGAAAGGTACAATTAACGAAGCATACTATGCCAAGTTGCTAGACAATCTGAAGCAGATCATGTGTGAGAAACGTTGCGGCAAACGCTCAAAATGTGACCGCTGCTTGCAACAGGAAATTACATTAGTACATAATTGCCAAAGTACAATGGATGCTGTCGAGAAAAATGGGTATCAACTTAGATCACACCCTTTCTATCCACATGACCTTGCTGTTATCGACTTCTTTCCTAAAAGGGATATCAATGGTTGTAAGTTTAAGTCTCATAAAGAAAAGTTATTGATGCAGTTTAGGTGTGGTTCTTTGGAAAAGTCTCGGAATTCTTCACTTCTGGACTGATGTCACTTGACCACCTTTTAACGTTGATTAATTTGAGTTTAACTCCTTATATTCATATCGTTTGGTCAAAGCGCATAGGCCTGGATGGAAAGTATTTCAAGAGAAAAGATGTCAATCTAACCGTAAAAAAGGTTAGGTCAGTTATTCATTGACTCATGCTCGTATTAGAGCATTAAGGCAGATTACATAAAATACATATTATTGCATTGTATTATATGTAATGTAAATTGACAGTGAAGAAGCCATTTTTAGCGTGGCAAAATTGTTGATATTGGTGTTTTGTATTCAACATATCCACCCCACAAAAAAGAGCTTAAACGCTTTATGACCAAAATATGCGTTAATGTCTTTATACCCACTATAACACCTATTATCAAAAGCGTCCCTTGTCCATGTAAGACTTAAAACATTCATGCAAAAAGATGCTAATGACGTACTCCAATGTGGACTCATTATCAAAGAATCGGGTGCATGGTTTCTGTCAAAGAGGGAAAATGCTTATCTCTCCTTGAAAATAATCAATTTGGATTTTCTTCAGTACTTAATTTATGGGAATGGGGATTTATTACCATTTATACGGTAATTAGGACATTTCTGGAAATATATATTTTCAAGTTTATGTCATTTATTTACTTATTGAATCATGTAATTTTAGTAAGAAATGGAAATTCATTTAAAAATACAATATTAAGTGCAGAAGATTTGCAGAAATGAAACACATTTACATCATTTTTGCATATTTGAGATTTTGGCGGCCATTTTGAAATTAAAAAAAAATGTCAGAAAAGCCTATTATAAGCATGGCAACACTCTTTTAGATTTAATATACTCAATTTTCCTAAGAAATGATCTCATTTACATACAGAACATGATAACAAATTTTAGGGCAGTGATATTTCGATATTAAGTCAAGTGGTAATTTGCGGCGGCCATCTTGAAAATCATTTGAAATGTCGAGTATATCCTAGAATGTTGATAGTCAACACTTTGATTTTTATTACAAGGCATCTAATAAACACTTTAATACAAATTCTAGCAATTATTCGATGTGGAAATGATTTCCAAATGCAAGGTAAATATAAACAAAGGCAATATCCATATTATTTTTCTCTTGTTTTACATATTCAGGGGGCATATTTCGTGCTAATTTTGGTGTGAAATTATCTTTTACTATTTAACGATGTGAATTGATAAAATCTATAAGCATTTTGGTCATTTGGGCTTAAATTTGGGTTATTTTGGATCCCATGAATGTGTATATGGTGATTTATAAACAAGTATTTTTTTGTAATTCAAGGGGAGATAATCAATCGTTCCGCATATGCTTATCCAGCACTTATATATCAAACAACAAGTTGCATTTGAAAGGGAATTCATCAAGCATTACAATGATATAGGTGTCATAAAATCCCGGTATGGGGGGACCTAGGGTGTAGCCAGCCCACGGACTATAGCGAAAAATCAAAATATCAAAGAGCGTATTTACATCAGAGAAGACTCGGATTAGGAAAGGGATAAAGTAGTGACGGAACACATGTTTTAGCAAGTAAGACATGTAGTTTTCAGAGATCAAATGCTTTCTAATTAGGGTATAGACTCCTTTCATTTATGTTTTAGTCCGTACCCGCAGAACACTTCCGGTAATCCGAGACTTCTCTGATGAAAATTCGCTCGATGATACTTGGATGTCGCTATTTACAACGGAACGCTGTCCCAGTCAAACACAAAAGAAAATTCCGACACAGCGACATAACTTGTGTCGGAATTTTCTTTTGTTTTTGAATTGGACAGCGCTCCGATGTAAATAGCGACATCCAAATATCGAAGAGCGAATTTTCATCAGAGAAGACTCTGATTAACTTCCGGAGGCAAACAATGGGTTTATGGGAAATTAACATTGTATACATGTGAATTGTTACTAAAAATAGTAACAAATCGACATTTTCAAAAGGAGGCTCCCACAAAATGCGGAGAAATCGATGACGACGCACGTGCATTCAATATACAGCGATTAAGCACACGTGCATTCAATATACAGTGATAAAGAGAAGTTTTAAGTGGAACAAAAACTACGAAATTGAATGAATTCGTTGATAGCCGGTAAGATGGTTATTTTATTTGATTTACAGTCAAGAAAATTCGGCATTTTCGGCCAACATTGGAGGGGCTTAGCCCCCCCCCCCCTACACACCCCACACCCTAGCCCCCCCCCCCCCCTGTTCCTACGGGCCTGTACATCAAATAGATTTATGAACTGTGACCTGTCGCACTAGTCTATTATACAAGAAAACCTACCTCAGAACATGACATTGGGTATAGGAGAACATATAGAGTGCTAGAATGCCTTATAGTCGTTTTCGGCTGGGAGAATTCGACATTTTAAATTCCCTATTTGTTTATGTCAAAGGGGGGTAATTCACAAAATTGACAGATTAGACCTTTATTTTAGAGCTTGCTACAAGTGATAAGAGAGATGTTTTGTGGTTTTTTGGCAACCTGGATATGACCAATTCCGTAAAAATAATGAATCGTTTATCGCGCGTATGTGGCATTAGATGAAATTAGCTGTAAATGCATTAAGGGCCGTAACTCTGACATTAAAGGAGACAAGGCAATGAAACTTCGACAAAACCATTGCTGAATGCCATGGAAATATTGTAAAAATAAAATCAGGCTTTTAGTTCAATACTTTTTCAGAAACAAGAAATCTTGCAGCGTAAAGTTTTCTCTTTTGTTCAGTATATTTTGCTGATATGGAACAGACATTATCCTTTCATAATTTGTATTTTGTAACTTTCTAAAGAATCAAATTCAATTAATTACTTTTATCCAACTCCGTGTAATTCATATTGCTAACAACTAGAAAGGCATTTAGACATAATCAGCAAATTTGCTTTCCAACAGTACTTTCAGTACTTTGATTTTATATAAACACATGTACGTAAACAATATGAACTATTTTGTCAACAATTCAGTAACTTTTGTAACTGCATTCTCGGAGTCAGTATGACTTTAAGCAACCAGTGATCGGCAAAATTATAGGCGAAAATGTACTACGTATTTTGTATCTAATGATGAACTAGTGAAAGGAATATGGATTAACCCTTTCCCAAACAAGACCTGGTTTTGACGTCCCTAATAGAAAAGGCTTGGGAAAACATTGAAACAAAAGAAGAAACTGCTGATAACCAGCAGTTTCTCCTTTTGTCTCAATATTTTCTATCCCATATTTAACACAAATTATATCTTTATTAACATCTATTTTGTCATTTGTGGCAGTTTTTGAAGTGGATCACCCTAATTTTTTGCCGTTTGGGAAAGGATTAATGAGAGGTCTCTCAGTGTATTGAACATTCGCGTCTATGGCTCTACAAATCCGTTCGTAAAAGTACTGATCACTGTAATAGACTTACGAACGTTGAAGGAAAAACCAATATCAGGAGTCACGTTTGCAATAATATCGGGGACTGGGTCATGTCATAACTTCTGAACCTATCGTGGTAACCAATACCGACATCTACTGCGATCTACCGCATTTATTGAAAAAGTGCAAGATGTCGCTGTCTTTTGGATACCAGAAAGCGTACTTTTCGTCGTAATATCACGGGCAGAAATCACGTGACCTTAACCCATTACCAGACGGCATTATTTTGGACCGTTCCAATTTGAAATATGTTGCAGGTGATAATGTCAACTGGACGAAACTTTGAGAAATTGCTTGACATAAGCAATTTCTTCATTTTCTACAATGGGTTCCCAAGCCTTTTACTGTGAGGTAGTAAAAAGGCGTAACTGTGCAGTAAACGGTAATCATTATGGTATATTTCGCTTAAGTTTGTCTACAATACCTCTCCGATTCGTTTTGTTAACACGTGACTTCATCAATGTCTAAACTGAGAACATGAAACGTGATGTCATCAAATAGAAATGGGGCGCTTCTTTTGTCCGCCAGTATATTACCGCGGCATCCAGTGCGGTATGTTGCTTTCCGGGCCTTCAATGATTTAAACGTAAAATAAAGCTGCGACATGTATCCTAGCTTTTTTAATCAGAATAGGCCTACCATTACAACAGCTTTGAACACTATGTAGTTATATGGTTATGTTTCAATAGTTGTGTGGATTTTGTAGAAACGTGACGTCGTGTAAAAAAACATATAATGAAATATTTCAAATTCAGTTATCAACCAGTCGTGAAAGCCCAAAACCATGCACCATGAAACCTGGGCTTCAATATGAAAACATTTTCAAGTGTGCCAAGTATTCTTTCCAAAAATGTGAAAAACAGAACCATATATGCACCGGAACCCCCACAAACCATTACCATATGACCAAAAATCGACTCTTCCTAATTCAGAAATGTTACAGACGACAATTTCAAGTGAATGCTATTCTACAATTCTGGTCCCCCTAGGTAGAAAACATTGTGGGAAACGAAGAAATTGCTTGTCATAAGCATTTTTTTCATTTTCCACAATATTTTCTAAAGTTTTCAAAATGCGTCAAATTGACTCCACAATGCGCCTGGGACTTCAACATTACAAAACGCCAACGTGTTATACCATTTTGTTGAATCATCAGCAATTGACCCCATTCAACTATCGTTTTAGTCCGTATCTATGAGCCGCTTCCGGCGGCAAACAATGGGTTTATGGGAAATTAACATTGTATACAAGTAGTTATGTCAATGCATTAACTATAGTGGACTCACGCTATCGTGAGCGATTCACGATATGTCCAATATCTACCCAAAGGTAAGACAGGGTAATGAGAGAAACTTATTGCTTTGATAAAAAGGCTACGGTCTATTGCGTTCTGAGGTAAAACCCCACTATTTACGGTAATACACTGGGTCCGAAAATGGTCACAATATCGCTTTTTAGTTATACTTATACACATAGACACGGTTCCAATTTGTTACTAAACATAGCAACACATCAGGCTGTTTCTTTTTGACAGATCGAGGCTCTGACCCAAATTCCGAGCAAAACATCCCACGAGCAACGGCAACGAACGGTGATTGGCCATAATTGTCATCAAAGGACGACTTCCGGTTGCTGTTGTGTGTGTGTGTGGGGGGGGGGTGTCTTAGTAGAAATAAGCTTATTGGCGAAATGCACAGAAAAAGACATGCCCGTGAAGCGCCATTTCATCGATTGTTTCTTACAGGATCTCAAAACTAAGCTTATGGACTAACTTTGTTATTTCGGAATAGAATGAATTTCAAACATGTAACACATTTCATTTTATCTATTTATCTATTTTAAATTTATTTATCTATTTCAAATTTTGGTAGAAGAGCGATCTAAATCGGTGGCATATTTCTCTGTAAAGGGTGTTGGTAAATTCGACACCGCCGTTTTGTAAATGAGATCAGCCTTGAACGTATGGCATGGGAGCTTAGAAAATAATATTTCTACTTTTCAACAAAAACATCGTAACTGCAGCTTAAAACAAGCTGCAGTTACGATGTTTTTGTTGAAAAGCAACGGTATAATATTTCAGCAAAACTATTGCCCCACTGACATAGTTTTACCCTTAGCAGTGAGAATATCGTAAGCGGTACACACGTGTACCTTTTATCCCTCACGTTTTATTTTAATAATACATTCTATAGCGTAACGTCCAACAAGTTTCAGTCATATTCCCATCTTCAGCACCTGACAATGTTTACGTGTTCATTTCACACATCATTGGCCGTAATCCCGAGCATTTCTAAATCAAAATTACATAACAAGCCATCTGAGTGGACGAGACATATGCCTCGCCCAATCGAATGGGTTGTTTTGTAATCTTAAAGATAAACTTAGAAGAAGACGAGTTGGTTAATACCTCCCAATGACAAGAACATCCAATCTGAGCCATCATTACCTCAATGCACTTCGACCAATTGTAGACAGTCTCTGTTTAACCCTTTCCAAAACGATACATGTATGTATGATATAGAATAGAAAACATTGAGACAAATGGAGAAACTGCTGGTTCTCAGCAGTTTCTTCTTTTGTCTCAACGTTTTCCCAATTCTTTTCGATCGAGGACGTCAAAAGCAGGTCTTGAGCGGGAAAGGGTGAAAAACACCAGTCGTTCTCTTGTATTTCTTATGCCTTTCCATGTCGTGGTTACGCATTTGAGTTTTCTTCGCGGAAAACTTTCATGCAGCATTGTGTTTGGTGAAATGGGAATTATATTTTGCATCTTATATAGGCCTACGTGTCTCGGTTGTCGAAATTTAAGTGTGGAAAGGGTACAGACGTGTTATTAAAAACGTGCTGTTGAATGTCGGCTTTCCTGCACTTTTAAGTTGTTGTTTTGTTGGTCTTGCAAAAAGGTAACGGTTGGCTAGATGCAAAAACCTGTCATTATGTGCACAGGATAGATTTGCCTGCCATCCTTACATGTGCTAAATATGCGTGCATCCAGATTTAACAAATACAAGACGGACCAAAACAGCTTACAGAACTTTCTTTAAAATATTTAAATCATTTCTGTAGAATTCATTCGTATTATTATATGTAATGATCAATCATGTGTAGAACCACCTGCTTTCGATCTGATCAGACAATCCATTTTTAAATGACATTCATTCTTTTTTTAACAGCTTTTTGGGTTGGAACGGTTTACAATTTTGTCTTTTTGAAAAGGTGTTTGTGTGTAGCATGTAATAAACAAATGTAAATTCGTCTGGTGTCCTTTGAATAGGGAACGCTTTTTTATCCAGTTAACCGTGACATAATTTCGGACAAACAATAGTATTTCTAAAGTGTTGTTATAAAATCTCGTAACTACGGCTTGATTCAAGCCGTAGTTACGAGATTTTATAAAAACACCTACGGTTCATCAAAACATAACACTAATCCGTTCTATTTTTAGCAAAAAATCGTCGCAATGTCACACGTGATCACGAGGTGAAGTTATCGTTCATATACACGTGATTTAAATATTTATGTCTATATAGCCGCCATTTTGATTTGTAAAACTATTTGTGAAATATCGTATTACTTTTTCAAGGTCGACTGATTTGAAGGTTCTTTCGTACTCAATGGTTTTGAATGGTATTTGCACTATACACATAACAAAATGACATTGCGCTGTTTTTGTGCATTCGAAAGCCAATTTTCATACGAATATGCATTTTTCACTTTATTGTAAACTGTTAAAGGGACTTTTCATTCCAATTTCAATTTTTTAAAGTATGTCTTGATGCCAAGATTGGTTATTCTAATGAGTATAAATACTATTAGTTTTTTTAAGTTGTTGCCAATAAGCGAGAAACACGCATTTAAAGTTGAGACATAATCAATAAATTGCATATAAATCAGAACTGTCGTCCACAACAATTCGTTCAATTTTAACACAAAAATATAAATTTCTCGTAAACGGCGCAATATCTTGGCTTGAAATTTTCAGAATTTCCATAAGGAAATGTGCTCTTTCAGATAAAAATAAAAGTAAAATTTATGTCAGAAAATTCTGAAATGTCACTTTAAAATATAAAGTACGAAAAAAGAGAAAAGAACATCAAGGAAACCATAATTCTGTCTAGTCTACAAAATACATAATCATTAACTACTTGTCACATGTCTTTAGAAGTCTTCTCCCAGGATGTTGCCTCTCTGCCCATTTCGAAATGGCTAAGCTAAGGATCTGGCTAGCATAATCATGCTGGCTTATTTTATACACCGGCTTTTGTGCATGGCATTACTTGGAGCACGTGTAGGACATTTAGGCCTAAGTCGGTGAGGTGACATCGAAGGCTCACACAAAACTACTGCAAATAGGTGCATATATGGATGCTTGCACTTACATCACGTGCACAGTGCTAAGTAAACGAATCATGACCCAAAGACTCCCCCCGCCCCAAGAAAAACAAGAAACCTCGTGATACGTCTTAAATTTGCAATCAGCTACAAGAAAGAGAATAATTGTGGTCTCCTCTTCTAATAATTTACATATTTTGATATAGTCACCCTTAAATTTGCAAGCCGATTTCAAACTAGTAGGTCACAAAGCAAAGGATATCAGCCTTGAAATAATGAGTCGACCAATCAGAATGCTATTTACTGATCATGTGTTTTGGCGCGACCGAATATTTCGGTCATTGAAAAAAGACCCGTTTATATGATCTACAGAGGTAAAGAAATAGGAGAAATTCGCCTACGTGACTTCGACCAGGTTTTTAATTCATTCGATTTGTCATTCTGAGAATTTGCTTCGTCATGTATTGGGATTCCCGTCACAAGAAATAAATTGTATATCATCGCTTTTCAACAAAAACCTCGTAACTGCAGCTTGTTTTAAGCTGCAGTTACGAGTTTTCTGTTAAAAAGCAGCGGTATATAGAAAGACGTAGGCCTAAAAGACCCTTTCACTTTTTACTTTGTGTTATACTGTATCATTTCTCTCCAAAAGCCGTATACATTTAGTGCACGCTCGAGCCCAGACTCTGAAGAGCCCATGATACTACTTGTTGTTATGCCTAGAACTAGATAGAAAATATAAGGCATAGCATGGAAGGATTTATTTGTACGAATTTGATACACATCTGCCATAATTTTAAAATTCAAACATTCAAAATCGTTAATTTTAACACCCCCAACCCACCCACACACACACACACACACATACACACAAACACACTAGGCGCGCGCACGCACACATGTTACATTTTACCGTGTCCAATAGAACTGGTCGAAGAATGAAGTAATAATGGAAAGGCAGAAATGTTATTGTAGAGAGTTATGCTAGCTTAATAAATATATTTATTATTTAATCTAATTTTAAAGGAGTCACACGCGAAGTTACAAACATGCCTATTTTCGCATTTATCGACCAAGTTAAAAATATCATCAGCATGTCAGAAGCGCAATAAAATGCATCCTTTTTTAAGATAAATAGGTTAATACTTAAATCAGAGCTACGGACAAGACAGTGCAATTTAGTTTTCAAAATGCAAGATCGCATTAATCTTTACATAAAACCTATGTTGTGGGTACTCATTGAAATCGTCTCATGGAGACGATTTCTATGAATACCCACAACATAGGTTTTGAATTTGAAGCAACAAAATAAGAAGCCAATATCCCACTATCTGTTGATGTAAAGTTAACTAAAAGTACATTTTTATAGACTAGGGGAAGCGTAAAAAGATGAAAATTAAAAGTACTTGTGTTTCAATCGAACGATTAGCACGTGTCTAGAGATCGTCATGCCATGAATTATGCTCTCGGTTTTGTAAAGAGCGCTTATACAAAGTCTTGTTGTTTCTTCAGAAAACGTTTCGAAATGGGCTTTTAATCTCTTTCAACGTTTTTGTATTTTATGTGTGTATCTTACATGTTGTTAATGCATTGGGGTGTGGACAGATGGGGGGATCTTATAAAAACCTTACGCAAATCAAATTGAAAAAAAAACACTTTTATCAATATTTTCTATGGTTGCTATAAAATGTTCTATGCACCCACAATTGTGAAACTTTTCCATTATAAGACATGGTTTGACTACGGCTGTTTTAATATTTCTTTCATTTGTTTGTTTGTTTTTTTTTTTTTTTTTTTTATTCTTCTATTTTTTTTACAAATGTAAGTCTCCTTCTGTCCCCCATTTGTCTCTTCCCCATCTATCCTTCTGCTCATGTATCTCATCTATCTGTCCGTTGTTCGATACTTATTTATTTCAATATACAAGTTTTCAAGTCCTGAAGTATTTGGTTTTCCTGAACCAAAATGCACCGTCCCGCTCCAGTAACGACAATAATTATTGTGCATATGTATAAATACCCCAAACAACACAATCTCGTGCGTGATGACACTACACTGGCTATTCAAGTTTCAATTTTGCCTACATGAAATTGCTCGAATACAGGCAAGTGCAAAATATAGATCTATTCAATAACCCCCCGGTCCCACTGAGCCCGATTTAATCCCGATTTCGAAAATTTCAAAATCGGCACGAAATCGGCGTACTTCGGGAGAGTCGTAGTACATCCTGATAAAAATCGGCACCAATTCGGGATCAAAAATAAATCGGGACAAAAATTTCAACATGCGCAAATTTTTCTCCCGATTTCGAAAATCGTGGCCAAGTCGGCGCATCTCGGTGCACGTCGTATTAAATCGGCGTTCTTCGTAGTAGGTAAATCGGCGTTATTCGGCTACTATATCGTACTTATTCGGGATACACATCTCGGCGATGAACACCGAATAACGCCGATGTACTACGAGCAGACTCCGATACACGCCGATGAACTACGACGAGTAACACGAATCGTACCCGAGGTACACCGATCTACAGCGAATAACTACGGCCTACTAGGACATTATCCCGAAGTACTGCGAGGTACCCCGAATTCCGGAAAGTATAAAAAGGTGAATCAACTTTGAAAGCATATGGTTAAATTTTATCAACTATATTATGACGTAATTTCGGACAAATGATAGCACAGGGTGTCCCAAAATATGTGTCCCCATTTTAAACATCAATGAAATTGGCAAATGTTATCACTGAGTAAAATCAGTTACATAGGTATGAAGAGGACATGATAAAGTTTTGTTTGATATACAGAACATCTATCTTTACTTTGAAATTTAATTCCACAAAACGTTTTAAAAAATATGTCATTTTTTAACTTTTTTGCCAAGTGACGTCATCTTTCTCATTTGACAAAGTTTCTTATTCCATGCTAAGATGATCAAATTGATCCTTTCAATTTTGTCTTCCATGGCCATTGTGGCTTAAATAGATGCAGTGAAAGTCTTAACATTGTTAAATTTTGAATGGGTGAAAATAATCACAAGAACTAGAGATCAAAACAGGAAAGATGCTGTTTCACTGAAAATTTGGATGCTGCTGCAAATGGTGCTTTAAAGTGGGGTCTTTTTGCAGAGACAAACTTTTTCTTATTAAAGCATGTTTTTGAATATATTAGGAAAGTAACTATGGATATTTTATATATCAATCAAAACTTTATCATGTCCCCTTCTTACCCATGTAACTGATTTTACCTGATAACAATAGGTTGTCAATTTTATAGATGTATAAAATGTGTCTCCGTTTAAAGCACCATTTGCACAAACATCCAAATTTTCAGTGAAACGGCATATTTCCTCATTACGAACTCTAGTTTTTGTGATTAATTTCACCCCTTCAAAATTTGATAATGTTTAGACTTTCACTTCATCTAGTTAAGCCACAATGGCCATGGAAGACAAAGCTGAAAGGATCAATTTGATCATCTTAGCATGGAAAAAGAAACTTTTTCAAATGAAAAAGATGACGTTGTTGACGTCACTTGGCAAAAAAGTTCAGAAAATGACATTTTTAAAACGTTATGTGGAATTAAATTTCAAAGTAAATATAGTTGTTCTATATATCAAACAAAACTTTATCATATCACCTTCAGACCTATGTAACTGATTTTACTCAGTGACAACATTTGTCAATTTTATAGATGTTTAAAATGGGGACACATATTTTGGGACACCCTGTATTTCGCAGTTGTGGTTCTAAAACCGCGGAACTGCAGCTTGAGTCTGTTTTTGGCATTAACTTAATTGCTATTCATTCAGTTCTAAACCTTTAAACAAAACCATTCGATGCACTGTGACCATAAAAGCGGACGCTTGAGTAAAGAAACAACTGCCAGCTACTACAGAATTGATATTCCTGATGAGTCATCGGTCAACCAACCTGATCATGATCAGGAACCTGACTACGAACTTGAAGATGGAATCGATACTCGGGGCACCATCATTAAGAAAAACCATTCAAACATAATGATCTGACAGAAGATCACTTGATTGTAGGTTAACATAGGTTTTGCGAACAATATATCGAAGAAATTATTAAGGCTAATTGATAATGAAAATGGTGGTTATTAGCATTTGCTTCTTTTGTCTTAATGTTTTCTCAGATAATTTCTAATAAGGACATACAAACAAGGTCTGGTTTGGGAAATGCTTAAGCCACTTTCGATACTATCCATTTATATCGTGTCAACAGCTCATTTAACCTTGCCTTTTTGAATAGGGGTTTTAAGGTTTACGGACCCTAAAAAGTCACCATCTTCTAGTCATACGAAATGCATCAAATTACACACACTTGTAAATACACTTCAAATAAGTTGATTCACCGTGTGGGATTTCAAGATTATGCTTCAAGAAGAAAAAAAAAATAAAAATAAAATTCTCTACATTCATTTGCAAGGGAGGTAATTTTGAACATTTTTGTCAAATATTTCCATAAGTATGCATTAATTCAAAATTCTACACCGTTCAAAATGCTTATGTTTGTATCTAGAATGGAAATGTAACACAGTTTAGGAGTTACTGGCACTTTTCAAATTTTGTATCTGGGTCTTTGGAGCTTTTGAGGGGTTGGATACCTTAATGCCACTGACGATACTTTTGGCTGTTTTGCAGCCTATGGGGCATCTATCTTTATTTTCCTGGATTTCTCATACTATTAACAATGCCTAAACTCTATCCAATACACCCGTAAACTCACCAGTACTACACTTTGATCTGAATTGTCAATGGGGGTCAATTTTATCAAGTAAATCGTGACGTAATTTCAGACAAACAACAGTTATTTTATTGTTGTTTTCTGTTGTTGGCTTGTGGCTACTCTAATAAACAAATTCCAAACTATTCCTTCTGTTGAATTAATCATATTTTATATACCAAGTTACGAAATCGGGGCAAAACCGCGACGAAAATGTTCAAAAGTCGTAGTAGATCGGATCTGTCGGCGTATGTCGCAGTAACTCTGTATGCGTCGCAGTACATCGTAGTTAGAAATCGGGACAGTCGGTCTAGTTCGTACTGTTTCGTAGTAAATCGGCTCCTAATCTCGTGGTACTTCGGAACAAAATCGGGACAAAATCGTAGTTAATCGTATTGCATCGTAGCATTTCGCTGTCCATCGGGAACTTACCGCTAAAGATAGGATCAGCGGAGAAAATCGGCTCAAAGTCGTAGTAAATCGCAGACGATGTGCCCTCCCGAAGCACTACGACTATTTTGGAAATCGGGCTCAGTGGGACCGGGGGGTAATTATCGTCACTTTTGCATCAAGTGTTACTTAAAATGTCCAACACATCCAGAAAATTCCTGTTGTTTTCTAGTCTTATCTGCTTCAAACCATACTACACGCATAGTCTTTGAATATTTTCGGCAATTGTTGTTGTTGTTGTTGTTGTGTCACGTCATTCCCCACCGTGAAATAAATTTTATAAGGACCCTTTTCCGTAACACGGCTTACATTTTATGAGATAGCGTTAAGTAACTAAGTGACTGAAAGTAATTAATTATAGATACAAACGTACCAAAGACAGTTTCTGTCAATGAAAATTGTCGTTTTATGCGGGTCAGCCCGATTTGTTTGACAAAACTATCATTATTGACCAGGTTACAAGCAGATTATCATTGCTTTTCAACAAAAACCTCGTAACTGCAGCTTATTAAAAGCTGCAGTTACAAGGTTTTTAGATTGGGCTATTTATAGCCCAATCTATTATAACCAGTTTTTCACTCCAGACATCACTCCAGACACTACGTTCTAACCCTAACCCGCTGAGCTATGTGTTCAAGCCAAACTATGTTATTTCAAACACCACAGAAACATCCTTTATCAGTCAATATCTTCAAAGTTTTTCATCTCTTTCACTTTTGCGACAAATAAGGAGAGGGTTAATAATTACAATGAAATTTTCCCTTAAATTAAATGCCTATTAGTATTTTCAGCGTTTTTACAATCTTATCCGTTGAGTAAAGAGCTTGAAAGCAAAATAGTGTAACTCTCAGATAAATTCCATATAGTTACAATATTACTGCTCTGACTTTCAATGGTCGTTTACCAGTGAATGCATTGCCAGGTGTTTAACTGGGTCACTACTTGACACTGCCACTGTAGCCCACTGCCACCTTAGCCCATTCACTAGATACAATGTGTGCGCTTTACCCATTCCTATATTCTGACACCTTTAGGTTCCCATGAAATATTATGTGTTTGGAAAACATGGTAGAAAATGAAGAAATGGTTGTGAAAAGCTAGTTCTTCATTTCCCACAATATTTTCGTCTCAGAAAGACCAAACAAAGTAACGATTTATTTGCTTGAAATTGGGTTAAGGATTTATTCTGCATTGATCGCTTTATCTTTGTTTTTTGTAACTCAGTGTGTTAAAGGCTCTTCCAAACGACAATATCTTAGAGTGGTTCAAATTAGAAAGAGTTGCAGACGACGAAACGGGTGACGATAAAGATGAAATCATGCTATGTACAATGAAGCACAGAAAACATTGGGACAAAGAAGAAATTTCCGGTTATCTTTGTATGTTTCATATTATTTGCTTCACAACAATGTCTTGTTTGGAAAAGGACGAATGGTTCGAGGCTATAGAGTATAAACACTGTGATTTAAAATTATGTTAATCAAAGTAAAATCATCGTCTTAGTTTTGCCGTTTTGTAGAATTTTAACATTTTTACCACATATACTGTTCTTAGACTGATCATTTGATCCAATGAACAAGTGCATTCTATTTAATCGAAATATGTTTGCAGACTGAGTTGCAGATCAGAGATCAGTAAGGCTAAGCCTCTATAATGGGTCCGTACTTGGTATTATTCTGATTGGCTAAGAATAAGAATAATTCAACATGTTGATTTAATGTAAAATCCGGTAAAGTGTAACATTTCCTTTTCCCAAACAGCCTCACCTTTTGGATTCACCTGAAGGGTGTACATTCAACTTGTTTTTATCACCTATGCACGTTTGCCTACACATTGATTAACCATTTTCCAAACGATGACGCCTTTTTACTCGCTTCATAGAAAATGCTTAAAAACCATCGAATAGAGAATGGGGCAATTTTGAAAATCAGCATATTGTCCTTTTGTCACAATATCAATTTCTCAGTGATGCCCAATCTACAGTGCTGACAGCACTTTGATTGTTGAAAAGCATGGTTATTATGAATCTAGGGTTATCCTTCGTTCAACGACCTAGTGGCTGTCTGACCTACTGGTAAAAAGGGCATGACAGCATAATGCAAGGGCGAATCTAGAAGGGGGTGAGGGAGGTCAGATCCCCCTTGAATTCTCCAGACCCCCTCTAACAAATATGTTGAAATTAAGCACTGACTTATAAAAGCAAAAGCAAATTCGAATTTGTGCATTTCAATGGTTACAGCTGGTAGACCTATTGCAATATTTATAATAACGGCTAACATTCACTTATAACGTTAGCAATATTACACATATAAAGTCGTCATTTTGGGCCTTGATCCTCCTGGAAAAACTCCTGGATCCGCCCTTGTAATATGTAGAACTGTCAATAGCTACACGATCTGTAACGAATAAATTCAAACCGTTCTAAGGGGGTTTCCACTACATGTTTTGGTACATACATGTAATTGATTATAGCTAAATTAAGTAGAATGGTCATCAAATAATAAAACTCAACAACACCAATTAAAATCAGGAACCGTCAAATAAGCAATGCTCTCAAAACCCAGTTTTCTGCAGCTGAGTACGGCATGGAAATTGGTCTGCTAATTCCGCATTTTATTCAACTCGGTACGTACGCAGTTTCGAAAATGCTCAGTTTCAAGATTGTTTTCGACATAAATTGTACGTCACATGCAAGTACTTTTCCCGGTCCCACTGGCCCCGATTTGATCCCGATTTCAAAAATTTCAAAATCGGCACGAAATCGGGTTACTTCGGGAGACTCGTAGTACATCCTGATTCAACTCGGCACTAAATCGGGATCAAAAATAAATCGGGACAAAAAATTCAACATGCGCAAATTTTTCTCCCGATTTTGAAAATCGCGGTAAAAAATCGGTGTACCTCGTACTAAGTCGTAGTTGTTCGAGTTAGCTAATCAGGGTTATTCTGCGACAGATTTGGCTTATTTGGCTATACTTATTTCGGCGATAAACAACAAATAACCCCCCCGGTCCCACTGAGCCCGATTTAATCCCGATTTCAAAAAATCAAAATCGGCACGAAATCGGCGTATTTCGGGAGAGTCGTAGTACATCCTGATTAAAATCGGCACCAATTCGGGATCAAAAATAAATCGGGACAAAAATTTCAACATGCGCAAATTTTTCTCCCGATTTCAAAAATCGGGGCCAAGTCGGCGCATCTCGTTGCACGTCGTATTAAATCGGCGTGCTTCGTAGTAGGTAAATCGGCGTTATTCGGCGACTATATCGTACTTATTCGGGATACACATCTCGGCGATGAACACCGAATAACGCCGATGTACTACGAGCAAATTCCGATAAACGCCGATGAACTGCGACGAGTTACACGAATCGTACCCGAGGTACACCGATATACAGCGAATAACTACGGGCTACTAGGATTTAATCCCGAAGTACTGCGAGGTACCCCGAATTCCGGAAAGTATAAAAAGGTGAATCAACTTTGAAAACATATGGTTAAATTTTATCAACTATTATGACGTAATTTCGGACAAATGATAGTATTTAGCCGTTTTGGTTCTAAAACCCCGCAACTGCAGCTTGAGTCTGTCTTTGGCATAAACTTAATTGCTAAATTCATTCAGTTCTAAACCTTTAAAGGGACATTTCATGCCAATTTCAATTTTTTAAAGTATGTCTTGATGCCAAGATTGGTTATTCTAATGAGTATAAATACTATTGGTTTTTAGAGAGCGTAGTCTCTCTATTAGAGCCACAAGCTACAAGCCAATATTTTGCAAACCGTACAACGAAAATAGTTCCTTCCAATGAAGACAAAAAAGATATCTAAATAACAATTGGAATAGTCTACAATCATACATGTCATTATATGAAATATATGACTTGTAATGTATGATCTATGCAAAAAATTCAAGTAAACAAGTCTTAATTAAATAGAAAAAAGATCAGTGTAGTAATTTGTCATTTACAATTGGGTCATGCAGGTCATTCATTCAAGTCATGTGACCTAAATTTTGGACAATGCAAACAGTCTAAAAATAGAATCACATTCCACAGACAGATTCTAGTGCATAGTGAGTGTCTATCTGGGTAATGTGTAGTAAATCCATAGTATGTTATGCCATGGATAAAAGGGTCATTAGAGCAAATTTCCTGATCAACTCAACTTCTCATACATTTATGAATGAGTTGATTTGAATATTTACCTTTCCCAATCAAACGTGTCTCCAAGAGAAAGTTTTTGAAAACATTGAGGCAATTTCTCCTTTTGCCTCAATATTTTCTGAACAATATAATGCAAAATTCTAACCTTTAATAATCATTGATGATTTTGTCATTTGCATCAGCTTTTGAAGTGGACCACTTCAAAAATTGTTGTTCGGAATTTTTTGTGGTATGGTGACACTATGCTGCATCACAGAAAAAGGGGCTTCAATTATGTTGTCAATAGTTAATACATTCCTCCATTTATGGTTGAATGCATAGCCAAAAGTGCTGAACTTTCCTTATTTTACAATGAAAATTTAGGGAAAATCCAATTTAGCCCCCCCCTCCCGTCAATAATTCAGACACATGGGCTTCAACAATGTGAAATTGCTTCCTACGGTCCTGACACAACTCCACTTATATTCGAGGATGGTTTTGCATGACAATTACACAGAATGCTCCCAATTATGTAAGCATGCAATATTGTCATAGTTTGAAATTTTATGTTGTGTCAAATACGCTCTCTAACAGTACTTTCAGTACTTTGATTTTAAGTTATTGCCAATAAGCGAGAAACACGCATTTAAAGTTGAGACATAATCGATAAATTGCATATAAATCCGAACTGTTGTCCACAACAATTTGTTCAATTTTAACCCAAAAATATAAATTTCTTGTAAACGGCGCAATATTTTGGATTGAAATTTTCAGAATTTTCATAAGGAAATATGTTCTTTCAGATAAAATAAAAGTAAAAATTATGACAAAAAATTCTGAAATGTCACTTTAAACAAAGTATTCGATGCACTGTGACCATAAAAGCGGACGCTTGAATAAAGAAACAACTGCCAGTTACTACAGAATTGATATACCTGATGAGTCATTGGTCAACCAACCTGATCCTGATCAGAAGGGCACCATCATTAAGAAAAAGAAACCATTCAAACATATTGATCTGACAGAAGATGACTTGATTGTAGGTTAACATAGGTTTTGCGAACAATATATCGAAGAAATTATTAAGGCTAATTGATTATGAAAATGGAGGTTATTAGCATTTGCCCTCTTTTGTCTTAACGTTTTCTCAGATATTTTCTGATAAGGACATACAAACAAGGTCTGGTTTGTGAAATGCTTAAGCCACTTTCGATAGTATCCATTTATTTCGCATCAACAGCGACCCTAAAAAATCACCACCATCTAGCCATACGAAATGCATCAAATTACACAAACTTGTAAATACACTTCAATTAAGTTGATTCACCGTGCAGGATTTCAAGATTATGCTTCAAGAAGAAAATAATTTACAAAAATTATTTTACTCTATATTCATATGCAAGGGAGGTAATTTTGAACATTTTTGTCAAATATTTCCGTAAGTATGCATTAATTCAAAATTCTACACCGTTCAAAATGCTTATGTTTGTATCTAGAATGGAAATGTAACACAGTTTAGGAGTTACTGGCATTTTTCAAATTTTGTATCTGGGTCTTTGGAGCTTTTGAGGGGTTGTATACATTTATGCCACTGACGATACTTTTGACTGTTTTGCAGCCTATAGGGCATCTATCTATATTTTCCTGGCTTTCTCATACTATTAACAATGTATAAATTCTATCCAATACACCCGTAAACTCACCAGTACTACACTTGGATCTGAATTGTCAATGGGGGTCAATTTTATCAAGTAAACCGTGACGTAATTTCGGACAAGCAACAGTTATTTTAATGTCGCTTTCTGTTGTTGGCTTGTGGCTACTCTAATAAACAAATTCCAAACTAATTTTTCTGTTGAATTAATCATAATTTTTATACCAAGTTACGAAATCGGGGCGAAATCGCGACGAAAATGTTCAAAAGTCGTAGTAGATCGGATCTGTCGGCGTATGTCGCAGTAACTCTGTATGCGTCGCAGTGCATCGTAGTTAGAAATCGGGACAGTCGGTCTAGTTCGTACTGTTTCGTAGTAACTCGGCTCCTAATCTCGTGGTACTTCGGAACAAAATCGGGACAAACTCGTAGTTAATCGTATTGCATCGCAGCATTTCGCTGTACAGAGTGTCCCAAAAAAAACGGAACCCATTTTTGAAAGTACATTTCTCATGTATCAGGCAATATTTCTCCACCAAATTTACACATGCAATAGCAAGGACAGTTTTCTATTAGCAGTTAAAATTTTGTCGAAAAATAATGATTAGTTTTGAAAATATTGACATTCAAATTAATATACCCGGAAAACCATTTTAACACTATATCGATCTTTTCGTTTTGCAGCGCGCGCCTACACTCATTGAATATATTCAATACAATACAAAAATGATCTTGAAACATTGTATTCACAATAGTGAATTTTCATTTCATCTTTTTTGCTAATAAATAAACTGTTAATGCTGCGAGCTGCGATGTAACTAAAGTGAATACAAACAAAATATCCAAGTGCATCACATACGCATGAATAATAAACATAGCCACTTATTTTATTTCTGACCAACATGCCGGTCACCGCTCAATTTAATTAAAGTATTACGGGTTTCATTTAACCTGACACTGACCTTTATGCAAAACACAAATAACACAAAATTCACCAAAAAGAATTAAATTATAGTCCACAGAAATGTATACTATGCAAGAAAATTAAGGCTGGAGTAATTTTAGGAAACATACCAAGCTTGTAATTTATGATAATAAAAGTTAAAACTGCGCCATGTAAAATGAATCACATAATAAATTGAAATTAATTCAAACAACCACCCTATGGACTCAATTTGAACGTACAGAGAGTGTACATATTAAATTTTGAGAAAATCGGTACATACATGTACAACGGTACAGAATTCATTAGCTGACCGTTAGTGCGCTTTCACGAACAAACAAGACGCAACAATCAATATCATGTCAGATCGGTTTTTTAGTGTCATTATTAATTTGCTTATAACTTTTGAACCGATGCATATTTTTAAATGAAATTTGGAACACAAATGCAAAAGTAATGTATCTTCAGTACTGCAAATTCAAAAATTAGATTTTTTGCTTACGCTTTGAAATATTTGACTTTGAATTAGGGTTCCGTTTTTTTTGGGACACTCTGTACATCGGGAACTTACCGCTAAAGATGGGATGAGCGGAGAAAATCGGCTCAAATTCGTAGTAAATCGCAGACAATGTGCCCTCCCGAAGCACTACGACTATTTTGGAAATCGGGCTCAGTGGGACCGGGGGGTTACCGGCGATGCACTACGAATACTCGCATTTCTCGTCGATGAACAACGGCGACGGAACAAACTAGTGTTTTAAGAAAATACGCGCCATCTATGGATGGACCGATAGAAATCGGCTCTAATTCGTAGTACATCGGTGACAACGCGCTCTCCCGAGGCACTGCGAATATTTTGGAAATCGGGCTCAGTTGGACCGGGGTTTATGACAGCACTGCTTTTGGTTTGGTGAATGTTTTGATAAACAGTTATTATAGTCCAATCACACTTTTAAGGCACATGTTTACTAGTTTTACTTTTGTAAACAAAGGAAGAACGCAATATTTACTTTCAATGAATATTGCATGTGTTGGTTCGAATCTTGCAGGTGTGAAACACCTGTAAGATTAGAACCATTGCATGCAAAATTAAAGTAGTTTGGCGTTCGATATTGTGTTGTTCTCATACTTTAATTTTGTAAATATGTATAGGTAAGAGGCGCTAGCCTCTTACCTACTTAGCGACATCATGTTCATAATTTGCTCTTATTTCATATACCGAGGTGTTGAGAAAATGTGACATAGAACATGTCATTCGCAAAACAAAAACATTCGTCATCTGTCATTGTCCTTTTGGAACTATTTTTTGAAGTCTGGATTTATCCTTCTCACCAATTGACTGTTAACATAAATATCTAAAACGAATTTAGCAATAGAAGAAACACATTAAAAATAATAAACAGCCTTTTACAACAAGTACATAAGACTAATATCAGAGGCCTTAAGCAAGATTACAGTTTGCGAGAAAATGACTTGGTCAGCCTTAAGAATTCAACCTAAAAATGATATGTCTAGGAAAAGGTAAACTGAAAAGAATAACTCTCAATTGTTTACATTAGTGGGGTTAACATAAACAATTCTGATACAATGTTCTGAGTTATCAAATCAAATCTGTCAACTAGACCTGTCAAAAAATAAGAAGCGGGCATTATGAACTTTTGAAAAGTATCCCAATAAGAGGCAAAATGTCGCTAAGAGCCATAATCGTTGCTAGACACTCACAGTGCTATAGAACTATGTTGAACAGACAATCATAAATTGCGAATTATTATGTTGTGGCACAGTGACATTTAAAACAGAGCCATTTAATCCTTACCCAGACTGCAAAATTATTCACCCTTCCTAACTGTTAGTGTTTACGAATGACTAAGATAAGTTAAATGGCAGTGGAAATGACAACGGTGCTCAAAATGCACAGAACAATTGGATAAAAGAAACCAATGCTGTTGAAAAAGGGGTTTCTCTATTCGTTTGAATAGCTTTATCCTGTCTCAAGGTCTCTCTGCTATATACTTAATGCCAGGATAGGGTTAACCCAATTACATGTACCTAAATGAAATATTTTCGGCATGGATAAATCGAAAGTCTATCGTAGACGCTCCATGACTACGATTTCTAGCATGGTGTGATGGTGCACTTGCTTATGACACCCAACACGACAGAAAGACGTTCACGCGGCCAAATCACGACGTTCAAATTGTGCTTTTTGATACGGACCCATGAACTTTGACTGCACAATGTTCCAAAAATTCTAAGCTCTTTTCTATTTAGTATAATAATGTTGACTGATTGAAATTTAGTATAATAATGTTGACTGATTGAAATATATAAAGTGGCACATTTCAGAAGATAATTTCTAGTTAGGTCTATTGATTAACCATCAAATATGACCTCTGCCGTTTTTGATATAGCAACAGCCTATTTGGTCGTCATAATCTAATTATAGCACATCATTTGAATTATCGAATCAAAATCAATCAGTTTTATCTTACATGATCATTACGTATACATTACGTCGCTTCTAATTTTGGCTGAAGCCGGTAACATTTGAATTAACGAATCAAATTCATTCAGTTTTACCTTGTTTGGTTACGTATACATTACGTCGCTTCTATTTTTGGCTGAAGTCGGTAATTTGAGGCGTCAGCCAATGAGAGATTGTATCAGCTTTTTGAATTGTTTTGATGTGTAGAGCCAACGATTGGATACCGAAATCCCGCCAAGGCCCCGAGATTAGACGTGAAATGACCCCGCGAGAACAGAGCATCTTTCTATCATAATGGAATGAAGAGAGAATGTGCTCTGTTCTTAAGAGAGTACCCTACACGTGGAGTACGTTCGTTCTTTGAAACAACATCTGTCGTACTTTTACGTGATTGTAATTGTGAAGACCTTCACAGAGTCATGTACGATATTTGTATCAAAACACACTTTATATCACTCACATTCATTAAGTCCTATACTGTAGCTTCTCTTTGGAATGATCTCTTCGAGACAATTCTAATGAACACCCTCAAGGGGTTTGCATTAATTTTAGAACGTTTTTATCCATTTTCGCTGCTTTTCAAAGGAAACCCCGTAACTGCAGCTTTAAACAAGCTGCAGTTACGAGGTTTTCGTTTAAAAGCGACTTTGTCCTGCATCTGTTGCACTTAACCCATTGCCAGACGCCAACATTTTGGAGTGTTCCAAATTGAAAGCTGCTGCAGACCATAATATGAATTTAATTCAGTGTGAATTTTGTGAATAATACATGTATAGGACAGAAAGCATTGAGGCAAAAGGAGAAAATGTTGTTCATCAGCATTTTCTTCTTTTGTCTCACTGTTTTCCCAAGCGCTTTCTATCAGGGACGTCAAAACCAGGTATTGTTTGGGAAAGTATTTAAGTATCAGGTAAATGACATGGTCTACGTCTCATTTCAAATGACAGTTCTATTTCTAGATTTTGCTCGTCGGGCTATTTACCTTTTCGTCTGCTACTTCTTGCAATTTGAACCAAGGATCGTTGTGCAAAAAATTCTAAATCGATTGTCCAAAGCAAAATTAAACAACAAGCCATCTGATTGGACGAGACGAATGTCTCGGCCAATCAGATTGATTGTTGTGTAAATTTGATTTTATTCTGTGATTTACAATGGTTGGTGAATACCAACCCAACTGTTTCGGTCCGAGAAAAAAAACTATGGCCAGCGAACTGGGTATAAGTTTAGAAACCTTAGTGCGAAAAGGAGAAACATAATGATCAATGCTGGTTTTATCTTTAGTGACGTTGATGTGTCGTTTACACTTTTATTTTACTATTTCTTAACTGGCAAACATTTAAACTGCTGAAGACTACCACAAAGATGCTAACAAAATTTTGATTTATTTACAATATAGCTCAGAGACTTTTGAGACAAAAGGAGAAACTGCTGCTGATCAGAATTTTCTCCTCGTGCCTAAATGTTATCATAAACATTTTCTCTTATGAACGTCTAAACCAGGTCTTGTTTGGGAAAGGGTGAAAATTAAAGACCAGGAAATGTTGCTTTTCAACGAAAAATTCGTAACTTCAGCTTGTTTTTAGCTGCAGTTACGAGGTTTTCGTTGAAAAGCGACGCTAAAACACCATGGTTAGAAAGCTTCACTAGATTTCTTCAGACTAGGTATTTGGGTTACGATGAACAGCATTGTCAAATCCATGACATTTCATGACAATTTTAGAAAATATATGATTTCCCTTCGTTTTAACCCTTTCCCAAACATTACAACATCAGATGTATCGTAATCTAAAGTTGTCGCAGAACAATAACACAAAAATGGAATCATAAAATTCATAGCATAGAGCCTACGTGTAGAAATCATTGAAGCAAAATGAAGGGAAAAACGTATTTTTCCGTTTTCTTTAAGGGGTTTACAAACAAGTTTCATATCGTTGGGTCGTTATAACAAACTCTTGTTATAGAAAAGGTTGACATTGTCACTTTTCAACAAAACCTAGTAACCACAGCTTAAAACATGCTGTAGTTACGAGGTTTTTGTTGACAAGAATCAATATATCAATGTTATTTTTGTCCGCTACTACACTAGTTAAAAGTGCAGCACGAGCCTGTGAGTCTACAAAAGTACAATAATCCAATAACCTCGTTGTTCCCAGAATAAAGCGCGATTCTGACATCGAAACCCTATAGTACTTCACTGCTTTACAACGAAAAACTCGTAACTGCAGCTTTAAAAAGCTGCATTTACGAGGTTTTTGTTGAAAAATGACGATTTGATTTTTGATTCACCCTTGCTTTCAGAAGCTGCAAAAAATTGGGCTGATCAAATTTCAAAGCTGCTGCAAAAGACAAAACAAATGTTGACAATTGTATGATTCGCGTACAGAAAATATTTTGAAGCAAGCAAAAAAGAGAAGTCTATTATGTGCGTCAAGTGACGTCACTGTTTGTGACTAGGTTGAGGTCGTCACTCAACGAGATGTTGGCGGTGTGTGTGTGTGTGTGTGTGTGGGAGGGGGGGGGGGTATGGGGGTATGTTGTCCAAAATGAGACTTGTTCAACTTAACGGTAATAACCTAAAACTTGATTAGTTATTATTACTTAAGCATTTCTAAGCATTTTCTTGTGAAGGAGTTAAAGGCGTCACTGTGTAGTAATGTGTTGATTTTAGGTCAAAGAAGTTATGATGTACTCGTAAAGTACTTTTGATTCTTATAATTATAAAGCTTATGCTGTCAGAATGGCTGTCTGAAAAAGCCATTAAAACGACAGTATCATGATCTATAGAAGGTATTCCACTTAAATCAACGCTGAAACGTGTTCAGTCTGTTCACAAACAAAACCTGACTTGACGTCCCACCAAAAATGTAAATAGAAAGCAGTGAGACGAAAGAAGAAAGTGCGGATAACCAGAATTTGCTCCTTTTGCCTCGATATTTTCTGTGCTATGCCTTACATTCGTTCTTTCTCTACCTTTATTTATTTTTTGATCTGTACCATGTTTCAAATCGGTAAAGTCCGAAGTTCCCCTCCTCTCGGAATTGGTTAAAGTGACAAAGTTATGCTAAAAAGAGAAAACTGATATAAACCATGAAATCGTTCGCTTTTGTCCCAGATTTAAACTGAAACAATCACCAATTTTTCCCAAACGGATAAGGAATTGGGGTGTTCTATCTTTAAGGTTGTTTCAAGTGGAAACATTTTGAGAGAAATGAAGATTTTTTTCTCTCTCCCGCTGCCCCTTTCTTAAAGAAGGGAATATACAAGAAAAGGTCAATACCTTGAATTATATAACTAAAACTTTGTCCTATAAAAGGAAATGGTTTGATGGATTTGCAATTCATTAACCCTTTCCCACACGACAATAAGTTAGGCTAGACCATATAGATAGGTGTTTACTTCATTCCCAAATATTGACGCATTCTGATACCTCCGAAGAAAAATGATTGGGAAAACATTGCAGATGATAAACAAATTGCTTGTAAGAAGCAATTTCTTCATTATCCACAATGATTTCTAACATAAAATGTAAAGGTTTTTAAATTTTCGTCAACTTAAATTTATTGTCTGCAACGAATTTCAAATAGGAACAGTCAAAGAATTTTACCGTCCGGTAATGGGTTAAGGCAACAGGAATTTTATCCCATTTTTTCCTTTTTTTACAAATAAAAAATTGTCTAGGATTAAATAGAAGGAAGCTGGCTTGCAATATTTTCATCCTTTCCATTAATAATTTCTCCGGCAAAATGCGTCGTGGTGTGGAGAGGGATTGTTAATTATATTTTTAGCATGGTGTTACGTGGAAAACATTTCGTGATATATCATCCGTTATGTAACAGTATGTTTTTTTTTTCTTCTTTCTTTTTTTTCTCAATTGTTTTTTACTGATAGGATGGGCTTTCTTTTACGCATTATAATACCAAGACCGACCGTCTTGTAACAAAAAACAAAAAGCAAATGAAAAAAGAAAGAAAAAAAAAACAAGAAAAGAAAAAGAAAATGCAAGATTAGCTCGATTGGTTATGTCATAATTGACTAGCAGGCGAAGAAGTAAATCTTCAGTCAGAAGTTCCTTTAAGTTATGTAATAATCTTAAATAATTAAAAATTATGAAATCAACTTTGAAATGATTATTAGATTCACGTTGAAATAAGTTTCAAGTTGATACGTGCTACGCGCAAAATTAAGACCTTATTGTTGCTTTTCTTAGAAAACCGCGTAACAGCGGAATAAAACAAACTGCGGTTAAGAGGTTTTGTACGAAAAGCGAGTTTATATAATTAAAGTTTGCATGTGCTAAGGTATCTATATTTAGAAATGTGTGCAATGAGCAAATAATTAAATAAATTGAAAATTAATTAAACATTTCGTCGAAGTTAATGTAAAATCGCGTTGGTCGAGTTTTGCGATTTTCAAAGTAAAATCTTGTTTGTCCAGTTAAGGTAAGGCCTGGGTAATCAGTTATGGAACGAAATCTGCATGGTGCTAATCGACGATTTTAAACGATTCTGAGACGATTTTAAAGGGAAGTAATTTTCATTGCTCTCAAATTTTGATTTTTTTGTATTTTTGCCGACACTTCATACAATTTAGAAACATTTTCACAAAAATTGTTTAAAATATTCCCCGGAAATCTGAGCACACTCAGTTATTACCATTGTTACGAAAACAGGCGATATTGCATCTAACAGTACTTTAAAAATGCTTACGGACGTCAAGGAATAAGTCGAAATATAACGATTATACCGGAAGTGCATTACCCAGACCTTATAGTCCGTGGGCTGGCTGCACCCTAGGTCCCCCCCTACCGGGATTTTATGACATCTATATCATTGTAAAGCTTGATGAATTCCCTTTCAAATGCAACTTGTTGTTTGAGATATAAGTGCTGGATAAGTGCATGCGGAACGATTGATTATCTCCCCTTGAATTACAAAAAATACTTGTTTATAACTCACCATATACACATTCATGTGATCCAAAATAACCCAAATTTAAGCGCAAATGACCAAAATACTTATAGATTTTATCAATTCACATCGTTAAATAGTAAAAGATAATTTCACACCAAAATTAGCACGAATTATGCCCCTTGAATATGTAAAACAAGAGAAAATAGTATAGAAATTGCTTTTGTTTATATATTTACCTTGCATTTGGAAATCATTTCTACAGCGAATAATTGCTAGAATTTGTATTAAAGTGTTTATTAGATGCATTGTAATAAAAATCAAAGTGTTGACTATCGACATTCTAGGATATACTCGACATTTCAAATGATTTTCAAGATGGCCGCCGCAAAATGACCGCTTGACTAAATATCGAAATATCGCTGCCCTATAATTTGTTATCACGTTCTGTATGTAAATGAGATCATTTCTTAGGAAAATTGAATATATTAAATCTAAAAGAGTGTTGCCATGCTTATAATAGGCTTTTTGTCATTTTTTTTTTTTTAATTTTGAAAATGGCCGCCAAAATCTCAAATTTGCAAAAATGATGTAAATGTTTTTCATTTCTGCAAATCTTCTGCACTTATTATAGTATTTTCAAATGTATTTCCATCTCTTATTAAAACTACATGATTCAACAAGTAAATAAATGACATAACCTTGAAAATGTATATATCCAGAACGGTCCTAATTACCGTATAAATGGTAATAAATCCCCATTTCCATAAATTAAGTACTGAAGAAAATCCAAATTGATTATTTTCTAGGAGATATAAGCATTTTCCCTCTTTGACAGAAACCATGTACCCGATTCTTTGATAATGAATCCATATTGAAGTACGTCATTGGCATCTTTTTGCATGAAGGTTTTAAGTCTTACATGGACAAGGGACGCTTTTGATAATAGGTGTTATAGAGGGTATAAAGACATTAAGGCTTATTTTGGTCATAAAGCGTTTAAGCTCTTTTTTGTGGGGTGGATATGTTGAATACAAAACGCCAATATCAACAATTTTGCCACGCTAAGAATGGCTTCTTCACTGTTAATTTACATGACATATAATACAATACAATAATATGTATTTTATGTAATCTGCCTAAATGCTCAAATACGAGCATGGGTCAATGAATAACTGACGTAACCTTTTTTATGTTTAGATCGACATCTTTTCATTTCAAATACTTTCCATCCAGGCCTATGCGCTTTGGCAAAACGATATGACCATAGCAGTTGAATAAGGAGTTAAACTCAAATTAATCAACGTTAAAGGTTTTTTTTTTTTGTTTTGTTTTTTTTTTACCTTTATTCTGACAAATATCACATTCATTCACAATAATGCAAGAAGAAACAAGGAATCAGTTGACACTCTTTATGTCTTTTGTTCTGGAAATTTTCAGAGAATGGATTGATATTTACTTTTTTTGAGCAATATCCGTCCATTCTCTGCACTATTTTATGTATTGATTACCTTTGCTATGGAGAAAAGTGTAATGACATAAAAGAGTGTTGACTGTATAGCTTAAATATTTTACATGGGTTAACCCTTTCCCAGGTGTGGTATGTGCGCGATTTGAGCTCCAGGGGAAAAGCGCTTAAGCCAAAAAGAATCAAATACTGATTTACAGTCTTTTTCACTTTTATCTCAATGTTTTATGTATTATATAAAAAATTATCATTTGCAATGTTAGTTCAATGTCTGCATCGGATTTCAGTTTGGACTAGCCTTAAATTTTGTCTCTTGGGAAAGGGTTAACGAAATAAATGATTACACGCAAAGAAGTCAATATGCACTTTCGTCATCGATGAAAGGTTTCTTTACCTATATATTTATTAATTTATTCATTTTTTTATTTTTGACAGCACGAATAAATGAAAGTGTTGCGAGAGAAGAAAAAGAAACAAGATGGTTTGACATCTTGTTTCATCTTATCATCCAACACCTTCAGATTTCGCTGACTTTCCCACTCCTATGTTAAGATTCCGTTTGATTTGCATGCAATAATCTATATATATACTTGTAAAGTTTTTTTGTTCAATTCAATTAAATAGTTATTGATTTATCAACATTTTAGATACATATAGGACGACATAAGATATAAACTTGTGACATATACAAAAGTAAATGTTCAAAAGCGAGTAAAGGTAAAAAAATAAAAAATGTGATATTAAACTATTTTCAACATATTGAAAAAAATAAGTAAACGAGATTAAGTAAGAAACGAAGAAAAGAAAAAAAAAAACATGTGTGCTACGTGTACATGTATAAATTATTTAACCTTATGATATTTGCATTCTTACTGCAAATTTAGTTATGATTCTGTACCATCCTTTTTACAATTGCCCAGTTATCTCCGTTTTGTTTATTGTCATTTATTTCATCATTTATTTTTATAATTAGTGATAAGTGTTTGATAAAACCATTGAGAGATGGTATAGCTTTTTTGAATTTACAGTTATATACATATCTTTTAAATTCAAGACATAAAATGTCAACTTTAGGTTTATTGTCGCATCCTAAAACAATGTCGATACTTTGTAAATGGAAATTTCTGTAGAATTCTTGTATGTTAGTTTCTATGTTTCTAAGAATGTCTTTTATTTTTTCACACTCAAAAAATATATGTATCAGAGTTTCATCAGAAAGTTGACAAAAGTTGCAAATACTGTCATCTGTTAAATGCATTTTTATTAGAAGCGAGTTTGTGGGTAATATTCTATGAATAATTCTTGTTTGTAGCCATTGTATATAAGTGTCTTTTGTCAGAACGAACACAGAACCGTGGATTTTATTCCATTCTCTATTAAAATGTGGGTATTGTAAACAACGTTAAAGGTGGTCAAGTGACATTAGTCCAGAAGTAAAGAAGTCCAAGAACTTTCCAAAGAACCACACCTAAACTGCATCAATAACTTTTTTATGAGACTTAAAATTGCAACCATTCATGTCCCTTTTAGGAAAGAAGTCGATGGCAGCAATGTCATGTGGATAGGAATGGTGTTATCTAAATTGGTACCCATTTTTCTCGACAGCATCCATTGTACTTTGGCAATTGTGTACTAATGTAATTTCCTGTTGGAAGCAGCGGTCACATTTTGAGCGTTTGTCGCAACGTTTCTCGCGCATTGTCTGCTTCAGATTGTCTAGCAACTTGGCATAGTATGCTTCGTTAATTGTACCTTTCTTGGGTAATATGTCCAACAAAATATTTTATTGCAACCCCCAATTGTCCCAAAACATTGAATACTGAACATTGTATGTAAATTGTTGAATAATTTTCTTGGCCTTTGGGATTCCATACAAACGTACCTAGGACTCTGGACATTTTCTCGTTCATAGGAATTCAACAAGTACTTATAATCTCTTTGTAATTTGCTTATCTTTGAGGAATTTTAGAACCAACAGTCTGTAAGTTTGTGCATCCTTTTGCGATCAAGCAATATCTTGAAAAAGATAACGCCTGGACAATTTCTTACTTTAATTCCCTCAACAAGTATACAAGATCTGTGAATTTATGACACATACCGTCGGCAGTGGTTGCAACATTGCCTTCAGACCAATCATCTTCTTAAGTTTCTCTGTCGTGTTATAACCCCCGCTCCCCCCCCCCCCCCTCAACCACGATATTTCACTTGAGAAAAATATGGTACAGAAGACCAGTTAACTCATCATGCATGTTTTACCTTCATTCCCTTTTCAATACAAGTGTCGAACCATAGCAGGCTCTCCCTTTTTTGTGAAAAGGCTTTCTAAAAACCGTATATTTAGACAATTTTGTGCACATATAATGACATATATAAATCGCGGATTCCTTGGTTGATTGGAAATTGCTTATATGTGTTATTCATAGCTAGCCCCTGTGTTTTATGGATTTTACCTCATCCTGAGGTTAGCTTGGTGTCTTCCACAAAAGTTAGAATTAAAAATACTAATTTTTGGCGAAGATGTTTGAAATGAATTAAGAAACGCACGAGCATATCTAAAAACTGATAACAAAACAAAGGACTTCAATTCTTCGGCCAGCGACATAATTACAACACTACAGGTTAGAATATGATGTGTTTTCCTCTCATCATAATCAACAGAAATTGCAAATTGTGTTTGCTATTTAAACGAAATCAAGTGTCTCTGAAGTACTGGTATCCAATAAGGTACACATGTACAATTTATAACTGTTTATATTATCACGTATAAGTAATCTGAATTATAAAGGTGTAAAACGATGTCACTTGAATGAAATTTGATAAAGAAGTGAATAATTCAGTTGCTATTGGAGGCAATTTTAAATCGTCAATTAATGCACATGACAGTGCAAATATGAAATTGTCCAGTTTCAACTATCGCTTAGTTATTAGAATATATTTGGCAAACTGTGTTCCTGTAACATAGCATTCCAATTAATAGAAGTGGTTGGGAAGATTACTCTTCTGCACAGCATGTCTCCAATAGTATTGTTAAGTTTAAACTTGGAGCAAATCGTCGGTGTAAATGCAAAACCTCGTATGTCGATTCTGGCGATTTTCAAAAAAGCCACATTATTTGTGAACAATGTCCGAATTTCAAGTAAAACCCTTAAGTTTCGGAAAAGTTATCAAACTATTTTCTTCCCCTCTAAAATTTTCCAAAAAAAACGAGATACATGTACGAGGTTTTTCATTTATTCCGACAAAATGTAAAAAAAGCATGCATTACAAGGCAAAATGGCATAAATAAAAGGTGACCATACATGTACTCCAATGGGAATTCATTATTAAAACGCTTTACAATTTTTTAGTACTTAACTGTAACAAAATAAAGTTTCTTATAAAAGAAAACTGTATTTCACATAGAAAAAAGCAAAGAAAGTAGGTTAAAGTTTTCATCATGTCATTTGCGCTAAATGGAATTTTATTGCCATTTATACGGTAATTTTTCAGAGCATAAATTGTTAAGATTCTCCGTTATAATTGATAAATCATGAAATTTTAGTTTTCAAATACAACAAGTACACAATTAAGGGAATAAGATGCAAAAATGAAATACATTCACATAGTTAAGAGAATATTTGAGATTTTATTTGCCATTTAGAGAAAAGTATGCAAATAATTGTGAATGCGAATAAGTCCGTGTTCGCTTGTTCTGTGTAGCTGATGAATGGTTTATGAACTTATTATTGATCTATTAGTGTTCTTATCCATTTGAAACATTACGCATTATAGAAATGAAATGCCTCAGCATATTTATTCCCTAGAAAAGCCTTGTTTCAGCTAATTAAACACATATTTCTACTTTCTCATTAATATTCATGAATATGCAGATTAGCTAAATAAAAATGATTTCAATAAAAATGTCTATTTGAAATTTCAAAAGTAGTCTTATGTTTTATTACAAAAATAAGTATTTCAAAATATTTATTGCAATTAATTGACCCAAGTACTGAAACGTAGGAAAATGAGCAGTTGCCATGGTAACAGGCCTGCCATTTGCTTATCCAGCACTTTTAAATCAAACAAGAACCTGAATTCATTAACATGTTTCCTGTGCTTCAAGAAAATATAGGTCTTAAAAAATTCCACATTGTGGGGAGGGTTTCTAATCACTAGTAAACTAGTAAAGTCGCCTTTTAACAAATTAAACACATGTTTTCCTTAATCTCATTAATATTCATGAATATGCAAATTAGCAAATTTTCTGAAAAATATCTTGGTTGTTAGAGAAATGTTATGACAACATTTTAAAACTAGCCTCGATGTTTTCTGACTAAGATAAGTAATTTTATTGCAATTAATTGATCCAAGCGCTGGAACGAAGGAAAATGGGTAGTTACCATGGTAACAAGCCAACTACTTGCTTATCCCGCATTTCTAATTCAAATAACAACTTGAATGTATTGAAATACATCATAAGCTTCAAGAAAATATAGATCCTCAAAAATCCTACCTGATAGGGAGGTTTAAATTCACTAGTAAAGTCTTGTTTTTAGCAAATTAAACACATTTTTCTCCTTTCTCATTAATATTCATGAATATGCAAATTAGCAAATTTTCTAAAAAATAGCTATATTGTGAGAGAAATATTTTGGTAATATTTTAAAACTATTTTGAAAGATTTATGACAAAAATAAGTATTTTTATTGCAATTAATTGATCCAAGCGCTGGAATGTAGAAAAATGGACGGTTGCCATGGTAACGAGCCCGCCATTTGCTTATCCAGCACTTTTAAATTGAACAACAACCTGAATCCATTACTATACATCATAAGCTTCAAGAAAATATAGGTCTTCAAAAATCCCACTAGGGGGGGGGGGGTTCGGTTATGGGCCCATGGACTATTACCTTAAGGTATATGACCCATCATTAGCACCAAACAGCCAGAGGCGAAATTTGAAAAGTGCCAGTAATTCCTAAAATGTGATTCATTTCATGCCAAATACAAACATAAGCATCTTGAACGGTTTAGAATTTTGAATAAATGCATACTTATGGAAATATGTTCAAAATTACCTCAATTGCATATGAATATAGAGTAAAATAATATTTTCAAATTATTTTCTTCTTGAAGCATAATCTTGAAATCCGGCATGGTGAATCAACTTTTGTGAAGTGTATAAAGTGTGTGTAATTTGATGCATTTCGTATGGCTAGAAAGTAGTGTTTGTAATGATGGGTCATATACCTTAAGACAATTTTTGCAGGTTTTGTGATATTTCTACTGATCAGTATTAATTACACATTATTTTTATGTGAGCAATGTGTCCAACATTTCAGTTTTGGAAAAGTTATCACAACTTTTTCCTTCCCCTTTACAATTTTCCAAAAATGAGATACCAGGTTTTGTATTAAGGTTTACAGACCCTGAAAAAATCTACCCTTTCTAGCCGTACGAAGTGCATCAAATTTCACACACTTGTAAATACACTTCACATAAGTTGATCCACCGTATCGGATTTCAAGATTATGATTCAAGAAGAAAATGATTTACAAATATCATTTTACTCTATATCTATGTACATGTATATACAAGGGAGATGATTTTCAACATTTTATCAAATATTTCCATAAGTACGCATCAATTCAAAATTCTAAAACGTGCAAAATGCTTATGTTTGTATTTGGAATGGAAATGTAACACAGTTTAGGAATTATTTGGACTTTTCAAATTTTGCCTCTGGCTCTTTGGTGCTTTTGAGGGTTTGGATACCTTAACAACGACGTTTTCCATAATAAGACTTGGATTTTGCGTATTTCATCTACCAAAAACCTGAATAAATGCGACAAAAAGATGATATGCTGAACATCACCATTTTCTTCTTATACACCAACATATTTGTATTCTGTGTTATTTTATCTGCAAATCCTAGCTAGGATGTCGAATTACAGATCGAGAAGAATTAAAATGGACAAGCTTGATCGGGGAATTCTGATCGGTTATGGATGCATTACATGATAGAACATCATGGGTCCCGGTCAAAGGTTGAGACAAAAACATGCATATAACACGTGTATTTCGCTTAAAGAATAAGGATAAGTTCGGTAATCTGCGTGGTCTGGTATCATGCCGAAGTTTCACGAAGTGTTAGGTGTCTATGACTGGCGGAAAACTGCAAAGCTTGCACTCTTAATGAATATGCACTTTAACGAACCGACACTGTCAGAAAAATTTTGTAGACAACAGAGCAATATTTTTGTCTGCATTTTAATTAGGTCGGGGCTATATTAGGCAACAAGCCTGTGACTTTGTTGGCACAAATTTATGGGGATGCGACGACCACAAGTTTATCACCGTAGTTTATTTTAAGCATGATATTGCATGGCTGTTTAAATTGTAAACAAGGCCGCGGCGAAAAGCTTATTTCAGGACAGTATATCAATTTGGAATAGAAGATTTGAAGATTCAATCCTAAATTGATGAAAGAGAATAAAACGCTAATCAGACATAGTTATTATTATAAAAAATAAAATATATTCCTCATCATAGGAATTCATACCTATTTTCAGAAATGTTTAATTGCCATAACACTATGTCAGTCCTTCGCAAAACAACATTATGACTTGGTGTTTCTAATGATGTTTTTTTTTTAAATATACGCGAAACAAACTAAAACCAACATTTTTCTCGGTTTTCAACTAACATAATGTTTTCTATATTCATTTGAGCGCGGATCTGGAATAGGTCCCTTATAGCATTTTGGTTAGCCATAATTCAAAACCAGTCTGTGCCTTAGACTGACAGACATCCATGCCGAAATTAGTGTTCGACCTACTTTATGGACCAATGACCGCTATATTTCGCATATAAACGGGCTGTCGGCTAGGTTTTTGTGACGTTTATACATAGCCACGCCCCCGTTTCCAATGAACCGCTAGCGAACGCTAGGTCAGACAGAGTATGTAATAGTAGATTCTACGCGATATAAACATTCAATGCGCTGCGCGCATTTGAATGTTAATTTCGAGTAGAATCAACTATACAGCCTCTATCTAATACTTATAGGCCACCATTGCTACTGGCCTAGAAGAAGCTGGTGGAGGACAACATGGTACATGATCAGGCTGCTCTTGAACCACGTTGGACTAAAAAGCTTAAAAGGACCGCTTTCGAGATCCTGGCTCATTCCAAATGTTGTTCAAAATTGATAGTGATGTCGTCATCTCGTTTTAGATAGAAAAGAAAGGCGTTGGAAAGCATTGAGACAAATGACCAAAATGTTGACAACCATCATTTCTCCTTTTGTCATAGTGTTTGGATGCTATATTGCATTTACGTTATTTTTTTACTTAACATTTTAATGTATCCCGATTCTGTTTTCATGCTGATTATCAACATTCTCTTCTTTTGCCTCACAGTTTTCATAGTCCCTTCTTTATACGGATCCAAAAACCAGGTATTGTGTGGGAAAGGGTTACTGAAGAAACAATACAATATCTATTTATGTAACAATGATAAACATGTATTGCTATTATTTATAATGTCTGACACTGCAAGGTCGAACAGATGTGTCGGTCTAGCGGTCGTTCGCCCCTAGAATTGAAATATGCCAAGTTAACCCATTACCACACAGTGACTCTTTTTGACTCCCCCAGAAGATAATAGATTTGGAAAACATTGTGGAAAATGAGGAAATTGCTTGTCACAAGCAATTTCTTCATTTCCCACAATATTTTCTACACAAAAAGGCCAAAAAATGTTCATTCAGTTTTAATCGTCGTCTGCAACGTATTTGAATTTGGAGGAGTCTAAAAGTTTGCCATTTGGTAATGGGTTAAACGAACTTGCTTGAACAAGAAAAAGGGGGTCTAGGGGTCCGGACCCCCTCGATGTTGTAGAAAAGTCTTTTAAAATTGATTATTTAGGTACTTTCCTTCCATCAATTCAGTAAGACCCCATACCACTCCCGGGAAAACGGATTGGATTGGAATGAATGGAGTTTTATGTCCTACTCAACAGCTAAGGTCATATGGATACTGAAACTCGGTTTATTTTCAGGGGATCGAAACTGCGATCCATGTGTTACACGTTTTGCTTGTTACTAGCATTTTAAAGTACCGTTCGATGCAATGTCGCCTGTTTTTGTAACAACGGAGATAATTGAGCGTGCTCAGATTCCCTGGGAATATTCCAAACATTTTTTTGTGTGAAAATGTTTCTAAATTGTATGAAGAGTAGGCAAAAAAACGCAACAAAAGTCAAAAATTCAAAATTTGAGTGCAATGAAAACTACTTTCCTTCAAATCCCTATTCACAAAATACAGATTTCGTTTCATAACTAGTCACGTAGCCTATTACCCAGGTCTTACCTTAAAATTCTTCACGTACTAAGACTTTCAGATGTCCCTAGAAAGGAAGGTCATTTTGGTGTTCCTTGAAAATGCTTCTGATTCCCGGGAAATATTCTAAACTATTTTAGAATATTCCCATTGAGAAACAAAAGAACAAATGATGATAACCAGCATTTTTATTTGTTGTCCCAAGATTTTCATGTGCGGTATTGTACATAAAACATTTGAGCTAGGATCTAGAAAAAGGTCCTATAAGGTTTTGAGTCCAACATAGTTCAAGATCAGCCTGTGTATACATGCAGTCTGATCATGAACCATAATGGTATCCAATAGGTTATTCGTGATCTGTAGCATTGATCCTGGGCAGACTGCTTTTAGGCACGGGCTGATCGTGAAACTTCAGTCTTACTTTTGTTGTCTGTAGGAGACTCTTATTTGAATTTTTTGTTGTTTTGGAAAGCGTAAACCTACACGCGCGTGATACAATTTGTTAAAGTGCAAAAATTCAAAGCGGACCAAAATACTTTCTAACCTAAATTTACTAACAGTTATCGATCAAAGGATATCATAGAGTTTTTTTTAAATACATAACATCGTTTTAGGTATTTTCCTAAACCTAAAAAAGTTGTTTATAGTTATTTGAATCGTTTCACCGAGACGATTCAAATAATTATGTAGCACAATATATGGTTAGTATTTAAAAAAAGAAAAAAATCCACATTTTACCCATTGCTTTGAGAAATTCAAAAGTGCAAGACTCCCAATGGATTTTACCTAGCACTACTTCATTGCACTTTTAAAGAGGCGCCATATTGAATTCAGAATGTTTATTCACATTTTTATGCGCTTTAAAAAACGCACAACGCTTGCAGTTCTACTCAGTTATTAATATCTAATTTTCATTGCAATTAACCGTTTCTTCTTTTTACAATTTAATTTTAGCTCGACATTTTGTATTCGAAAATGTCGAAAACTATGCGACTCAATTCATTCTACATGAGTACTTTTGAATTTCTCGGAAAGCTCGATAGAGGATTACTAGTACATGTATAAACTTTTAGTTTTCATACAAAAACGTGTTACACACAGGCCTGTAGGAAGCGATTTCATAGTGGGTGAGCTCAAGCCCCTTTGTCTGATTATTGGGGGGGGGGGGGGGGGTAAATGGGATTTTCCCTAAGTTGTGAGTGTAAAATAAGGAAAATTCGGCATTTTTGGCCAATATTGGCCCCCCTGTTCCTACGGGCCTGACAACACATAAATGTTATAACAGCAAAACGAAACATGGTAAATGATATCAAAAGTTCTATAGCTGGCTGTGCGCGTGAATCGAGTTAATTTATTCTAACTTAATTACCTTGTACTTTTAGAAAGTGTCTGAGAGGCAGCCATAAATTAAGACAGTACAAACTCGTCCCTGCATTTAAACAGCCAATCATGGCGTATTTAACATGCACAGATTCATGACAACCAATCGGAGCGCCCGTGACATACTTCACGGGCGCTCTGATTGGTTGGCAAGAACAGAAACTAGGACACGTAATGGCAATTGTTTTATAGGCTTCTGTCTAGCGAAAAGATAAGCCTCAAGTTTGTCGTATTGAAAGGACAATGCCTTCAAATAACTTTGGTTAGACAGTAAATTAAAGTAAGAAAAAAACCTGATCTTTAAACTGTATTGGTCAGCATGAAGAGAAACTAGGACACGTAATGGAAAATGTTTTATAGGCTTCTGTCTAGCGAAAAAAAGGCCTCAAGTTTGTCGTATTGAAAGGACAATGCCTCCAAATAACTTTGGTTAGACAGTGAAGTAATTAAAGTAAGAAAAAACCTGATCTTTAAACTGTATGCCATCGGTGTTATTGCGAAACCTCGTTATCCAGCTTGAATAAATTTTAAATTACGAAGTTTTGTAATAATTACATGGACGATAACCTTGTTCGATTCTTCTACATACTTTTCCTGGAATAAATTTCGCCTCGGATGCGTTATAAACGATAGACATAGACATAGAATTTAAAGGGTTTCGAACCGAAGAGGTCGCACTTCGATTCCTTATATTGTATTGTATTTTACTGTGTATTCGGCACCATTTTTATCTTGAGTAAAGAAAACTTATTCTTGCCACTCTTTCATATATCGTATCATATTTTATATGAATTTCACCTCAGCACAGTGACGCAATCAAAGTACAGAAAGTACTGTTGGGAAGCCAATTTGTCAATAATGTAGGTCTGTCCAGAAGTAGGGTACTTTGACTAGGTCCTTTGATTATCCATTTAAATACTTTGAATACTTTGATTCGTAGAGTTCTTTGATTAGATACTTTGATTATTCATTTGAATACCTTGAATACTTTGATTCCATGCTGAAGTAGTTGTATCTATTTTTAGCACAGCCTTCATGCATATTTATCGTTTGTGTAAGCTTTGAATATATTTCATAGTTCAGTAAACTTGACTGACCCATCTACAACTTGGAAGACCATTGGACTGATCTTTGAACCATAATAAAGCAAATTACTACGTCTGTATTTTCTTCTCTTAGAGACATGGTTAATTGAATGTTTCCTTTTCAGTCACACAATTCAATACCTACACATAACTTCAGACTTACATATAGTCTAGGGGCCAACCCCCAAAAGAGGCCTAGAAAGTGGTTTTCTTTGGACCAATAGTCCAGAAAGATTCCGATGGTACAGTGAGTTAGGGTAACCATTGGGGCTTTATTTTATGGTGGATGCCAGAACTGAAAGTGGTGCAGATTTTTTCCAGGGGCAGATAACTCTACCCACCCAAAAATGAAATAAACAGTTTTTTAGTTGACCATGAATCGAAATTGTCGTCAATTTTTTTTCTGTGACTTTTTTCGTCAATAACTTTATGTTTTTATTGAAATATTATGTATGCCAAAAATAATTAGTAATAGAATAGTCGGTTTTTAAAACACATTTACCGTAATTGCCCTAATAAATTTTTATTCACCAAAATAGAAAAATCACTCTAAAATAATTAAGAAAAGTTTTTTCAAACTTTATTATATTTTTAAACGTTGATGATAGAAAAGTTTAGAAACCATAGGGATATTTTGAAGTCAATTAGGTTTCGTTCCAGGATGACTTTTGCAACAAATGTCGGTGTGATTTTTTCTGGGGGCAGACAACTCTTACCACCAATAAGGGCATGTTCAAAGAAAGGCTTTATGACAAAACATGTTTACAATCTAGTTCTCGCAAAAGTAAACCAATATTCATTAAACTTAATCAGAACAAGTATGATAATAGGTTCTTCAATGAGTTTGATTATTGGCCAGATCGGACCAGAAAGTCCTGAGTTATCTTCCCTTGAACAACAAAAATAGCTATTTTAGACTTTGTTTACCATCTAGCATCCACAAATATTGACCAATGGAAATGAAACTTCTACATAATGATAAGGACCATAAGACCTCAAATGAGTGTGATTTTCGGCCTGGTCGGACAAGAAAATTATGAGTTATTCGCCATTGAATTTGACAAAATTGCCGTTTTTGACTCTTTTTGACTTTGTTTACACTCTAGCATTTATAAATATTGACTAATCTAGTTGAAACCTGGACATTATGTTGCTGACTATAAGATCTCTAAGGCCTTTAATTCTTAGAATGATCAGAATAGAACATCGCGAGTTATATGCCCTTGAATTTAACAGATTTACCATTTTCGACTATTTTCGACTTGGTTTACACTCTAGAATCTTCAAGTATTGATCAATTCAAATAAAACTTATGCATAACGATTGGAACCAGAAGATCTCAGATGAGGACAATTTTCAGATAATCGGGACATAAATTCATGAGTTACTTGCCCTTGAATTTTACAAAATTGCCGTTTTACGACTATTTACGACTTCGTTTACACTTTAGTATCTACAACTAGAGACCAATCAATTTGAAACTTGGTCATAATATTGTTGACCATGAGATCGCGACTGTGTACAATTTTCAGAATGATAGGGACATAAAGTCATGAGTTATATGCCCTTGAATTTTACAAGATAGCCATTTTCAACTAGTTTCAACTCCGTTTACACTCTAGAGTGTTTAATTATTGACCAATCCAAATGAAACTCATACATAAGGATTTGGACTATAATATCTCGATTGAGTACAATTTTCAGAAAGATCGGGACATAAAGTCATGAGTTATATGCCCTTGAATTTCACAAAATTGCCATTTTCGACTATTTTCGACTCCGTTTACAATCTAGCATGTATAATTATTGACCAATCCAAATGAAACTTATACATAAGGATTGGGACTATGATATCTCAATTGAATACAATTTTCAGAATGACCGGGACATTAAGTTATGAGTTATATGCCCTTGAATTTTACAAAATTACCGTTTTCGAATATTTTGACTTGGTTTACACTCGAGCATGTATAATTATTGACCAATCCAAATGAAACTTATACATAAGGATTGGGACTATGATATCTCGATTGAATACAATTTTCAGAATGACCGGGACATTAAGTTATGAGTTATATGCCCTTGAATTTTACAAAATTGCCGTTTTCGAATATTTTGACTTGGTTTACACTCTAGCATTTACTATTATTAATTAATCCAAATGAAACTTTCATACAATGTTGGTGACCATAAGATCTAGGACGAGTATAATTTTCAGAATGATCGGGACTGGAAGTCATGAAATATGCCCTTGAATTTTACAAAATTGCTGTTATAGACTATTTTCGACTTGGTTTCCATTGTAGCATCTACACTTAATGACCAATCCAAATGAAACTTGGACACAATCTTGGTGACCATAAGATATAGAATGATTTTAATTTCAGTCAGGCAGGATCAGAAAGCTGTGTTTTTGTGCCCTTGAATTTGATAAAAACTGATGTTTTTTACTTTGGTTTTACTCTAACAACCACAAATTTTGGCCAGTCGAGACAAAATACTAAAACATAATGTTGGTGACCATTCTTATAAGATGAATACAAATTTCGACATAATTGGACCAGAAGTTGTTAAGTTATCTTTCTTTGAATTGGACAGACTTTCCATTTTGACTTTATTTTCAGTCAAATAACCAGATAGATGGAACAATCAAGACGATATTTGATGGGTAGAATGTTTCCGACGTTGTTTTTACTCTAAAAACCACACATAGTGAACAATCAAGACAAAACGTGGACACCAAGATAACGACTACGAGATTTTGGATTAGTTTGGCATTCAGTTATTTAGTCAGGATAGAAAGTCTAGAGTTATTTGCTCTTGAATTCTGTTAAATTGACTTTTTCGACCCTGTTGTCACCCTAGCTACCACAAACATTGACCAAGCTAGACAAATCTCAGTCTGTGACTGTGATACATATTTTATAGTGTTAATGTGAATCTGACATCCTGAGTTATAAGCATTTAATTTTGACAAAATGACCATTTTTGACTTTGTTTTCATTGTAAAAGACACACATGTTGATCGGTCGATACAAAACGTGGACAAAATGTAAGTGACCACAAGATATGGTTCAGTTTTCAGCCTGATCATGATCCAACAATTTTAATTGCTTTCCCTTGAACTTGACAAAACTGCTGTTTACGAGTGTTCAGTTTTTCAGTCACAAATATTAATTGATTTGAATAAAACTTGGGCTCATATTATCTTGGTTCAGGTGAGTGATTTAGGACCATCATGGTCCTCATGTTATTTATTAAGAATATCTGACAATCAAAACTCTTTTTCAAGGATTTGCGTTAAATGTCAGTTGAAAACGCGAAATTCGTAAAGTTACAGGTAAATATTGATTACGTTTTAAGCACACAAATTTGGGCGATGAACGACGTACAGACGATCGGACGGACAAAATGGACAGTAGAATTCATTAACATATTCTAAATTGTCTCCTTCTACATTACTTCTTTCAGTCTTTTTCGATGATTTGGGTGCAAAATTGTGACTTATCTGAATTATCTGCGAATAAATAAGCTGTCAGCCATTTCCGACAGAAAACTTCAAATTTTCAAAAAAATATATCAACTTGCGGACATGGATTAAACATGTTTTTATCAAATGACATGTCATGTTAGAAGTTTAAAAACATTTCCGGGTACTTGGGAATGCATTTTCACAGTTTTAAGCAGACCTATGAATTTTTGGCTTTTTAACGACATCATGAAGTAGAAGGGGGTAGACATAGCTTAAATTGGTGGGTGGGGTAAGGACAATTGTAGATTTCTTAGAATTCAAGATGATTTTTGGTTTAAGAAAATTACAATCACGAAGACTATTCAAATGTGATTTCTTTCCATAAACATGATTTATCAATTAGATAAAAATGGTAGTATACAAACAATTTCTGACGACTACTATTTAACCTTAATTTCAAGTGGGTGGGGTAAGAAAAGTGCTTGTAAAAAAGATTTGCACCACTTTTGATTATGGCATCCACCCTATTCTAACGTCCCATTGAACTAACAATCACCTGGTACCAACAGAATTTTTCTGGACTATTGGTCCAATAAAAATTCATTTTGCGGGACGGGCCCCTAGACTAATATTGAATATTCGAATGACTGTTACCTCATTAATAGTTGCTTTTGATAGAATTATTTATAGTGGGTTGGACCGGAAGATGTTGTGTGGTATGCAGAGAATGGTAAAGTGCAGAGAGAGGTGGCTGCATAGAAAAGCAAATTTTGCGAAATTTGCTTCCCAAAAGTGAACACATACCTGCTCATCTGTAACGTAGGCGATTAGTTCCTGTTGCAGGAAGTCTACCCCTAATGAGATTCCCGCGACGTCGGGGTTATTCGGGCGACGTCGTAAACATTCGGCGGTGGAACGTTCCACCGCCGAATATTTACGATGTCGCCAGATTAGATTCAGATACTTTAGATACGAATGTTGATGGCGTCGCACGAAAGATTCTGACGTCCTGTGAACCTCGTTAGTGTATACTACCTTAAAGTGACATTTCACATTTATTTCGTTTTCTATTAAAGTATGTCTTGATGCAAAGATTGTTTATTCTACTGCGTAGAAACGCTATCAGTTTTTTGAAGTTGCTATTTATAAGCGAAAATACGCCTTTAAAGTTGAGGTAGAATTGTCAAATTCTAGATAAATATGAACTGTTGTCCACAACAATTTGAGTAATTTTATCACAAAAAATATATATCTCGTAAACGGTTCAATATTCTGACTTGAAATTCTCAGAATTTTGATAAGAAATGATGCGCTTTCAGATAGAATAAAATTAGAATTTAAGTAAAAATAATTGTGAAATGTCACTTTAAGGCCTTTTGATATGTGATATCAGTCACGTGTTAACGCTCTTCACCTAAAAGAACATTTCATTCCATTATTTTTTCTAAACGTATATGTTGTGTTGTTCACGTTTTGATTATTTTGTTGGGTAAAAATGTAACACTATATTAAAGAAAATAGAAAAGAATTATGTTCGTGAAGTTGGCAGACCAGCAGAGTAGCAGAGTGAACTTGGCAGAGTAGCAGAGTAGCAGAGTAGCAGAGTGAAGTTGGCAGTTCACTCTGCTACTCTGCTGGTCTGCCAACTTCACGAACAAAAAAGAATAGGAAATCGATATATCCACGAGGGAAAATTTGTAAAACGAATTAATTTAAAAATACCTAGATATTTAAGATATATCGAGGTTTACCTATTTATGGCAAAAGGTAGTTTTATTGGTACATATATAAAATGACTTTAGTCACGTTCGCAATCTATTTTTTTACCTTTCAGTACTTTTTTATATCTCCTACTATTAGACATGTGCAAGGTAAGAACGAAAACGGAGACGAAGTACGAAACCGTTTAAACTGTGGGGGACATATCAAAACACGCGAAAGGGGAAATACTGCCTTTAAGGCCAATTGAAGGTTATTCTTTCGGTTAAGATATATATTTTAACACAGAATAATGATGATACCACTTTCCTGCAATTGATTGAAATAGTTGAATGTGGTTCAAGGTCACTTTCAACTACTCTGGTCATATCGCGGCGACTGGAGCACATAACCATGTATTTATAGAATTTCTGTTAAGGATATGACCATAATAATTATGCAATATGTGCCTTCAGCTACTCTTTCACATAATCCACTGGCTCTCACATAGTCCACTGGTAAACCAAAATGTCAAAAAGGATATTGGCCGAGCCAAAATTCGCAACAAAGACCCAGGATTGATAGGATCTGACGCAACAAACTGAGCTATCCGGTAGGCCGTTCTTCAAACGAAAAACAGTAATGGCGTAGAAAATATTGACGGACGTGAGAAAATAATAGTTACAATGTCCGTCGCAGGCCCAAATTCCTGTTAAAGACAATTAACCACAAAATTTGACTTTTAGCTTTATAGACTTTCATAGACAGTTTATAGACTTCAGATCACGTAACTATGATTCATACTTAAAATGGCAAATATCGGTAATCGCGTTACGACCGAAATATAAGATCAAATATATAATCATGTTCACAAATATTTTACAAACCGATTTCATACGGGTTTTATACTGTCGTAATCTAAAATGTTACAGGTCAGTCGAAGTCGAAATTTGGCACACCGAAAAATAAATGGCTATAATGTAATTAGATATATTTAGTTAATTTTCAAGAGCCGAGCCCCGATACAGTCGGTAACGTCGGAGGCTGTCAATCCAGGGGTCGCGAGTTCGAACCCCGGCTCGGCCAGTATCCATTCTGACATTTGACAAAAGTCATTTGTCTCTCACCAATGGGTGTGAATCATCGATGTGAGAGAGCAGCTGGAGGCTCAGTTTAGATATTGTGGTGGTAATGGTGTGAGAAATTCCAGGGACCCACGGTTAGGTGCTCCAGCCGTCGCGATATGACCATAGTAGTTGAAAGCGGCGTAAAACCTCAATAAACCAAATAATTTTAAAGATAATCTCCGACAGAATGGATGAGAATGCATCTTTTAATGCTTTTTCCGAGTTTAATCTGATAACACCAATAACACGGTGGGTAACCTACGTGACTTTTGGGAAGCGTTCACACCAAAAACTGTCCTCTTCAATGATGTTTTGTTTAATTTCTCAGATTATACTCTACGGAATTTGACGATATAAAGTGCACCGTGCGCGCCCTTGAGAAATTAATTCCCATTTCTAACCACTCTGCACCAGATCACATGGTTTCTTCAAACATTCAAAATCATTTTACCTGAATGTTTGAAGAAACCATGGAATTGGGAACGATTTTTTCCCAGTTATCTATGACGTAGTTTCGGACAAACAAATGGTTTATCGTGGGTGTTGTTATAAAATCTCGCAACTACGGCTTGATTAAAGCCGTAGTTACGAGATTTTACAACAACACCGACGGTTTATCAAAACATAGGCACTAAACCCAGTCTATTTTTATCATAAAATTCATTGACATTCCGTTTTCGATCCCTTTTATGTGTAAATATATGTAATGTCCACCCAAATTAACATGGGGCAAGTTAATTTTCGTGTGTAAAGTCCGTTAGTTGAGCAAGTAACAAAACATTGCCGAAGCGGGGTCATTACATATGCAGATGTCCCGGGTTAATCTTGCTGGACAATAACCCGTTTTGATCTATCGATTTAACAATAATTCTATGTAGTTCCCATACATGCAGTGTTCTAAATTTAGAACATCGGTATTAAAGTGTAAGTAAGCCGCACGTGGTACACGGTCAAAGCAATTTGTCAACCATTCCAATTATCTATTATAATCATGTGACCTCATGAAATAGCTTACTCATTAACATTTTTCGATGGATGTTGCGAACTATTTGTTTCCCCCAAAAGCCGCCATATAACCTGTGTGCCTGACATTTTTACGGTACTGACCTTTTACTAGAACATATCATTTTTGGGAAAAAAATAGATATAATATCGCTGTTTTTCGGGTTAAATCAACAAACTGTTTCAGTTGAATATAGATGTCTGCGCGATATAATTATATTCAGTCGGTATCATCAGAGCCTGTATATATTCATTGATTGTGGGTTCAGCTACTGATATGGCTAATATTCTTGCTAAGTCATTAATTTGTCATCAACGATTCAACATTTTCACGAATCATGCAGCTTGTGGCTGGTATTGAATATTGTGCTTGTAGAAGTGCAAGATTTACGAGAACACGCGTCCATTCTTTTCCCCTCATTTGCCAAGGACAGCTAAAATCTAGTGCATGTAAGCGTTTTCAGTTAAAAACGTAATTTTTACCAATAATATGTCCTATCCGTGTACATGTTTCATGTCATGACGACGCTTTAAAAATCGTCTTCATGTTAGCATGTTTTTAGCATGCCCTTTGCACTCAGCAAATCCGCGGCATTTCTCCGCCTTCTCTGCTTCATTTTTTTCCAAATCGGTCATTTATGAACAGAATTATAGAAAGACATAGGAATTGTTGTGTCCTGTGATTCCCCTACGTGATCAATTTACATGGCCTTTTTTGACAATAATTACATTTGACATAATGCTATTGTTGTCTTTAAATCGCTATTACTTTCGAGAAGCATAGCGGGTATTTTAACCTACAAAATTGTGATAAAGGATATCCCTGTCATCCCTGAACCGTATTTTGAAATATGCTTGGCCTTAAAGATGACATATAGGACCATGTCACGCCAAAATATGCCCAGTAAAAAGTTAGAACTAGAGAAGTACAAATTCGGTAAGAATTATTTCTATCCATACAATGCATTTCATCTGATTTCAATACAATACATTTTTTTCGCAACGTTACAACGCGCGTCTTGTCTCGCATTTTTATTTTATTGAAAGGGGGGGGGGGGTTGATACCTTTTCAATGTTCTTTGTAATGTGCTATTACTGCGTTTCTATTGACGAGAATACATACATGTATTTAAAGGATTACCTTTAACTTAATAGGAAGAGCTCGGTATAGATGATAGTACATACAAAACACGTTAGATGTGAATCGTGTGACAAAATTGTTTTGGTTATAGAGATAAATTTTGGATCAAATGACATTCTGGTTGACGAGAAAATGGAAAATGAATAGACATACATTTTCAGATAATCATCAGCTATATCTACCTTTATAAGAACGTAATAGTGTTGCTTTCTTTCTTTATTCAGCCCAATCCATCGTGAATCGCTATTTCTGGTTTCGTGTGTTTTGACACGACCCCTTTTATTCCGTTTTCCGTTTTCGGGTTTCGTGTTTCGTTCTACCTTGCACATGTCTATTTAACCTTTATTTATCCCAGGGGATGGAGGGGATTTCTATTTAACCCATCACCATGCGGCAAAATATTGACTGATTGATTTGATTTATTGGTGTTTAAATCCTTTTTTACTGCTGTGGTCATATTGCAGTGGCCGGATCACTTAACCGTGGATTTCTGGTATTTCTTTCACCAGTACAACCATAATATCCAAATGGAGCCCCCATCTGCTCTCTCACATTGTTAATTCTCACCAATTGCTGAAAGACAAAGCATTTTTTAGACTATTATGAATTCAAAGACGTTGCAGACGACACGTTCACTTGAATGAAATGTTGAGGGAGGGTTGTCTTTGGAGATACGAACATTGCTGGAAATGAAGATATTGCTTGTCAAAATCAATTTGTTCATTTTCCACGTTGTTGAGCAAAGCAAAAGTGGTGATTATGCGGGAATAGGTTAGTCCGTGACATTGGCAGTTCTCTTCTTTTCCCTTTTGAATTTTCTAAATTACCATATCGCTCAACAATATCTTGTGTAAAAGGGTTAAACGTGCTTTTTTATAGTTGAGTTATAGATAAATTGTTTGAAATTGCGACATTCAGCAGATAGCGTCAAGCTATAGCCTGATTGAAGCTGCAGTTACCAGATAACGACAAACCCGGTCTCTTTTAGCATCACATTCATTGCTATTGTGGCAAAATCTATGTATCGAGGTGCTGGGAGCACTGTAATTGGACGTCTGTTCAATTTTGTAGTGTACATAAATGCTTTTAAGATCATCAAGAGGAAAAGGGTTATCCCTTTCCGAAAGGAGACATGGTCTTGACGTCCTTAGAAGAAACTGTTTGGAAAAGAAAAAAGAAATGTTGATAATCAGCATTTTCTATTTTTCTCTCAATATTTCCTATGCTACAAGATACACACTATCTACATTCCACATCAGTTATCTTGTAGTATGGAACCTTTTTTCAAACTAGCATCCCTAAAGTTTTGCTGTTTGAGACAGTGCAAATGAAGCAAGTGACAGGTTCATAAGAACTTAATTAACGCGTGCGTCAATTTCCTTCAATATTTTCTATGCTACAACATACACACTATCTACATTCCATATCAATTATCTTGTAGTCTGGAGCCCTTTTTCAAACTAGCATCCCTAAAGTTTTGCTGTTTGAGACAGTGCAAATGCAGCAAGTGACGGGTTTATATGAACTTATTTAACGCCAATATCGTTTGTGTGTACTTTTCGAAAGACGCCATATGTTACGTATTCGTCATCGAACAAATGATTGAGTTCATACTTATCTATCAACCCTTTTCCATTCGTTCGTTGTTCTTGACTACCAAAAAGTTATTTTCCTAATGTAAGAAAAAGGCTTTTGTAAACATTGCGATAAATGAAGAAATTGCTTGTGACAAGCAATTTCTTCATTTTCCACAATGTTTTCTACCTCCAAAAGCCAAAAAACATTAAAATTATTTCACTTGAAATTGTTGTCTACCAATTATTAACCCCAAGGTACAGTGCGAATTGTCATGACTACCAATGTTGGAAAGCGGAGTAGGGTCATAGACACAATATACATTTTCTCCGAATGCCAAGACATATACACAAAAGCATTGAATTTTGCACTAAACTAAGACTAGGTTTATCTGTTTGCTTGCAATAATTTTCCATTTCTATAACATGGTGAAGATTGTGCCTCGTGAGATGGATAACAACCACGGCGAAAATAGCCTCGATTCTGGATATTTTGCAACTATTTTCAATTTTCAAAAGGTTTGTTGCATGTACCCCGCCATATTCAGCTCTTTCCTCTGTTAGAACTATGATTTATAAGAAAACTCTTGGTACTTTTCCCGAAATCTTGTCCCAACCGTACAGAAATCGAAATGATAACAACTACGGCCAAATTACTCCTGCTTCAAGTAAGAAATTGTGCGATAACTTTCTTAATCCTGCGTCAATTTTAAAGCGGTTTGTTGCTTATACCTCGCTTCGCTGAAATCTTTCATAATTATTTAAAAACTTCGTGTACTTTTACCAACTTATCTGGAATTTTTGTCGTTTTTCTGGTCGGCTGGAATCAATCTTTAAAAAAAAGCACGAGGATTCCACAAACAAGTCCTACATCTGAGGAAAGAGATCAGTAAGGCGGGGTTCATGTAACAAACAGTTTGAAAATTAAACTAAGAAAGGTATAGCACAGTTTCTTACCTGAGGATTGGCTAATTTGGCTGAATTTGTTATCCATGCTATGATTCACCCACCCCACCGTAATAACAGCCAATTTGAATTTCTTTTTTATATATCATAAGAATTGATGTTATTGCGTTTTATAGCGAAAGACTGGAGCTTCTAACCCCCCCCCCCCCAAAATAAAATGTATATCAATGGTTTTAAGGCCCATATCTACACATTTTTCTTACTCTTTCACTGCCATAGGCGACTTTTGTCGATTTACCGTTCCCTGCCATAGGCGACTTCAGTCGACAAATTTATTGGGGCGAAATATGAGACTTTTTGAGACTTTTTTGAGACTTTTTATTAAATTGACAAACCCCTAACCGGGGTATAAGTCATAAACATACAAACAAACGTAACAATTGCGAACAAACATTCTGAGGAAAGTTTCAATGAGTAGCATAGTCCTCTCCCAGACAAAGCTTGATCCTGACCTTGTGGAAAACGAAACATTTTCACATCACTGAAGGATAGGGAGAAAATGCTGATAACCAGCAGTTTCTCCCTCTCTCCAGTGCTATGGTGTTTGCTAAGAAACAACTGAATTGTCTATCAATTGTCGTTTTAGTCTGCAGAGATCCAGAGAAGAGCATTGTCTGGGAGAGTTTCAGTGTATGAGACTTCTTTATACTGCCAGTTAATAACAAACATCCGCATGTGCATGTGGGACTAAATAACCCACCAATAAGCCACTAAATTTGCAAGACTTTGTTTTGGCGTTTTAATGAAAAAGGCTTTTAACCCTTTCCCAAATGTCAAAATTTTAGGGTGATCGACTTTAAAAACTGCCACAAATGGTAAAACGGATGTTATAAAAGATAGGATTTGTGTAAGATATGGCGCAGAAAACATTGAGACAAAAGGAGAAACTGCTGGTTATCATATGTGAATATTTTTTACAGCTAAGTGGTTTTCACACATTCTTTTTCTTATAGCACCGTTTTAGTAATCAAAGTACTAGCGTTTGACAGGTGAAAAATAGTACACTTTGTGTTACAATCGGTAAGCTTTTGGTATTTTTATAGGGAATTTTCCAAGACAACAATATGGCTGCCATTAGATCATACATTTGCTAAAAGCTATTTTCGCTCTTAAGCAATATTTAACAGCTTTTAACGACATTACAGTAAGTCACACTTTTGAACTTTTTGATAAACTTATATTTCCTATACTCAATTATGGTGGTGAGGTCTGGGGATTCTCAGAAGCTGATGGCTTAGAAAAAATACATACACGGTTCTGCAAACAAATTTTAAACGTAAAAATACAAACCCCCAATGCTTTTATATATGGCGAACTTGGAAGACTACCTTTAAAGAAAATAAGACTATCGTGTATCATAAAATTTTGGCTCAAGCTAACCAGAACAGACGACCGAAAATATATTAAACGGATGTATAATCAAATGCTTTTTGACATGGATAACTCTCTAGATACGATAAATTGGGCTTCGAAAGTAAAAAATATGTTATATGTGACTGGGTTTGGTTACGTTTGGCTAAACCAAGGCGTTGAAAATATTAAACTTTTTATGACCGTTTTTAAACAACGAATCAAAGACATTTACATACAAAACTGGGAGGAGGAACTAAATACATCCCCAAGAGCAATACTATATAATACTATCCGCTCCTTTTCATTTAAGGAATACGACCCATCATTAGCTCTAAATGATTCGTGTAATGTCGGCTGTTTCCGCAACAACGGAAATAATCGAGCATGTTCGGATTTACGGAGATTTTTTAAAACATTTTTTGTAAAGAGACTTCTACATTAGATTTGAATTCGTAAGAACAGTTTCTATAACGAATCCCAGCGGATGAATTTATAAAAAACGTCAAATGAAACACAAAAGACGAAAAAATCAAAATATTTTGGCATTTAGAATGACCTCCCTTTGCAACAACAACAACTACAGCGCACCTAGTGATCTCCCCTGAATCAGAATTACGTACCTCTGACGTATTTATGTCACTGTTTGGAGGTTGATTCGCACCATAAATATTTCGTTCCATAACTGGTCACTTTGTTTACCGTAATTTGGGCTTTTTCTTTGGGAAAAGGTAAGCTTGACCTTTGCCATTTCTTTCTGTTTAACCCTTTCCCAAACAACTAGACACAAGATAAGACCAACTGATGCTTTCCCTACGCTAGGTTTGCGTGAAAAAAGAAACCAATGAGAGAAAAGAAGAAAATACTGATACAAGCAGTTGTATTCATTTTCTCTGTAGAATTTCTATTTGATTATATATTTTTGTGTTTCTGTCTCGTCTTCTCCATCTCTTTAGCTACTAATAAGGCAGCAAAAATGATTCAAACATGACATCAGAAAACTGATTTTCAAAAGTTGCTTGTTCACCTAACCCTTTCCCAAACAAGACCTAGTTGTGGCAGAGACCTATCTTTCTACAATATTCCTGGCTTTATTTTTTTTCAAAATGTTTCTTGTGATGATAATACCGTCCTCAACTCACACTCAGACACACAAATTTCTGGGGCATTCTAACAATTTTCCACAAAGACATGTTTGGCTAACGATTTACATGCAGATATTGTACTTGTAACATTTTTATTTCTACCATTGTTAAAATATTGAAACTTTGCACAAATGCTTGTGGTCAGACATGTATATATTCCTTATTAAGGATAAAGACTGGGTAAAGATTCATTACCCTTTCAAATTTCTATTTGGGTAGACTTTTTATTCTTTTCATCCTATAAAATTTCACAATCCAACACTTTTTCGTTGAGCTATCCTGTCCACTGACAACTCTTGTTTTATAAACATTTTTGTTTATATATATGGTTTTTTTAATAGTAACATTTACTATTATATAAATATTCCAATACCAATACAAACAATAAAAACCTATAAAATTCGTATGGAACAATTTATTTAAGTATAATGAACAAAGAGTGCCATTTTCCTTAAGAAATTGGGCGGTGGTTAAAAGGGGGTGTATTAGTCAAAGTGATTTTTTTTCATTTGTGTACGGCGAAACTGTTTTATTTTTACTTTATTTGAAAGAATATACACATAGGAAAATTATGATCTTCCTTTTGTGCCATGCATTTTGATATATCATTGGAATTAATGTTATTTAAAATTGACTATTGTTTCAGATTCGCCCGAAAAGCCTGTCGAAAGTATGGTATCCATGTATTACAAAAGCAAAAAAAATATTTTGTTGCTGGTTATTATTTATTTATTTGTTAGTCCATTGTTGGGGATAATATAAGCTATTGATTAGATGCAAACACTTGTGTTTATTGCTTTTAATCATGCAGTTTTTGTGTTTAAAAGCTCACTTGGGGTGTTTGGCATTTCATGATTTTGTATGACCTTGATGCAAGATATAAAGATATCAAAATTTCACTAACGAATCGATCAAAGTTGATAAAACTTGGCAATTAGATGTGGGATACCATGCTGATTTTAAATATATATAGTTACTTATGTTTCTCTAGAATTCTATTGATGGGTCGTATACCTTAAAACATACCTAGATAAAATCAAATTGAAAAAAATTCGAAAGCATATTACAAAGATTAGACTATCGAGCCATAAACTTGAAATTGAAAAGGGGAGATGGACAAAACCAAAAATTGAAAGATCTGATAGAAAATGTAGACTCTGCAATATACTTGAAGACGAATATCATTTTATACTTGAATGCCCTCTTTACAATGATCTCAGAAAAATCCACATTAAGAAATTCTTTTGGTCAAGGCCCAGTATGTATAAACTTCAAGAACTTTTATCCAGTAACAACAAAAATACACTAAATTCGCTAGGTTTCTTTTTAATGAAAAGCTTCGAAAAACGAAATAACTTGCTTTATCCTTAAGTTTTTCCCATGAAATATGACCCATTTCTTATCAAATATACACAAATCATTAACCTTACTCTGAACTTGGATTAGAAATACTCTTTTGAAATTATTGACAAAATTTTTTTGACAATTGATTTTATTAAACCCTTTTATGATAATTCATCCGCAAATCCTATCTTGTCCTTTCGTTTCGAAACAAGAGGATTATATGTGGAACATTCCTAATAAAAATCAAAATCAAGTAACGGCGTCACTTAGTACTCATACAAGTAGTATGCGACCTCGTTACCTTCTTTTTCAAAACGTAGGTGCATTAATTACCGGCGTGAACGGGATTCGGGGTCGGGGGTATCTTAACCGTGTTTTGGACACTTGCGACTCTTAAGCCCGGACTCGCTGTAACTCAAAGAATCAGTTTTCATAGTTCAGAATATTCGTTATTGAGATGTATGATTGTGTATGGTGTGTGAGAAAACGAATCTTAATCTTTTGGACAAACTTAACTTTTCTCCATCAATTTAACTTGTTAAATTCAACATGATTATTATTACAAATTTTCATTTAAATTGCTAACAACTGGAACCATTTATACTTTCAATTGTTTTGTACATGTACAAGATAGACATATTGTCTTTTGTTATCCAATAAAACTTGAAACTTGCTATTTATGCCTACAAGCTGTAAATATCACTATGAATGACACCAAAATGCTGGAAAAGGCTTCGGGATACTTTGAAATTATGTTTAGTTGACAATTCAACAATCTGTTCCATCAAATTACATATATTATACTTTCAACGAAAACATTTACTCGAGGTTTGCTCACCCAATTTTTTTCCATTGTTCTACTAGATTGTTACAATTTGTGAGTTAGATAAAAAAAAAAAAGAAAAAATATTGTCATTTCATGAATAACTGTGACATTTTGGTAACATGAAGATGATTCATTTGTCTGTATGTCCTGAAAATTTGAAAGGAATCCATCTGATGAGTCAAAAGTTATGCATGATTTTGTGTACAGGGTATCGATTCTTGGAAATTTCTTCGAATTAAGAGAGACGCGTCAAAGGTCAATATTTGGCAGTGAAAGGGAGCATGATAGAGCATGCCTGAAACAATCCTGAAAAACAGCAATTCATTAAAAAAGTAACTTTTTTTCAACAAAATAATCAATCTTCGACACCAGAGGTGCGTTCTTAAGAGCGAGATTTCTTGAGATATCTTGAGATTTTTGAGATATTTTAGGATAAAGCGTTTTTTAGAGCACGATTTTTAAGACGCTCAAAGGGAGGCACCATTACGATATACTTTGTGCAGAACCCCTCGGTCAACTCTGTACAAACAATTCATAAACCGCGGTGTTCCGAATGCTCCATACTTTATACAAATGACGTCATCATGAGCATTCGGAGCAGCTCGGTCAAAGTCTCGATCTTAAACACGTTTTATCCAAAACACATTTAAGAAATCTTAAAAATATCGCTCTAAAAACGCGCCTCAGCACACAATGTTGATTCATTTAATATTCTTGTCGCCTTTAAAAGTGTTAAAATCTTTAAATTGTGTCAAACACGCGGCTGATGTATTGGGATGAATCGAATACAAAACGAAAGCGACCTATTTTCAAGCTGGTTTTCAACATTTCGCTGGTGGGGAGTCAAAACCTCGTAACTACAGCTTGAATAAGCTGTAGTTACGAGATTTTGACTCCCCGCCGACGATTTGTCCTTGATTTTATTTTGATACTTAATGGCAATGAATTTTGTGCTAAAAATAGACTGGTTAACAGTTATGCTTTGATAAACCGTCGGTGTTGTTACAAAATCTCGTACCTACGGCTTGCCTCAAGCCGTAGCTACAATATTGTTTAACAACAACCACGAAATACTATTTGTTTGTCCGAAATTACGTCATCGTTACCTGGATAAAATCGTTCCCTATTCAAATAGGTTGTGAAATCACATTAACAATAATGGATAGATATTTTGTATGGTTATACCGCACCATCTATTTAGAAACTTTTTCATCAATAAACATTACTTTTTTACATGTCCCCATACCTTATTCAGCTCAGATTCGTCTCAATTCCAAGGAAAAGCTTGGTGTCTTCAAAATCCAGAAAAGTTGCATGGTTTAGCATAGAAAAACCTAGATAGAAAGCAACTGGTTTTCATCATGTGTTCTAAAGATTTCCTAACCTGTTTACAGGCGCTTTATTATGTTATGTCTCTGAAAAAAATCAAAGCTCGCAATCATGCATGGACTTCAGAATTACAGTCTGGACGTGATACTTTCAGTGGAGAGATCAATTTCATTTTTGGTTAATTTTAAGATCTTTTAGAAATAATTCGTCTAGAAAGGAATAAGATAAAGACAATTGTGTAGAACGACATTTTGGTGGTGAATTTCGACGATTTTCTTCATTATCAGAACAACGGAAGCTTGTTACCACACAATGACTCCTTTTGACTCCTTACAAGATAATGACTTTTGAAAACATTGTGGAAAATGAAGAAATTGCTTCTGACAAGCAATTTCTTCATTTCCCACAATGTTTTCTACCCCAAAAGACAACAAATTTCAAAGTTCATGCACTTGAATTTGCCATCTGCATCATCTTTGAATTTGGACGAGTCTAAAATTTTGCCGTTTGGTAATGGGTTAAACTGCCGTTACGAGGTTTTGGAAGATGAAATGGTACAGTGTGACCAATATAAAAATAATCTACTCTTAACTGTGTCCCAAATGTCAAGATGTCATCTAAGCCCTTTCCAACACACGATCTGATTTTGGCGTCCCTTGTCAATATAGTAAAGACATTGACGCGAAAAAAGAATATGCTGTTAGTCAGCATTTGTTCCTTTTGTCTCAGTATTTTCTTTGCTAAACTGCACAAAACTCTATCTTAATCTTAATACTCCCATTTTGTAAATTGAGGCAACATTTAAAATTAACAACCCTATAATTATTTTTGTCTGGGCAAGGGTTAAATAATAACGTAAGATATTTAATAGGTTTAAATCGGGTTAAAATTTCGTTTGAAAAATTAATTGTCACGTGAGAGTTACGGGTCACGTGTTAAAGTTACGCACGTGTGGTGTCTAGACCGTGAATTTTGTACTCATATTGTTCTATTTTTAGAATCTAGATCAAGTAAACTGATATGTAAGTACAAGTAGATACATTCTGTCGCTTTTTATCACATTTGTCATCCGCTGAAAAAGATTTTATTTGACCTCCATCATTTTGCAAAACCTCCATCGTCGAATTTCATGATTTTGTTTCTTAAGGTCAGGAAAGTGCCCGTCCGACTCAAGACCGACGTTGAAACCAAAGCATCTTTGCATTAAAGTTCAGCAAAAGGCAATACTCTTTTTCTAACCATATTTTGATGTGTTAAGACTAAGAAAGTGAAATTGAAGCGAAATTTAGCATTGTTTTGTCCACATACATGAGATTTGGATTTGGCTTGATCTGTGAATGCGACGAAGATTGACGATGTTGAAAGGCATAATTATATTCACTGAGCTTACTCACCCGGGATCTTATAGTTACCAACATGGCAAAGTTTGTCTCGACTGGTCAATATATTAAGATTCTGGGGTCCGTTTTACTTACAAACTTACGAACATATTTAAAACAACAACAAATCTGATTGGCTGAATAATTACTGTTAGGGCCTATTATTTCTCTTTCAATCAGATGTGTTGTTACAAGGTTTTTGCAAAAATCTATGTTAGTAAAACGCGGCCCTGGAGCGCCAACAAAGTCAATGCTAGCTACATTGTCTTTGTGCCGTTCAAGGGCACATAACACAGGTCTTTGAACTGTAGTCATACATAGGTTATTTCGACCAAGTTAGTCCAAGATATTTGTGAATGATTGAGTGTTAAAACCAAATTGTGAACAGACGGTAGGACGGACAAAATGCGACTACAAAAGCTCATTTCGTGCTCAGTTGAGTTAATAAATATAAAATGTGAGTAGGTAGAGTTAGATACAATCTTAATTTGGAGAAAGTAAATCCGCTTCATTCGAAAATTTTCTCTAATAGACCAATCCATTTGATATTTCTTCAAAATATTCTTTTATCCGATTGTATGTTCGACAACCAAGCATGTGCACGGGTGGGCATCAGGGGAGCTACCTCGAAAATGTGTTAACGTACATTTGTTCCCACGCCACATCCGGGAATGTCGAGGTAGTGGAAATCCGCGTATTTTGACAAACTGACAAAGGTGAGCTCTCGCTTTTATTTGTTTTTTCTTTCAAAGAGCACATTACTTAAAAATCTGGCGATGCAGTGCAATGCTACCATGTTTTAGCAATGCATGAAGACCGAAAACCCCATTAAATAGTGGAAAATGAAAGCAGGACGACATTAATTCCAGGACTGGTGGATTGCATTTTCGCCCTGTGTTGACATATCGGCAGGCATCTCGAGGCCGATATTGTTCTTTATTTTCAGTTTCTGACCACTATTACATGTTTGATGCAACACGTAGTCAAATTGACTACAATGAAGCTAAAATTTCAGGTGTTCTGGTCTCCTGAACAGATTACCTGCCCAAAAACTCATTCGTGTTGTTCCCAGACCATCGAGGTAGCGGTAATTTATCGAGATAGTTCCCACACACCCTGGCAAACATCTAACCTTCTGATGTATTGATGTGTTGATACACTTTAATGATTCTGGGCAGCGACCTAATGGCTAGTTGGCGAAAATCAGTTCCGCTAGTCACAGAACTGTGATACACGTGCAAAATCTAATTATAGCAGATTTTTTGAGAACTTATGAAACAATGAGCAGGAACTGCCACAATCACAACATAAATCCCAACCTGAAACCCATTCATGAAGAACAGAGATGAAGAACTATCAATCTTAATTCTCAGAATACCAGAAGTGCCCATCTTGAATTAAGTCCTCCATAAATAGCCTAAAAACCCACATAGAAATTCATAGAGCTGATAAATTTCTCTTTTCTAAAGGTACATTTGGGTTTGGCGGAATCAGTACTATAACTTGATTTTAAGGTTTAGGTCTCTGGCTGAGGGTAAGCAGTACTGCGTTTTGTTTTGATGTAGATGTTCCTGAAAAATTTGATAAGTTAAATTGTGGATTTTTATGCTTTTTGGTCATTTTATGTGTCCAAACACGTTCATTTAAGTTCTGGTGACTGAGTGACAAACTCTTGGGAAAAAGGATGCTAACGCGGCTTATAATATGTTCTCTTTGTATTGGTACTTAAATGTAATTTTTGTTGTTTCCCACTTGGGTTTCAGGTTGGGTTTCAGGTTGGGATTTATGTTGTGATTGCGGCAGTTCCTGCTCATTGTTTCATAAGTTCTCAAAAAATCTGCTATAATTAGATATTGCACGTGCATCACAGTTCTGTGACTAGCGGAACTGATTTTCGCCGACTAGCCATTAGTACACTGCCCAGAATCATTAAGGTGTGTCACCACATCAATATATCAAAAGGTTAGATGCTTGGGACGCGTGGGAACTATCCCGATAGATTACCGCTACCTCGATGGTCTGGGAACAACACGAATGAGTTTTTGGGCAGGTAATCTGTTCAGGAGATCAGAACATCTTAATCTTTGGCATCATTGTAGTCAATTTGACTACGTGTTGCATCAAACATGGGATAGTGGTCAGAAACTGAAAATAAAGTAGAATATCCGCATCGAAATGCCTGTCGATATGTCAACACAGGGCGAAAATGCAATCCACCAGTCCTGGAATTAATGTCGTCCTGCTTTTATTTTCCACTATTTAATGGGGTTTTCGGTCTTCATGCATTGCTAAAACATGGTAGCATTGCACTGCATCGCCAGATTTTTAAGTAATGCGCTCTTTGAAAGAAAAAAAACAAATAAAAGGGAGAGCTCACCTTTGTCCGTTTGTCAAAATACGAGGATTTCCACTACCTCGACATTCCCGGATGTGGCGTGGGATCAAATTTACGTTAACACATTTTCGAGGTAGCTCCCCTGATGCCCACCCGTGATGTGTCTCTTTGTCCCTTTTCCAATAGATAAACTTACGCAATGCTCCAACCATCCAAATGAGCTGCAAATGGCACAAAGTAATATGTCGCTGCTATGAGATAAAAAATCATGTGAGTGAAAAGACGTCAACTCCAGAGGTGCGTTCTTTAGAGAGATATTTTCAGATTTCTTAAGATGTTTTTGAGCGTTTTTAAGCGTTTTTAAGACCTAGATTCTGACCGAGGGTGTTCCGCATGCTCCATACTTCATTCAAATGATGGCATATGATACATACATATGATGACGTCATTTGTATGAAATATAGATCATGACCATGGTACCATTCGGAATAACTTGGTCAGTTCGTTCTACAGTGTTAACATAGAGGTTCCGCACGAAGTATATGGTAATGGCGCCTCCCACTTAGCGTCTTAAAAATCTTGCTCTAACAAGAGGGCCAAGATGGCCCTGCATCGCTCACCTGAGAGGACTTTGAGACAAACATCTTGCAAACTTCAAACTCGCACTTTTTACATGACCTAGATATCATCAAAATAAACATTCTGAACAATTTTCACAATGATGAGTAAATATTTAGGTTCTTATAGTAAAAACAAGATTTGACCTTTTGACCTAGTTTTTGGCCAAACATTAGCCACTTTCTACATGACCCATTTATCATCAAGATAAGCAATTCTGAACTATTTTCACAATGATGAATAAATATTTAGATTTCTAAGAGAAAAAACAAAATTTGACCTAGGTTTTGACCTCCCGTGACCTACTTTATACATGCCCCAGATATTGTCAAAATAAACATTCTGAACATTTTTTACACTCATTCAGATATCATTATGGTTCTAAATGCAAACACAAGATATGACCCTGTGACCTAGTTTTTGGCCTCACATGGCCCCCCTTTTTACATTGACCAGATATCATTGAGATAAATATTCTGAATAATTTTCACAACGATAAAGTAAATATTTTGGTTCCTAGAGTGAAAACAAGATTTGACCTAGTGACCTAGTTTTAGACCTCGCATGACCCTCTTTTCACATCACCAAGATATCATCAAGATAAACATTCTGAACAATTTTAGCAATGATAAACGATAAAGTAAATATTTTGGTTCTCAGGGCAAAAACAAAATTTGGCCTATAGTGGTACCATCAACATTGAGACTCAAATGTACTTTTAACTATTGACTGTCCTGCGTGAGAGGGGTGTTGTGATTACATGTAACGGTAAACGCCTTCTTAAAACCACGACGTTTCCATACCTGGTTTACCTGTTCAGTTTGACTCGTCTGTCCAGAGGTCATGGTTTATTTATAGTGACCTTGTTTTGAACACCGAATGACCTGCTATTCATATCAACTAGATATCATCAAGATAAACATTCTGAACTTTCACAATGATTGAGTAAATATTTTGGTTCTTAGAGGAAAAACAAGATTTGACCTATTGACCTAGTTTCTGACCTCACATGACCCACTTTTAAAATGACCTAGATATAATTGAGATAAATATTCTGAACAATTTTCACAACGATAAAGTAAATATTTTGGTTCCTAGAGCAAAAACAAGATTTGACCTAGTGACCTAGTTTTAGACCTCACATGACACACTTTCAACATCATCAAGATATCATCAAGATAAAAATTCTGAACAATTTTCGCAATGATAAAGTGAATATTTGGGTTCTCAGGGCAAAAACAAAATTTGACCTAGTGACCTAGTTTTGAACCTCGAATGACCTGCTATTCATATCATCAAGATATCATCAAGATAAACATTCTGATCTTTCACAATGATTTAGTAAATATTTTGGTTCTTAGAGGAAAAACAAGATTTGACCTATTGACCTAGTTTCTGACCTCACATGACCCACTTTTAAAATGAGCCAGATATCATCAAGATAAATATTCTGAATAATTTTCACAACGATAAAGTAAATGTTTTGGTTCCTAGAGCAAAACCAAGATATGACCTAGTGACCTAGTTTTAGATCTCGCATGACCAACTTTTCACATCACCAAAATATCACCTAGATAAACATTCTGATCAATTTTCGCAATGATAAAGTAAATATTTTGGTTCTTAGGGCAAAAATAAAATTTGACCTAGTGACCTAGTTTTGAACCTCAAATGACCTGCTTTTCATATCAACAAGATATCATCAAGATAAACATTCTGAACTTTCACAATGATTGAGTAAATATTTTGGTTCTTACAGGAAAAACAAGATTTGACCTATTGACCTAGTTTCTGACCTCACATGACCAACTTTTAAAATGACCCAGATTTCGTCAAGATATACATTCTGAACAATTTTCACAATGTTTAAGTATATATTTCTGTTCTGAAAGCAAAACCAAGATTTGACCCAATGACCTAGTTTTTTACCTTACATGACCCACACTTTATATATAAGCTAGATATCAAGATAAGTATTTAGGATAGTTTTGACAAAGTTTTGGGACTAAATTGGCATCTCTAGAGCAAAAGGAAGATTTCTGTAATATTTGACCTTGTGACCTAGTTTTTGACCTTGCATGACCTACCTTTGATCAACCAAGATATCATCAAGATAAAGATTTCGGACAATTTTGACAAAGTTTGGACCAAAATTGGCACTTCCAGAGCAAAAGGGAGGATTTTACAAGATTTCGCCTCATGACCTAGTTTATGACCTGGTATGATCCACTTCTTGACATGACCTAAATATCATCAAGATAAACATTCAGGACAATTTTGAGAAAGTTTGGGCCAAAACTGGCATGTCCAGAACAAAATGTAGGATTTTAAAAGATTTGACCTTGTGACCTAGTTTTTGACCTTGTATGACCCACTTTTGATCATTTCATAGATATAATCAAGATAAACATTGAGGACAATTTTGACAAAGTTTGGACAAGAATTGGCACTTCTAGAGCAAAAGAAAGGATTTTGTAAGGTTTGACCTCTTGACCTAATTAATGACGTAGCATGACCCACTTCTTGACTAGACCTTGATATCATCAAAATAAACATTCATGACAATTTCTACAAAGTTTGGAACAAAATTGGTACTTCAAGTGTAAAAAGATGGATTTTACAATATTTGACCTAGTGACCTAGTTTTTGACCTGACTTGACCTATTTTTTATCATGACCTAAAAATCATCAAGACAAATATTCTGATTAATTTTCACAACAATTGAGCAATAAATGTGGCCCCTAGAGCAGAAAGAAGATTTGACCTAGTGACCTACTTTTTGACCCCATTATGGCCCCGATTCAAATTCTTTGAAGTATTTTGAAAAAGCATGACCCATAGATCATATGTGTGAAATATGAATGAATTCTGCCTAGTACTTTAGGAGGAGAAGATTTTTTTGTGAAAAGTTGACGTACAGACAGATAGACAGATAGACAGATAGACAGACGCCGGACAACAGACCGATCACAATACCTCACCTTGAGCACTTCGTGCTCAGGTGAGCTAAAAAGCGCTCTATCCTTAAGCATTTTAAGAAATCTCAAGATATCTCAAGAAATCTCGCCCTAAAGAACGCACCTCAGGTCTTGTTTTGGGAAACGGGTAATGATTTCGTTTCACAAACTACATTTTCAGGAATACGAATCACGCGACGAAACATTCTCAAACAATTTCAATAATGCCGATTATTTGTGACCGATTTGAAAAGGGCTGAATCAAAAGAAGGCGGGACTACGCCAGTGACATGCCGATTGCGAAATATCTAAACAGCGCCTGATAAGGTTATTAACGTCCAACTACTTTTTTGCCAGGAGTTGTGTAAAGAATCCAGCAAAACAAGAAAATCCCAAGCATCTTCATCTCTTTTCTCCTTCAATTTTTTTAACCAGGTCACATACAAGTATTTTGACAGAATAATTGTGGTTCCTCGCCGAGATTTCTCCATTTTGTATAAGATGGGATAGCGAAGATAAAATACAAAATCAAAATACATTTAAATTTAAATTTTATTATTTCAAAAAAACCTCATATCCAACTGTTTATTAACAGAACCATACCAATATAAATAAATACTTTTTTATAATTGATAATAAAAACACATGGAAAAAGTACCCCGTTATTCATTGGTCAAACACCCGTAAAAACATACACACGCACAAGGTTCATCATATTGTCACTTTTCAACAAAAATCTTGTAACTGCAGCTTGTTTCAAGCTGCAGTTACGAGGTTTTTGATGAAAAGCAGCGCAATATCAATTGACAATCTTTCGTTTACATGACATAACTTTCGAAGCATTCATTCATACTGGAAAAATTCATATAATAATTTGATAATATTGGTACTTTTCAACAAAAACTTTGTAATTGCAAATTATTTTAAGCTGCAGTTACGAGCTTTTTGTTGAAAAGTGACAATATATGTTTGTGGGCGATCAAGAACTTGTAACAGCTTTTCAAGCTGTTGTAATAAGTTTTAGATCTCCCACCTAGGACATGAAAGTGCCCTTTAGTACAAATGCACTTAAAAAGCATAGACACCTAACAGGATTCTTATTGTCGTCTGCTTGCATATGTCTGAAATTTATTCATTGTCTCATCGAGACGACATTTACACTTTAAGTTTCGAGTATATGAAGAATTAAAATTAACCTGCACTTTAACCCTTTCCAAAACAGCACAAATTTAGACTGTTCCAGTTTATCAGACAGTTGCAGACGACAAAATTGATAATTGAAAAAGAAAGAATGTGTCTATAATTAAAAATTGCGAAGAAATATTGGGAGATAAAATGCTGCTTATCAATTTTTTTCTTCTTTTGCCTTGGTTTTATCAAATAAATGAGACCTTGTCTTGGGGGTCAAAAGTAGATTTTTTTGGGAAAAGAAACATAGAGAGAAAAGAAGACATTGCTGATAATCAACAACGTCCCCTTTTCCCTATATAAGCTCCTTTGTTAACCACAACTTATGCATCTAATATTTTCAACATCATTTTTTCAATGTCAATAAACTGAGATATCGCTGTTTGGGACTAGGTAAAAATAGCATTCAAAGAGATTACCCGCTCTTTTGAAGGATCATTTATACAGTTATTTAATTAATATGACCTTACAAAAGCATTGCACAAATCCATTAATCTGCTATTAACTTACTTATGTATTCGTTTATGTACATTGTACTTTGAATAGTCTTGCATTTAAAAGTACAACACGTGTGACCTTCAATGTACCCTTAATTAAGAATTGTCACATCCCGGCATTTAAAATGAGATTTTTCTTAACATGGACTGTTAGCGACACGCTTAATATATTTGTACTTTAGGTTACTGTTCAAAACCTTCGTTTGCTTTTCAAAATGTTAAATAATGCCATCCAATCAAACCGACCCCTATCTTATCATATGGGTACGCATTTGAATCGTCTCATCAAGATGATTCAAATGAGTGCTCACAATATAGGGTTTGGATTTGAGACAACACATTTAAACCTGGAATGCACTAACAGTCCATAATTTATTTTGATCTAATGTCCGTGCAATGCAATTTGGTTTCTTTAACCCTTTCCCAAACAAGACCTGGTTTTGACGTCCCTATTAGAAAAGGCTTGGGAAAACATTGAAACAAAAGAAGAAACTGCTGATAACCAGCAGTTTATCCTTTTGTCTCAATATTTTCTATCCCATATTTTACACAAATTCTATCTTTGATAACTTCTGTTTTGACAATCGTGGCAGTTTTTGAAGTGAATCACCCTAAAATTTTGCCATTTGGGAAAGGATTAACATAATTAATAGAAATGTACTTTTATAGTAACCTTAAACTGTCCTCTAAAATTTCGACCCCAGAAAAATTAAAATTCAAACAGAAACCGTGTCATGCAGAAGTTGATGTTGATAATTAGAATTTTCTCATTTTTCCTCAATATTTTCTATGTCATATAGTAGACAAATCTTAACATACTTCAAATTGAACTAACCTAAAATTTTGCAGTTTGTGAAAGGGTTAAAACCTAAAAAGATTTAACACATTTGCAGAACATTCATTCAAAACCAATTGAAGTTCATTCCAATTCACAAATTCACTTAAAGATTCATTGAAACAAATTATTATTCACTACTACAAGTTTCTAAGCATCTCGAGTAGCAGAATATCAATGTCCATATTTGGATGAATCCCATGGCAGAAGAGATTTTCGATCATTTTCGAGTTTATTCCGTACAATGTTGGCAGGCTCATGAGTATTCTAGAGTAATGCATCGTATCCTCGGGTCGCGTGCTCGACACGTGCTGTTGGAGTAATTGCTGGACCGCCGCGTTCAACTTTTCCACCATGTCTGGATTGTCCAACCCCACGTGACCTGAAATGTACAAGGTTTGATTTCTTATTATTAACCCTTTACCAAACGACAAAATTTTGGGGTAGTCCAATTTGAAAGAAGTTGCAGACGACAATTCCATGTGATGAAATTTCGAGATTTGAAAGCTTTTTGGGTAAAAACATTGTGGGAAATGAAGAAATTGCTTGTCACAAGCAATTTCTTCATTTTCCACAATGTTTTCCAAAGCCATTATATTGTGGGGAGTTAAAAGGAGTCACTGTGTGATAATGGGTTAAGCTGATTTACCTATTTAACATTTCCCAACCAAGACCTGGTATTGACGTCCCTAATAAAAGAAAATTTAGAAAACGTTGAGACAAAAGAAGAAAATGCTGACAATCAGCATTTTCTCATTTAGCCACAATATTTCCCTATGCTACATTTTACACAAATATCATAAATCTCATCTTTATCAACTTGAACTTTGTAGTCTGCAACTCCTTTGAAATTGGACAAGTCTAAAATCATCGTTTGGGAAAGGGTTAAAGCAAATGAAATCGTTTGTAGCATAAACATTGCATTGGTGTGAAGTTTGTAATAGAATATTCGTCATATTTCTCCAGCAACCAAACCATTTAAACTTGTCCAAAATGATACTCTCTTAAGAACAGAGCACATTCTCTCTTCATTCCATTATGATATAATGATGATGGTTAATCAATAGACCTCGGCTTTGGAGAGTACCAAAATGAAAGAGTTGCATTTCATAATGAAGTCAAGGAGACATTGTCTGTGAAATGGTTAAATATTGTCACAATGCCACGTCTTCTCAACTGCATTAATTATGTCTTGGGTTAAGGTTTACGAACTGAGAATGAAAACACTACTTTCTAGCCATACGAAATGCATCAAATCACACACACCTGTAAATATACTTCACATAAGTTGATTCACCATGCCGGATTCCAACATTATGTTTCAAGAAGAAAATAATTTACAAATATTATTTTACTCTATATTCATATGCAAGGGAGGTAATTTTGAACATTTTTTTTTCAAATATTTCCATAAGTATGCATTAATTCAGAATTCTAAACCATACAAAATGCTTATGTTTGTATTTGGAATGGAAATGTAACACAGTTTAGGAATTACTGGCACTTTTCAAATTTCGCCTCTGGGTCTGCACTTCATTCTCAGTTCGTAAACCTTAAGGTCTTTCTGTGCTCGTTATATAAATGTATACATAAAATTTGTCTAGTATGCAGCCTATCTGTCTGAAACTTGTCCAAGTCGCCATTTTGGTTACATAAATGTCACGACTGGGTGAATATTACGCCACCCGAATTACGGATAGGAGAGGCGGAGAGCGGACAAGCATTACCAGGGCAGTGTACGGTCACCCTAGTGGTCAAATACTGGTCAAGCTGGGTCAGAAATGACCCAACCTTGGCCGGAGTTCACCTACTGGTCAGTCACGCAAGGACAAAGAAACGAAATGTCGGACATCAAAACTTAATTGCGTCTGATTTGACCCTTGGAGCTTGCAATGCCTTTTAATTCTTTGATGATGCAAGATAGCACTAAAAGAACAAATTTTGAAAACACAAAAAATCAAACAAACAGACTTTTTTGTCTTATTTTCGGCCCCGTCTGTAATATGATATTTTAATCAAACAAGAACATTCATGGGGCAACGTAAGAGTCACGTTTTTTCTCTCTTTAAAAAAGAAGTTTCTATCATTATTTTGTTTAAAAAAAATTGGTTGAAAAAAAAACATAGTCAAGATTTGATAAAACGATTCCATTCAGTACCTTGAATAAGACTTAACAGAAAGAGAATGATATTTTGCGTGTTGAAAATTCAAAATATTTCGCATGTAGCTCTGTTAACAGATTGCATCCAATAGATCGGTCAGTCCAGAGTAAAGGATTATCGGTTATCAAAGTAACTGACCATCGTGTATTATCTGGTCAAGGGAAACTGGTCAGCGGTCACACCAGGTCATGGGCCTTTTGGCCTTCTGTTTCACCCTTTCCGAAACAAACATAGCAATAGGCCCAACATCCAACGGGATACAGACTTCTAACAAATATAACAATGATATTGTCCACAGAAAACTTTATAGAAATACATGTAAGAGGGGGATCATTTATTTTCTCCTTTTCAATCAAAGGTCTCTTAACCAATAACCTTTTAGTCTAGTCAAAACAATAGGTTTGTTTTGGTAACTATTTGTTTTGTTTGTGTACGGGATGACCCAAGTGAATTACTTTTCAGCCAAACAAATATCAAATGAAGTTCGTCTTCTACAACTGATATCGACGGTTAGTAAACTGGGTATTTAGTGTTAGAAATTAATTACTTATGGCAAAACAGTTGCAACTGCATCTGTACTTTCACAGCGGAACTTTTCAACGAAAACCTCGTAACTGCGGCTTGTTTTACCCCTTTCTCAAACAGCAAACTTTTATGGTGGCCCAATTTCTAAGCTGCCAAGGACAAAATATATCTTGATAAAGATAGACTTTGTGTATAATATTGCATGGAAAATATTGAGATAAAAGGAGAAACTGCTGGTAATCAGCAATTTCTTCTTTTGTTTCTATGTTTTCCCAAGCCAATTCTTTTAGGGACGTCAAAACCAGGCCTTGTTTGGGAAAGGGTTAACGTGCAAATACGAGGTTTTTGTTGAACAGCGGCGATATGCTCTTACAGCAGATTCGCACAAGGCTATGTATGTAATCATACTATGTATAACCGAGTTTGGTTTATTTACCATCTTATCAATCTAACCATCATGTGACTATTTTGACTGGTCAAGGAATGGACTGACCAAGGTTAAACATATTTTCACCAAAATGCGGTCAATTAACTTATCATATACAAATACTTGATAAACTTTACCATGAAAATAATTGCGTTTTTATATTTCATTCCAACATTGTTTTAATAATTTGAGAAATCTACATGTATATTGCAACTATAATGCAAACCAACGTTGATATTTCTGGAAAACATAAATACTAGTAATTCATAGTTTAAAACAGTCTTCTTTAAAACCAATCTACAAGCTTAGTTATTGTAAAGTACAATGTATCTTAAAATTATCTAGAAGGTTAATCGAGTTTTATTCAGATTGCAAAATCATGCTCTGAAAAGGGATTCGTCATTTAACCCATTACCAGACGCCAAAATTTTAGGCTGGTCCAAATTCAAAGGTGTTGCAGACGACAATGTCAAGTGCATGAAATTGTACAATTTTTGGTACTTTTTTGTAGAAAATATTGTGGTAAATGAAGAAATTGCTTGTCTCAAGCAATTTCTTCATTTTCCACAATGTTTTCCAAAGACTTTACTTTGTTGGGCGTCAAAAGGGGTCATCATGTTGTAATGGGTTAACAACTTATTATACAACTTCTAAAGTTATATGTTTTTTTCTCTAAAAAAACCCCTAATATATTCTCTTCTAAAAACTATTATTATGTAACATAAGGCTTTGGCATAATGACCCCTACTCTCTTAAGAACAGATCGCATTCTCCCTACATTCCATTTCGATAGAATGAGCTCTGTTCTCGCGGGGTCGTTTCACGTCTAATCTCGGGGCCTTGGCGGGATTTCGGTATCCAATCGTTGACAATAAACTGATAAACAATTGAAATTTTTGATACAAGCTTTCATTGGCTGACGCTTCAAATTACCGGCTTCAGCCAAATATAGAAGCGACGTAATGTATACGTAATAAAACAAGATAAAACTGAATGAGTTTGATTCGATAATTCAAATGTTACCGGCTTCAGCTAAAAATAGAAGCGACGTAATGTATACGTAATGATCATGCAAGATAAAACTGATTGATTTTGATTCGATAATTCAAATGATGTGCTATAATTAGATTATGACGACCAAATAGGATGTTGGTGTACCAAAAACTGCAGAGGTCATATTTGATGGTTTAATCAATAGACCTCGGCATGGAGAGTAAATGCCCCCCGATTTCGCCCAGACAGTCGACTGATTCAAGTTAGTGTAACGATGTCAAAAGTTCATTCTTTTTTTCTTCCATTTGATTTGCAACTAGTCTGACCTAACGGAAATGAAGTAATGAATTTTGTTAACCGTTTATTGCGTATGTCTGGTCATTAGGTCAAGGTTGAAGTTCAAAGGTCTCATACCCTCTTTACTGAAAATGGCTGAATTGAAAATTTCGTTAATAAATAAATAAAATATCTAACAAGAGGACCATGATGGTCCTATATCGCTCACCTGAACCAAAATGATATAAGCAACAATTTTCTTCAATTTAAAAAAATATTTATGACTTTAAGACTGAAAACGAACTTATGGTCAATAACATTGTGAAAATCAAACTCATCCAAGATTTCATCGTGCCCAACATCGTGTCCAAGATTTGTCTTGTTTGATAAATAATTGTAGACTCTGGAGTATAAACAAGGTCGAAAACAGCAGAAAACAGCAATTTTGTCAAATTCAAGGGCACATAACTCTCGACTTTCTACTAGTCAGATCAGGCTGAAAATCAAACTCATCCGAGACCGAGATCTTATGATATCCAACATTGTGTCCAAGATTTGTCTTGATTAGTCAATAAGTTTAGATTCTAGAGTGTAAACAAGTCCTAAAGCAGCCAAAAACGGCAATTTGATCAAATTCAAGGGCACATAACTCTCCACTTTTATATCAGATCGGACTGAAAATCAAACTTATCCAAGATCTTATGGTCTTAAACATTGTGTTCAAGTTTTGTCTTAATTGATAAATAATAGTAGACTATAGAGTGTAAACAATGTCAAAAACAGCCGAAATTGGCAATTTTATCAAATTCAAGGGCACATAACTCTTCATTTTTCTGGTCAGATCAGACTGAAAGTCAAACTCATCTGAGATCTTATGGTCTCCAACCTTGTGTCCAAGATTTGTCTTGATTGGTCAAAAATTGTAGATTCTAGAGTGTAAATAAGGTCGAAAACAGTCAAAAATGGCAATTTTGTCAAATTCAACGGCTCATAACTCTAAACTTTCTGATCAGATAACACTGAAAATCAAACTCATCCCAGATCTTATGATCCCTAATATTGTGTCCAAGTTTTGGATTGATTGATCAATAATTGTAGATTCTAGAGTGTAAACATCGATGAAAACAGCCAAAAATGACAATTTTGTCAAATTCAAGGGCAAGTAACTCTCGACTTTCTAATCAGATCAGACTGAAAATCATACTCATCCAAGATCTCATGGTCCCAAACATTGTGTCAAAGTTTTGTCTTGATTGATGATTAATTGTAGATTCTAGAGAGTAAACAAGGTCCAAAACAGCCGAAAATGGCAATTTTGTCAAATTCAAGGGCACGTAACTCTCGTCTTTCTGGTCAGATCAGACTGAAAATCAAACTCATCCGAGATCTTATGGTCTGCAATGTTATGTCCAAGATTTGTCTTGATTGATCAATAATTGTAGATGCTATAGTGTAAACAATGTCAAAACTAATTATTTTTCGCATTCAAGGGCAGATAACTCCTGCATTTCTAGTTCGATCTGACCCATAATCAAACTCATCCGAGATCTTATGGCCATACATGTTTTGACCAAGTTTGGTCAAGATTGGCTTATATTTGTAGATGCTAGAGTGTAAACACGAAATTGTGGACGGACGGACGGACGGACGGACGGACAGACAGACGGACGACGGACAAAAAGTGACCACAATAGCTCACCTTGAGCACTTCGTGCTCAGGTGAGCTAATAAAACAATATCCATTACGAAAATAATTCATCAGTATTCGATCAATCTTATGATCATAAAATGTGTCTCTTAATCTATTTCAATAGCAAGGAAATTTGTAAATTACTTAGTCAATGACAAAATTTATCCTAACTTAATCTATCAGATGATCAGTCGATTAGTTAGTTAACCCTTTCCCAAACAAGACCTGGTTTTGTCGTCCTTGATAGAAAAGACTTGGGAAAACATTGAGACAAAAGAAGAAACTGCTGATGATCAGCAGTTTCTCCTTTTGTCTCAATATTTTCTGTGCAATATCATACACAAATCTTATCTTTATCAACATTCATTTCGTTGTCTACAGCAGCTTTAAAGTTGGACCACCCTAAAATTTTGTCGTTTGGAAAAGGATTAATCGATCAATCAATTGATAAATTAATCAATCAAATGTTATTACATACTCACCAGTATTAAACAAAACAGACATTCTCAGGAGGGCGTATTCCTTTTGGTCGAGGTTCATGTTTTTGCATTTTCTGATGAAACTTTGTATGGTCTCCACAGATTTCATTGTTGGACATTCTTCAACGTTTGAGGATTCAGCACTAGGTCCTTGCTGTGATCGTAATGGCGTCACAGCGAATTCAAATTCATTCTCAGCCATGAACAGAATTAAAATCCTTGCCCAAGATTTTGCCAGGAGAGTTAATTTATCATTCGAGGACATGTTTGAGAATTCTGGAATAGATTTTGAGAACTGCACGATTTTCACAAGCCAGTCTGAGACACGTGATGTGATTGGATGAATCATTTTCTTAGCTAATGTCACAGGAGTGGTACCAGTAATAGGAACTTCCGGTTTCATGACGTCAGAACATGGCGAATCTCTATCTGAGTTACCGGAAGTGGATGACTGTTTCCCTGAACTAAGTAAATTCCGTAATAATGAGCCACTAGATTGAGAGTCCTGGGCTTCAGCTAGTCGTGAGAAAACAAGATCCGAGGGGGATTTTTCAGTTTTACAAGATAAGTCTATTGGCTGTTCATCACGGACAAACACTTCGTCGGAGCTGTGGTATGGCGACTGGGCGGACACTGGAGAGTTTGGGGCAAGTAATGGCGAGTTTGAGAGTGGATTCGGTGAATGAGGTCTAACTGGAGATGGCTGATGGGCGTACAGGGGTGACGGTCCCTGTCTTGAGTAGGGAGAGCCGGGATCGTAAAATGGCGATGATCTGTTGTGATAGCCGGGTGATCGTCGATCATAATACTGCTGATCTCCCGGTGACAGATCCTCGTGGTGGCGATACCCGGGATGGACTCCGTGCGTAGGACGGCTGTACGGCGACATACGTCGCTGCGAACACGGGGAACTCCCATGTCTGTGAATGACGTCATGGGATTCCATTTCAATGTTTCTGTGAGCGGATATGACGTCATTGTCGTCATAACGAACACGTGCCGGATAATGCCGGCTATGAGATAATTGCCTTTCACCACTGTTAATGTTGGATGTATAACTAGGTCTTTGTTCAAATGACGTCAAATGGAGATACTCGTTTGGGATGTCCCCCTGTAACACACTTTGTAATGTATTTGTCCCTAATCTAGAACTGGTACCACATGGACCACGATTCATTCTGACTTCTTCTCTTCGCTGGAAATAATTGTCCATCCTCGAATGTAAATTATGCGTCGGCATGTTTGCTTTTGTAAATAATCTCAAAGCTTTGTCTAATCGTCGTGCCAGGGCCGACTCGGGGAATTCCGAACTTTCACCACATACACTAGCCTCTTTTTCGCTTCTCGAAGGATTCTCTGTCTGAAAATAGAAACATGGATGACGTCAATATCGGTTAATAATGTGTACAGTAGCCTACTAATACAGTTCGAACTTGAATTAATTTCTATTTCTAAAATGGCCAATCTTCTCGTACACCATCAGCTATATAATACACCAATGTAAATTATCAGAGTCGAAATCAAGATTTTTTTCAAATAATCAAAATTCTAACATTTTACCAGTACACTGTTAAATTAAGTTCGCAATTTAGTAGATAAGACCTTACTTGGCTCGAAACGTTAAAACGATAAAGTTGGCGTACGTTTTTATGGTCTTACGGCTGAGCGAACATATCAATATTTTATACGAGATAAAACGTGATTTCAAACGTGACACAGTCTAGTGCGGCAAGGTTGCGTAACGACTGACTTTTTTCAACTTTGCAGAGAAACTGCAAAGCGACGGAAAATAACCTTTATTTTTATCATTCCATCACAAAATCCTATGTTGTGGGTACTCATTTGAATCGTCTCTCCAAGACGATTCAAATGAATACCAACAACATAGGATTTAATGAACGATTAAGGGAATATTTTAGTTTCGAATTACCAATACACATTCTTAGCAGTAGCTCTGCGGAGAAGTGCAGCTTTTTCAAGATCGATTTTTGCCTCTGCAGACGAACGGCGGAGTAATTTCCCCATACCGTTATAGCAGACGAAAATCCAGCGAAATCTAGGGCAGTAGTATCAATCATTGACCTTCGGTGTTCCGCTGTGCTATTTTTAGTAACACCAGCGTTACATGACCTAGTGATTAAGCTATGCTTTTCTTTCCTTTGTACTTAAAAACTTGATATGTCGTTTTTCCTTTATCCTCACGTTTTTGGCACACTCGCAAAATACAATTGAAAAAATCAAAACCTGACGAAATAGTCCATTGTAAAAAAATTGGCTTTTCCAATATAAGATTCCACTGAAATATGTGTACCCGTACTTTTCCAGTGCGTTGAGGCCGCGGCCTTAGCGCAGTTGGTAGCGCATCTGCCTTTCATTAGAGAGGTCCTGGGTTCGATACCCGGCCGCGGCTAATACCCTTTCTGACAAAATTGTCACCCACCAATGGGTTTGAAATCATTAACTTAAGTGGGCGAGCAGCTGGAGGCTTGGTAAGGGTGTTGTGGTAGTACTGGTTTGAGAAACAACAGGAATCCATGGGTAGGTGCTCCAGCCGCCGCGATATGACCCTGGCAGTTGAAAACGGCGTAAAACCCCAATAAACTCAAACTCCAGTGCGTTGAACTTCTTTGTTCGTTCTGAGTTACTTTTTATGTAATATTCTTAAGATCATTTTAATTAATGTTAGAAAATGCTCTACATTTCGGGTTTTTTTATAAAAAATATCTCATGAAGGTTATCTTTAAATGGAACAAATCAAGGAGAAAAACCTTTTACCAAGACAATAAAATTTAAGAGTCAAAATAACTTTTGAAATTATTCAGAAATGAGAAATGGTAAAATTCTTTCCCCGAAAAATGTATTCAAAACGATTCTCAATAATCATGTTAGATTATGTTAGATATCATAAGTCAAAACTATTTACGGTCAATTGTTTTGAAAGGGTAAACCAAAAAAATATAAGAGATACAAGCAGTAGCAAAGTGTTTGACCTTAAAAAGGTCATTGTAAACTCTTAAGCCTTATTCATACAAAACCCGGCTGATCACTTGAAGGTCGTCAAAGTACATAATTGGTGCACAAAGTCGTTTATCTTCAAAAACCTCGTAATTATAGCTTGTTTAGAGCTGTAGTTCTGAGGTTTTGGATAGATACAGCGACAATTTTATTTAAATATACCTTCCATGTCCCTCTTATAAGCCCTAACTAAATCTAACCATTATTTTAATTATAAAGATTTTAGTAATTATATGTCGAATCCAAGTTTTCTCTTTTATTTTGTCTTTCTTCCCTTTTTTGTTGATCTTAGACTGCTTTAGTACTTTCTCGTTTGTCAGATGAAATAAAATGCAAGAAGGGAAAAATGATAATACGACTCAAACATTATAATTAATGTTCTTTCAAGCTTGAAAAAATACTTATTTCTTTTGTTTCTTGTATACATTTTGATGAAACACTGGTTTGTTAAGGATTACGAACGAAATGGATTGGTAAAATAGTATTTTTTTTTAATAAATAACTTCGCTCTTTAAACTGAAAAGACAACAACATTGCTTCAGTACAAGAGACTGTATGAGAGGACATTGTGTACTCAATAAAACCGCCACGTCATTTGTTTATCAGTGCTTATATAACTAAATCCATATGACAGCTATAGGTTTCAACACTTTTCGTCCAATATATGGAAATATGTGTCAAAATATACAACAACGTGTTACTGGTGCAAGCTTATCTGTGACATTGTTGGCCATTAAATACTAAAGAATTAGGCCTACTAAGCAAAATACTGTTAGGAAATGATGTTGCCAAGATTTACATCGAAAAGAGGAACACAACTTTTTAAGGACTATTGTTTTGACAAATAAAACTTGAAACTATGTGACTTGACCTCTACTAAAATAGGGTCACGGTCATCGCTTTCATAATACCTTCTTAAGTATTTATATTATTGTGTCTAAGAGCTTCGAAATAAGGGACATTTTATGGTGATATTATTATTACTATCTAACCCATTCTACATTTTTTAAAGATTGATATAGTAAAAATAATGATTTCTTTTGCCTTCATCTTTACAAAGCCTTACCAAGGCGTGTGCGAATGTACTATGTTGATCGTCAAAAATTCAATATTCGAAAAATGCTTGTAATGGTAGGTTCTCAATCGGTCTTGCGATGTCACTTTATTTTCTTTATTTTTTTTCTTCGTTATTTTGCTTTCAGAGATATCATTTAACTAATGGTCTTACATTAATGACACACTGTTTTGGAAATGTTCTGGTAATACTAAGCGACACAGAACTTTCTGCACTCAGTTCTAAGCAAATTTCAATATGTTTTTTATCATTTGGATAATGTGTAATCAAGGTCGCATAATGAAACATATGTAACATTTTCGCCGACAGCTGTTGACTACCGTGACTTATACAAGTGCAACAAATAAGAGGGAGTGGAGACAAATTTGTTATTTCAAATCAAACCTATATTGTGGGTACACACTGAAATTGTTTCGACGAGACCATTCATATGAGTAACCAAAACATAGGGTTTGATGAAGGAAGTTATGGGTTTTCTTTCTTTATTTATATATCTTCTTTTTTTTCATTTTCGAAATGTCACCATGTACTCTCTATGTCGATAAGATCACAATTAAGGTTGGTCATTTCATATTTATCAAGGTTGCTGCCGTTTCCGATTACGAAACAAAAATGTGGGACACTTACGAAATATGTCGTACTTGAAACATGAGTCTGATTAATGATTTTGATCAAAGTCGCTTTAAACAAATGTTCAGTAATGACAGTAAAAGAACTTGTTTTCAATCAAGAAGACGTATCACCGTATAAGCTTGTCCACTTTTGTATCATCATCTGAATCCCGTAATTTAAATTTCAATTGGAATCTTTTAGATTAAAACAAGAGGACCATGATGGTCCTAAATCGCTCACCTGAATCAAGATGACAAGAGTGATAATGGCAATTTTGTCAAATTCAAAGGCATGAAACTTATAAGGACTTTCTGTTTGGAAACAATTAAGAAATAATTTTGTTCCAATCGATCCTGTAAGGTTGGGTATGAATTAGCACAATTGTTGAGTTAGTTAATTTTCAACAATTATTTCATGATTTCGCAATATACAACATAGGGCTAATTTTCAAAGCATACTGATCTGTTAGAGATTGGTCATTTATGATAGGCTCAATTAAAAAGATTTTGTCTGTGATTGATAGAATTTAGTGAAAGATTACCATCTGATAAGCTAAAGCTAATCCCTTATTTGTTTACATAAGATAAACATGGGGCCAGCCTGAGAGCAACAAATGAGGGAAATAGAAAATTGGCCCAATGGTTGATTTTTAAAGAATTTTCTTATGATTTCCCTAAGTCTGATAAGCCCTTCCTCCCTGCCATGCCCACATTTTTTGACCAATGGAAAAATTTGTGAACACATTTTGCAAAGAGTCACTCAAGGAACATTCCAGTAAAGTCTGGTTCAATTGGGCACAATGGTTGATTTTTAAAGAATTTTCTTATGATTTCTTTAAGTCCGATAAGCCCCTTCCTCCCTGCCACACCCACATTTTTTGACGAATCAAAAATCCGCGAAAAAGTTTTGAGAAAGGTCACTCAAGGAACCTTCCAGCAAAGTCTGCTTCAATTAGGCACAATGGTTGATTTTTAAAGAATTTTCTTATGATTTCTCTAAGTCTAATAAACCCCTTTCTCCCTGCCACAGTCACAGATTTTTACAAATGAAAAAAACTGTGAACAAATTTTGAAAACAGAGACTCAAAGAACATTCCTGCAAAGTCTGCTTAAAATTGGCCCATTGGTTGATTTTTAAAGAATTTTCTTATGATTTCTCAAAGTCTGATAAGCCCCTTTCTCCCTGCCAAGGCCACAATTGTTTACAAATAAAAAGATTTGTGGTCAAATTTTGAAAAGAATGACTCAAGGCACATTCCTGCAAGGTCTGGTTCAAATTGGCCCATTGGTTGATTTTTAAAGAATTTTCTTATGATTTCTCTAAGTCTAATAAGCCCCTTTATCCCTGCCACGGCCATTTTTTTTTTTCAAATGGAAAATTTCTGAACAAATTTTGAAAAGAATGACTTAAGGCACATTCCTGTCAAGTATGGTTCAAATTGGCCCAATGGTTGATTTTTAAAGAATTTTCTTCTGATTTCTCCAAGTCTGATAAACCCCTTTTTCCCTGCCACGGCCACAATTTTTGACAAATGAAAAAATTTGTGAACAAATTTTGACAAGAATGACTCAAGGCACATTCCTGCAAAGTATGGTTCAAATTGGCCCAATGGTTGATTTTTAAAGAATTTTCTAATGATTTCTCTAAGTCTAATAAGCCCCTTTCGCCCTGCCACGGCCACATTTTTTTTGACAAAAATAAAAATTTGTGAACAAATTTTGAAAAGAGTGACTCAAGGAATATTCCTGCCGAGTTTGGTTCAATTGGGCCCAATGGTTGATTTTTAAAGAATTTTCTTGTGATTTCTAGTCTGATAAGCCCCTTTCTGCCTGCCACGCCCACATTTTTTGACAAATCAAAAATTCACGAACAAGTTTTGAAAAGTATCACACAAGGAACATTCATGCCAAGTTTGGTCAAAATTGGTCCAATGGTTTAGGAGGAGAAGATGTTGAAAGAAATTGTGAACGGACGGACGGACGGACGGACGGACGGACAGATGGACGGACGGACGGACGACGGACAAAAAGCGACCACAATAGCTCACCTTGAGCACTTCGTGCTCAGGTGAGCTAAAAAGGAAGTCAAAAAGTATAAATAAAAGCCTTCATATACATAATATAAATGCGTGTTTATTTTCTTTTTTTTAATTATTTATCTATTTTTTTTTTATTCATTTTTTTTCAATCATAAAATCATTTCACATTGCAAGAAATCAAAGCCAAAAGACTAACAAAAGACATTCTTTGACTTACCATACATTTACTCCCTTTCAAAACCTACCAACAGTATTATGGTAAGAAAAAACAAAATGAAGAGTACCCTTCCCACTGTTAATATGTTGCCTTTAGGACCTTTTAACTTTTATAAACTTATCAGCCCCGTGGCATGACACAAAAATAATCAAAAATCAATGCTAAAATCCATTTTCGATATTTTTTTATACGCCTTTGAAATTTCCTGGTACAATTTTATAGGCTACTTTAGTAAAAGAAATATAGCAATAATTTATATCACATTTTTCAGGTGTAGGAAAATATTTAATTCGCGTTTATTCATTACATTCAATATTTTTAAAAGTAATATATGTATAGCGTATAGCTTGGGCATTATAGCTCCAACCACAAAGAAAATTCTAAGAAATGAATTAAGGTATTTCTCTTCCGTTTCCTTTGTTTGATTAAAATGACAATCCCATAAGTTACATAAAATGTATATTTTTACCTAAATATTGTACATATCTATATATCATTTCAGTATTTACATGATGATAATGTCATTATTTCAGCATCGAACCAGACAAATACCAGTACCTACAACAAGGCTGGTTAAAAAGTTTGAACTTTCACTGAGCTACAGGCTGGAAAGGATCATGTCTTTTCTAAATGCAATTTTTCATTTAATATTTATCAAACCCTATGTTGAGGGTACTCATTAGAATCGTCTCATCGAGACGATTCAAATGAGTACCCACAACATAGGGTTTGGATTTCAAATAACAAATTTAGAATGCCTTCAATCCCTTTATCTTTAGCTCTGACTTTGAGTCACGTTTGGTTTCATAATGTACTTGGTTGCCCTTTATGCTTAGTAAGGCTAGGCTAGGCTATGTTAGGCGTTTTCAAGGAGACCAATGGAAAGATAACTTACGTAAAATGACGTAAATAATCTATTGTTTTTCGATTATAACGATTATAAAGTCACTTAGGAAATACTGTATTATATAAAGAATGTATTTAGAACTTAAGAAATTAAGGAATTCATAGCAAATGATTGCTTAGGGCGGAAGTCCAAAAAGTCACGTGCGCAAGTAAAACTCAAAATCATGTACGGTCAAACTAATGAAGAAAGCTGGGGTTTGTCTAAATATATTTTTCTACAATACTTTTTAAGTTTTCCTAAATTTCAAATGATCTTTTCATTATCAGACTGACATTGAAAATGTATAATATATCGTCGCTTTTTCTCAAAACATTTTGAAGAAAACAAACACGCCAATAATATAAATCATGACTATTATTTAGATATAGAAAAAACTTTATAATGTATATCGCAGTTTTTCTATTGAATGCTAGTATATGGAACTAAATTTAAAGCTGAATTTACGAGGTTTTGAAGAAAATTGATCATAATGCTGTCTAGGAAACATTGTTTTGAACCCACAATCCTATTAAAATGCTTAAGTTCGTTGCTAAGTAACCGTCACAAAAACGCGCAAATAAGCGATCGATTTCATTTGCAAGTTCTGATAGGCTTGTTCGGCACGTGTCGCACTACTTCAAGGATAGCCTACTTGCGCGCATGCTAAAAAATGTACATTTAATATTAATTACTGTATATAATCATATTCAAGGCTCTTAGTATTTTTTTTGTACAAAATAAATGATGTAGATCTAATAAAACCCAGTATTTTACGGCCTCTAGAATATGACTTACGATGTTACTAACGAATAAAATAGTTCGATGATATACAATCCTTTCACTATTTCAAATACAATTTTAATTGAACGAATAAATTAAAAAAATCATGAAATTGGTAAGAAGTTAGATATCGCTCATTTTCTACTAAAACCTCGGAACTGTTGCAGTTACGAGATTTTTTTTCTTTTTCTTGAAAAGCAGCAATATAAGAAATATATGGAAAAATAACAGATAGGAAGGTGGATATACAGAAAGACATTAGCATTAATACAAATCTATACATGTATACAGAAAACAAGATCAAACAAAAAACAAGTAGATGTGTACAATATAGGGTTAATTTACATTTTTTTTAGAATTTTTGTAAGTGAAAACTATGAAACAATATAAAAAGAAATAGAAATAATTTATCAATGAACAAAAACAGAGGTAAGCAAAGGTATTATCTACTAATACTATACATACCTAGTTATTTAATCCAAAAGAGATCAAACTAAAGGTTCCGTATTATAAACAATCCAACTTCAGGACGTCTTTGAGTAGCACTTTTTCCAAAAGTTTATCAAAAGTCACATAAGTAGTAAATAACAGTAGTTTATGTATATAAATTAAAATATATTTCACAGATCGAACCACACACGTTCTCGTTTCAAAAGTTACAAATGATGTAAACGAACTCTTTTCTTTTGGCCCAGTGTTATTGACCTCGAAGGCCGTCAAGTATTGGCCAATCAGAGACGGCGTTACAAATGACGTTTTAGTGGTTTGTAAGTACGCATGACCTTATGTCAACAGCACTAAACTTCCTACAATCCCATCGATTTTGAATCTCTCTTTTTCTACAAAATTCTCATTTTTTACAATTTCAACAGAATTTTGATGAATGAAAGTATGTTTTTATGCCAGTTTTCTACACTATACGTCGATTTTTGTAGCGAAATAAAGCGAATTGTAGGTAAATATCGGAAAAAACTTGACTCAACCGTCCTTTGTTGTGGTTGGGAGAGTACTTTAACCTTCGAAATACACAAGCTCCTCCCACTTTGCATACGTCAGAGGATGTAACCTTGGACGAATACCGACGTTCTTGTACCATAAATACCGTAACTAATAATACATTTATTTATAGATACGGCTGTTTTGATGTGGCTGATATAGCGAATCCTCTAAAAACTACGCAGTTATGGGTGCAACCAAGGTCATTTCTTTTAGATCTAGTAAGAAGGGACAAGCCGAATCTTGTTATATAAAGGTATTTATTGATTTTCGGTATGGAAATATTCGGTCGAGGATATATCGAATTTTCATCGATCTCGATTTTTAAGAGCGTTTATTCTGGGACATTGGTTGATTTTTTTTGTTTATCGAATTTGTAGAACATGAGTAACCGAATTGTTTTCGATCGTCAAAATTTTTCAGGGTAATTGGTAACCAATCCAACACCACAAAAATCCATTAATTCTCAAACAAACTCTACATTGTGGGTACTCATTGGAATCGTCTCGTCGAGCCGATTCCAATGAGCACCCACTATGTAGAGTTTTTCATGAGAATAAGTGATATTTTAGCTTCAAAAGAAAATCGATTCCAATTATCCGTAGCATTGTTATATCAGGCTCGATTTACATAGTCACGTTTCCCATAAAAACTTCGTCTCGGTTTTGACCCAGTTTTGTTTGTGAACATCTACAATTTAACTGACAGGTTAACTCTTTCTCAAACAAGACCGGATTTTTTCCGTTCCTGGAGGATAGAGAGTGAGAAAAACGTCGAAAACAAAGGAGAACGTGGAAAGCAACATTTTTTTCTTTTCTTTCGATATTTCCTGTGCTATGATTTACTAAAATTCCATCAACATAATACACCAAACTCGCTGTCTACGGCTGCAATGGAATTGGACCAGTTCAAGGTTTGGCCGTTTGGGGAAAAGGCTTAACACTAATTTTAAAGCCGGGTTCACCTCATGAGCTAGTTAACTAGTATCCGTGAATTAATTTTGTTTTTACATAAGAAGTTTGCGGACTTTTATTACTCATCTGGCTGAAATGATTTATGGAAAAGGAGAAAATCCAAGTTCATTCTTTTTTACACTCGCCATGTGTTTCTAGATTGAAAAACTTTTTTTATAATATCCCCCCCTCATATCCTCATTCTGATTATGACATTGTCGATTAATTGAACTGTAATCCGAGTTTTCTTTGGTGAAATTCGCTCTTTGGTATGTTGATGTCGCTCATTTACTCAAATGAGCGACATCAACATATCAAAGAGCGAATTTCATCTGAGAAAACTCTGATTATGGTCTGTGGAAAAGGAGCAAAGCCGGAGAACTTGGAATGATTTTTATTAGGCCTACCCCCAGCCCCTCCCCAATGTTTAACAACTGCGAAATGAAATTATCGAAGAGAGCCGTCCGAATAACATCTCGACTAGACTTGAAGTCAAGCAATGACATATTCAGACCAAGGAAAGATAATTTACTATATTTCTGAAGGTTGTTCATGGTTGCATGCCTTGATTTTTTTTAGACATAACAAATATTCAGAGTCTGACACCAGACAACATCTCGACTTACAATTCTCGATTGACTTGCAGTATCAAATTAGTTATTAATTAATTTGTGAAAAAATGTAAATCGACTCTTAAAATTATCAATCGATCAATTGAAATGCTCACCAATCAATTGTAAGATAAAAAAAATCGAACAAAAAACCGTTCGATAAATAACCGAGTCAAGGACGTTCATTCAATCTATCCCGAAGGAAATCGCGCGCCTAGCTAAAGGGAAGTAACTATAGTTGATGCCAATTTTATTTATTATCGAGTTATGTACCTTTACGATCACGAACCTGGCGTTGGGATGTCCAGCCCTTCCAAAATAAAGCAACATAAATGCAGCCAGGTAGAATTTGAAAGTTGGTGTAGGTGGCAAAAACGAACAGTAAAAGATATGACATAATCTGTGTAAATGACAGCACAGAAGATATTCAGGCGAAAGGAGAAACATGCTGATTATCAGTATTTTCTTCTTTTGCCTCAATGGTTTACTAGACTTTTCTATTTGGGAAGTCAAAATCATGTCTTGTTTGTGAAAGGGTTAAACTATCACCGGTCTCGAAATAAGCGATTCTTATCACGTAATTGATACTTTTCCCAAACAGAATCAAATATGGTGATCCAAAATCAAAGAAGCTTAATACGACAAAATTAGTTGGAATAATTCTAATAAGGACCGATTTCTTCTTTTGCATCGAACATTTACATTAATGTACAATAATGGCCATCAACATCTGGCCCTGGTTTCTCGAAAAAACGTAAGTACATACTCATGAGTATATGCTCAACTTTAATGGAATAGTCTCCAACATTGAAAGGTATTAGATTGAAGTTCACGTGGATTTCGTGTGATTTGAGTACGGTGCTCAGATTTAAGTCTGAGAACGAACTTAAGTTTTTGGAGAAACCGGGGCCAGGCCCAGGTATCTCGAAAAAACTTAAGTACATACTCATGAGAACAAGCTCAACTTCAAAGGAATACTCTCCAACGTTGAATGGTATTCGATTGACACGTGGATTTCGTGCGATTTGAGCACGGTGCTCAGATTTGAGCGTGAGAACGTACTTCAGCATTTTCGAGAAACGGGGCCTGGTTTTGTTTGTCAAAAGGTTTACTTATTACCAATTGTCACACAGTGACTCTTTTACTCTCTATAAGATAATTGATTTTGGAAAACATTGTGTAAAATGAAGTAATTGCTTGCAACAAGCAATTTCTTTATTACCCACAATATTTTTTGTACACAGAAATACCAATAAATTGTAAAATTCCATTCACTTGACATTATCGCCTGCGACATGTTTGGATTATGATCAGTCTAATATTTTCTGTTTTGTAATAGGTTAAAGTAGGCCCTATCACCCGAAAAAACTGCAGTGGTGGCTGCTCGAACAAGCCACTCTTGAATTAGAATGGCTATGGATTTTGTGCTAAATATATACTAGGTTTACTGTTATGCTTTGATAAAACGTAGGTGTCGTTATTAAATCTCGTAACAACGGCTTGAAACAAGCCGTAGTTTCGAGATTTTATAACAACACCTACGAAATACTATTGTTTGTCCGAAAATACGACAGGGTTGATTGGGTAAAATCGTTCCCTATGATACTTTTAGATCGTCACAACTGCCCAAAAACGAATCCGAATATCAGAAATCCTTATTCACGGTGGATAACCCAAGTAACTTTTGTGAAACGTTCACACCGAAACATTGGCCGCTTGAACAAGGTATGTTTTGTTTATTTCTCAGCTTACATTCTACGGATTTTGACGAGATAAAATGCACCGTACTCGCCTTTGAGAGCGCCATTCCCGATTCGAACTCATTTACTCTGCACCGATTCCCATGGTTCCTTCAAACATTCAGCCCAAATGCTTTCGCTTATAACTTTCTAAGCTTAAAATGAAACAAAAATATTTGAAGCTGACGGGTTTTTTTTTTTTTGGCGTGAACGTTTCCCAAATGTAACATAGCTAGGTTATCCACCTTTAAAGCTTTCCAAAGCGGTCAACATTCAGACCAATTTATTTTTAAAAAAGAGTTACAGAAAACAACAACAACAAAAAAATGACAACAACAAAAGAAAATGTGTATGACATAGCGCATACAAATATTGAGGAAAAAGGAACAGTGTTAATGTACAATATCCAAAGTTTAAAATACATAATGATAAGACGAGCCAGGATCTGGAAAAACGTCCCTTCAGGCTTTTGAGCCCAACATAGATCCAGACCAGCCTGTGCATACGCACAGTCTGATCAGGATCCACGTTGTTCTCTAATAGCATTTTCGTGACCTGTAGTAACTTAAAAAGAGCAGCATGGGTGTATATTGGACTGCATTTGATAACAGGCTGATCTTGAAACTCAATTCTTCAAAATGCTTTAAGGGACGTTTTTCCAGATCCCGGCTCAATTATCAGTTACATGTACATGTTACAAGAAAAGTCATGCAAGACTATGTAAGAATGCCGTAGAGATAGATAGGCATTTCACAAAGAAATACCCAAAATAGTGATGCAAAATGAACTATTATATTGTCCTGCAAGGTTAACCCGGGACAACTTAATTTTCGTGCGCAAAGTCCGTTAGTTGAGCGTCTTAACAAAACAAAGCCGAAGTTGGGTTATTACATATGCAGATGTCCCGGGTTAATCTTGCTGGACAATACAAATGATATTAAACAATTGGACGTCCCTGATTGATTGAGCGGGATTGTACATGAACGATAGATATTTTATTCGTTCTTCTGTTACACGCGTAACGTTTAATTCTATAGGATCGGTTTCGGACATATGAACTCGGCTTTATTACCAAAACCCCCCTCTCAGACTTCAAATTGATTTGATTGCCGTTTCAAGACAACTGATTTGTCTCTATGAATAATCACTATTAATTCGATTACACAATTCAATTAATGCCATGTGATTTGCAATTTTGTCTTCTTGTTTCGGTTTAACTATGAATATTGTCGTCAGTTACACCTTTCGTTGATTTTATAATGGACGATACAAAGCAATGTACTAAAGGTGTATGACCCATCATTAAAACACCACTTTCCAGCCATGCGACATGCATCAAATTACTCACACCTGTAAATATACTTCAAATAAGTTGATTCGCCGTGCCGGTATTCAAGATTATAGTTATATTTTTTTACTCTATATTCATATGCAGGGAAGGTAATTTTGAACCTTTTTGTCAAATATTTCCATAAGCATGCATTAATTTTGAATTTTAAACCGTTCAAAATGCTTATATTTGTATTTGGAATGAAAATGTAACACAATTTGGGAATCACTGTCACTTTTCAAATTTTGCCTTTGGCTCTTTGGTGCTAATGGTGGGTTATAAACCTTAAAATGTAAGCCAACGCGCTACGTAAATGAAAGCCGCGATAGCTCACTTGGCAGAGCACTCACCTTGTACTCTTTACATTATGTCTATACTGTATCTGGAAGGCCCTGGGTTCGAATTCTACTCAGACATTGTTCTTTTTTATCATCTTTTCTTTCGACTTTTATCTCGACCATCGTTGGGGAAAAACGACCGCAGTGATTTAGAATCGATCTAAACACAAATTCAACGAAATAAAGTAATGAAATGCCGATCATTTACATACAATTCCGCTCAATCAATCAGAGACGTCTAAATACAGTGCTCCAAGCACTTTGATTTTTATTCGTGTTTAAATTCAATACATTTTTTGCTGAAACAAAATATCAGATGAATTGGAGCACCTAAAACCTTGGATTCCCCATACCAGTACTACAGCAGCATCCTTACATCTACAGATGTGCACACAAAGAAATGATTTGGAACGTGCCGTCGGGAAAATGGCAGTGGAGTACAATACGCAATTCAAATCTTCATATCATTATCAACGAACATTTGAGAATTGCAATTTTCCTATCTGCACACATATTCTTTTTAATGAAAAGCTTCGAAAAACGAAATAACTTGCATTATCCTTAAGTTTTTCCCATGAAATATGACCCATTTCTTATCAAATATACACAAATCATTAACCTTACTCTGAACTTGGATTAGAAATTCTCTTTTGAAATTATTGACAAAATTTTTTTGACAATTGATTTTATTACACCCTTTCATGATAATTTATCCGCAAATCCTATCTTGTCCTTTCGTTTCGAGACAAGAGGATTATATGTGGAACATTCCTAATAAAAACCAAAATCAAGTAACGGCGTCCCTTAGTACTCATACAAGTAGTATGCGACCTCGTTACCTTCTTTTTCAAAACGTAGGTGTATTAATCACCGGCGTGAACGGGCTTCGGGGTCGGGGGTATCTTAACCGTATTTTGGACACTTGCGACTCTTAAGCCCGGACTCGCTGTAACTCACAGAATCATTTTTCATAGTTCAGAATATTCGTTATTGAGATGTATGATTGTGTATGGTGTGTGAGAAAACGAATCTTAACCTTTTGGACAAACTTAACTTTTCTCCACCAATTACACTTGTTAAATTCAACATGATTATTATTTCAAATTTTCATTTAAATTGCTAACAACTGGAACCATTTATACTTTCAATTGTTTTGTACATGTACAAGATAGACATATTGTCTTTTGTTATCCAATAAAACTTGAAAACTTGAAACTTCATCCGATCATCCAGGTACCATTTTGACTGTTGCAGATCCATTGCTTCATCATCTTAACATAATACACGTAAACGGGTCACTTAAACGTAATAAATACAGATCGCTGTCACTCGATCTTATACAAGTAATGATAATTGCTGTCATAATCATTGATCAGTTTGTAAATAGCCCATGATACTGTCGAATATCAGTGATACAGATGCTGGAGAATATAAGTGATACAGATGCTGTAGAATATAAGTGATACAGATGCTGGAGAATATAAGTGATACAGATGCTGGAGAATATAAGTGATACAGATGCTGTAGAATATAAGTGATACAGATGCTGGAGAATATAAGTGATACAGATGCTGGAGAATATAAGTGATACAGATGCTGGAGAATATAAGTGATACAGATGCTGGAGAATATAAGTGATACAGATGCTGTAGAATATAAGTGATACAGATGCTGGAGAATATAAGTGATACAGATGCTGGAGAATATAAGTGATACAGATGCTGGAGAATATAAGTGATACAGATGCTGGAGAATATAAGTGATACAGATGCTGTAGAATATAAGTGATACAGATGCTGGAGAATATAAGTGATACAGATGCTGGAGAATATAAGTGATACAGATGCTGGAGAATATAAGTGATACAGATGCTGTAGAATATAAGTGATACAGATGCTGGAGAATATAAGTGATACAGATGCTGGAGAATATAAGTGATACAGATGCTGGAGAATATAAGTGATACAGATGCTGGAGAATATAAGTGATACAGATGCTGGAGAATATAAGTGATACAGATACTGTCGAATATAAGTGATACAGATGCTGGAGAATAAATAAATAAAACTCGTAAGTGCAACTATTTTTCTGAATAGGTGGATATCACTAGCGTCTCATCTGAGGCTGTTCAGATGGAACCCCAATTTGTCGTCGAACCCGAGTTGCGAAATGACTCACTCCCCGATAAGCAATTTTAAAGACCTGTTTCCAAAATACGTCGCGTGGAAACCCCGTTTCTTTAAAGATATCAAAGACTTAAACAACAATGATCAAAGAAAAAGAATTTGTCATACATAATACGTTCATTAAATGTAGAAATCACCCTCAAATATCTGCTTTCAGTAAACACATATAAAGAAAAGCACACGTTTTAACAAACGTTATACAGAAGAAATGGTCCGAACTGGTTTCGAAACAACGGCGTTCCAAATTTCAAACTGAAAATATGTTGCGAGGCGAATCCTTTCCTGTTTGAGCTATCACTGCTGTTGATAATAAAGGGCGCTTGTTAACTTTATAAATATAGTGTATGCATGTATCACTTTCTAAAGATCTTACCCTTTACAAAATATCACGAAAGTCAAATCACTACAAGAAAATGGTTAAATCGAAAAAAGATCGTAAAGTTGGTAAAGACGTGGCATGCATTGAATCGGGCAATGAATCTTATAGTGTTTTGTAGAGACCGCATAGAAAGCAGGAAAAGATACGACCGTTTTCCTGTATGGTCAAAAAATCTTTTTTGAATTTTGACCAACTGGCAATTGAGTCTGAGAAGGGTTTTTTGGTAATGAAACCCCATTACGCCTGTCGAAAAGTGGTTATAAGAATTGGACGTCCGAAAGACGTCCAATTAAAAATAGACATGTATTGTGAATGCATGTATACTTCAAACAACATCTTATCAAACAAGAGCCGCCAGAGACGGACAATGCTCCCCGAATAAGGCTTTGTCACAATAAATGTATGCCATACAGAGCTAAGATTAAGCTAACAAACGATAAGCCCCCTTTTTCCATGACATACTTTTTATACGCAAATTTCAAGTAGTTTATTGTCAAGGGCATCTGATTTGCTACTCAAATATGAAATTTCATCAAATTCTGACCATTAGACTATGAGAAATTAGAGAAAAAGTGTATTTGACCTTAAGTCCCCTTTTCCCATGACGAGGCCTCAAATCCAAAAACTGGGAAAAGTACATCGGCATTATGTCATAGGGAGTTCACATGGTAAGTTTCATTTGATTTGGCCCAAGGGTTATAGAGAAATCACTTCGGACGGACGGACGGACGGACGGAATGACGGACGGACGGACGGACAGACGAAGCGGCGACTATATGCTCTCCCTTCGGGGAGCATAAAAATAACATTTGTTTTCTATCAACCAAAAGTTTTCTTGCTCACCAACATTTGTTTCACAATGAGTGGCTTAATTTAACGATCTACCACATCCCTGACAGTTGTACTCCGACTCTACATCAAACCAAATTCAATTTGGTCATGGAAATGTACGTATTTTCAGGAAGCAGTTTCATATTGGGGTTGCTAAAGCCCAAGTGTCTAAATATGGGGGGGGGTAGATTGGACTTTCCCTATTCTATCAGTGTAAAAAGGAAAAATCGGCATTTTGGCCAACTTTTGGGGGGGGCCCATCCTGTTCCCACGGGTTTGATTTTAAACAAAATTATTGAACATTTTCTACAGCTGTTTTTTTGTGTGTCACACGATTTTCCCGCTGTGATTGTACAATAGATAGACATAACAACAGCAACACTGGTGGTGAACTCGGCCAAAGCGAGGGACGTTTTTCACTACAACAAGGTATAGATATTTTGCGTTTAAATGTGAGTTCAAAGATCTGATTGGATAGTTTTTCTAATAACAATGAATGTGTTCTAAAAATAGACCGGGTTTACCGATATGTATTGACAAACCGTCTGTGTTGTTATAAAATCTCGTAACTACGGCTTTATCGAAGCCGTAGTTACGATATTTTATAACAACACCGACGGAATACTATGATCGCGAAAAAACGTCCCACGCTTTGGCCGAGTTCACCACCAGTGATCAAATTACCACCTCGTTCTCTTCACCAGATTCAGCCCGGTGCATGCTGCTGAAAGTAAAAAAGGGAGAAGATTTACAAATATTATGAGGTTATTTAACATGTCTTTGTACAATACTGAATTCTATTGGATGAATACTTTGCAGAACGAGGCTATATTTGGACGAGCCGATAGGCGAGTCTAAATATAGACTTGTTCTGCGAAGTATGAATCCAATAGAATTCGGTATTGTACAAAGACATGTTAAATGACCTCTTTATTTCACATCATTTTGTTTTTTCACACAAAACATGACAAAGATTAATTTTGTATAAAAATTTAGATGTAGTTCTAATTACTTTTAAAAAGAATTCCAACGTGAAATAAAAATGGAATAAAAACAACATAGGCCTATGTCATGAAAAAAATGTAGGCTACATGTACATTTCTAACACTGTGAAATATAAATGGCATCTGACATTAAATCTATATTTATCGATTTATGTTAGTCTCAAAAGATTGAATAGGCCGTCATATGATAGTGTGAAATGTACATGAAATTTGTCATATAAACTATCTATCATGTCATGCGTAAATTAACAATGAAAACATTGACAGAAAAGGAGAAATTGCTGATAAACGGCAAATCTCCTTTTCTCTTAGAACTTTTTTGTCAATCCTTTTAATGGGTATCAGAAATGTTTTGAAATGAAAATAATCTCTTTCGTGATCATTTTCTCCTTTTGCCTTAATGTATTCCCATTGTGTCTTTTTCAATCACAGAATCAAAGCTATGTCTTGTTTAGGACAGTGAATTCAAAATATCATGTTGGAACAAACATTCAACTCTAATGAACAAATTTTGCTTTTGCAGACTAGAACTTTACTAAGGGAGATTACTCTTCAATGCGAATATGGATATTTGTATCGCAGCCTCGATTTGGATGAAAATCCATATTTGTACGGTTCGATCGATATTTGTAGGATTCAAATGAGTGCAATGCATATTTGGACGGGCATTCATAATTATCATAATGTTGACTATTTGCAGCTAGTACATATTAAAGGCCGGAGACATCAGTTGTCCCCTTCAACTGGGTTTGCGTCTCTAACTTCTTCTTTACCCAGATAGGAAAAATTGTTGACAAAAATCATTACATCTTCTTATTCGGGATGCAAGGCTGTGATTGCAAGATTAGATACACGATTCGAATCAATACATCGTCTTTAAAATTAAAAAAAAAATCAGCGTGGGTTTTCACAGCACCCCTATAGCATCAGGAACTCCTTTACCATGACCAATCTCAAAAAATGACCAAGTAACATCTTCAACACCCGTGGAACAAAGATACACGTATTTATATCTTAAAAGAAATAGTGTATAATGTCTCTCCAATATCGAGAAAATGACATTTAAGTAACGATCATTTAGAATTAATCTTGTCAATTAATCTAGAATCATTTCCTTCATACAACATTCCAAGGTAATTGGCGAAAGATCTCAATTAGACTCGCGATAGAATTTATTCATTTGTGGCACCAAGAATCCATAAATGTGTAAGGGGTCCTTGAAATGACGATTTCAAGTCCGTTCCGTAGGGTAACAACTGATCGTACATGTTTGATTACGTTAACTATTTTTTTTTTTTTCGGTTGAAATATTTCACTTTCCGATTATAGTTTAAAGGGGGACGAGCTAGGCTGTCGAAAATGCAAATGGCACAATAATTACAAACCAGAAATAACGTATGAAATTACCAACCTGAAGGGGTAGATCATTTATGTCCATTGTTGCCACTCGTCGAGCTTTATCAAATATTAAAATCCAAGTCAATTAATAACATGCTGGTCGTCCTTGTTTTTGTTTTGTAACGGCTACATATGCCCAACCTTCAAAAATCAATTCATCTGTGCTCAGCGAGATTTAACACACCGTACAACCGGCTGCGTAGAAAGTCAGCGAAGACAGATTCGGCATCTGATGTCATGTGCATGGTAGGTCAAATGAATTTACTTTTATAAATAAACGAAAGGATCTTTGGTATTCTATAGTTGATAAATACGCGTATAAATGTTCAGTGCATATACAAAATAAACATTTTCACGTATTCCTCGCAAATAAAGTCACAGTCATCGACACAGCCGGTTGTACGGCGTGTTGATACCGCGGAGGTGTGTCTCCTTGACCTTGACCTTGTCTTGTTTTGAAGTAAAAATAGAATGTGTAAACACGCTTGTAAAGGATTTATCTATAGCAAAGGAAAGATGTTTTTTCGCCGAGATTGAGGTTTTTATGCATTGCTAATTGTTTTTCCATGCACAAATATGAGTTCCCGAACAGTTCGGAAGCATAAAAACATAGAATGAGCCCCTTTAAGACAATTATTCGTCAAGGCCTTTGGCTCTTTGGCAAGAAGTTCATATTAAACAAGAAAACTAATTTTGTCATTGCAATAACAATTTTCGTACTCCCAGTAACAAAACTGTCGTTATTGTGAGGACAGTTATTGCGATGAATTCCGCGACCATTCTCTCCAAATAGCACACAAGAATAACTAGAGAGAAAATATGTTGCATGCTGAAAATGACATGCATCTACATCTGAATAAGTAAAGCTATATACCATTTTAAGATCTGAGCAATATAATCTGGTTGATCGGGTGCATAGAAAACGAAAAATTATGTCTACGCAGCCAACGGCCCACCTAATTTGTCTCGCAACGGAGAAACCAAGTATTGCCTTGTCTTCATTTCAACATCGTGACTTTGATGAGTGTTTCCACCTCCGTTTGGATTTGTATTTAAAGAAAACCTAACCAAAAAGACTTTGATTACTCACATGTAAAATATTGCGAAGACATTTCGGATAAAAAATTCATGGACAGACATAAATGGCAAAAAATCTTCATCGTTTTTATATTTTCTAAAGAAGGACTGACATAAAATGACATGTTTATGAAAGGTCATTTCTAAGAAAATGAGCCAGGACAGCGACTTCCACGAAATAAAATATTGGTTCATATACGAGTCTCTATTATCCAAGGTAACAAGCATACGGGTGTCGCTAACCGATTTGTAAAAGACTTTGTTCAAATTTGATGAAACCGAGTAGGAGCACGTTATAGAGTGTTAAGAAATCTGTCCTTTTTTAATCTGATTAAAGAAGGCTTGATTAGAGACATCCATGTGCTTAGAATATTAGAATTTACAAATATCTAATTTAAAGTGACATTTCAGATTTTTTTGTCATACATTTTACTTTTATTTTTATCTGAAAAAGCATATTTCCTTATGAAAATTCTGAAAATTTCAAGCCAAAATATTGCACTGTTTACGAGAAATTTATATTTTTGTGTTAAAATTGAACAAATTGTTGTGGACAACAGTTAGGATTTATACGCAATTTATTGATTATGTCTCAACTTTAAATGCCTGTTTCTCGCTTATTTGCAACAACTTAAAAAAACTAATAGTATTTTTACTCATTAGAATAACCAATCTTGACATCAAGACATACTTTAAAAAAATGAAATTGGAATGAAATGTCCCTTTAAGACATTGATAACATTTATATTATAAACGATGTTTTAAAAGAGTTTTGGAATCATTTACTAAGAAATAGATCACGACGCTTTAAAACGTCATGACAGGTTTTGGCACAAATTCTTATGAAATGTGGGTGACAAAATAATAGGCCTATCTTTTTATCTTCGTTCGATTTATCTCCAAAATATGGATCGACAAGTTTTGCACTTTCAATTAGGTTTTCTCTTAAGTCTTTGTATAAATGACAATAAAGAATAACATGAATTTCGTCCTCAATATTTAAACTAAAAGGACACAAACGTTCAACAATGGATACTCTTTCTTACCGACCGGTCTCTATTTTCAAAGGTGCAACGCCACATCTACACTTAGAAAACGTTACTCTGTGTCTTGTAGGCAAAATGATCTTGCAATAATTTTCAGTACTAAAATCACTTTTAAAAATTCTATAAGTGTGGAGTTTGTTAGAACCGTTGCCTGTTTTATCCTGTCACTAGCTAAATATTCTGCCCGATAACAGGGGGTAGGATAAACCTAGCTTTATCCTACCCCCTGATCACGTGACATGCTTTATTATGCTACATGATCACGTGATCTGCCGAAACTACTTTTAATGTTTATCCGGAGGTTGGATCGATCTCAAAATCTCCGTTTTTATAACAAAACTGACACAAATTGTTCGCAAAGTCGTCTCTTTTGAATAGCAAAAATCATCCCAATCAAATTATTCTGCGTATTTAACCAACATTCTGGCCCCGAAATTACAAAAAACCTCCAAGTTTATGTTTACTCGTAATCCAAGGCAAGTGGTCTAGAGAAAACGAGAAATAAAAGGCACAAATGAAACTTTTCCATTCCCTCGTCTAAATATTTGGACTAAATGCCCCACTAACAGAATCCGCCCCTGGAATATTGACCTAATTTTCTTAGAAATCGATGACGTTGATTAAATTTTGGATGACGTAATACACACCCGTTGTTGTCTGGGAATCGAAGCGATGTTTGTTTACAACATGACAGTGCAGGAAAAACAAGGAAGGGTTTGGATTTACAGGAGGAGGAGAGATCGATGGTCTGTTATCGTATTTCAAAACATCTGTAGTACCTGTTTTTACAAGTCAGGCTATCGTTATTTTGAAATAATGTCTTCATTGCCACGCACAACACAAGCTTGCTTCGTTGGAGACTGTCTAAAAATGGACGACATCGGAGAAAGTGCAAAACACGTTAGATTTTACAGCTAAATCCAGGACCGAGGAAATTAAAGTTGGGACGAATAGCTGAACTGGGTGGTTTGTGGTAGGCGCTTCATATTCTTGTTACAGTTTGACCTTTTCGAGTTTTAATTTAAACGTTGAATCTGTTTTTGTTAAAACCGATACGGATCTTTCCAATCCCAATCCACACACAAAAAAAGGCCAGGTCAAGACACAGTCGTCGACTCGAGTCACCTTCTAGTTCTTTGCTATTTGAATTTACACTGCATGGTTAATATATTTGATGATTTAAATATAGATCTAACTTTTTTGTTTTTAGTTCGGTAAAATTATAAAATATTGATGGGATTGGAAATTTTCCACGCGGATTACTTTCTGACGCTCATCAAACGTTTGCGCATTCAAACATTTTGAAAAAGGTTACATCGCTGGTAAAATAAATAATCAATTGATTTAAATGGATTATGAATATGTTTCTGAAATTCTAAATCGTTTTAAGGTTGTAACAGGATAAATAGAATAGATGGTTCGGCTCACCAGATAAATTCATCCGCCTAGCCAAATAGACTTGACCCATCCAAGACATGAACCATCTATTCTCTATATACTACATGTAGTTTCTCGTAGTATAGATTGTTTCCAATTAGTTATAAAATTTGATTTTAACACGTTTTCAACGTGTGACCCGTCACGCTAAAACGGACCTTATCCGAACTCAAAAAAATCCAAATTTTGACAAACTTGTCAGACTCAGCACAGGTCAACCAGATCCCGTATGCGAAAAGTGAACATATAGTAAGATAGGAAAATGATTCCAGATTTAGAAAATTACATAAGAGTGAAAAGTGTCGGCCCTAGTCTGGCTGCGCGGACTGCGCAGACTGACTAGGCTCGATATTTTTTCACATTTTCTATAAGGTACTTTCAGCGTGACGGGTCACATATCATTTCTGAGCTTAGTGGTGTATGGCGGTCCCCGGGTTATAATGTTATAAAATGCATTATGTTATTTCACGATGGTTAATCACGTGACCCAGACCTTCAGAAAATTGTCAATATTTTTATCAATACTTGACAAATATGAAATCGGTTTGAAGCAGAGAAGGTGGGAAAATGTCAGGAATAAGCAGTACGTGGTGGATTTTTTAACAAGAGTGTCATGGTCACAATACACGCCGTCCACCCAAAATCACTAATGACGCCCATTTTCATATTTTAAATGTCGCAGGGGGGTACAGCTCTTGAGAAAGAGATTTTGGTTGAAAACTGTTTGTGAAAATTCAGCCAATTGCACCCGATTGTCTTCAAAAATAATGCTTTTTACGAGAGATAAATATTCTCCGATAAATCCCATGGCAAAGTTGGAAAAACGATACATACGTTATTGTCGCACACCCAACAATCGCCCGAAAATCGGACTTTAAAACGAATCAGGATGCACCAGTTAAATCTAATCATAATTATTTGGTCACACACATATTCAGACAATGTTTTTCCGTGTGTTTTATCTAGTTGCATCATATTGCCAGGCATGGCTTGTTCTCAAGTGGATGTCGCTCGATGTTGGACGCATACGTTATACTTTAGAAAATGAAGCACTAACGGGTTATAAAAGTAAACATTTTCTTGTTTTCTACACATATAACATTTCCTCAGATATGTAAGATAACATATTTAAAACCAGTTTGGTGGTTATTTTAAGCCAAAGGTCTGTATTCAATCAAATATCGTCAATTTGCAAGATCGTAATTTTATATCGATACATACGTTCTTCCAGTCTAGAGAAGACAAATTTCATCTTAATAGAATTATAATCTTTTGATTGAGTAAAACTTTCATCTGTTAATAAAAGGAAAACTTGGCGAAATGACGAAATTTATGTGTAAAGATTCTATGTCACCTTAAACGTCTGTTTCCATACATACGTTATCGATACATACGTGATAAATATGCCAAGCTGTGCAAGTTATGTCACACTATAGTATTGAGGAGGTATGAAAATGACGTAAACATGAAAGATCTTCGTTATATCGTTGCTTATTGGTAAAATTTGCAATTATAAATTTTCTGGCAGAGCAATTTAAGTGAACAATACATACGTTACCACAAAGACTGGATTAACAATTTTCGTTGTTCATATGACTTCTTGGATTGTTTTAATCGTTTGCTGTCGTTGTATAATTTGTTTAAATTAAATGACCAGAGATATTTTAAAAGGTATTCCTTTATCAATTTATTTGTTTTCTTCGTAAAGTACCACGATACATACGTGATATTGAAAATCGTACAATTCAGAGCTGAGAATGGACATTTAGGCAATTCATGAGTACTCCGGCATGTCTTAAGCCATGTGGTCAAGTTTTATTTACAGTGACACATGAGACACATTGATATTCGACTGTGAATTGAGAAAGATTGTTTCACAATAGAGAATCACGTAGCCATAATTTATATGATGAAACATGGCCTCAAGTAATAGGAAATTAAAGAAAATATACGATATGGACTAGAAGATGACGATACCTATAGAAAAACAGTGATTCGGGATGAAAATATTCTAAATGTAGAATAGAAAGACAAACTATTTAAGTAGTCTCATTTCATGATACAAACGTTATAATTTACTCATTTATCGATTTGTCTGGAATAATTTTAATGGTTATCTGAAGTTTGAATGTAACCTGTTTTTTCAGAATAAGGATGGTTTGTGGTTGCTTCGCAGGTCCTAAAAGACACAACTCGATTGGTTCTTGACACCTAACCATAATTGATTCACATTGTTTTTTAAACTTTGGGATAAAAAGACATTTTCACGTACACGTGACTTAATACTAATGGCCAGAAAATATATTTCGACAGAATAAAATACAGGATAAGTATCAAAATCAATGTATAAATATTATAGTTTTGAAAATGTGACCCAGACAAGCATGTATACAGAATATGAATAACTTTCTTCTCGACAAAGACAATGATAACGTATGTATATCTACTTTAGAATGGTGTGCATAGCAGCCTTTTGAAAACATACATAACTTTTAAATGACAGATATCTCTTGGGCAAAATTTTAGAATTTTCATCTTGAAATATGGAGGTTCCGGAAAAAATCAATTTGGCATGTCAGTTATGACGTTCACTTTTTGGATTTTTTGCCGGGCAATATGGGTGTCATTAGTGATTTTGGGTGCGTCACTTATAAAACTTGATACGCAAAAAATGACATTGACAAGGATTTATAAATATTTACTGAAAAACCTGTAAAAATGTGTTCGCAAGAAAGTTTATAAATATCCAATCAAAAACCAGGAAGGAATAGCGTTCACAAGGAAATATCATTAAGCCCCAAAGACTAAGTGTCAAAGGGCATAACTCTTGCGAAAATCAATCAACCATGAAATCCTTCCTTCGTGCACATCTACCAATTGAGGTGATAACAATGACCAAGTTTCGTAAAGATCCAGCGAGAAACTTAGGAGGAGTTGCGTTCACAAGGCTACAATTTCAATAAGCCACGAGATACAAGTTTTAAGGGGGCATAAGTCTTGCAAAAATATATGAACCATAAAATCCTTTCTTCATGCACATTTACCAATTAAGGTGATAACATCCACCAAGTTTCATTACGATCCATCCAGAAACTTAGGAGAATTTGCGTTGCCAAGGCTGCAATTCAAATAAGCCCCATAGACTAAGTTTTAAGGGGGCATAACTCAGGCAAAAATCAATGAACTATAAAATCCTTCCTTCATGCACATCTACCAATCGAGGTGATAACATTGACCAAGTTTCAAAGAGATCCAGCCAGAAACTTAGGAGGAGTTGCGTTGACGAGAAAAGTGGACGGACGTGCGGACGCACGGACGGACAGACGGAAGGACGGACGGACAGACGGAGAAGATGACGCCAATATACGACCACCTCCGGCTGCGTATAAAAATCAACCGATGAAAAATTCATTGAAGATAAACCAAAATCAATAACTTTTGTATCAGTTGATTTTTCAAAAATCCAACACGCCAACACGTTCATCTAATGCGTGACACCTGTCCACATTCTCTGCTTCAAACCGAATTCAAATCGGTTCCGTACTAATAAAATTATTGAATATTTTCTGAAATCGTTGTATCACGTGATTATCCACCGTGTTATTTAGCGATTGTCGATCCCATGAACGTTTGATTTGCTGTCAACACAAACAATATAAGCGCCCCAATCCTTTTTAATGTTCAGTTTTTCAGTATACATGTATCTGATTTAGAGCTACAAAAACTTATTTCCACCTGTAACTTAGAATATCATTCTGTTGTTGAAAAATGATGGAAAAGATTGACACAGTAGGCTATAGAATAATATAACATTTAAACAGACCGGTCGCAGAATTTCCATTTCATAAAACAGTATCGCGTGTTTCAAATTTACTTGCGACAACAACAGTTACCTTAAAAAACGTCTTTATTGGCGGCCACAGTTAGTGACTACTAAACGCGACGTCGATCCCAACGTCACAAACCCGAAACGCAAATGACGTAACGTTGACGTGAGAAATCATATCGTATGACAGGCTACCGACCTTTTGTTGTAAATCACAACTCAAATGTAAATAGAATTTGTCATTTCCGTCTCTACTTTAAAGACTTTTGTTGGCTTATCTGCAACAATTTGAAAAAAAAAAAACAGATAACATTTACACGCATTTGAATAACCAATCTTAGCATCAAGACACACTTTAAAAAAATGAAATAGTAATTTGATGTCTCTTTATTTCAAACCGTAATAATACCAATCTTAATGGCAATTTAGATTAATTAGCTATTAAAACCTTTTGAGTTAAAGTTTAAGAAATTACTATCAAAGGAAAATCCAAATCATTTCTTTAAAATCTATTTTGCGTAATTTTACATACAAAATGTTAACTGTCAACAAACGGTTTATTATCTAAATGATTTAAAAAAAACAAAAACATTTAGAATATAGCAAAAAATGTTTACCTCAAATTAAGGTTTATATTGATAAGAAAAATCTCGAAAACCCTCTAAAAAGTAGAACTTCTTAAATGTAAAATCCCAGACTAAACCTTGTTCCATACTGAATGCAATGCCTTCTCGGGTTTTCATTTTATATTTAGCCCTATACCCATATACATTCTATTCACATGTTAAGACTAAACAGCGTGAGTGTGCTACATGCGCCTTTAAGCCAGGCAGCAAGGCAGTCAATAATAGTATAAACTTGGCGTGTTTCAAGTAATTACACGTAATAGTGATAATTACAGGTAACCAGTCAGTGTTATTGGTCCATTGGTCAGCCGATGCACATGTTGACATTTTTCTCAATCACGGCGGATAATCACGTGATACAATAATTTCAGAAAATCTTCAATAATTTTGTAAATACTGGACCGATTTGAATTCGGTTTGAAGCAGAGAAGGTGGACAGACGTCACGCATTAATTAGATGGAAGTGGTTGATTTTTGAAAAATCAACTGATGAAAAAGTTTTTGAAGATAAACCAAAATTTTGGTTTATCTTCAATAACTTTTTTATCGGCTTATTTTTCAAAAATCCAACACGTCCAGCTTATTCCTGGCATTTTCCTACCTTCTCTGCTTCAAACAGAATTCAAATTGATCAAGTATTAAAAAAGATTTTGAAGATTATCGGAAATTCTGAGTCACGTGATTATACACTGTGTCAATGCTACGGTAAAGTTTCAGATGACACAACTACAACAATTGTAGAAAATCTTTTATGGTTTAATTTACTTGGGATCAAAACTGGTTCAAAGACGTTTAGGTTTCTTTTTTCAAAGTAATTTGATTTATAATTGTTTACCTATCTACCTATAAAATCCCACGAGTGAGAAGCGCCACCACGTGACCTTTCCGCTTTAGTGATAGAATTCTACGGATAATCAAATTATTCACTTATTCATTGTATCAATGGAATAACTGCGTTAAATTCATGTTGGACTTTAAAATGCCTTTGCTTGAATAATTTAAGAAATCATTAGATTCTATGCAGAGTGAGTTAGAATCGGGAATGTCCCTCCCAAAGGCGCGTACGGTGCACTTGGTCTCATCAAAATCCGCAGAGAATAAGATAAGAAGTTAAAGACATACTGATACAGCTTATATTAGTAGCATAAACTATACATACACATTATAAGAAAAGTAAAATAAAACATTGAAGCAGACGATTATTGGGTGTGAAGGTTTCACAAGAGTCACGTGGGATATCCACGGTGATTTTTGCGCGAAAAAACGGAGTAGGGATTCTGTTTTACTTGGCAGAATACAAAATAAAATACAAGACCAAATGGTGATGCGCGTACTGTATCAGGTACGGCGCCAAATTGATTTGACAGAATGTAGGCTTTTGATCTGGCAATACACCAGCCTGATTAGTTTGATACGACCTCTTGATATTATGCAAGTTGATCAACCCAATCGTATGTATAATAAGGTACTCGCCATACTTTGGTGTATTTTACTGGGGAATATAAAGACGACAACGATTCCTACGAAAATGTATACTATACCATACTATTACGGACGGACGGATGGACGAACACACGGACGCACGACGGACACACCGCCATGGCAATAGCCTTCTGGCCTGACGGCCAGTGGAGCTAAAACACTCTAGATTCAGAAAATTATCGTAATGTAAAATATTATAATCCAAGTTTCTGGCTAGTCAGCCTGCACAGTTCGCACAGACTGGTCTTATTACACTATTTCAATATCCGTAGCTTCCCTTTTACACGAGCAACTGTATGCGTGTTCAACATCACACTCACAAGAATTCGGCGTGCTAAACACTATAGCACTATACACGTGTTTAACATCTTTTTTCGTAAATACGCTTAACAAAGACAACACAGAACTCGTCGCCTTATTCTTATAATGTTCTAACTCATTTTTTGTGAAAATTGAGATTTTGGTACCGTTGGAATCGTCTTGGAGTGTTCTATCTGATGGTGCTTACAGATTTTTGAAATCGAGTCTGGTTCAATAGATTCCCAGTAACAGAATGTTCTATCTGTACCCATTTCACGTTTTTGTCAACATTATAATGTTCTAAGTGAATATCATCCAATGAAATCAGCTTTTTTAAGTCACCTGATTCAAAAGTTTGAGTATTAAAGTGTTCCATGAGAAAATGAAGAAATTATTAAAATGTTCTATCTGAATTACAACCAATGAAATAAAAGAATTTATTCTGTCCCGGATTGTCCACCATCAATGTTTTTGAATTATAATGTTCTAACTGCATCTTTATTGAGATATGATTGGCTGCGTTGGAATTCAACATTATAATATTTAAAAAAATGGAAAAAATATTACATTTCTGTTCTATCTGAAAATCGAAAAACCGAAATAACAAAAATTGTATTCAACAAAATATTAAAATTGTAATAGAATTATAGAGAACAAAAATATTTGGATGATATATTCTTTTCCCGTCGAAATCGGATTCATAGTAAAAAAGTTATTAAAGGTTGAAATTTCAAACTCGATTTTCTCGAAAGTGTAAAAAGTCGGGTTAGAACATTATAAGAATAAGGCGACGAACTGGTAAATGGATTAGAATTGAATATTCATCGATAAAAAAGGGTCTGGAAATATACCGTGTGAACAGAGAGTTTTGTGGGTACGAAATAAAGCTGTAAATATGATGCGACGTGCTTAACACACATCCAAAATTTTCGCAATTTCGGAAATATTCTTTTAGTGTTTCCTAAATAAGAGCGAACGGATAGGGGAAAGTTGGGTATCTGTGAAACTCTTAGAAAAACCGGGTACTTTAGTGTAGGTGGCTTGTCTGAGAAGCTACATAGATTGAATACATATCTTTTTTAAGTTTGAATTTTCACGCCGAAGCGGTCATATTGTCGCCATTGTTTTGTGTTCAATACCATTGTAAATCACGTTATTCTCCCCATTGATTATCTTACGCTGGGCAAGATCAATGCCAGATGGATGCCCCGTTTACTAACTGACGACCAAAAGAGCTCCCAGGTTGACAAGGCCAAATCCTTATTGAAGAAATACCTAAAATACAGCGGAAAGATATTTGACAATTGCCTGAAAGGTGATGAAACATAGGTGTATTTTTTCGAACCCAAAAGTAAATGTTTAAATATCGAATCTGGGCAACCAAAACACATGGCGCCTTTGCAATGCTAAAATAATACGCATCGTGAGGAGGGTTTTGTATGTCATATTTTTATAACAAGTGTTCAATCATGCAAATCCCTAATCCCAAAGGCAAACCGGTCACATCGAGGTATAATAGAGACGTTTTACTTTGAAAATTTTATGAAGTCTTTAGACAGCGCTATCCAAAAACAGGTTTGAAGTACCTCAGGCTCTTTCATAACAATGCACCATTACACAAGGCAAGTATTGAAGCGGATTTTTGAAGGCGGATTAGGTCACTGTCCTCCCCCACCCTGCGGTTTCAGCTGACCTAGCTCCCGGTGACGTTTTCGTGTTTCCCAAACTAAAACTACGGCCGTCTGGAAAAATATGAACCATAAAATGCCTTTGGCTCTGCTATATAGGTGTATCTTATGAGTATACCAGTTTTAGAGCGCAAAAACTGTTTTCAAAAGTGTAATGATCGATTGAAACGATGCATAAGTGCAGTGGGAGTACCTCTAGGGATAGAGCAAAGTGAAATGATCAAAATTACTTATAGGCCCTATCAAGGAGAAATGACCAAATAACATTAATTCCGGAACATCCCTCGAACGTTATTGTTTATGAATGAGAATGTTGCTGTCTGCATTTGATAGAATATCTGTATCTGACTTCCCGACTGCCAACACTGCTGCTAATTATAGATCGATTTTTGTTTGACGGCCATACGTGACCAAACGTCACATGATCTCAGTTAAGCCGTGTGAGGCTAATGTCATGTGATACACGCGTACCACGTGGTTTGATTTGGTCAGCTGACTAGAAATCGCGTGACGTAACAATTTCTCCCAATATTCCCCGCCCCTAATTATCAACTATGCTTTTTTCGTAACAAAATGTTATAATGTGAATTACAAAAGACAATTGTTTGTTTGAGTGTTATAATATGTTATGTAAAATGTGATAATAAAACAAAACTATCAGAATATTGAGCAGTGGTGTCTCGTCACGCTAAAATGGGCAGTCTGGGAAGTGTGAAAAGTAGGCTTATCGATCTTAGTCAGTTTGTGCGAACTGCTTAGACTGGGTAGTAGCCTAGTAGGTTCGAAACTTTCACTGGCAATTTTCTGGATCTAGACTACTTTTTATCTATCTTAAAGCCTGGTCACATACAGTTCCGAGTCAAGATTACCTCCATATCGTGTCCAAATATATACTGTATCACTGACCATTTTGGCGGTGCTTCGGCCGTGATATGGACACGAAATTGTGTATTGTTTATACACATCGCTGCTTTCCATCGAAAACCACGTAACTGCAGCTTAATACAAGCTGCAGTTACGAGGTTTTCGATGAAAAGCGACAAATTGTGGTGTGTAGTGAAAGTCTATTAAATCTGGTCTGTTACTCAAAATTTTGGTTTAAAGACTACTCGGTCATTTTTCTTGCAATGACAGAGTTTGCCTACATTCTTTACGGAATAATTGCTTGTTTGTTTTTTGTCGTTGGTGTTTTTTTTTTTTTTTTTTTTTTTTTTTTTTTTGGTTTTTTTTTGTTTTTGTTTTTGCTTTTGTTTTTGCTTTGTTTGATTTTTTAAATTCTATAGGCTGACAAAGTTGCATGATATGCTCTGAACTTACGAGTATTTCTTAAAACCTTATCAATGTAAGTCTTTGGCAGCAGAAGAGACGTTGGTACCAGATAAAATTGAATTTGCGGCTAATTTTAACTTATGGTAAGACCTTGGTGATGGGCTATGTGACCAGTTATGGAACGAACTATGTATGGTGCGAATAGACGATTTCAAGGGAAGTAATTTTCATTGCTCTCAAATTTTTAAATGTTTGACTTTTGTTGGGTTCTTTGCCTTCTCTTCATTCAATTTAGATGCATTTTCACAAAAGTTATGTAGAATGTTTCCCCGGAAATCTGAGCACGCTCAATTATATCCGTTGTAATGAAGTCAGACGAAATTGCATCTAACGGTACTTTAAAAATGCTCGAACTTACGGACGTCACTGAATTAATCGAAATATAACGATTATACCGGAAGTGCATTACCCAGGTTTTACGTTAACATATGCATTGCTCAAAAACACAGAAGAGAATTGCGAGTTTGTTACGATATCAACGCGACTAATCTTCAAGACGAACAGGAATATATTAACTATAATACAGAATCACAAAATATCCCAAACATATTAGAGTGGTTCAGCTTAAAATCTCGTGCAGACAACAAAACGGAAGTTGATAAAGACTGTATTTTTGGCCAATACTGCACAGAACATAATTATTTCTGACAAATTCGTCATTTTTGTTATCACATGTCTGTACTTTTCCACGCTTATTCGTCATATTTAATGAAACAATAGCACTAATTCACTCAATTTTTGGTGGCCAACATTCGAAGAGGCCAGCAAAATTAGGCGAGTAAAACATATCCGAACTTCGCACTCGTGGGTATTTCTTGAGCATATGCGAATATTAACGTATACAACCCATCATTAAGACCAAAGAGCCAGAGGAGAAATTTGAAAAGTGCAAGTAAATCCTAAACTGTGTTATATTTTCATTCCAAATACAAACATAGGCATTTTGAACGGTTTAGATTTTTTAATTAATGCATGATAATGGAAATATTTGACAAAAATGTTATGAATTACCTCCCTTTCATATGAGTATAGAGTAAAAAGATATTTGTAAATTATTTTCTTCTTGAAGCATAATCTTGAAATCCGGCACGGTGAATCAACTTATTTGAAGTGAATTTAAAAGTGTGTGTAAGTTGATCCATGTGCCATGGCTAGGAAGTGGTGTTTTTAATGATGGGTCATATACCTTAACGACCTTCTGTCTCGCTAGCAGTGTCCGTCACTGAGTCGTCGCCGGTCAACACGTGTAGTGTGCATCTCCTCGCGTGAGAAATCAGAGTTACAATATTCACGATGGATAATCAAGTGGTACAACAATTTCAGTAAATCTTCAATAATTTTGTAAATACTTGACTGATTTGAATTTGGTTTGAAGCAGAGAAGGTAGACAGACGTCACCCATTTGATGGATGTGGTGTATCTTTTAAAAAATCTGCTGATAAAAAAGTAATTGAGGATCAACCAAAATTTTGGTTGATCTTCAATAACTTTCTCATCAGTTGATTTTTTTTCAGGAATTCACAACGTCAAGCTTTTTCCTGATATTTTCCCACCTTCTCTGCTTCAAACTGGATTCGAATCGGTCAAGAATTAACAAAAGTATTGAGATTTTTTTGAAATTCTGAGTCACATGATTAACCCATGTGATATTGCTGCTTCCCTTTCTTCACGTGTTCTATCGGCGCTTTTCAACAAAAAACTTGTAACTGTGGTTTGATTTAAGCTGCAGTTACGAGATTTTTTGTTGAAAAGTGACCATAAACAGATTCTCCAGACACGTCCGAAACATGTCAAGTTAGGAAAGTCACTGGTGGGGAACTCAGCCAAAGCGTGGGAAGTTTTTTTGCGATCATAGTTTTCCGTCGATGTTGTAATAAAATAGATTTTTTAACAACACAGACGGTTTGTCAATACATATCGGTAAACCCGGTCTAATTTTAGAACAAATTCATTGTTATTAGAAAAACTATCCAATCAGATCTTTAAACTAACATTTAAACGCAAAATATCTGTACCTTGTAGTAGCGAAAAACGTCCCTCGCTTTGGCCGAGTTCACCACCAGTGATAGTGATGCACGAGGAAAATATCTCGTCACAATAGGGAACGATTTTAAACAGTAAACCGTGACGTAATTTCGGACAAATAATAGTATTTCGTAGGTGTTATAATAAAATCTCGTAACTACGAATTGATTCAAGTCATAGTTACGAGATTTTATAACAACACCAACGGTTTATCAATACATAATTTTAAACATAGTTTAGTTTTAGCACACAATCCATTGCCTTTACTTAACATAGAGATGATGTCGTTTTGATCTGTATAACCTATTATTAGAAAATGCACACATATTGTCTGTATTTCTTGGTGGGATTCAGTGCATATATTGCTCGAGGATTATAAGAAATAGAAAAACCATGATCTTTCTAGGCACGCTCCCTTACTTAAAATAACCGCTAAATATCTCTTTGGTTTTTCTGACGTCATTCCAACGTATGTTGTTTTGGGCGTGTCTGCTAATTTGTTTTATCTTTTCCTAAACACTGAATATTTAGATTGCTCTAAATAATATGAAAGCTAATGCAATCGACAAATGAGATGTGAGAATTTTTAAAATCATTAATGGTCCCAGACATATATTTATGTTTGCTATTTTCAGATGTTTATTTTACTTTGTCAATATTCGTCAATAATAATGTCAATTGTTTTGGAACATTGAACGAGGTTTGCAGGACTTACCATCTATTTTTAAGGTAAGACCTGCGTTTTGGGCTATGTGACCAGTCGTTGAACGAAATATGTAAAGTCCGAATAGACGAATTCAAGGGAAGTAACTTTCATTGCTCTCAAATTTAGATTTTTGACTTTTGTTGTGTTTTTTGCCTACTCTTCAATACAATTTAGAAACAATTTCACAAAAATTGTTTAGAATATTTCCCCGAAAATCTGACCACGCTCTATTATTTCCTTTGTTACGAAAACAGGCTATATTGCATCTAACGGTACTTTAAAAATGCTCAGACTTACGGACGTCACGGAAGTATACTAGTCAAAACTTCTAACCGGCCACTTTAAAAACAGAGATAACTTTTTCCATGGTAATTCGATTTTCATGAAATTTGCTATGTGAATTTTTAAGCAATTTTCCAGATGATTTTGGCAAAAAGTTACTGCTATTTTATTGAATTTAAAGCGTAAGTTGAAAAAAGCTCAAAAAGCTCTAAATTCACACGGAGCTCAAAATATTGACAATGTATCGTTTTCGGTCTCATGGATCGTTAGCTGCAACATAGACTAAGGAAAAAATTGAAAATGTTTGACAGTTATGCGCGGCATATGGCCCTAGAAGAAAATGAAAGAGCTTGTGTATGCAGTAAAACGGTTCTAAAAAACAACATCTAAAACACTTTTTTCTTCGAAAATGCTTTAAATACTGACTGATGATCCCCGGTGAGCTATAAATTGTAGGATACGTGTAAAAATTCAGTTTGTTGTATCGTTTTCCCACACCAGACCATATTTGAGCATATTCGCTTGTTAAAATGTTTTGTCGGTTGAATTTAAAGACTATTTTACCATGCCTCCTATTCTTCGTGCTTCTTCTAAAGTCAAAAGTCACAAAAAATTGACAATGTTTTCCATTTTTCTTTCTAGGTCTGGGTTGCAGCTAACGATTTGTGTAACTTGAATTATTGAAAGTGTAATATCTCAAGCTCTATCAAGATTTAGAGCTTTTTGAGCTTTTCCTTTATTACACATCCAAATTTGATAATTGTTGGTAAATCACCATGGAAACTCACGAACAATATGCTTAAAAATTCACATATGATATTTCATTAAAATATAATAACTTTTAAGAAAGTTGTCGTCATTTTTAAAGTGGCCGGTTAGGACTTTTGGCCAGTATATAACGATTATACCGGAAGTGCATTACCCAGGTTTTACGTTAATATGCAAAAAATATCACACGGAAAAACATCATGCTTTTAGGGTTTTTTTTATACATAACAAAGCTATGAAAAGTAAACGGTTCTTGGGAAGCCAGATTTTGAATCTCAAAGAATAGCGTTTATTTTTTATTATTATTATTTTAAGTGCCACAATATTGTATACGACGCCATTACACACGTGTTTTCGAATCTTAGAAATCAGAAATAAAACATTTCAAAACAGTCAAGAACAGTTGCTATTTTGCTTATATGTTTTCCGATATACAAATTTTGAAAATAAGTCATTTCCTGGCAAAAAAAAGCGTCGTTGTAAATGCAAAACCTATTATCTCGTTTTTGGAAAATTTCAAAGGGGAGGGAAAAAGTGTAATAACTTTTCCAAAACTCAAATGTTTTACTTGAAATTTTGACATATTGTTCCCAAATAATGTGTCATTAATAAAGGTCAGTAAAATATCTCAAAACCTGCGAGAATTGTCTAAACTGGGCACACAAGTTTGTACTTTGGAATTCGCAAGATTCGACATACGAGGTTTTGCATTTACACCGACGAAAGACTTATCTCTAAAACTGTCGTTAGTTTTGTTAGTTTTTTTTACGAAATTTGGGTGTAAATCTGCGTCAGAGTAGCTTTAACCCTCGAGCAACCGGCACATTTTACACACACTCAACCGGGTGGGGTGACCCCAGACACAGTTTTAGAAATAAGTCTTTCGTCGGTATATAATTTTAAGATTTTTTAAGATTGAAAATGGTATATTATACCATTTTCAATCTTAAAAAAAATCTGAAAATTATAGCCACACATTGAACACACCGTTCATCCAGATACAAAATACACGGATTGGTCTTCCAAACGCGGATGTAAACAATTTTATTTTGAACGGAGGGAAAAAAGAGTGAGTATTTATTATCTTTAATTACAACGAATATCGGCCGAGTTGATTTTTGTGTTACATACGATGAAAACGTACATAACTTTGCCAATGTTTACCTAAAATCCTGTCTCATAAAGTCTGTTAGTAAGAGAAATATATGCTACTGAATCTGACTTTGATGCACGAAAAGAGAAAAAATTTGGTAAGAAAGTCTGTAAGTCATTATTAAAGCACATGATTATTGTAAAATTGATGTTTCACGGAGGATCGGGGATCGCTTCAAGTGTTTTCTTTACAAGAACCCATAAAAAGGTACAGAAAAAGCACAAGAACTATTTGAAATTGGGTACTGTCTGTTGCTATGGTGCAACATACCACGGCGCAAATTCTCCAGCAGGTAAAACAAACTCGGACCCATCGATACAACCGACACGGATAATAAAAACAAATTCCGGTCTTTTTTAAGGACAGATCCTCCAGTTGTTACTGCGCATCTTACTGCGCATATCCTAAATAACGAAAATAAAGCTGTTTCAGTAATTGGCCTTTTCTGCAAATGTATTTTTTACATTTAGTTAATGTTTGGTTGATAAATGACAAGACCCTTTTCGGTTATTTCAATTTTCTCTATTTGGTCAATTAAAGTGTAATAGTACTCGGATGGTATATTTCGCTTTCTGTTACGCGTTCAACATGTGGCGTTAGCGATAGGAAACAGAGCAACAAAAGCAAAGTGGTGTTTTTATGAGCTAGTCCGCTTCAGATGGACACAAAATATGACACTTTTTATTATCTAAAGCTGGTAATAAGGAAGAAAATGGATAAAAGTAGTGAAACAATTTCGGACAGAGCTGCAAAAAGTAAACCAAATTTTACTTATAACTAAGAAAAACGCTTGGTTTGATATATTTTTCTTTGTTTGTTTTTGTAGATATGACCAAGCACTATGTCTATACCAAAAAAGAAAAAATTCTTACCGCTGGAATATTTTTTATCATCAGAAACGTTGCGAAAAAAGAGCAATTTCAGCTACTTTTGAAAGAATGATTTACTAAAAATTTCAAAATCATCAATACATTTTCCCAAATTGATACTTATTTATACAGAATAAAACATATTGAACACAAAAAAGACTTATTTATGTAATGCTAGTCATTTCGAACACCTTTTTTGTGGGTATTTAAGTGACCCCTCATTTTTGCAATTTTAGACAAGAGTAGTCTCCCTTGAAATCCAATAACTTTTTAATTCGCTTGGTGACATATAGTTTTTAATTCATTTTTTTACTTCTAATATATTTAGATATCTGTACAGAAAAAATGAAAAAAATCTTACCGTAGGAAATAAATGGAGGATCTGTCCTTAAGGAAAATTGGCTGCATCCTTGTTAAAACCAATTTTATATCGTTTAGAGTCAATAGATGTTTGGTTTAAGACCAATTATGGCTTATTTTGGCTTACTAAAACTAAAAGGCTTGTGGATGAGCACTTTCGACGGTAAAGACATTAGTAAACAATGTTTACATGTTTTATAAAGAGATAGGCGAATATCAGCTGCATATTAACAGATAAGTTGTCCGTGTCTTTGTTTTCAATCTTTAAATTCTAGGATTAAAACCCTCATTATCATCTTGTTTGATTGCAGTTTGATAGTGAGCTCCAAAAGGTTTTCATCTTCGATATTCAAACACCAACTCTATTACGCATGCCTGTCAATTATTACATGTAAACATACGGTATATGGGTGCATTTTTTTTCATGAAAATATTGCCAAGAATATTTATCATGATTGTCTCTCTTACTCTTTAGTGTGGGTTGAAGTGAAAGTCTTTATGAAAGGCCCTCTACCGGCTCTACGACAGCATGTAAAACAAACTATTGAATCTTTTTATGGGAAAACATATCATTTGAAGGGATTTCTTGCATTTATTTTATTGGTTTTATCCAATAGTCTACATTTGTTTCTAGAAAGGTAGATTATTTACGAAAAAGAAATTATTTTCTGTAATTTTTGTCACCAACAATATTTTCCTTTTATAAAAACGTTCTACCTGCCTTTCTGGCATTTTCAATGATAATGCAACAATCATCATGAAACGTTGAGAAACACATATAAATTAGCATATTTTTTTATACTCAATACTTTTCTAATATTCCTTTGCTTGATAGATTTTTGAAGGTTGAAATTCGGATACTCATGTAGGGTAAGGAGGGGCAAAACGCCCCCCTTAAGGAAAGGGCGCTGTAGCACAAAACAAACAAAGTATAATGTAAATGTTTCAACGTGAAATTAAACTTTGCCCTATGTCCCAAATGTATATACACAAAACAGCTTTGTCATTTGATTTAAAAAATGACTGTCGTTAAAACATTTTTTCTCGAAATTTGGCCTTTTTGCCCCATCCTCGGGGCAAAACGCCTTTAGGGGTGGGGCATGAAGCCCACCACTGGGCTTTATGCCCCATATGAAAAATAAAAATTTTATTTTGAAAATATCTGGGGGAAAATAGGAATATAATTAGTTTGTAATTAATATACTAGGAAAAATATATTTTGGATGGGTTTTACCATATTTTCAACATTTTTTATCAAGCGTAAAGGCTAGATTTGGGCATAATTTACTTGTCTATAAAAGTGGTTACATGTTACTGTCCTTTGTCTGCAGCATCTTCAAATCAGTCAAATTAAAACATTCTGATGTTATGTTCTTTATAAGGCCCCTTTAAAGTAGATTAAATGGTCTTATTGTCTCATTTTAACACAAATTCGACGTTTCATGGGCGTTTTGCCCCACATGGATCCATCAGGTGCTATAAAAGTTTGATATATTCGCGAAAAGTCGGTCTTTTTTGCCAGTTTCTGTTTTGTAGACAACGAAATGTAAATGGATTTCGTCATATGTACCAACCTTAGTCATTCTTTGAGTTTTAAGGAAAATGTTAGTACTTCTGAATACCTACTTACCCATACAAGGGGCAAAACGCCCACTATTTAACCCTTCGAAGGGGCAAACCGCCCAGTGTGGGCGTTTTGCCCCAAAGCAGCATAGGCGTTTTGCCCCAAAGGGGGTGGGTGATTTAATTTGGCCAGAGAAAAAAATATGTTGATATTTTTTTTTTTCTTTTTATCTCTTTGTGTAGGCGACCGATTGGACATAAAAAATATAAAATGCATTTTGGTTGATTGAATACTCTGAAATAAGATACAGAAGAAAACCCATTACCCAAATATTAGATCAAACATGTGCAAAATAAACAATTATTCGCATACTGATAATTGAGTGACGTTTCGATGTAAAAATTTCATGGGCATCTTTCTAAAAGAATACTTCAGGTGTAAAATCAAGACAAATATCAGTTGACATAATGAGTGACGAAATAATAGTGGTGGGCGTTTGACCCCACCTGGGCGTTATGCCCCTCCTTACCCTACTGTCCGGATACTCTTCCTTTTGTACTTTCAGTTTCGTGTATATAGGAATGATTTCGGTAGTTACCAATGTGTAAACACGTAAAACCCAATTTATAGTGGATATTGAGTATTAGAAATTTTCAATAGAATCTTTTCTATTGTTTCAACACTTTTAAACCCTTTCCCAAATGGCAAAATGTTAGGTAGGTCGACTTCAAAAGCTGCTACATGCGTCCAAATGGTAATTAAATTTACGATTTGTATAGGCCTATATTATAGCAGATATCGGCATTTTCCTCTTTTGTCTTAATGTTTCCCAAACCCTTTTTTCAGGGACGTCAAAACCAGGTCTTGTTTGGGAAAGGGTTAAAAGAGTCTGGGTGTCCAATGGAAAAAGTTCAGACTAATGGCCTACAGGCCTAGCCGACGGCTTTTGAGACATCCGTGAGTCAAGATCAGAAATGAAGCCTTATCAAGATCATGCTGCTCAATCAAATGTAATGAAACAGATTTTAATAATAACACGGATCCAAATCAGACAGCGTAGGTTCATGCTGGACAGGCGCGGATCCAGGCATTTTCCTAAAGGGAACAAGCGTTTTATAAGAATGTTTTACAAATTTGAGAGGGTGTCCGGATCCACAAGGACATGTCTTCTCATTTCAAACAGAAAAGGAGTTTGATCTTGAAACGGATCCCTGGTGGCTTTTGTAAACACCATGGATAAAGATCAGCGCGCAAAATATCTAATACTACAATCTGTTGCTTATCAAATATTTCTACCATATTTGCGTATCTGGATAGATAGCGGTCGATCTGGGAATCAAACTCGAGCTAAACTATTACTTAACACACTTAGATTGATCGACTCCAAGATTTCTTACTCACACCGTTCATCCAGATACAAAAAACACGGATTGGTCTTCCAAACGCGGATGTGAAAAACAACACCGCGGGAATACACAAGGTAAGAAAACATCAACACATAGCCTTTTAATTGTTGCTATATAAAAACTGTTTGTTCAGAGCTGATGCAAAATGGTTTATCTTGAGGGTGCTGCAGTTTCATAACAAAAGATTTGAGTAAACTATAGATACAAGCGATTTTAAATCGTAAATCACTATTTTCTCGCCTACTTCCCGTTTTTGTTTTATATTTGTAGAAATTATTTACGCCCCTTTTAAGATTATTTCAACCCGAATGAGACGGGACAGTCAGTAGGTGGTGCGAAAGCAGGAGAACCCCAAGAAAAATCACCTGGTACACCCGCAAGCAGAACTTGACTTCTCTCATATGTGCCTCGTATAGGTCTCAAACACACACAAGACACAGCGGTAACATGATCAAGTGATTGAGGGCGGTAATGAAATATCAGCGCTCTGAACTACTTCTTTAGGAAGGCTTTTGTCTCTGGAATAAATAGAAAAAAGATCATTCCAAAACACAGTTTGGTACATAAGATAAAATTCTTAAGTGTGTGATGCAAAGTAAATAACCGACTATAAAAGTCAACGGGATGCGTTTATAGCACGTTTACTTTATAAAAGTCAAGCATTTGTCATTGTATTTTAATTAGAAACGTCATTTTAAGTGCTTTGCACTATTAAACCCGATTTTCGCATCCGAGTTTGTTTTACCCAAATTATGTGGATCATCCGTGGTGTGTGGTATCAACATCCGTGGTAAGTTGTACCTTGAAGCAAACTATGCTAATTTTTAAACATGTCTTTAGACACCCTAAATTTATTTTTCCAGTTTGATGAATGGTATAGATTTGTTCCATAGATGTCGAAAACTTATTTCGAAGAGATATTTGCTCGAAACCAGTTAAATAATTTCTGCAAATATAAAACCAAAACGGGAAGTAGGCGAGAAAATAGTGATTTACGATTAAAAATTCGCTTGTATCTATAGTTTACTCAAATCTTTTGTTATGAAACTGCAACACCCTAAAGATAAACCATTTTGCATCAGCTCCTGCACAAACACTTTTTACATTGTGGCAATTAAAAGGCTATATGTTGATGTTTTCTTACCTTGTGTAATCCCACGCTGTTGATTTTCAAATCCGCGTT